>CM051241.1:199912324-200512324 GCA_027917425.1 Gastrophryne carolinensis
AATATGTTTTTTGCAGGACTAGAGACACTTGTATAAGTGAAGGGAATGGAGGATCAATAGTTCAAGACTGAAGCTGTACCATTGGAAAAACTGCTGTCATTCAGCAAAAGGCTATAAAAACGTGTAAACTTCGATTGTTAGCTTAAACTTTAAACATGACTATGGGATTCTACTAGGGAAATGATGTTTTATAATAAAGGCCCCTTTCTGGATCCTCCCACTGCCCTATCTTCAGCAGAAGATCAGCACACAGAAAGGAGAAGGCAGCTTCTGCCCAACTACCTCTCTCTGCTAGAAGTAATGACATGTATGTTGCCTTTCTTTCCTTCAAGGAATGTATAAAATACATTCACATATTAATACAGAGGAGTCGGAAGTACAAAAAACTGAGGAGTCGGAACATTTATCTACCGACTCCACAGCCCTGCATACTACACTTCACTGTTGTGGAAATGATGGGAGGCCATCAAAACCAAGAGATGTGGCAAGAGCACCAAAAGGTGTCGGCCTTCAGCAAGACAATGCCCCAGTTCAAAACCCACATCTTCCCCAAAAATGGAAGCACGCTGCTCTGGCTTTGAAATTCTACCGCATACCCCTTATTCATCTGACCTTGCATCTTCGGACTTGCACCTTTTTTCCAACAATGAAGTTATTGTTGAAGTGCAAGCATTTTCCAGATGATGAAGTCACACTGTAGCTTTTGGAGCGACCTGTTGACTTCTACAAGTGAGGAGATAATAGTGGCATAAAGAGAGTAGTGCGTGTCCCTGGTTGGCACCTATATAGCGAGGGACTAATAACTGCCAAGTTACATTGCTCAGTCCAATGTAAGTGGATCAGGGGAAAATTTTAACAACCGCCCCATGATCATATATCAGTGATCCCAGGAGGAATCACACAGGGAGGAAACCCAAATTACTTGTTGACTTCTACAAGTGAGGAGATAACAGTGGCATAAAGAGAGTAGTGTGTGTCCCTGGTTGGCACCTATATAGCGAGTGACTAATAACTGCCCAGTTACATTGCTCAGTCCAACGTAAGTGGATCAGGGGAAAATTTTAACGACCGCCCCATGAGCATATATCAGTGATCCCAGGAGGGATCACACAGGGAGGAAACCCAAATTAGCATGCCCTGAGGAAGTGGACCAAAATCCTGGGTTTTAGAGATCTCCTCTGGACCCCCCCCCCCCCCCCCCCCCCCAGGTCGCATGGCAAGTTCACCTTCACTTCTCACTATCCGCCAGGCATTTGTGAATGACCGGAGCAGGCACGCTCCCTAGAGGCTACCAGGCACGCTTGGGTCTACTCGCTTAAAGTGGACCAACACCCAGGATTTTGACTATCCTGGGTTTTGGTCCACTTCAGGGGGGCACCCCGATTAGGCCCCGCTGTGTAAAACCCCCCAAAACTCACCTCACCACGCTCCCACGTAGCCACGGACAAGCGGGTGACAGCTGCGGACAAGACAGCGCGTCCGCCGCCGCCTCCCGCGCGCCCCTTTTACAGTGCGCGCGCCCGCGCCGGGCATTCACAAACGGCCGGCGCGGGGGCGCGCGGGAGGCGGCGGCGGCCGCTGCCGATCAGGTGAGTTTTTTGGGGGGGGGGGGGGGGGGTCCCTCACCGCGGGACATCCGAGATCGGGATGTCCCGCGGTGAGGGACCCCCCCCCCCCCCCAAAAAAAACTCACCTGATCGGCAGCGGCCGCCGCCGCCTCCCGCGCGCCCCCGCGCCGGCCGTTTGTGAATGCCCGGCGCGGGAGGTGATCACCCCTGGGTGTTGGTCCACTTTAAACAATTCTTTGGACAAAGAGGCAGGAGTGGATCCGAATGCACTGACTGTACGAGAGGCCACGCATGTGCTGTAAGACCTGGGAAAGGCTAGTTACATTGGGTGACCTGGGAACGTACAGCAACAACCAGACCCAGGGTTTTGGCCCAGTTTAAAAAGAAGTCCAGCATAACTAAACTCTGCTGCCATGCAAACGTGCCCAACCAACTGCTGCTGAGCCCAAATTGGCATATAAAGACGAAAAACTAAGTCTTACCTTACCAGGCCCGGTCACCCATCTGCTGAGAGTGGCACCAAGCGTCCTCCCCAGCGTGGCCGAGCGCCTAGCAAGACAATGGGTGCTGCACAACAATTGGCCCCTGTGAAAGTCAGCCCCCATGTAGCCGCCGCATGAAATGGTGCGAGAGCATGGAGGCGAGGCGCCATTTACATTGAACTTTAACTTTAAAAGTACTATCAAGCAAGTAAAGAAAACCCCACACCGCCCTTTGCCGAATTAGGGCGGATCAGCTGTGTGAAGCAAAGTAAAATTTTACATGGTGCTGCAATGCAGGGCCATTCCCTATAAACCCCCCCCTCAATCACACTGGCATGACACGCCCCCTCCACAGCAATAAATGGAGTAGATGTTTATTGCTGGAGGGGGGGGGGGGGGGGGGGGTGTTCTGTGGTCTTATGTCTTGGAGGTCATTGGTGAATACAGAACGGGCCTGCAATCTCAGCACACAGTTTTACAGTCTTGAGTAGAATGGATTAGTGGCAGGGGACAAGAGAAGTTTTTTTTTTTTTTTTTTTTTTAAATAGCCTGTCCTTTAAAAGCGGACCTTCACCCTGAATAAGAGCCTATCTTATATGTTTCCCACACCCTGTACATACAGATTGCTCACATTAATCCGGACCTTCACCCTGAATAAGAGCCTATCTTATATGTTTCCCACACCCTGTACATACAGATTGCTCACATTAATTCGGACCTTCACCCTGAATAAGAGCCTATCTTATATGTTTCCCACACCCTGTACATACAGATTGCCCACATTAATCCGGACCTTCACCCTGAATAAGAGCCTATCTTATATGTTTCCCACACCCTGTACATACAGATTGCTCACATTAATCCGGACCTTCACCCTGAATAAGAGCCTATCTTATATGTTTCCCACACCCTGTACATACAGATTTCTCACATTAATCCGGACCTTCACCCTGAATAAGAGCCTATCTTATATGTTTCCCACACCCTGTACATACAGATTGCTCACATTAAAAATCATCCTACCTGCATCTACTGCATGTTATGAGCCTTTAAACATCCAGGAAGTGCCTTCTGCCTGTGCTGCTCTGCATTCTGGGATTGCTGACCTTTTCCTGACCCCAGCTCTGCTCTGTCTGAGCAAAGCACAGCTATAACCCGCCCCCCTATACTTTATCGATAATTATAAGCGATAATCATATTTCCGGTTATGACTATGAAATATCGATAATTAATATTCATAATAATTATCATATTTCATAATCCTCCTTTTACATTATCCCACTCTCCTCTCCTCAGTAAGTGTGATGCTTCTGAGTCAAGATGGCGGCGCCGGTATCCTAAAGTCCTGAACAGAGTTGCAGCCCAGTGGGGGAAAGAATAGTAAGCGACTTAAAACGTAAAATATATTAACCTCCTTAGCGGTGATCCTGAGCGCGACTCGGGGTTAATTTGCGCTGTAAGTAGCGGTAACCCCGAGTCACGCTCGGGATCTATTTGGCAGAGGAGCAGGGCGGCGCAGTCTCCTTACCTTCTCCCTGCGATCCAGCGATGTCCCCGCCGCGATCGCAGGTGAGAGCCGCGGCTGCGGCGTCCGTCTCACTTCCGGGTTCCGTCTCTGTGAGCCGCAGAGGCTCATGGGGGCGGAGCCGTGCGTCAGAGACAAATGTAATGGCAACGCTTTCGTTACCATTACATTTGCCTCTATCATAACGCCGGGGGGGTTAAACTTTAAATGCTGGGGAATCGTTTAAGGGTTTGGGCTTTTCATTAAATTAATGGTGAAGGTCCGGTTTAAACTCCTAATCACAGGTCCACTTTAGGAGCATTGCCAATACAACGAGTCGGACCCCTGGAAGGTCGATTTACTAAACTATTGAGGTTCCCGCGGAGCTCTAAGCAGACCATGGCCGCACTGATGTCAGCGGGCGTCACAGGGGGAGAAACAGCCCCCTGACCAAGGCCACCGGTTATTATTAGTTGGGAGACACCTGTTCATATGCAGGCCAAAGGCACCAGCCGCTCCCCTAGGCTATCAGTGTCACTGCAATCTTTCCCGTCCCCCCCCCAGACTGCACGTAGACGCCACGTGGCGCATTGCAGGACGCAATGTCAAATCTACCCCAAGAGGACCACTCTTTCTGGTTCATGCAGAACCAATTGTACTCCTGCCTGGAGGGGGGTCTATAAAGACAACCAGTCATTTATGCCTTAAAGTGGACCAACACCCGATGCCGATCAGCCCGGGAATCCATAAGATTGCCTGCGGGGCACCCCGATCGGCTGTGTGAAACCCCCCAGAAAGCCCCGAAATCCCTACCTGCTCCTCGATCATGTGTGAGCCGCTCGCGCATCCCTCTAGCAGGGCGCGCCGGCTGTTTGTGAATGGCCGGCGTGCTCCCTGTAAGAGTGACGCGGGAGGCGGCGGGCACGCTCGCTTGTCCGGCGACGGGGATTGGCTGCAGCGCTCACGTGGGAGCGGGAACAGGTGAGTTTCTGGGGGGGTCAAAATCCTGGGTGTTGGTCCACTTTCAAAGAAAGAAGGATTTGGGGACATCTACAGGGTTTCAGCCCCATCTATGTGCGCCATAAATCTTTTTATTTAGATTAAAGCAGACATATTAAGCTTCTCTTGCATCTGCAGAGACAGTCCAGGTTCCCTGGGACACTAAACTAACCTCAATGGTGCCCTGCGTTAGAAAGCAACTTCTCGTTTTGTGGCAGATCTCCATCCAGTAGTGGACAGAAAACAGCTGCACACATGCACAGCAGCAACAATTTCTCCCACAGGCAGCATGCCGCCATTTCCTCTCCCATTACACAGAGCTCCCCGTCTGATTTTGAGCTTTTAGGGGACTTAAACTGGTGGGGAATTGCAAATCAGGACCCCCCCCCCCCACCATTAAAAGGGACATTTCAGGTCTTTGCTTGCCCCATGCAGAGCTATATCTAGTTGTTCTTTGTGTTATAGGGGTTATATGGTTTCCCTCGTCTAATCCTCTGAAATGTGGCTCCTGACCCTCTCTCATGGGTAGATTTCATGTCCCGAAAGGTTAGTGACCCCTGGTTTACGTAGTTTAGTGGACGAATCCCCAGGGTCGTCTTTAGGGTGGTATCCCTGTTGCAGAGCTGAATCTTTCATTGACCCACACGTCACGCATTTCCTGATGAACCCCTATTAAACTTGTGCCCTCCTTATCATACACAGCCCACTCGGTGAATGACACTTCTTAGGGTCAGTGAATGAAGAGACACAGCAAAGGGGATAGGGTTCACAAGGGCTTATTAAAGTGGACCAACACCCAGGATTTTGACTATCCTGGGTTTTGGTCCACTTCGGTGGGGCACCTCGATCGCTGTGTGAAACCCCCCAGAAAGCCCCAAAAACTCACCTCTCCCCGCTCCCACGTGACCGCGCCAGCCGATCACAGCGCTCAGAGCCGCTGTGGTATGCGCGTCCAAGGCCGCGCATACCAGCTCAGCTGGCTCTGAGCGCTGGAGGCCACGTCTCGCGCTTCCCTCTAACAGGGAGCGCGCCTGCACCGACCATTCACAAACGCCGATGGAACGGGGCTGAGGTAAGGTTTGTGGGCCTCCTGGGGGGTTCCTCCCCGCGGGACATCCCGATTTCGGATGCCCCGCGGGGAGGGATCTGATCGGTAGATTTCCGGGCCGATCCCCCCTGGGTGTTGGTCCACTTTAAGAAAAATAAAAGTAGGTAGCCAGCATGGAGAAAGGAAACTCAATTAACCCCTTGCCTGGTATGTCCTTTTAAAAAAGGACCAAAACCTGTTAAAGTGGACCAACACCCAGGGGGGATCGGCCCAGGAATCTATAAGATTCCCGGACCGATCAGATCCCTCCCCGCGGGGCATCCGAAATCGGGATGTCCCGCGGGGAGGAACCCCCCAGGAGGCCCACAATCCTCACCTTACCGGCGATCCAACGGCGCATGCGCGAGACGCGGCCGCGTCTCTCGCTTCCCTCTAGCAGGGCGCGCTCCCGCGCCGGCCGTTTTGTGAATGGCCGGCGCAGGCGCTTTGGACGCGCATACCAGAGCGGCTCTGAGCGCTGTCATTGGCCGGACGAGGTCACGTGGGAGCGGGGAGAGGTGAGTTTTTGCGGCGATCGGGGGGGTTTCACACAGCGGGGCACCCCCGATCGGGGTGCCCCACCTAAGTGGACCAACACCCAGGATAGTCAAAATCCTGGGTGTTGGTCCACTTTAAAGTGGACCAACACCCAGGATTTTGACTATCCTGGGTTTTGGTCCACTTCGGTGGGGCACCCCGATCGCTGTGTGAAACCCCCCAGAAAGCCCCAAAAACTCACCTCTCCCCGCTCCCACGTGACCGCTGCTGCCAATCCCCGCCGACGGACAAGAGAGCGCGCCCGCCGCCGCCTCCCGCGCGTCACTCTTACAGGGCGCACGCCCGCGCCAGCCATTCACAAATGGCGGGTGCGCGTCCTGCTAGAGGGACGGGCGGGAGGCGTTGGCGGGCGCCGCTGGATCGAGGAGCAGGTAGGGATTTAGGGGTTTCACACAGCAGTCAGGGGACTGATCGGTCCGGGAATCTTATAGATCCCCAGGCCGATCAGTGGAGGGTGTTGGTCCACTTTAACAGTGAACTTCACCTAAGTTAAACCGGACCTTCAGCGTGATTTAATGAAAAGCCCAAACTCTTAAAAAACGGTTCCCCAGCATCTAAAATTAATATATTTTACGTTTTTAGTCACTAACTTATTATACTTTCCCCCACTGGGCTGCAACTCTGTTCAGGAATTTAGGATACGGGCGCCGCCATCTTGACTCAGAAGCATCACACTTATGAGGAGAGGAGAGTGGGATAAGGTACAGGGGGGCGGGTTATAGCTGTGCTTTGCTCAGACAGAGCAGAGCTGGGATCAGGTAACGGTCAGCAGTCCCAGAATGCAAAGCAGCACAGTCAGGAGGCACTTCCTGTTTGCAGGCTGCCTGATAAGATGGCGGCTTCCATAAGCCGCCATCTTGGATGTTTAAAGGCTCATAACATGCAGTAGATGCAGGTAGGATGATTTTTAATGTGGACAATCTGTATGTACAGGGTGTGGGAAACATATAAGATAGACTCTTATTCAGGGTGAAGGTCCGGATTAATGTGAGCAATCTGTATGTACAGGGTGTGGGAAACATATAAGATAGGCTCTTATTCAGGGTGAAGGTCCGGATTAATGTGAGCAATCTGTATGTACAGGGTGTGGGAAACATATAAGATAGGCTCTTATTCAGGGTGAAGGTCTGGATTAATGTGGACAATCTGTATGTACAGGGTGTGGGAAACATATAAGATAGACTCTTATTCAGGGTGAAGGTCTGGATTAATGTGAGCAATCTGTATGTACAGGGTGTGGGAAACATATAAGATAGACTCTTATTCAGAGTGAAGGTCCGCTTTAAGAATGCAATGATGGCACGTGCTGTGCTCTATCGCAGCCGCTGCATTGGAAGCGATCTCCATTCTTACAGTTGAAGCCATATTATGCTCTTGTATTGCGCAACAGTGCTGGAGGGGGTGAACATAAAACACATCCGCTGGGATAAAGCGCTGGAAATTCCATCCCCCACCAATCACCCAGCTCCCAAACAGATGACATCATACAGGAGCAACCGATTGCTCAGAAAAAAAGATACAATTCTCAAAACTAGTAAACCCCCCCCTCCCCCCTCACATGGGCCGAATTTCCCATCATGACACCGAAACGTCTGTCTTCCTGTCTTTCCAGAAAACACAGAAGCACCCCATGCCAGAGGAAACAGCCAGGAGGTGGGTCTGTTTAAAGCGGAACAAAACCCTAGTAACGGGGTTCTGTCGTCTAAAAGATTTCAAAGCCAGGTAACAGCCTGACCAACTGGGCATCTTGATTTGGGATGCCTCAGGTTAAACAGCCTAGTATCACCAGTTTCTCAGGAATCGATCCCACGGTGCATGCACGGGTCTCTGGTAGTATCCCCCCACTTCAATCTGACAGCGCACATAAGCGGCTACATTACACTGAAGGCGTTCTCATTGGACTAATGCCCACACATGCACCATAGATCGAGGTAAGCAAACAAGCGATCCCAGGGGTTACACACACGGGAATCCCAAATCAGGATGCCTCTGTAAAGCAGACCAAAACCCAGGTGAGTAAAAATCTCAGGCTTTAAAGAGCAACTATCATTCACCTATGTAAAAGGAAATTATTATATGCGATTTGGGATACCACTACAATTAAATATCCTTAGGAAGCCAAAATTGGGCATTTGAGGTCTTTATATAGGAGAAGGTGCGGCTGTTGCATGCGTTGGCGCTACCATTTCATGTCTCCCATTGGATAGATTTCTGCTATATAAGAACTCAAAGATGAAATTGGGGCGAGTAGGCGAGTATCTCCATGGAGGTCAGGTGCACAACGTCTAGGAGTAAAAAGGCTTTTGGTCCACTTCAAAGACAGGCCTCGGAGGTAGTTTTCAGGTTGCTCTAGGACCAAAAACTCACTGTGCCTAGCACTTAAGTCTCCAGGGAGTGAAAGTCATCGCCAGGGGCATCCCGAGTGAAGCCCCTGGATTTTCAAAGCAGACCTAAACCCAAACGTGTGAAATACATTTGGCCACAGCCCCTGCCGATATTCCTTCTAAGGGTGTAGAAATAGACAATTTATGCCAAGTGTGATAAATCTAGGTATGCCAAGTATGGATAACGTTGGCATTACTAGAGCAGACAGTTATGTAGAACAGGTAGGTAAACTCCCAGTCCATTCTCCAGAACAAGTAGGAAACCCTACCCCACAAAAAGGATAACCCGGAGTGCAGCTGGTATGCTTACAGCTATGGAGTAGGCACAATCATGGTGGGCACAGCAGGTTAGTTCCAAAACTCAGAAGGGGATAATACCATTTTGTGATTACTCACCTGTAAAATGGCTATTATAAGTATGTCACACACCCCGCTTCCGCTATTCATGACATATGGGTTATGGTCCAGTAGAGGGCGAACTTCTGCAGAGATGAAAGCAAAAAAGAAGCCCCTCCCGGTCCATAAATACCTGGGACCTCCCACACATTCCCCAGTATATGACAGCAGGAAGGGGACCAGGAAGAGACAATAAAACAATAACAATAAAAGGTTCACCATATAAAGGATCCAAAATACCAAAGGGCGGGATGAAGCGGGGTGCGTGACATACTTATAATACCCATTTTACAGGTGAGTAATCACAAAATGGTATTATTCCAAGTATGTCACACACCCCGCTTCCACTATTCATGACATATGGGACATCCAATAGCAGTGTCCGTCATGGGTGGGGATCCAAATACAGCAAAAAAAATGCACCAATTTAAACCAATGCAGCTTGCAGAACCTTGCGGGCAAAAACAGCATACGCTGAGGCCCGCACATCAACCTTATAGAACTTGGAAAAGGTGTGAACAGAGGACCAAGTAGCAGCCTTACAAACTTGTTCAACAGAAGCCTGGTGCTGAAAAGCCCAGGAAGCCCCAACAGCACGAGTAGAATGAGCAGTGATCTTAGAAGGAGGAACCCTCCCCTTAGCGGAATAGGCCCCAACAATGGCCTGGCGTATCCATTTACTAATGGTAGACTTGGCTGGCGCCAAACCTTTCCTGGGCTCGGAGGGCACCAAGAACAAGGCGTCCGTCTTACAAAAAGGAGAAGTAGCGACCAAATAGTACTTCATACAACGAACCACATCCAAAGAGTGCAAAACCCTCTCCTTGTCATTGCTAGGCTTAGGACACAAGGAAGGGAGAACTACATCCTGATTGAGATGGAAAGCAGAAACCACCTTAGGAAGGAAATCTGGTTTAAAGCGAAAAACCACCTTATCCTGGTGTCTCTCAAAGTAAGGGGCCTGAATAGACAAAGCCGCCAACTCAGAGACACGCCGAACAGAGGTAATAGCCACCAAAAAGGCAACCTTTTGAGTGAGCACAGAAAGAGCCACATCCTGCACCGGCTCAAAAGGAGGGCCGAGAGAACCAAATTTAGGTCCCAAACAGGAACCAAAGGCTTTCTAGGGGGCCGAACATGAGTGACCCCTTGGAAAAAAGTCTTGACCAGATGATGCAAAGCAAAAGACCTTTGAAAAAAAGACAGCCAGGGCAGAAACCTGACCCTTCAAAGTACTGAGCTGGAACCCCAGATCCAGACCATGTTGTAGAAACTCCAAAATCCTAGGAATCGAAAACACCCTGCAAGGTAAGGCCCTAGCCTCACACCAGTCAATATAGGACCGCCAAGTCCTATAGTAAATGGTAGAGGAAGACCTCTTCCTAGCTCTAATCAAGGTTTGAATAACCGCCCCAGACAAACCTTCCTCCCTCAGGATGAAGGTTTCAGCAGCCACGCCGTCAAAGCAAGCGTTTGTAAATTGGGGTAACGTAGCTGACCCTGAGAGATCAGATCTGGAAACAGTGGCAGCCTGTACTGATCTACCGCCAGTCTTACGACGTCTGCGAACCAAACCTGTCTTGGCCACCTTGGGGCCACCAGAATTGCTGGTGCCCCCTCTAGAGCCAGCTTGCGCACTACCTTGCCTACCATGGAGAAGGGGGGAAACAGGTACAGAAACCCCAGATCCCTCCAGGCAAGTGACAAGGCATCCACTGCCAGGGCCAGAGGATCCCGAGACAGAGATACAAAGGTTGGGAGCTTGTGAGATCCACCTCCGGAGTCCCCCACTTGTGACACAGGGACCGAAACACCCTGTGGTTGAGAGACCATTCCCCTCGGCGAGAGAATCCCCTGCTCAGGGAGTCCGCCTCCGTGTTCTCCACTCCCGGAATGTACACTGCCGAGATGCAAGGAACATTGCTCTCCGCCCATGTCAGAATCAGAGAGACTTCCCTGAGGGCACTCCTGCTGTGAGTCCCTCCTTGGTGATTGATGTAAGCTACCGCAGTACGATTGTCTGATCGAACATGAACCGGTAAACACTGTAGGTGAAGTGTCAGACGCGACAGAACCAAACGGATAGCTCTGAGCTCCAAGACATTGATGGGGGTGTGAGCCTCCTGAGGACCCCACAACCCCTGGAACTGATGATCCTTCCAGAAACCTCCCCAGCCAGACAGGCTGGCATCCGTGGTAACCGTCTCCCAACAAGGGGCCAGAAAGGATCTGCCCCTCATCAGATTGCTTGGTTCCAGCCACCACTGAAGGGACTGCCGAACCCTGTGAGGCATCAGAAAACACTGATCCAAGGACTGTGGACATCTGTCCCATTTCAGCAATAGATGAGTTGGAGTGACCTCATGTGGAACTGAGCAAAGGGGACTGCCTCGAAGGAGGCCACCATCAAACCTACCAGAGTCATCCCTAGCCGAATAGAAGGGCGAGGATTGGTCAGGAGAACGCGTATCAGATCCTGAACCCTCTGCACCTTTGGCTGAGGTAGGAACACTCTGGCCTGACTGGTATCCAGATTCATGCCCAGAAAGGAGATCTCCCTTGATGGGGAGAGAGAAGACTTGGGGTGGTTGATCACCCATCCGAACCTCTCCAGCGTCGTCAGCACCGTGCTGGTGTCCAGCTCAGCCTGGCAGAGGGAAGAAGCTGTAATGAGTAGGTCGTCCAGATACGGCACAATGCGAATGCCCTGGGCTCTGAGCAGGGCCATTATGCCCGCCAGAACCTTGGTAAACACCCTCGGTGCCGAGGTCAGCCCAAAAGGGAGAGCCACAAACTGAAAATGCTGATCTCCCACCACGAACCTGAGAAATCTCTGGTGTGCTGGGAAAACTGGTACATGAAGGTAAGCATCCTTGATGTCTATGGACGTCATGAAATCCCCCTGATGAAGGGAACCGATGGCTGAGCGCAGAGTCTCCATGCGGAACTTCTTGGTTCTGATGAACCTGTTGAGACGCTTCAAATCTAGAATGAGTCTTATGGAGCCATCCCTTTTGGGAACCGTGAAAAGGTTGGAATAATAGCCCCGGCCTCTCTCTGAAAGAGGCACCGGGCATATGACCGCCATGTCCAGGAGATTCTTTACAGCCAACAGGAGCCCCTGCGCCGCCCGAGGATCCGATGGCACCCGAGACCTTAGGAATCTGGGAGGAGGCTGGTACTCAAATTCCAGTTTGTACCCAGACGAGACCACTTCCAATATCCACTTGTCTGTGACCTCCTAGGCCCAGACCTGGAAGAAGAGCTGCAGCAGTCCCCCCACCCGTAAGGGTGAGGGCGCCTCCTCATTGCTGAGCTGGCTTGGCAGCGGGCTTGGGACCCCAGGTAGAGGCTGGATGGGCGCGTCCCCTGCCTCTGTTCCAGGAATCACCTCTGAAGCTAGAGTAGGCAATACCTCTGCCCACTCTGGCACCGCGAAAGGATCGAAGGAGCTTGCCCCCCGAAAGAAGCGACGCTGCTTCTTACGCTGAGGTAGCTTCCCACCTTTCGCCACAGAATCCAATTTGTCACCAAACAGCCGCATACCCAGGAAGGGCAGTGCTGTAAGTGATTTCTTGGCAGCTATGTCAGCCGCCCACTGGCGTAGCCATACCGAGCGACGCATGGCCACCAGCAGAGCCGAGGTTCTACTACACATGATAATAGTGTCATCCATAGCCGCCAACACAAAGTTCATGAACAATTCACACCTCTTAAGGGCTGTGAATTCAACGCTGGCCGGGTTGAGTTGGGACCCTTTTAACATGTCCCTAACCTCAGACCTGGTAGCCACAGCCACGAGTGCAGATGCACAGACAGGCCGCAAGGCTGAACCCACACTGGCAAAGGCATGACATGCCATCTGATCAATGCGCTTATCCTCGCCATACTTAAGGGTAGTGGCGTCAGGCGTATGTACAATGGAGGTGTTGGACAACCCTAAGATGGGCGCATCGACCTTGGGAGGGGAAGACCATCGCTTCCTATCCCATCCCTGCGGAACACCGGGAAGCCGACTCGGCTTCTCCCATTCTCTAAGAATCATGCTGTCAAAATGATCCTGATTTGGGAACTCCAAGCGGGGCTTAGAGAACCCAAAGAATTCCCCCTTCTTCGGAGGGGCCTCCGCTGGTGGGGAAATATCCAGAACCTCTAAAAGATGGGCCAGGACTTTGGGGGTATCCACAGCATCCCCCAGCGCCTGCCCGGCATCAGAATCAAAGAACTGCAGTAGCCGGGAACAGATGCCTTTTCTTAGCAGAGGCCTTTCTGCCGACTGAGCTAGAAATAATTTTCTCAAGGTTGGCCAGCCTAGCACATACCTCAGAGAGTGCGACTCCCCACTAATGACCGTGTCACTTTGGGTACGGATAATGCGGGGCGGGGAAGGAGATGAGACGGGCAGAACTGACCCAGACGCCTGGGACCCCGACTGCCGCTTTATGGCCTGTTGCGCACATGGTATGCAAATTAGTACATTTTTCCCCGTAAGGGATACCCCACAACCCACACATAGCCGGGATTGACCCGAAGGGAGCCCGAGCCCGGTATGGTGATTTTAATGGTAGTCGCAATGACCAGAAGGAATCACGCTGATAAGCTACCCGGGATGCCCCTTTAAGTCCCAAGTGGGAGGATTTAAGTAGCCCAAATTACTCTAGGGACCCTAGGACCAGGAGAAACCCCTTTTAAGCAAGGCACAGGGAGTCCTCCTGACAGACACAAGATATGGGCAATAAGCACATGCACCCACACACATTGTATGATATATACACGTAATAATAAAACCAACAAGCAGAGGGAGCCAGCGCTGCCCCAAGTGGCGACTGGGGCATATGGGCAGCATAGCAAGAAAGGGGGGGAGGGAGCCCAAAAAGGGCACTCACGCAAGTCCAAAATGGCGTCAGGCACCAGCCAGCAGCTCCGTGTGAAGGAAGGAGAGAGAAGAAGGGGCGGGCCAGCGCAGATCGCGCGCTGCGCCAGGCCCCGCCCCCTCCGAGTCCATCAGTGTGGTTCCCATCATTAGGATGGGCACTCACGCAAGTCCAAAATGGCGTCAGGCACCAGCCAGCAGCTCCATGTGAAGGAAGGAGAGAGAAGGGGCGGGCCAGCGCGCCACACCAGGCCCCGCCCCCCTCCAAGTCCATCAGTGCGGTTCCCATCATTAGGATGGGCCCGCAATGGCGCCCAAAAAAAAAAAAAAAAAAAAAAGGGGGGGGGGCGGTCCGCGGCAACACTCGAGCGCCAATCCCCGCTCCCTCACAAACGCAGCCTGAGGAGGAGAAGCTCCCCAGGCTGTAGCAGAGCGCGAGGTCAGCAAACGTGAAGCACCATGCGCACAAAACACACACATATCTAATGTGAAGGCCACCCCCCCCCCCCCCGCTGGAGGGTTAACAGAGGGGACCCGAGGTGTAAGGGAAGTAAATAGGGACAGGGCATCCCAAACCGGGATCACCAACCCGGACACCGCCTACCCCCTTGTATGGGGTCTCACGGGGGAGCATGGCTCCCTAAAACACCTATTAAAGGTGTGGCCTACCCTCGCCCGGACCTTCAGCCGAGGCTGGGAGGCTAGTATTGGACTTACTGTATAAAGGTCTGGGCAGAAATAGGACAAACATGGCTGGGAGTGAGCCCGGCTTACCTGCAAGGAAGAGCAGCAGACATCTCCTGACTTGCTCGCCGTCCTGCAGAGAAGGAACTGGGGAATATGTGGGAGGTCCCAGGTATATATGGACCGGGAGGGGCTTCATTTTTGCTTTCATCTCTGCAGAAGTTCGCCCTCTACTGGACCATAACCCATATGTCCTGAATAGTGGAAGCGGGGTGTGTGACTATATATATATATATATATATATATATATTAGTAGATGGGCACAGTACTCTATGAAAGGATGTGAGAGCACAAGTAGGCACAGACCAGCATGCATTGCAGCAGATAAGTACACAAGGGCACAACGGGGCACAAGGGGTAGGTATTCACCCCTATGTATATAGGGGGCACAAGAGGTTGTCAGTCAACATACCTTTATCTGAGGTTTGTGAGAGGATAGAGATAAGTAGAGTGGGAGGGGCAGGTAGGTGTCATTGGGGGAGGGAGGGGCAATAGACAAAGCTGGGCGCATCGCTCATCTATAGCAGGTTGCACAGGAGGGCACAACAGGTAGTAGAGTGTGGTAACGTGCAGTGGGGGTAGGTGGGCATAGCCCAATATAGATAATGGTAGCACAGGTGCGACAACAGATAGGTACTCACCCCCTATGTGTGGAAATGTATGGGGTGGCATAGTAGGTAGCCAACACCCTAGGTGTGTGAGAGGTAAGTAGGAGGGGGCACAACCTCAGTGTGGGGAGAAAATGGTTGGCACGTGGTAGGTTATAGGTTCTTACCACGCTGTGTGGAGGATGCAGTAGACATGGAAGGGCACAACAGATACGTGTGGTCCAATGTGTTGGTAGGCTGGCACAACACAACATGGATAGCAGCAGATAGGGGTACGTTGGGCCCACCCGTGCCAGCAGATAGGCGTACGCTGGGCCCACCCGTGCCAGCAGATAGGCGTACGCTGGGCCCACCCGTGCCAGCAGATAGGCGTACGCTGGGCCCACCCGTGCCAGCAGACAGGCGTACGCTGGGCCCACCCGTGCCAGCAGACAGGCGCGCGTTGGGCCCACCCGTGCCAGCAGACAGGCGTATGTTGGGCCCACCCGTGCCAGCAGACAGGCGTACGTTGGGCCCACCCGTGCCAGCAGACAGGCGTACGTTGGGCCCACCCGTGCCAGCAGACAGGTGCACGTTGGGCCCACCCGTGCCAGCAGACAGGCGTACGCTGGGCCCACCCGTGCCAGCAGATAGGCGTACGCTGGGCCCACCCGTGCCAGCAGATAGGCGTACGCTGGGCCCACCCGTGCCAGCAGATAGGTGCACGTTGGGCCCACCCGTGCCAGCAGATAGGCGTACGCTGGGCCCACCCGTGCCAGCAGATAGGCGTACGCTGGGCCCACCCGTGCCAGCAGATAGGCGTACGCTGGGCCCACCCGTGCCAGCAGACAGGCGCGCGTTGGGCCCACCCGTGCCAGCAGACAGGCGCGCGTTGGGCCCACCCGTGCCAGCAGACAGGCGTATGTTGGGCCCACCCGTGCCAGCAGACAGGCGTACGTTGGGCCCACCCGTGCCAGCAGACAGGCGTACGTTGGGCCCACCCGTGCCAGCAGACAGGTGCACGTTGGGCCCACCCGTGCCAGCAGACAGGCGTACGCTGGGCCCACCCGTGCCAGCAGATAGGCGTACGCTGGGCCCACCCGTGCCAGCAGATAGGCGTACGCTGGGCCCACCCGTGCCAGCAGATAGGTGTACGCTGGGCTCACCCGTGCCAGCAGATAGGGGGTAAGTTGGGCCCACCCGTGCCAGCAGATAGGGGGTAAGTTGGGCCCACCCGTGCCAGCAGATAGGGGGTAAGTTGGGCCCACCCGTGCCAGCAGATAGGGGGTAAGTTGGGCCCACCCGTGCCAGCAGATAGGTGCACGTTGGGCCCACCCGTGCCAGCAGATAGGGGGTAAGTTGGGCCCACCCGTGCCAGCAGATAGGGGGTAAGTTGGGCCCACCCGTGCCAGCAGATAGGCGTGCGTTGGGCCCACCCGTGCCAGCAGATAGGGGGTAAGTTGGGCCCACCCGTGCCAGCAGATAGGGGGTAAGTTGGGCCCACCCGTGCCAGCAGATAGGGGGTAAGTTGGGCCCACCCGTGCCAGCAGATAGGGGGTAAGTTGGGCCCACCCGTGCCAGCAGATAGGCGTGCGTTGGGCCCACCCGTGCCAGCAGATAGGTGTGCGTTGGGCCCACCCGTGCCAGCAGATAGGGGGTAAGTTGGGCCCACCCGTGCCAGCAGATAGGTGTACGCTGGGCCCACCCGTGCGGCAGATAGGGCGGGGATGTATAGGGTGACATAACAGGTAGTTGCCCACAGGCTGTGGAAGGGGACAGAGGCAAGTAAAGAGGGTGGGAGGGGCACGACAAGAGTGGGCACAAGGTAGAAACAGGCAGGTAGGTAGGTTCTTCCCAACCTGTGTGTGTGGGAGGGGCACAGTACCTCTCAGAGGAGGGTACAACAGGTAGGTGTGTGGGTACATTGGAGGTAAGTAGACACAAACCAGCATGCATAGCACAGGAGGGCACAAATGGTAGGGCAGCTACTTACCCCTTATTTGTGGGGATGGATGAGGTAGTTACCCGCAAGTAGGTAAAGCCACAAAGCGTGGATACAAGCAGGTGGGGTGGGCAGGTAGGTTCTTCTCAAGAAGTGGGTACAACAGACAAATCGCCACAGTTCAAGCTGAGGGGGGTACAACAGGTAAGTACTCACCCCTATGAAGGGTTGCATCCTTTGGTGTAGCGTAGCATGTGAGGGGGTAAGTACTCACCCCCTGTGTGTGGGATGTCTGGGGGAACATAGCAGGTACTTACCCCCAGGGTGTGTGAGGGGCTAAAGTCCAATGAGTAGGGTGAGTAAATGTGAGGGAGGGCACAACAGACACATGGCGCAGTCCACTATGGTGTGCTATACAGGTGAGTGTGATGAGGTACAGAAAGGGGGGGGTGAGTATAACCCCAGCATACATAGCGTCAGACAGGAACAGGTAAGTGTGATGAGGTACAGAAAGGGGGGGGGGTGAGTATAACCCCAGCATACATAGCGTCAGACAGGAACAGGTAAGTGTGATGAGGTACAGAAAGGGGGGGGAGTGAGTATAACCTCAGCATACATAGCGTCAGACAGGAACAGGTAAGTGTGATGAGGTACAGAAAGGGGGAGGTGAGTATAACCCCAGCGTACATAGCGTCAGACAGGAACAGGTAAGTGTGATGAGGTACAGAAAGGGGGGGGGGGGTGAGTATAACCTCAGCATACATAGCGTCAGACAGGAACAGGTAAGTGTGATGAGGTACAGAAAGGGGGAGGTGAGTATAACCCCAGCGTACATAGCGTCAGACAGGAACAGGTAAGTGTGATGAGGTACAGAAAGGGGGGGGTGGGTGAGTATAACCCCAGCGTACATAGTGTCAGACAGGAACAGGTAAGTGTGATGAGGTACAGAAAGGGGGGAGGTGAGTATAACCCCAGCATACATAGCGTCAGACAGGAACAGGTAAGTGTGATGAGGTACAGAAATGAGGGAGGAGAGTATAACCCCAGCGTACATAGCGTCAGACAGGAACAGGTAAGTGTGATGAGGTACAGAAATGGGGGAGGCGAGTATAACCCCAGCGTACATAGCGTCAGACAGGAACAGGTAAGTGTGATGAGGTACAGAAATGGGGGAGGTGAGTATAACCCCAGCGTACATAGCGTCAGACAGGAACAGGTAAGTGTGAGGAGGTACAGAAATGGGGGAGGCGAGTATAACCCCAGCGTACATAGCGTCAGACAGGAACAGGTAAGTGTGAGGAGGTACAGAAATGGGGGAGGCGAGTATAACCCCAGCATACATAGCGTCAGACAGGAACAGGTGGGCACAACAGGTAAGTGTGATGAAGTACAGAAATGGGGGAGGTGAGTATAACCTCAGCATACATAGCGTCAGACAGGAACAGGTAAGTGTGATGAGGTACAGAAAGGGGGGGGGGGGTGAGTATAACCCCAGCATACATAGCGTCAGACAGGAACAGGTAAGTGTGTTGAGGTACAGAAATGAGGGAGGTGAGTATAACCCCAGCGTACATAGTGTCAGACAGGAACAGGTAAGTGTGATGAGGTACAGAAATGGGGGAGGTGAGTATAACCGCAGCGTACATAGTGTCAGACAGGAACAGGTAAGTGTGTTGAGGTACAGAAATGGGGGAGGCGAGTATAACCCCAGCGTACATAGCGTCAGACAGGAACAGGTGGGCAAAACAGGTAAGTGAGTGTGTTGAGGTACAGAAATCAGGGAGGCGAGTATAACCCCATCATAAATAGCGGCAGACAGGAACAGGTAAGTGTGTTGAGGTATAGAACAGGTAAAGTACTCACCCCCGTGTGTGGCAATGAGGCGTGGCGCCAGGTGCAGCGGGTTCTGGTCCCCGGAGGTGCCCCCTCGCTCGGGCTCGGCCCGGTACAGCGGGTGATGATGATCCAGGCCGGACACGGAGCTGACCGAGCGGCTGCGGAGCCCCATGGCGCTGTAATGGGAGGAGGGGGGCACGGCCGAATCATCGGAAGAGACCCCGGGGAACTGGGCCCGGGCGCGGGAGCTCTGCTTCCCCCCCATCACTCGGCGGATAGCATCACTGCGGCCCGGGGGCCCGGTACCGGCCTCTCCGCTGCTGCCTGACTGACTGACTGACCCGCCGCTGCCTGGGCTGGAACAATGGCGAACAGCTGTGAGCATGCGCGACATCCCGGCCTCTGCTACTAGACCCCGCCCCCCTCGTTGCCGGCCCAAGCTCCCACCGAGACTAAGCCACGCCCCCTTATATTTATATTGGCTCACCTGTGTGTGTGTCACCTACTGTACACCATTAACCCCTTCAGTTACCTGTACAGCATTAACCCCTTCCCGCCCACCGCTGTGTGTCACCTGTACAGCATTAACCCCTTCCCACCCACCTCTGTCTGTCACCTGTACAGCATTAACCCTTTCCCACCCACCTCTGTGTGTCACCTGTACAGCATTAACCCCTTCCCACCCACCTCTGTCTGTCACCTGTACAGCATTAACCCCTTCCCACCCACCTGTGTGTCACCTGTACAGCATTAACCCCTTCCCACCCGCCTCTGTGTGTCACCTGTACAGCATTAACCCCTTTCCACCCGCCTCTGTGTGTCACCTGTACAGCATTAACCCTTTCCCACCCACCTCTGTGTGTCACCTGTACAGCATTAACCCCTTTCCACCCGCCTCTGTGTGTCACCTGTACAGCATTAACCCCTTCCCGCCCACCTCTGTGTGTCACCTGTACAGCATTATCCCCTTCCCACCCACCTCTGTGTCACCTGTACAGCATTAACCCCTTCCCACCCACCTCTGTGTGTCACCTGTACAGCATTAACCCTTCCCACCCACCTCTGTCTGTCACCTGTACTGCATTAACTCCTTCCCACCCACCTCTGTCTGTCACCTGTACAGCATTAACCCCTTCCCACCCACCGCTGTGTGTCACCTGTACAGCATTAACCCTTCCCACCCACCTCTGTCTGTCACCTGTACTGCATTAACTCCTTCCCACCCACCTCTGTCTGTCACCTGTACAGCATTAACCCCTTCCCACCCACCTCTCTGTCACCTGTACAGCATTAACCCCTTCCCACCCACCGCTGTGTCACCTGTACAGCAGTAACCCCTTCCCACCCACCTCTGTGTCACCTGTACAGCATTAACCCCTTCCCACCCACCGCTGTGTGTCACCTGTACAGCATTAACCCTTCCCACCCACCTCTGTGTGTCACCTGTACTGCATTAACTCCTTCCCACCCACCTCTGTCTGTCACCTGTACAGCATTAACCCCTTCCCACCCGCCGCTGTGTGTCACCTGTACAGCATTAACCCCTCCCCACCCACCTCTGTGTCACCTGTACAGCATTATCCCCCACAGTCCAATAAGGAATCCTCCACTCTTCCAGTACCATGACTCCATTATAAGGCCAAAACACACACACATGCCATCCGCCGCCACCTGCTGCCATCGGGGGTGCCCCGCTGTGTGAAACCCCCCAGAACGCCCAAACGGGCTCACCTGTTTCTGGTCCCACGGCGTTTCTAAGATGGCCACATAGGTGACATAGGTGGATGGGAAGGGGTTAATGCTGTACAGGTGAAAGGGTGGGAAGGGGTTAATGCTGTACAGGTGAAAGGGTGGGAAAGGGTTAATGTTGTACAGGTGAAAGGGTGGGAAGGGGTTAATGCTGTACAGGTGACATAGGTGGATGGGAAGGGGTTAATGCTGTACAGGTGAAAGGGTGGGGAGGGGTGAATGCAGTACAGGTGAAAGGGTGGGAAGGGGTTAATGCTGTACAGGTGAAAGGGTGGGAAGGGGTTAATGCTGTACAGGTGACATAGGTGAATGGAAAGGGGTTAATGCTGAACAGGTGACATAGGTGGATGGGAAGGGGTTAATGCTGAACAGGTGACATAGGTGGATGGGAAGGGGTTAATGCTGTACAGGTGAAAGGGTGGGGAGGGGTGAATGCAGTACAGGTGAAAGGGTGGGAAGGGGTTAATGCTGTACAGGTGAAAGGGTGGGAAGGGGTTAATGCTGTACAGGTGACATAGGTGGATGGGAAGGAGTTAATGCTGAACAGGTGACATACGTGAATGGAAAGGGGTTAATGCTGAACAGGTGACATAGGTGGATGGAAAGGGGTTAATGCTGAACAGGTGACATAGGTGGATGGGAAGGGGTTAATGCTGTACAGGTCAAAGGGTGGGAAGGGGTTAATGCTGTACATGTGACATAGGTGGATGGAAAGGGGTTAATGCTGAACAGGTGACATAGGTGGATGGGAAGGGGTTAATGCAGTACAGGTGAAAGGGTGGGAAAGGGTTAATGTTGTACAGGTGAAAGGGTGGGAAGGGGTTAATGCTGTACAGGTGACATAGGTGGATGGGAAGGGGTTAATGCTGTACAGGTGAAAGGGTGGGGAGGGGTGAATGCAGTACAGGTGAAAGGGTGGGAAGGGGTTAATGCTGTACAGGTGAAAGGGTGGGAAGGGGTTAATGCTGTACAGGTGAAAGGGTGGGAAGGGGTTAATGCTGTACAGGTGACATAGGTGGATGGGAAGGAGTTAATGCTGAACAGGTGACATACGTGAATGGAAAGGGGTTAATGCTGAACAGGTGACATAGGTGGATGGAAAGGGGTTAATGCTGAACAGGTGACATAGGTGGATGGGAAGGGGTTAATGCTGTACAGGTCAAAGGGTGGGAAGGGGTTAATGCTGTACAGGTGACATAGGTGGATGGAAAGGGGTTAATGCTGAACAGGTGACATAGGTGGATGGGAAGGGGTTAATGCTGTACAGGTCAAAGGGTGGGAAGGGGTTAATGCTGTACAGGTGACATAGGTGGATGGAAAGGGGTTAATGCTGAACAGGTGACATAGGTGGATGGGAAGGGGTTAATGCTGAACAGGTGACATAGGTGGATGGGAAGGGGTTAATGCTGAACAGGTGACATAGGTGGATGGGAAGGGGTTAATGCTGTACAGGTCAAAGGGTGGGAAGGGGTTAATGCTGTACAGGTGAAAGTGCGGGAAGGGGTTAATGCTGGTACAGGTGAAAGGGTGGGAAGGGGTTAATGCTGTACAGGTGACACAGAGGTGGAAAGGACCAAAACCCAGGTGAAAATCTTGGGTTTTGGTCCACTTTAAAGTGGACCAAGACCCAGGGGGGATCGGGCCGGGAATCTATAAGATCAGATCCCTCTCCGCTGGGCATCCGAAATCGGGATGTCCCGCGGGGTGAAACCCCCGAGGACGCCCAGAAACCTTACCTTAACCCCGTTCCAACGGCGCATGCACGGCTGCATCTCGCGCTTCTCTCTAGCAGGGCGTGCACCCGTTTGTGAATGTCCGGCGCGGGCACGCTCCCTGTTAGAGGGAAGCGCAAGATGCGGCCTCCAGCGTGCTCAGCGCTGCTGTGGTTGTCCGTCGCTTGTCCGTACATTCCACAGCGGCTCTGAGCGCTCTGATTGGACGAGCGCTCGCGTAGGAGCGGGGTGAGGTGAGTTTTTTAGAGCGATCTGGGGCGTTTCACGATCGGGGTGCACCGTGAAAGTGGACCAAAACCCAGGATAGTGAAAATCCTGGGTTTTGGTCCACTTTAATGACACAAGAGAGGTAAGGTTTCAACTAAATCCTGACCTGCATTGAGGAGCGTGTAGCTGTGGTAAGGAAGCTTTCAATACACATGGCTGTGGATTCTCCTCTTGCAGTCCGGTCACAAGGGGGAGGAGGGGGGGGGGGCATCAGACCACCACCACCAGACCACGGGCCTTCACTGTGCTCTCTGTATGACGTAGCATGTGGTCACTGTGACGTAGCCCGCCGCTGCGTAACTGCCAGTCAGCCTCTGCAGAGGCTTCCAGCGTAGTTGACTCCGCCTCCTCCTCCTCGCTCCGCCCCCTTCCTCCTCCTCCTCCTCCTCATCATGTCTGGGTTGCTGCTATTTGGAGAAAGAGATGGCGGCCGACAGGTACAAATCACTTTAGCGAATAACAGGCCGCAGCCATGTGCAGCACAGACTGAAATGTGTTTATTAGGGTGTGACGTGCTGAACTAAACATTCATTAGTGTGCGGCCACTACATCTACACTACTGCCATGCTGCACTCTACACAGCGGCCATTGTGTCTGCAGAGATGTGTGTACAGTACTATGGCTGTCCTGAATAAGAGCCCACACCCTGTACATACAGATTGCTCACATTAATCCGGACCCTCACCCTGAATAAGAGCTTATCTTATATGTTTCCCACACCCTGTACATACAGATTGCCCACATTAATCCGGACCTTCACCCTGAATAAGAGCCTATCGTATATGTTTCCCACATCCTGTACATACACATTGCTCACATTAAAGTGGACCAACACCCAGGGGTGATCGGCCCGGGAATCTATAAGATTCCCGGGCCGATCACCTCCCTCACCGCGGGACACCCGAGATCGGGATGTCCCGCGGTGAGGGACCCCCCCCAAAAGCCCCCAAAAACTGACCTGATCGCGCGCCCCTCTAGGCGTGCGCGCCCCCGCACCGGCCGTTTGTGAATGGCCGGCGTGGGCGCGCGCCCCTTTGTCAGTGCGCGCGCCCACATATACATATAAGATAGGCTCTTATTCAGGGTGAAGGTCCGGATTAATGTGTGCAATCTGTATGTACAGGGGAGGCGGCGGCGGACGCGCTGTCTTGTCCGCGCTTGTCCGTGGGAGCGTGGTGAGGTGAGTTTTGGGGGGTTTTACACAGTGGGGCACCCCTAATCGGGGTGCCCCCCTGAAGTGGACCAAAACCCAGGATAGTCAAAATCCTGGGTGTTGGTCCACTTTAATCCGGACCTTCACCCTGAATAAGAGTCTATCTTATATGTTTCCCACATCCTGTACATACACATTGCTCACATTAATCCAGACCTTCACCCTGAATAAGAGCCTATCTTATATGTTTCCCACACCCTGTACATACACATTGCTCACATTAATCCGGACCTTCACCCTGAATAAGAGTCTATCTTATATGTTTCCCTACCCTGTACATACACATTGCTCACATTAATCCGGACCTTCACCCTGAATAAGAGCCTATCTTATATGTTTCCCTACCCTGTACATACACATTGCTCACATTAATCCGGACCTTCACCCTGAATAAGAGCCTATCTTATATGTTTCCCACACCCTGTACATACACATTGCTCACATTAATCCGGACCTTCACCCTGAATAAGAGTCTATCTTATATGTTTCCCTACCCTGTACATACACATTGCTCACATTAATCCGGACCTTCACCCTGAATAAGAGTCTATCTTATATGTTTCCCACACCCTGTACATACAGATTGCTCACATTAATCCGGACCTTCACCCTGAATAAGAGCCTATCTTATATGTTTCCCTACCCTGTACATACACATTGCTCACATTAATCCGGACCTTCACCCTGAATAAGAGTCTATCTTATATGTTTCCCACACCCTGTACATACAGATTGCTCACATTAATCCGGACCTTCACCCTGAATAAGAGCCTATCTTATATGTTTCCCACACCCTGTACATACACATTGCTCACATTAATCCGGACCTTCACCCTGAATAAAGCCTATCTTATATGTTTCCCACACCCTGTACATACAGATTGCTCACATTAATCCGGACCTTCACCCTGAATAAGAGCCTATCTTATATGTTTCCCACACCCTGTACATACACATTGCTCACATTAATCCGGACCTTCACCCTGAATAAGAGCCTATCTTATATGTTTCCCACACCCTGTACATACACATTGCTCACATTAATCCGGACCTTCACCCTGAATAAGAGCCTATCTTATATGTTTCCCACACCCTGTACATACAGATTGCTCACATTAATCCGGACCTTCACCCTGAATAAGAGCCTATCTTATATGTTTCCCACACCCTGTACATACAGATTGCTCACATTAATCCGGACCTTCACCCTGAATAAGAGCCTATCTTATATGTTTCCCACGCCCTGTACATACAGATTGCTCACATTAATCCGGACCTTCACCCTGAATAAGAGTCTATCTTATATGTTTCCCCCCTGTACATACAGATTGCCCACATTAATCCGGACCTTCACCCTGAATAAGAGCCTATCTTATATGTTTCCCACACCCTGTACACACAGATTGCCCACATTAATCCGGACCCTCACCCTGAATAAGAGCCTATCTTATATGTTTCCCACACCCTGTACATACAGATTGCTCACATTAATCTGGACCTTCACCCTGAATAAGAGCCTCTCTTATATGTTTCCCACACCCTGTACATACAGATTGCTCACATTAATCCGGACCCTCACCCTGAATAAGAGCCTATCTTATATGTTTCCCACACCCTGTACATACAGATTGCTCACATTAATCTGGACCTTCACCCTGAATAAGAGTCTATCTTATATGTTTCCCACACCCTGTACATACAGATTGCCCACATTAATCCGGACCTTCACCCTGAATAAGAGCCTATCTTATATGTTTCCCACACCCTGTACACACAGATTGCCCACATTAATCCGGACCCTCACCCTGAATAAGAGCCTATCTTATATGTTTCCCACACCCTGTACACACAGATTGACCACATTAATCCGGACTTTCACTCTGAATAAGAGCCTATCTTATATGTTTCCCACACCCTGTACATACAGATTGCTCACATTAATCCGAACCTTCACCCTGAATAAGAGCCTATCTTATATGTTTCCCACACCCTGTACATACAGATTGCTCACATTAATCCGAACCTTCACCCTGAATAAGAGCCTATCTTATATGTTTCCCACACCCTGTACATACAGATTGCTCACATTAATCCGGACCTTCACCCAGAATAAGAGCCTATCTTATATGTTTCCCACACCCTGTACATACAGATTGGTCACATTAAATACCATCCTACCTGCATCTATTGCATGTTATGAGCCTTTAACCCCTTAAATGGCAAGCGCTTAGTCTCTACGTGGTTGCTTCTCCTACCCTTAGGTGTTAAGCACGTAGAAACTACATACCTGGCATTTCCCCCTAATAGTTAAAAACTAGAAGAAAAAAAAAACACTTACCTCTGGTATCCATGTGTAGCTGCGGGTCCCATCTCCCTGGGGCTGGGCATCCGATCCCCCCCCCCGTCGTCCTCTGTCTTCAGGAGGGGGCCCGAAACTGCCCCCCCCCCCCCGTTTCCAGCGCTGACAATTCGCCTGTTAAAAAACTGTCACTCACCTCCGCGCCCGATCCTTCTTTCCGGGGCTCCTCTTCACCAGGGGGGGTCCGATCCCCCCCCCTGGGCTGCGCAGGCTTCAGGCGATGGCCGCTGCCCCTAGCCCCGCCCATTGTGGGAGGAGCGGGATGACATCATCCCGCTCCTCCTATACTACCTCCGAGCTCCGCCATCTGTCAGATGCCGGTGGTGATGGGAGCAGGGCGGGTGTAAGGCTCCGATCGGAGCCTCCTCGCCTCTCACCTGCCCGGCGGCGGTCACTACCGGCATCTGTCAGTGACATGACAGCGGCGCGGGACAGCGGCAAGGAAGCAGGATCAGAGGTGAGTACAGTAAAAAAAAAAATAATAAAGATTTATTTTTCTTGTGTCAGTGTCTTTTTTTTTACATTTAACCCCTTGTGAACTGGTAAGGGGTCCATGAGACCCCTATACCAGTTCACAAGGCTGGGGGGATGGCAAGTCACCTGCGACTAGCGGGTGACTTGCCATTAACCCCCGGCACCCCCATCACCTGCCTCCCCAAAGCCCAGGGGGGGGGGCAGAAGAGCCTGGGCCCACGGGCTATGCGGGCTTGTAGCCTGCAGGGCCTGGGGCCACAAAAGCTGTCCCCTGCGCCCTGTTCCTACAAGCCCTGCATAGCTGGTTACTTTGGGTAATGGGGACCCCATGTCAATTTCTTTTTGGATTTTTAAGGGTTTTTAACCCTTAAAGTGCACTAAAGTGACTATCCTGGGTTTTGGTCCACTTCAGTGGGGGCCCCGCTGTGTGAATCCCCCCAGAAAGCCCCGAAAGCTCACCTCCTCCCCGCTCCCACGTGACCGCTGCAGCCAATCCCCGCCGGCGGACAAGCGAGAGGCGGCGCCGGACAAGCAGAGCGCGTCCGCCACCGCCTCCCGCGCGTTCCTCTTACAGGGCCATCACAAACAGCCAGCGCGGGAGTGCGCCCTGCTAGAGGGACGTGCGGGAGGCGGCGGCGGCGGACGCGCATGCGCCGCTGGAGCATGGAAAAGGTAGGATTGTGGGCTTCCTGGGGGGTTTCACCCCGCGGGACATCCCGATTTCGGATGCCCTGCGGGGAGGGATCTGATCGGCCCAGATTCCCGGGCCGATCCCCCCTGGGTGTTGGTCTACTTTAAAAATCCCCCCAAAAAATGCCCCCCCCCCGGGAGGGGGGACACTATGTCATTTTTTTCCCTCGATTTAACCCTTTGTAGTGTGGATGGTAATTGTATTTTATTTGGAAATGTTATAAAGTACTTGTTTCAGTTTGGGGGGGTCTCCTGGGCAGGAACGGGGGGCTACCGATAAATATGTGGTACCGTTCCAATCTGTAGAAATGGGGCTTTCACATGCAATATGCTTTTCCCTAATCAAATACATTTTTTATTTAAAATAAAAGGAGTCAATTTTCTAAAAAATGTTTTCTTTTTTAAAATTTTTTAATAATATTGTAAAAAACAAAATAAAATTTACAAACAAGACATTTCATGTTAAAGCCTAAACTCTGCTGCAAAAAAAAAATATATATATAATTTTCCTGAAAGTTCCAGCAAAAATGGCGCAAAATGGGGAAAAATGACCTGTCAACAGAGGGTGACAAAATCTCAAGTAGGCTGGCAATTAAAGTGGACCAACACCCACCTGTGATCGGCCCGGGAATCTATAAGATTCCCGGGCCGATCACCTCCCTCCCCGCGGGACATCCGAGATCGGGATGTCCCGCGGGGTGAAACCCCCCCAAACCCCCCAAACTCCTTACCTTAGTTTCGGCGGCGGCCGGCCGCCGCCGCCTCCCTCGCGCCCCTCTAGTCGTGCGCGCGCCCGCGCCGGCCGTCTGTGAATGGCCGGCGCGGGCACGCGCGCGTCAACAGGGACGCGCGGGAGGCGGCGGCGGAGGAGCCGCTTGTCCGCGGCTTGTCCGTCGCCGCTGACAGAGGTGAGTTCGGGGGGTTCGGGGGGGTTTCACACAGCGGGGCACCCCGATCGGGGGTGCCCCACCGAAGTGGACCAAGACCCAGGATAGTCAAAATCCTGGGTGTTGGTCCACTTTAAAAGGGTTAATAGTACCTCTGCATGTTGGGTATTGTTCTGTTCGGGGGACCTTGCGCCTTCAGATTTAGCTTGTTTTTTCTGGTTTGCATATTTATATTTTCGGAAAAGGTGTTTTTTATTCAGTTTTTTTATACATTTTTTAGGGAAACCCTGCGCAACCAAAGAATTCTTTGAGGGATAAATTCCAGAAAGATGAGCCCACTACAACAAGCTGGGTACGCTTAGAAAGCTTAACATGTGTACTTTCAGGGAATATATGGTTTATGGGGGATATTCCAAATGTAAAGGGTTGTTTTGGTTGAAAAATCGCAAGGTGCGCACTTTGTCTGCAGAGCTAAAATTACCGTTATGCGCATGCTTTACTTTGGGGTGTTTGGCAACTCTTCCCTTGACAGAACCTATGCATGTTGGGTATAGTTCTGTTCGGGGAATGTTGCTTTTTCAGATTATACTTGTTTTTTCTGGTTTGCATATAGCTTTTTAAGGAAAATGTGGCTTTGATTCTGCTTTTTTATCCTTTTTTTAGGGAAACTCTTTGCAACCAAAGAATACATTGAGGGATTACTTCCAAAAAACTATGGCCACATGGACACGCCTGGTACACCTAGAAAGCTTGAGGTGTCTACTTCCAGAGAATATATAGTTTGTTGGGGGTATTTCAAATGTAAAGGGTTGTTTTTCTGGAAAATCTGCAGGGTGCGCTTAGCGCATATCACAGTTGTATTTTATCTGAAAATCTTCTAAAGCGCTGTTTCAGTTTGGGGGAGTCTCCTGGGCAGGAAAGGGTGTCTACCTATACATATGTGGTACCGCTGTAACCGGGAGAAATTGGGATTTCACACGCAATAAGATTTTATTGACAAACTTACATTTTGTATTACAAAAATACACTACAAATTGTAAAAAATAGATTTTTTTCTTTTTTTGCTCATACTTCACCCAAAAATATTGAGAATACACCTAAAAAATGACAAACAAGACATTTCATGTTAAAGCTCAGACTCTGCTGAAAAAAACAATATATCATTTTCCTGGGAAATCCCTTCAAAAATCACATTTAAACATGGGGAGCGCAAAATAGTGCAAAATGGTCTGGCAACAAAGCGCGACAAAAACTCCAGGTAGGCTGGCACTTAAAGGGTTAAACATCCAAGATGGCGGCTTATGGAATGTTAGGTAGCCTGCAAACAGGAAGTGCCTTCTGACTGTGCCGCTCTGAATTCTGGGATTGCTGACCTTTTCCTGACCCCAACTCTGCTCTGTCTGAGCAAAGCACAGCTATAACCCGCCCCCCTGTACTTTATCCCGCTCTCCTCTCCTCAGTAAGTGTGATGCTTCTGAGGTAAGATGGCGGCGCCCGTATCCTAAAATCCTGAACAGAGTTGCAGCCCAGTGGGGGAAAGAATAATAAGTAAGTGACTAAAAACCTAAAATATATTAATTGTAGACGCTGGGGAACCATTTTTAAAGGGTTTGGGCTTTTCAATAAATCATGGTGAAGGTCCGGTTTAAAGTGGACCTTCATCATCATTTAATGAAAAGCCCAAACACTTAAAAAACGATTCCCCAGCATCTACAATTAATATATTTTAGGTTTTTAGTCACTTACTTATTATTCTTTCCCCCACTGGGATTCAACTCTGTTCAGGACTTTAGGATACGGGCGCCGCCATCTTGACTCAGAAGCATCACACTTACTGAGGAGAGGAGAGTGGGATAAAATACAGGGGGCGGGTTATAGCTGTGCTTTGCACAGACAGAGCAGAGCTGGGGTCAGGAAAAGGTCAGCAATCCCAGAATGCAGAGAGGCACAGTCAGAACATACTTCCTGTTTACAGGCTGCCTGCACCTCCATGGGCCGCCATCTTGGATGTTTAAAGTCTCAGAAAATGCAATAGATGGAGGTAGGAAGATTTTTAATGTGGACAATGTGTATGTACAGCATAGGGGCAACATATAAGATAGGCTTTTATTTAGGGTGAAGGTCCGCTTTAATGATCTTCCTCGACCTTGGCGTTCCTGGGGGACACTCAGGTGATGTGTATGTCTATGATTTATATTGGTTGTTGTATTCTGATACTTGAGTCTGTTTTTCTCTTGCCACATTTTATATTAATAATATTACACAGATCTAGCTCTAATGCACTTTATGGATTGGTTGTAATATTGGCACTTTATTGAAATATGATGTTTATAGGGTTGGGATTATGGGTGTAATTGGGATGCCCCTGGGAATGTGCGGTTTGGTCTTATATGTTTTTTAACTGTTTGTTGTGATTCTTATGGGTATTTGTCAATAAATAATCTATGAATTCATGATATATATTTGGCTGATGTATTGATTACTGTGGAGGGGGGGGTGCGGAGGTTTGGAGCTATTCTGGGTGAATTGCTGGATTCACCACTTCAATATTAGGATCTTCCTATGATGGGGAATCAGAAAGCGCACTTTATCCGCAGCGCAGTTCGACCTGCATTGTCTCCTTTTTGGTGGTTAGTTCTTGACTATATTTGGCTTTCTTATCCGTTTTTTATGGTGATTGCAGCATCTATTGGCATTTATTGTGCAGTTGTATGTTTGGGCAGTGGAGTGACTGAAATGAGGGTTGGGGGGGGGGAAGATGAGCAAACATTACTGCCATGGGGTCCAGCCATTACCACATTTTGTGGGTTATGGGGGGATTAGACTATATATATATATATATATATACTGCCTAAATAGGTTATGCCTCTGCTTTAAAGTGGACCAACACCCAGGATTTTGACTATCCTGGGTTTTGGTCCACTTTGGCGGGGCACCCCGCTGTGTGAAACACCCCAGAAACCCCGAAAAACTCACCTCTCCTCTCTCCCACGTGACCGCTGCAGCCAATCCCCGCCGACGGACAAGCGGGAGGCAGTGATGGACAAGAGAGCGCGCCCGCCGCCGCCCCCTCCCGCGCGTCACTCTTACAGGGCGCGCGCCCGTGCCGGTCATTCACAAACGGCCGGCGCGGGTGCGCGTCCTGCTAGAGGGACGCGCTGGAGGCGGCGGCGGCGGGCGCCGCTGGATCGTGGATAAGGTAGGGATTTAGGGGTTTCTGGGGGGTTTCACACAGTCAGGGGTCTGATCGGTCCGGGAATCTTATAGATTCCCAGGCCAATCATGGGAGGGTGTTGGTCCACTTTAAAGTGGACCAAAACCCAGCTGGATCTGCCCGGGAATCTATAAGATTCCTGGGACGATCCATTCCCTCCCCCGGGGGATCTAAAATCGGGGGTGCCCCCGCTGTGTGAAACCCCCCAGAACGCCCGGAAACACTCACCTCACCCCGCTCCTACGCGAGCGCTCGTCCAATCAGAGCGCTCAGAGCCGCTGTGGTATGCATGTACAAGCGGCGTCCAACCACAGCGGCTCTGAGCGCTGGAGGCCGCATCTCGCGCTTCCCTCTAACAGGGAGCGTGCCCGCGCCGGCCATTCACAAACAGCCGCCCTGCTAGAGAGAAGCGCGAGATGTGGCCGCGGCTGGCACATGCACCGTTGGAACGGGGAGAAGGTAAGGTTTACTGGCGTCCTGGGGGGTTTCACACAGCGGGGCATCCCAATTTCGGATGCCCCGCGGGGAGGGATCTGATTGGCCCGGGAATCTTATAGATTCCGAGGCTGATCCCCCCTGGGTGTTGGTCCAATTTAAACATCCAAGATGACGGCTCATGGAACATCAGGCAGCCTGCAAACAGGAAGTGCCTTCTGACTGTACTGCACTGCATTCTGGGATTGCTGACCTTCTCCTGACCCCAGCTCTGCTCTGTCTGTGCAAAGCACAGCTATAACCCGCCCCCCTGTACTTTATCCCACTCTCCTCTCCTCAGTAAGTGTGATTCTTCTGAGGCAAGATGGCAGCGCCCGTATCCTAGAGTCCTGAACAGAGTTGCAGCCCAGTGGGGGAAAGAATAATAAGTGACTAAAAACTTAAAATATATTCATTTAATTGCTGGTGAATCATTTATAAGGGTTTGTGCTTTTCATTGAATCATGGTGAAGGTCCGCTTGTAATACTTTCTGGCTTAGTCATTGGAATGACTGTGAGTGTGACAGGTGCTCTTTATTAGAGACAGATGGGTGTCGGCCATTCGGCCACTCTCTGCTGCCCTCACATGGTCACATGCGGTACTGCTGAGCAGTTCGGAAGTTGAACAGGCGTGATCGCGTTTCCAGACAACGGGCGTAATGACGTCAGACGTTGTTATTGTCGCTGCGGTGGGAGGCCGCTGGGAGGAGCAACATGGCGGCTCACTGGAGCAGTGAGAATGTGGTGGTGGAATTCCGGGATTCGCAGGTCAGTAGCGGTGCGAAAGCTGCCCATAGAGGGTGGGCAGAGGTGTTGGCGGGTCACCTGCTAATAGGCAACACGGTGGGCTCACTAGACGCCTTGGAATGTGTGCGCATGCGCGCTGTAGGTTTAGCTGTCAATGAAGCCATAGCTTTTCACCCTGTGGATCTGAGGGGTGTCTCTTGAGTCTCAGGACATATGAGGCGCCCCCCAGAGGACAGGAAACGTTCAGAAATCAGCCAACAGGTGTGCTATTTAGTCACCATGGATATACATCCAATACTTCAGTGTCAGATATACAGGTGAAAGCAAACTTGGAAGGAGTCTCTCACACAGACATGTAACAGGGGAATGAAGATACTTGTAGTTTTCATCAGCACAATCCCTTCAATAGTCAAGAGATGCTTAAAATGGACCAACACCCAGGGGGGATCAGCCCCCTCCCCGCGGGGCATCCGAAATCGGGATGCCCCGCTGTGCGGGACGCCCAGAAACCTTACCCCCATTCCAACGGCGCATGCGCGAGCCGCGGCTGCATCTCGCGCTTCTTTCTTGCAGGGCACGCATCCGTGCCGGCCGTTTCTGAATGGCCGGCGCTGGCGCGCTCCCTGTTAGAAGGAAGCGCGAGACGCGGCCTCCAGCGCGCTCAGAGCCGCTGTGGTTGTCCGTCGCTTGTCCGTACATACCACAGCGGCTCTGAGCGCTCTGATTGGACGAGCCCTTGCGCAGGAGTGGGGTGAGGTGAGTTTTTTAAGGCGATTTGGGGGGTTTCACGCAGCGGGCCACCCCCGATCGGCGTGCCTCGCGGAAATGGGCCAAAACCCAGGATAGTGAAAATCCTGGGTGTTGGTCCACTTTAAAGGGCCACTCCTGTCACCTTGTGAACAAAAAAGACATACCCCGCCCCCTCCTATTAGCGATACTGCACATGTAATTAAAAAAAAAAAAAGCACTCACATTCGCCATGAATACAGCCAGCAAAGCTGCAGCACCGAACGCCCGCTGCAATCTTCCTGAAGTCCCGGGTGCTGCGTCTGTCTCTCCCCCTCCACCACTAACGCGGAAGTGTGTCCGAGCATGGCGCGGAGATCCTGGTTGTTACCCAGAGAGGGACTATCATTATTGGGATTCTTTATGGGCACTTGTCTTATTACGGAGGTAGGTGCTTTTAATAGCGGCAATTAGCGCAGCAGCGTCCTATGCAGTTTACCCCAGGTGGGATTAATGAATTGCTTATTAATATATGTATAACTTGTGATTCTTGTGACTACCCCATTGTCATGATTAAGAGCTCTGGCTCGAAACGCGTTGACGAGGGGTCTGCTCTTGCTATGCTTTTTACTGCTCTGCATGCTGTGATGGCTTTTTAAGGATTACAATTAAAGATGGATGATTTTATCGCTCATGCTCTATGGCTGGCATTCTATTATTCTGGACAACGATTCTGTCAGAGGTGAGCGCTCTGTGCCGTGTTCCTATTGCCTGAGCCTGTTTGTATGTCTGTGGGATCTGTGGCTGGCAATCTTTGCATGAATTAAGCATGCATAGAGATAAACAGGTGGGCGCTGCTGCGCCTTATATCCTCGCCGGAGGGGGAAGAAGAAACCCAGCCCCACAAGCCTGAATCCCCCGGTAGCGTTGTCACCCCCTCCCCCTCCGTCACCTATATCACTGTGTGGGGGAGAAGGAGGAATTGTTGCCCCTGCACCCCTCTTTGCTGCACTGTGGGGTGATCTGTCGCTACATATATACACACAAACACTAAACAAAACACATTCATCTGTTGCTTGGCACTGGGACTTGTAGTCCTTTCGGTGACCTGGACAAGGCTGCACAAAAGATGAATGTGTTTTGTTTATTGTGTGTGTATATATATATATTGTAGGGATCCTCCCGGGGGATGGTGTGTTTGGACACAGTTCACAGCAGACGTAGATTTTATAAAAGCAGGTCTTGGCGTTTATTCATGGCATAAACAGTCCAGCAAACAAAAATATACAGCAACAACGTGCTTCTTTTATACAGTCAAAATAAAAGACCTAGCCCGGCTGGGCGCTTACTAACAGGTTCTTCTCACCTATCTGACACTTTCAAAGCACAGCTTTCGCCTGGATATCGCAGGGTAAGTTTCAGCTCCAGCAGTGGCTGCGCTCGCAGCTTCCTCCAAACACCCACAGGCTGTTCATTCCTGGCTGAGAGCAATCACCTGCAGGCTCTGCAGAGCTTTTACCTTCCCAGGCTAATTAGGATCAGAGCTCACCTGATCCAAAACCCAAACTGGATCGGGGAGGTGTGGAATGACAGGTCCCTCTACCAAACCTACCTGCCATTCCATATAAATCCAGGCCCGGCAAGATTAAACAACAACTCAGCAGCATATCACTGCTGAGAAACAAATCAATCCTGGACTTACCATCTCACCCTGCGTAGTAACCTAGGTGAAATGTACACCCCCTCGACCACTTCTCCAGTGACATGTCTACAATATATATATATATATATATATATATATATATAATGTGTCCCCCTGCAGCAGATCACCCCACAGTGCAGAAGATGCAGGGGCAACACTTCCTCCCCCCTCCACAGTGGTGTAGGTGAGGGGGAGCGGGTGAGACCACCACCCAGGCATCAGGCTTTTGAGGGCTGTGTTTCTTACCCCCCCGTCATGTGTCTTAGCAGCAGACGCCTTCTATGTATGTCCGCTCTGCGGGGAGTTTTATGCCAGCCGGGAGGGAAGCGGTGGGGCATTAGGCGTAGCCACGCCACCGTTCTGTGGATCTCCCCATTGGGAGTTTTAGACACCTGGGACATGGGGACCCTGCTACATGGGTTAGCGGAAGAAGGAAGGGGGGCAGTTCCATCCTGCTGTGGCAAGCTGATTAGGGAACAGAGTGAAAGGGGGACGTGGCTTTAGCAGGGAAACGATCCCTGTATCTTCAGCAAAGTTCATCCTCTCTGCTTCCGGTCAGTGCTGGGAGCAAGAGCAGCGGGGCCCTGAGCCATGTCACTGGCAGTGTGTGGGAAGCTGCAAACACCTCCACTGCCTGCCCCCGCTGCTGAAGAAGCTCCGAGGGGGGGGGGGGGGCTGACCCAGCTACCTACCTACCTGCCCACCTACTGATCTGTGTGTCTGGCAGTGCTCGCCTGTGCACCTGGGAGTGCCTGTGGGGAATGTGAGGGGGAATGCCACACTGCCCAAAGGGAAATGGGGGGGGGGGAGAATGCTGCTCTGCCTGTAATGGGGGGGGGGCGCTGACCCAGCTACCTACCTGCCCACCTACTGATCTGGGAACCTGCGCATGTGTGTCTGGCAGTGCTCGCCTGTGCACCTGGGAGTGCGTATGGGGAATGTGAGGGGGGAATGCCACACTGCCCATAGGGAAATGGGGGGGGGGGGAATGCTGCTCTGCCTGTAATGGGGGGGGGGGGCTGACCCAGCTACCTACCTGCCCACCTACTGATCTGTGTGTCTGGCAGTGCTCGCATGTGCACCTGAGAGTGCCTGTGGGGAATGTGAGGGGGAATGCCACACTGCCCATAGGGAAATGGGGGGGGGGGGGGAATGCTGCTCTGCCTGTAATGGGGGGGGGGGCTGACCCAGCTACCTACCTGCCCACCTACTGATCTGTGTGTCTGGCAGTGCTTGCATGTGCACCTTGGAGTGCCTGTGGGGAATGTGAGGGGGGAATGCCACACTGCCCAAAGGGAAATGGGGGGGGGGGGAATGCTGCTCTGCCTGTAATGGGGGGGGGGCTGACCCAGCTACCTACCTGCCCACCTACTGATCTGGGAACCTGCGCATGTGTGTCTGGCAGTGCTCGCCTGTGCACCTGGGAGTGCGTATGGGGAATGTGAGGGGGGAATGCCACACTGCCCATAGGGAAATGGGGGGAAGAATGCTGCTCTGCCTGTAATGGGAGGGGGGGGGGGTTCTGGACCTTGCCTATTATTCATTTCTTGGGGGAATGGTGTTTTAGCACAACATTTGTTTCAGAATATTTATTTTCTTATTTTCTTCCTCCAAATCCTAGGTGCGTCCTATGAGCAGATGCATCTTATAGGGTGGAAATTTAGAATCCCAGAAATAATGATTGTCACTAAAAAAGTGCAAATACTGTGCAAATGTGCTCAAACAAGGTCCAGAATAAAGTGCCAGTGTTATTGTTACTACATCTAATTTCATATTAAATAATTAATATGAGACACCCAGTGTGCAACTAATTGTTCCAAACCTGCAATGCAAGTTAAAGATAAGATACCATCGACAATAAGGTGAACAAAGGAAATACAGGTGTACGGCCTTGTGGGAAACTGTAGCGCTTATTAAAAGATCTCAGTACATCCATTCAAAAGGTGGCCGGAGGAGGAGTGAGAGCACTCACAGGCACCTACGCTTGTGGCTACCCATGCCACTTCTTTGGGTGAAGGTGAGTGCTCCCATGTACACCCTTGCCTCTTATGGCCACCACCAGTCGCTGTGTGCGCGCCCCTGCAGCCCCACCAGCCGGCTCATGTGGGCATCCCTCGCCCGCCCGCCGCGGCACACCCAAACCCTCGGCCCAGGCCATTGGTCGGGCCGAGGGAACGTCAAGGTGAAGGGGGGTAAATCATAGTCAAAAATCTGGCAAAACTGTTTAAAGTAGGGAAAGTCCACTTTTGATGGAGTTTTTGCAAGTATTTATTTTTTGTGTGCCAAAATGATGTTCTCAAGGTGTCGAGAACTACTTTTAAACCATGGAAGACTAAAATAAAGAACGTGCTGGAAAATGAACTATCCCTATTAGAACCCGGTATAACTAAAAGACAAATTCAAGACTTTCTAGAAGCCCTGAAACCCCCAAATACTACTCCTAACCAGCCAGCTCAATTGTAGGCTTTTTCCTTTATCACCTATATAATGCTCTATACGGGAGGGAGGGAGGGTGAGGGAGGGTAGGGAAAGCATTAGCGGTACTAGGCCGCTGATGCCATTTTATTCTTCTTCTTTTCTTTCTTTCTCTCTCCTACTTCTATCTCTTCCTTATGATGCTTTTCTTCTTTCTCCCTTCTTCCTCACTTTCTTAGCTGCTTACTTCATATTTACCCGCAGAGATATATATCTCTCCGCACGTAGCCACAGAGATACTTTTCTCTCCCACCCTTCTAATCAGCTACCTCGCACGGATCCACAGAGCTTTTCTTTCCCATAATGATGTATGTACTTACCTAAACTAATACTGAATGGGATCAAAAAAATATATATATATTCTTTTGTTAATTTTTTCTTATGTTAGCAAATGTGTGTTTTATGAAATCTGTTGCTATTAGCAACCATACACCAAGTCTGTACACCAAGATCTACGACAAGAGAGATGATAGTCCTGTGCACTGCTGGGCATATGTAAGGTTGAATGAGCACCCTGACCTCGGCAGCAGCCATAGCAGCAGTGTTTTGTAGGTACTGGCCTAAGAAAAAAATACAAAACCGTGGTATCTGGGTATGAACCAACCCAGAGATTAGTGTGACCACGCCTTATAAACTCAATTGTTACTCAGTCATATGTAAAAATACAGTTTCTTTTATTATTACTTCAATTTAAAAAACAAGTATAATTTGCATGTGAGCATGTCATCCATTGTTACAGAAAAAGCACCTCCATAGCATGCAGTTTCCATTAGATATATAGAACCTGATTTGAACAACGGCTAACAAAATTGACACAAAAAATGATTAATATATACATTACAGCTGTTTTTTTTTTTTTCCGGTAGACATCTATTGATGTATAATAAAGTACAACATTTAGACTTCTAAATATGTTCCACTATTACTGTGATTGTGGATTCTAGTAGATATATGCATCTGGTGGTGCAAAAATAACAGAAATTCTAGATCAACTCGGCATCCTTTCGCTAAATAAATTATACACTTTAAAAAATTGCCATTGAAAGTTCACTTAATGTTGATTGATACACTAGCTCTACTGGAAATGGATTTAATTCATCTGACCCTCATTTACATTTATTTATACATTTTTTTTTTTTCTTTTAAACTTTAGGCAACTGCGATGTCTGTTGATTGCCAGGGCCAGCTGGCTGTGCTGTCCAGGTAAGTCTTTTTTTCTTCCACACGCCTTACACCCTGGAAGTACACCTTATAATATAATCCTACATCCTACCAAACTTCCTGACTGAACAGACTTTGGACAGGATGCCCAGGAAGGCCTCTGTGTTTCCCACCTTTTGTAAGGAAAAAAAGGTGTATCACACAACCAGGTTATAAGGTGCTCATGACCGGCTTTAAACCCATTATATTTTTTGTTTTTATGAATGTTAACTGCTTGTTTGTATTTAAAGAACAAAAGCCTGAATTTTGACTATCCCGGGTTTAGTTCAGTGCACCGTGGTGTCCTGATTTGGGATAACCCTCTGCTTGAAACCCCTAGTTTGCCAGGTCTGCAATACCATGATGTATGTGTGAGCTCTCCTACAGTCAGGCCTCTTTATATGCCTAGAGCTGGTGAGCAAAGCATCCGGAGGGACGTTGGAAAGGTGAGATCCCAGACGAACCTGAGGTTTCACACAATGGGGCATCCTTAAAGTGGACCAACACCCAGGATTTTCACTATCCTGGGTGTTGGTCCACTTCAGCGGGGCATCCGAGATCAGGTTGTGTGAAACCCCCCCCAAAAGCCCCAAAAAACGTACCTTTTCGGCGACGGACAAGCGACGGATAAGCCGCCGCCTCCCGCGTGTCCCTCTTACAGGGCCCGCGCAGGCCATCCACAAACGGCCGGCGCGGGCGCTCGCACTGCTAGAGGGGCGCGCGGGAGGCGGCGGTGGCTGATCCGTCGCCGATAAGGTAAGGTTTTTTTGGGGGGGGTTTCACCCCGCGGGACATCCCGATCTTGGATGCCTTGCGGTGAGGTAGGTGATCGGCCCGGGAATCTTATAGATTAACAGGCTGATCACCCCTGGGTGTTGTTCCACTTTAATCGGGAGAGGATTTCAGATTGACAAGCGTGGTGGATACTGAGAGCGAGGAAGCCCCCTGACAGTGGTGAGCAAGGCAACTGTGGAATCTAGTCAACACTTGACTTAAAAATCTTTAGCCTAAGACCAATCTTTGTATTCAGTAGACCCCCCTGCAATGGAGGATAGGCTGGGCTGCAGGCAAGGTCCAGGCCTGTGAAACCAGGGAATGAACTTCCAGAACGCAGAGGTCAGTGAGTCACAAGCACAGGAGCAGCTCTGTGTAGGTTCCTAAAGGGGGTAAAGCTAGGTGTCGGGTGCGCTTTATAAAGCGGAACAAAACCCACCAGCGACGGGCCTGGAATCTAAAAGGTTACAGGGCAGCCACTGGCTTTTCTCTTTTTGTGGCTGTGTGAAACCCCCTAGTTCGCCCATAAAAACTCACTTTTCCACGCTCAGATGGCGCATGTGCGGGTTCTCACCTGAGAGCCGCCTGCTGTAACTTTTTTATTCAGTAGATGGCTCTCATTGACTAGAATAGGGAGCGTTCGCTGCCACATCCCCGGCTGTGCACGTGCCCCAGCCTACCTGCCTATCTGAATGCTCCTAATCAGGGTGGATTTGATTTAAATCAGTGATTTAAATCAAAGTTTCTACCTAAACTAGTTCTTGCTATTTTAACATGCAAGTAGATGAAGATTTTTAGAATCACTTTTTATATTACTTTTTTCTCCCCAAGTTTAATGGGTTAATCATTCATATTTGGACACCACTGTTCTGTTGTACTTAGGAAGGAGAAAAATAATCCTGACCTTAATAACAATTTAAATAGATTTATTCAACTGAAACAATAACAACATTACAGCATAAGTCATTTGCTTAAACAAACATCCATGTTTTGTTAACTAATTTGGCTAAACAGAATATATATATATATTTTAAGAAACTTAGACTGTCAGCGCAGCCGACACATGAAAAACGTAAATCCTACTGTCCCTGCCGTCCTCTGTAGCTCACTAGTCATAGGTTTGTAGAACAATAGGATTAAGGTCTTTTTCTCAACTCTGTTCATGTTGTAACATTTTTGCTGTGAAGAAGAGGCTGGGACCTCTGCGGAGTCCAATTCAGTTTTGAGAACTGCGTAAGTAAAGCGAGCGTCTGTGATAATATAGGAGAGAAAGTGCCCACTAATCCTACAGAAACCTCTGGAAGAGCATGGCATTGTGAATGTTACACATATACAGCCTTTATTCTACTGAGTTAAACAACTCAGCTTTATCTCATGATGGAAGAACCTTTGGATGGTAAAATATTTTCCTCAAAAAGCAGTTTATTGAAAAAAAATCCGATTTTTTTTTTTTTTTGATTTTTTAAAAAAAAACATTGATTTTTATCCACCCTGCTCCTCATTCAAAACAATGATGCAGATGAGAAGTCCCAGGCTGCCTGCTGGAATGGGATCCAATCGTCTGCGCTTAGACACACATGCAACAATGTATGAATTGGGGTGGGGGGGATTCTGGCCGAGGTACAATACTGGACCTAGAGTTTTTGGTTCTCTAGACCAGTGGTCCCCAGCCTTAATTACCATAAGAGCCACATTTAACACTTAACACAAGACATTAGGGAGACATATTTAAAGTACGTAGATTGTAAGAGCCCTACAGAAGCAGCAAGCACTAATAAAACTGCTGTAAGACACCAGTCAGTTCTCTGCTGTGTTACATTGTGTAAGAAGGTTCCAGAGGAATAAAAGGTTTATGATCTCAATTATTAATGAATTATTATTAAATCACTAATATTACTGGAAAATAGGTAACTTGGATGAATGGAGTCTGTGGATTTTTACCTGGTTATTATGATTCTGATCCAGGGCTGGCTGATGCACATATAATGTAATATAAGGTTTATTTTGGTGAATTGCCTAAATGTTCATTATGTGTATTTTAATTTTAATTTTTTTAAATTTTTAATGCATAGATGGCCATTGTATGCTTGTGCACACATAGGAATTCGTCCTCCGCATTTAACCCATCCATGCAGTGAGTGTACACGTGCCCGGAGTGGTGGGCTGCCCTCATTACGGCGCCCGGGGAGCAGTTGGGGGGTTAGCTCCCCTTACCTCTAGGCCACAACTGCCCCTGTATATATATATGTATGTATACACGGACTCAAGTAATGTTTGGGTTAGTTTCCCCTTAGTAATTACTTTACCTTCAACTATTTAACTGAAACCATATGTTTGTACTACATGACTGCTTCTTTGTAATAGGAGGACAGTTGGAGGAGGGGAAAAGGTATGGCCAGAGGAATAACATTGAAGGACGGAGTCTTTCTGTCTTTTTGCTTTGGGGTCTCTGAACAGACGACATGTGAGACATGTAGGAGATCGCCACATGGCCAGTATGCTGGGGGTTGGGCGAGAGAGACCCTAGTTTGATTTCCCTATGGACACTGCTTACATTCCTGCTTTGCAACTTCATATCATATTTACACCATTAATATTATATTTCTGTAATGTAATCAGCTCTATTTATATTAAATCCATTTATTGATTTTGGGTTTCGGCCAATACTTTGCTTAAATTACTATAGCTGAGATCAGATTCTGGATGGCCCAAAACAGTCCTTGTTAAGGAAAACAAGGGGAAGAAATATGACAAATAATGATATTTTACACATTGTTACAACGTAACCACAGATTATCCCTGGTTATGTTTGGCTGCACTTTCACTTTAAAAAGTCCATATTTTCCCATGATTTAAGTTCTTTGACCTTGTTTCTTTTTTTTCTTTGGCACAGTCGTCGCTTTCTGTACATTGTAAACTTGGACACACCAACAGAAGGCCACCGCAAAATCTCCCGGCAAAGCAAGTGGGATATCGGCACAGTGCAGTGGAACCCGCATGAAGGCTACGGCCATTTCTTCGCTGCTTCTGTAAGTTTCCTGTTTACCTAAGATTCTGCCATAAACAAGGCCCAATAGGGGACAGTTCAGACACTGCTCTGATATCAAAGGTCAGTTCCCGTTGGGTGCCATGAATGTTGACGCCTGAGCAAAAGACGCGTCGCCAACAAATTTGCAGAGAGAATTTAGACACGCTTAGAGTGTCAGTAAGTTGTTGTTCCGTGTTAACGATTAATGTTAGCAGGAAATACAAGGTTAAAGTGGACCAACACCCTCCACTGATCTATAAGATTCCCGGGCCAATCAGCATCGGGTCTGCGGGACGCTGTGTGAAACCCCCCAGAAAGCCCTGAAATCCCTACCTGCTCCTCAATCCAGCAGCGCATGCGCGAGCCGCCGCTAGCGCATCCCTCTAGCAGGGCGCGCACCCGCGCCGGCCGTTTGTGAATGGCGGGCGCGCTCCCTGTTAGAGTGACGCGCGGGAGGCGGCGGGCGCGCTCGCTTGTCCGTCGGTGGAGATTGGCTGCAGCGGTCACGTGGGAGCGGGGACAGGTGAGTTTTTGGGGCTTTCTGGGGGGTATCACAGAGCGGGGATCGGGGTGCCCCACCGAAGTGGACCAAAACCCAGGATAGTCAAAATCCTGGGTGTTGGTCCACTTTAATGTTAGCAGGAAACACAACGTTAAAGTGGACCAACACCCACGGGTGATCGGCCCGGGAATCTATAAGATTCCCGGGCCGATCACCTCCCTCCCCGCGGGGCATCTCCCCAAACACCCCAAACTCCTTACCTTATCTTCGCCGCCGCCTCCCTCGCGCCCTTCTAGACGTGCGCTCGCCCGCGCCGGCCGTCTGTGAATGGCCGGCGCGGGCACGTGCGCGTCAAGAGGGACGCGCGGGAGGCGGCGGCGGAGGAGCCGCTTGTCCGTCGGCGCGGGGAGAGGTGAGTTGTTCGGGGGGGTTTCAGACAGCGGGGCCCCACCGAAGTGGACCAAGACCCAGGATAGTCAAAATCCTGGGTGTTGGTCCACTTTAATGTTAGCAGGAAATACAACGTTAAGGTAATAACATTTATTGGCTAACTAAAGAGGTTGCAAATGCAAGCTTTCAAAGCAATTCAAACTTTGCTTTTTTTCACGTATATCAGTAAAAAAACAATTTTGACTCGAAGTTTTCTGTATAAATATGTTACAGACCTGTATTACGCCTGAAGAAGAAGCTTGAAACGCTTTGAAAGCTTGCATTCTCAACCTCTTTAGTTAGCCAATAAATGTTATTACCTTAAAGTGGACCAACCCCCAGGATTTTGACTATCCTGGGTTTTGGTCCACTTCGGTGGAGCACCCCGATCGTGGGTGCCCCGCTGTGTGAAACCCCCCCCGATCGCCCGGAAAACTCACCTCACTCCGCTCCCACGTGACCGCTGGAGCCAATCACGGGGGACGGACAACGAGAGGCAGCGACGGACAAGCAGAGCGCGTCCGCGGCCGCCTCGTGCGCGTCCGCAGCCGCCTCCCACGCGTCCCCCTTACAGGGAGCGTGCCCGCGCCGGCCATTCACAAACGCCCGGCGCGGGAGCGCGCCCTGCTAGAGGGACGCGCGGGAGCCGCTGGAATGGGGAAAAGGTAGGTTTCTGTGGGCCTCCTGGGGGGTTTCACCCCGCGGGACATCCCGATTTCGGATGCCTCGCAGGGAGGGATCTGATTGGCCGATCCCCCCTGGGTGTGGCCACTTTAACCTTGGATTTCCTGCTTACATCGATGGCTAACACGGTACAACAATATACTGACGCTCTAAACATGTCTAAATTCTCTTGGCTAATTTGCTAGTGACAACAATTATTGGAGACCCCTGTGCTTCAATGATAACAGCATTACATGGGACAATCAAAGGGAAACTTCATGGAAATTTATCAGCAGTGTTGCTGCTTCACAACAATGCACCAGCAAATCACAAGCGGCTATTGGGAAATGCGGCTACATGGAGCTTAAACCAGACCATCAGCCTTGCTCATTTGGGGGGAAAAAACTCCCCAAATCTCCCTTGCCCCATCTGCATGCATGATACTGAATCATTGTCAGCACTTACCATACTCGTGCTCCTGCACCCACTCAAAGCTGAAACGCCGCCTCACAGATTTCTCCTGGTAGCGCTCATTTTGAAGCTTAATTTTCCAGTATCCCAACTGTGCTGCTGCCTGAATTCAATTGACGTTACCCCACAATGCACAGCAGCAGGAACGTTCGTTTTTGCAGGCAGTCTGCAGCTCCAGGAGACGCCATGTTTGTAAAATTGACCACAGCAGGCAAAGGTACATTTTTTTTTGTATGTGCAGCAATCTGCATTGCCTTGGGGAAGGATGGATGTGAGCACTGTTTCTTCTAAGAGTGTTGGTCTAGTTTAAAGTGGACCAACACCCACCGCTGATCGGCCCGGGAATCTATAAGATTAGCCGATCAGCTCCCTGCCTGCCCCGATCGGGGGTGCCCCGCTGTGTGAAACCCCCCAGGACGCCCGCAAATCCTACCTGTGCCTCGTTCCAACGGCGCATACGCAGGCCACCACCACCTCTCGCGCATGCCTCTAGCAGGGCGCGCACCTGCGCTGGCCGTTTGTGAATGGCCGGCGCAGGCGCACTCCCTGTAAGAGGGACGTGCGAGAGGCGGCGGCGGGCGCTCTCACCTTGTCTGTCGACGGACCTCGCTTCTCCATCGGCGGTGATTGGTGGAGCGAGTCACGTGGGAGCGGGGTCAGGTGAGTTTTTGGGGCTTTCTGGGGGGTTTCACACAGCGGGGCTGATCGGGGTGCCCCACCGAAGTGGACCAACACCCATGATAGTGAAAATCCTGGGTGTTGGTCCACTTTAAAGCGGACCTTCACCCTGAATAAGAGCCTATCTTATATGTTTCCTACACCCTGTACATACAGATTGCTCACATTAATCCGGACCTTCACCCTGAATAAGAGCCTATCTTATATGTTTCCCACACCCTGTATATACAGATTGCTCACATTAATCCGGACCTTCACTCTGAATAAGAGCCTATCTTATATGTTTCCCACACCCTGTACATACAGATTGCTCACATTAATCCAGACCTTCACCCTGAATAAGAGCCTATCTTATATGTTTCCCACACCCTGTACATACAGATTGCTCACATTAATCCGGACCTTCACTCTGAATAAGAGCCTATCTTATATGTTTCCCACACCCTGTACATACAGATTGCTCACATTAATCCGGACCTTCACTCTGAATAAGAGCCTATCTTATATGTTTCCCACACCCTGTACATACAGATTGCTCACATTAATCCGGACCTTCACTCTGAATAAGAGCCTATCTTATATGTTTCCCACACCCTGTATATACAGATTGCTCACATTAATCCGGACCTTCACTCTGAATAAGAGCCTATCTTTTATGTTTCCCACACCCTGTACATACAGATTGCTCACATTAATCCGGACCTTCACTCTGAATAAGAGCCTATCTTATATGTTTCCCACACCCTGTACATACAGATTGCTCACATTAATCCGGACCCTCACCCTGAATAAGAGCCTATCTTATATGTTTCCCACACCCTGTACATACAGATTGCTCACATTAATCCGGACCTTCACCCTGAATAAGAGCCTATCTTATATGTTTCCCACATCCTGTACATACAGATTGCTCACATTAATCCGGACCTTCACCCTGAATAAGAGCCTATCTTATATGTTTCCCACACCCTGTACATACAGATTGCTCACATTAATCCGGACCTTCACCCTGAATAAGAGCCTATCTTATATGTTTCCCACATCCTGTACATACAGATTGCTCACATTAATCCGGACCTTCACCCTGAATAAGAGCCTATCTTATATGTTTCCCACACCCTGTACATACAGATTGCTCACATTAATCCGGACCTTCACCCTGAATAAGAGCCTATCTTATATGTTTCCCACACCCTGTACATACAGATTGCTCACATTAAAAATCATCCTACCTGCATCTACTGCATGTTATGAGCCTTTAAACATCAGCTTATGGAAGCCGCCTTATCAGGCAGCCTGCAAACAGGAAGTGCCTCCTTACTGTGCTGCTCTGCATTCTGGGAGTACTGACCTTTACCTGACCCCAGCTCTGCTCTGTCTGAGCAAAGCACAGCTATAACCCGCCCCCCTGTACCTTATCCCACTCTCCTCTCCTCAGTAAGTGTGATGCTTCTGAGTCAAGATGGCGGCGCCCGTATCCTAAATTCCTGAACAGAGTTGCAGCCCAGTGGGGGAAAGAATAATAAGTAAGTGACTAAAAACGTAAAATATATTAATTTTAGATGCCGGGGAACCGTTTTTTAGGGGTTTGGGCTTTCCAATAAATCACGGTGAAGGTCCGGATTAACTTCACCCTACAGTGCAGGCTCCCAGTGGTTACATTCTAAATTGTAACCTGAAATAATGTCTGCATGGGCAATGATTTCATGATGATGATGAATTCACAGATACAGTAATGGGCAGCAGGAAGTCTTCTATTCTGGGGGCATCAGATCACTGGAGGCCATTGGAATACTTCTGGAGTTACGGGGTATTACATTGAAAAGTAGAAATTTCTCCGAAAATGTTGTTTTTCAGATTTAGGCAAATAACTTACTGTTGACTCGAGACCATACAGCTTCAGTAAACATTAGTAATCATTGCATACATTCAGTAAACATAATTCATATAAAATAATTGATTTTGGTTTGATTGCGTTTTGCTTCATTGGGACAATGGTTTGGTTACTGAGTAATACGCCCCATAGCGCAGGTGAACCATTCTTTTATCTTTCTAATCAACATTCAAACATTTTTTATCCTAAAAGGCTGTTGGCATTGTCTGGCTTTCTGAGTCTTGGACTTCTGATCACTGTGTCCAACCATCTGGCTAAAAGCTAGATGCATACCCCCCAACTGTCCCGATTTGGGCGGGACAATCCCGCTTTGGGGCCCTTGTCCCGTTGCCCCGCAGGGCCCCAACATGTCCCGGAATCCTGTAAACTCACCGGCGAGTATGGCGGCGGCCGGGACACCGGGCAGGAGGTTGCAGCTCTCTGTGCGGCGTAAGAGCTGGAAGGAAGAGAAAGGGGCGGTGCCGGGGCAGCTGCAGGGGGTTGGGGGTGGAGTTAGATCGGGCAGTGAGGCTGTTTGCTGGCTCGCTAAACTGTTAACGGGGGTCGGTGGGCAGGCGCACGGGGGTGGGGGGGCGGGCGGTATGCTGGTTTGGGGATACGTACGCATGCAGGGGTGAAGGCGGCCGACATTGCTGGAGCTGGAGAGCGTGACGGGGGGGCGTGACGGGGGCGTGGCCGGGGCGTGACGGGGGGCGTGACGGGGGTGTGGCCGGGGCGTGACGTGGGTGTGGCCGGGGCATGCCGGGGGGTGTGGCCGGGGGCATGGCTTGTCCCGCTTTCACGTTTTCAGAAGTTGGGAGGTATGTAGATGTAGGGGAAATAGGGAAAATCAAAGATCCGCACCCGCTCATATTTATACCTCCATTGTATGGTATCCAATATATGCCCTTCTCTCTCTCTCTTTATTCTTTTATTTCTAGAGCAACCAGCGGGTGGATTTATACCAGTGGAAGGATGGTATTGGGGACATTGCTACATCCCTACAAGGACACACACGTGTTATCAGGTTTGTTGCAGCTGCTGCTGTCTTGATCTATGTCCCTGCTTCTGCTGACCTTATATCCTATGGTAAATCATGTAAGAGGAACCTTTTTCAAGATTTTATTTTGTGCTGGCAGTATACAAATGGCTTGTTAGCTTTTGTCTCCTGGGGATCAGAATGATATCTTATCAGGTATCTTATCAGATATCCTAGTTTTGTATATTGTTTTGCATATATAGTAAATTATACATACATTGGACACAGTTTAAAAAACACTAAAGACAATATACAAAAAGGAAGGGAGACATCTAGTGGGGGCAATGGGAAGTGGTTCTAATAAAAATTGATCATACAAATGAATCCTGGCTGTACTTTAAAGTGCATGAGTGCCAACTAACCTACTCTACCTCATTATCTAAAGGTCACTATCTAGACCCCAAATCATGTGCAATAAACAATTATCAACAGCCATATAGTAATAATGACAGTATGTGATATAATCCTAACAACCTAATAACACTACCTACTATTCCTCAGTCCTGAGGAAGTGACGCGTTTTGACGTCACGCAACGCGTAGACGGGCGGGGCGGTGGGCAGGTGGTCGTCTGTGTATGTAAGTTTACTGCTTTTCACTTTGGGGATTATTTTCTTTGGTTTCCCCCTGGCTGTGTCTGTTTTACTTAGTTTCACATAGTAGGTAGTGTTATTAGGTTGTTAGGATTATATCACATACTGTCATTATTACTATATGGCTGTTGATAATTGTTTATTGCACATGATTTGGGGTCTAGATAGTGACCTTTAGATAATGAGGTAGAGTAGGTTAGTTGGCACTCATGCACTTTAAAGTACAGCCAGGATTCATTTGTATGATCAATTTTTATTAGAACCACTTCCCATTGCCCCCACTAGATGTCTCCCTTCCTTTTTGTATATTGTCTTTAGTGTTTTTTAAACTGTGTCCAATGTATGTATAATTTTCTATGAAATAAAAACATTCATTTTTAATTAATAATAACGGTAGTGCCATGGCTTAATGGGTATTTGGGCATGTAGTGGGACTTGCCTTAAGAAATCTGTGTAGAATATTGTTACCCACGTGTGCACACCGTTGATTTATTTTCTTAATATCCAATAGGATAGGTTCCGGTGCAGTCTCAAATTGTATCCTAACTTTTGCATATATAGCATATGAGTTTGTTGCACTTGCACATAGCACTTTTTTTGGCACATTTGCACATGTACCGTATATACTCGAGTATAAGCAAACAATAGACAAGCTAACTGGGCAGCACTAGCCTTGTACACACAGGTCTAGAGTATAATCAAAGTAAGCGTGTGCCTACTCACCCGGGATCACACTGTGAAAATCTAAGAAGCAAAAAATGGGGGACCCACCCTCCCCCAAAAAAGGATACCGGGTAACTATTGAGTGGCACTACTCATAAATGTGCAAATAAAGAATTTATTATCATCAATAATTACAAAAGACATGACACACTACAATATTACATATACACAAAGGACATGACATTACAGTCTAAAAACACCAGGGGGCGCCGGAGGTCTGCCAATTTCATAATAACACCCTAAAATCCCACCTGAACCACAAGCATAACCTATATCAAATATCAAAATATGTGCAAATCAGCAATAAATTGTGCAACTGTGCTAGTGCAAAGACTTACATTATAACAAATACAACAACACTCAGGATACAACAGGAGGACTAGCCAGGGTATGCGAAAGGAGTAAACAAATATCAGACAATAGAGCAAAGTGAAAAAAATAATAACTGTGCATATAGTCAGACCAACCGGGGTACCCCTGCAGGGATAAAGAGCCAACGCGTGTCGTAGTGACCCTGCACTACTTCATCAGGGCAAGAATATTTTGATATTTGATATAGGTTATGCTTGTGGTTCAGGTGGGATTTTAGGGTGTTATTATGAAATTGGCAGACCTCCGGCGCCCCCTGGTGTTTTTAGACTGTAATGTCATGTCCTTTGTGTATATGTAATATTGTAGTGTGTCATGTCTTTTGTAATTATTGATGATAATAAATTCTTTATTTGCACATTTATGAGTAGTGCCACTCAATAGTTACCCGGTATCCTTTTTTGGGGGAGGGTGGGTCCCCCATTTTTTGCTTCTTATACTCGAGTATAAGCCGAGTTTTTCAGCCCACTTTTTGGGCTGAAAAAAGCCGCCTCGGCTTATACTCGAGTCCAGGGGCAGACTGCCAGGGAAGGCCGCAACCCTGAACCCAACAGATGCTGGAGGGTAAGGGGCGGCCGCTGCGGGTCCCTGCTGTACCCGCTTCTGCCGCCGCCGCTGCTCTCATACACACAAACACGCACACACATTCACACACTGACCGGCACTTCCAGGCTGCTGCGCGCTGGTCGTCAATGGGCGGCGTCCAATGTTTTCATTGGACGCCGGCCATATGGGGCACGCCCACCGATGACCAGCGCGCAACAGCCAGGAAGTGCTGGTGTGTGTATGAGAACGGCGGCGGCTGGCGGCAGCCAGGCGGAGCTGAATGGAGGGTGTTGTGTGCCGAGCGACCGGCAGGAGGAGGAGGGGAGGGGGACCCCGCTGCCCCTCTGCAGGGTAACCTCGGCCAAACCCTGACCCCCGACACCTGCGCGTCTGAGAGCGGCGGCGGCAGCAGGTACCCACAGTGTGTGTGTGTGTGTGTGTGTGTGTGTGTCTCTTTCTGTGTGTGTGTCTCTTTCTGTGTGTGTGTCTCTTTCTGTGTGTGTGTGTGTGTCTCTTTCTGTGTGTGTGTGTGTGTCTCTTTCTGTGTGTGTGTGTGTGTGTGTCTGTGTGTGTGTGTGTGTGTGTGTGTGTGTGTGTGTGTCTCTTTCTGTGTGTGTGTGTGTGTGTGTGTGTCTCTTTCTGTGTGTGTGTGTGTGTGTGTGTGTGTCTCTTTCTGTGTGTGTGTGTGTGTGTGTGTCTCTTTCTGTGTGTGTGTCTCTTTCTGTGTGTGTGTCTCTTTCTGTGTGTGTGTCTCTTTCTGTGTGTGTGTCCCTTTCTGTGTGTGTGTGTGTGTGTCTCTTTCTGTGTGTGTGTCTCTTTCTGTGTGTGTGTCTCTTTCTGTGTGTGTGTGTGTGTGTGTGTCTCTTTCTGTGTGTGTGTCTCTTTCTGTGTGTGTGTCTCTTTCTGTGTGTGTGTCTCTTTCTGTGTGTGTGTCTCTTTCTGTGTGTGTGTCCCTTTCTGTGTGTGTGTGTCTCTTTCTGTGTGTGTGTCTCTTTCTGTGTGTGTGTCTCTTTCTGTGTGTGTCTCTCTTTCTGTGTGTGTCTCTCTTTCTGTGTGTGTCTCTCTTTCTGTGTGTGTGTCTCTTTCTGTGTGTGTCTCTCTTTCTGTGTGTGTCTCTCTTTCTGTGTGTGTGTGTGTGTGTGTGTGTCTCTTTCTGTGTGTGTGTGTGTCTCTTTCTGTGTGTGTGTCTCTTTCTGTGTATGTGTCCCTTTCTGTGTGTGTCTCTCTTTCTGTGTGTGTGTCCCTTTCTGTGTGTGTGTGTCCCTTTCTGTGTGTGTGTGTCCCTTTCTGTGTGTGTGTGTGTCTCTCTTTCTGTGTGTGTGTGTGTGTGTGTGTGTGTGTGTGTGTGTGTGTGTGTGTGTCTTTTTCTGTGTGTGTGTGTGTGTCTTTTTCTGTGTGTGTGTCTTTCTGTGTGTGTGTGTGTGTGTCTCTTTCTGTGTGTGTGTGTCTCTTTCTGTGTGTGTGTGTCTCTTTCTGTGTGTGTGTCCCTTTCTGTGTGTGTGTCTCTTTCTGTGTGTGTGTGTCTCTTTCTGTGTGTGTGTCCCTTTCTGTGTGTGTCTCTCTTTCTGTGTGTGTGTGTGTGTGTGTGTCTTTTTCTGTGTGTGTGTCTTTCTGTGTGTGTGTTTTTCTGTGTGTGTGTGTGTGTCTCTTTCTGTGTGTGTGTGTCCCTTTCTGTGTGTGTGTCCCTTTCTGTGTGTGTGTCTCTTTCTGTGTGTGTGTCTCTTTCTGTGTGTGTGTCTCTTTCTGTGTGTGTCTCTCTTTCTGTGTGTGTGTCTTTTTCTGTGTGTGTGTCTCTTTCTGTGTGTGTGTGTGTGTGTCTCTTTCTGTGTGTGTGTCTCTTTCTGTGTGTGTCTCTCTTTCTGTGTGTGTGTGTGTGTGTGTGTCTCTTTCTGTGTGTGTGTCCCTTTCTGTGTGTGTCTCTCTTTCTGTGTGTGTGTGTGTGTGTCTCTTTCTGTGTGTGTGTCTCTTTCTGTGTGTGTCTCTCTTTCTGTGTGTGTGTGTGTGTGTGTCTCTTTCTGTGTGTGTGTCTCTTTCTGTGTGTGTCTCTCTTTCTGTGTGTGTGTGTGTCTTTTTCTGTGTGTGTGTCTTTGTGTGTGTGTGTGTGTGTCTCTTTCTGTGTGTGTGTGTCTCTTTCTGTGTGTGTGTGTCCCTTTCTGTGTGTGTGTCTCTTTCTGTGTGTGTGTCTCTTTCTGTGTGTGTGTCTTTTTCTGTGTGTGTGTGTGTGTGTGTGTGTGTGTGTGTCTCTTTCTGTGTGTGTGTCTCTTTCTGTGTGTGTGTGTGTGTGTGTCCCTTTCTGTGTGTGTGTCTCTTTCTGTGTGTGTGTCCCTTTCTGTGTGTGTGTCCCTTTCTGTGTGTGTGTCTCTTTCTGTGTGTGTGTCTCTTTCTGTGTGTGTGTCTTTTTCTGTGTGTGTGTGTGTGTCTCTTTCTGTGTGTGTGTCTCTTTCTCTGTGTGTGTCCCTTTCTGTGTGCGTGTCTCTTTCTGTGTGTGTGTCTCTTTCTGTGTGTGTGTCTCTTTCTGTGTGTGTGTCCCTTTCTGTGTGTGTGTCCCTTTCTGTGTGTGTGTCTCTTTCTGTGTGTGTGTCCCTTTCTGTGTGTGTGTGTGTGTGTGTCCCTTTCTGTGTGTGTGTCTCTTTCTGTGTGTGTGTCCCTTTCTGTGTGCGTGTCTCTTTCTGTGTGTGTGTCTCTTTCTGTGTGTGTGTCTCTTTCTGTGTGTGTGTCCCTTTCTGTGTGTGTGTCCCTTTCTGTGTGTGTGTCTCTTTCTGTGTGTGTGTCTCTTTCTGTGTGTGTGTCTCTTTCTGTGTGTGTGTGTGTCTGTCTCTCTGTGCGTCAACTCCAATTCCAATTGAAAAAAGCCGCCTTGGCTTATACTCGAGTCAATAACTTGTTCCATTTTTTTGTGGTAAAATTAGGTGCCTCGGCTTATACTCGGGTCGGCCTATACTCGAGTATATACGGTATATTAGATCATGTACAGTAGATTATATTAGGTTATTTTTTAATCAATTTTTCCACATAGCATTATACATAGTCAGGGTTTGAAAATAGCAGAGAAATAATTCATTATAATGTTGTAATTATGGCCCATAAGCTATTGTCATCTTAGGGGGTTGTGTGTGTGTGTCCCCCCCCTTTTCCTTCACAGGTGTATATATATGTATTTTAATTGTTTTTAAAGATTGTATATTTGTATATATATTATATTTCTTCAATTAATAAAGAAGGATCATATTCATCTATATTTCTGAGCGGTGCCATTGTGTAGAGAGGATAGATTGAGGAGTTGTGGGACTCCTCTGGGTTGGTTTTGCATCAAAATCATAGTTGCAGAATGTTGTAACAGTAAAACATTATTCTTTCATGTGCTAATCTCCTTGGGGGGGGTACTTGGATGTAACTGCTTGTTGCTAGGGGGTACTTGTCTTAAAGTGGACCAACACCCAGGATTTTGACTATCCTGGGTTTTGGTCCACTTCGGTGGGGCACCCCGCTGTCTGAAACCCCCCAGAAAGCCCCAAAAAACTCACCTCTCCCCGCTCCCACGTGACCGCGCCAGCCAATCACAGCGCTCAGAGCCGCTGTGGTATGCACGTCCAAGGCCGCCTGGACGCGCATACCAGCTCAGGTGGCTCTGAGTGCTGGAGGCCGCGTCTCGCGCTTCCATCTAACAGGGAGCGCGCCTGCACCGGCCATTCACAAACGGCCCCTGCTAGAGGGAAGTGCGAGATGCGGCTCGCGCATGCGCCGATGGAACGGGGCTGAGGTAAGGTTTGTGGGCCTCCTGGGGGGTTTCACCCCGAGGTAGGATTGTGGGCCTCCTGGGGGGTTCCTCCCCGCGGGACATCCCGATTTCGGATGCCCCGCGGGGAGGGATCTGATCAGTCCGGGAATCTTATAGATTTCCGGGCCGATCCCCCCTGGGTGTTGGTCCATTTTAAGGAGGTTGAGGACCCATAATCTAATTAGCCCCCACTGTAGCCGCTTCAGGTGTAGCACAGGGCATCCAGTAGAGGACACCTCACATGGCAGTAAAGTTGCATATATGGTGGTTATCGCACTTATTTGTCATGAAGTGCCCTCCTGTACATAAATGACGTTCCTCACGTTGCGACCAACCAACAAGTTGCTGTTATGTAGAACAATAGCAAACTACCAGTTGCTATGGGCACCATTCCCCTTCTCTTCTTGTACTATAACGCTGGCCATACGGGGGAGCCCCCCCCCCCCCCGTTTGCCCTGACTGTCCTCCCCGGTGACTGCATGCTCTGTGTCTTTTACAGCTGAGTATCTCTCTCTTGTATACTTATATGTAAGATTGTTTACTTTTGTGGTCCTTACGTTTCACTTGGATGGTTGCCTTCAGATATATTATACCTGGATGCATTCCTTGGGTTTACGCATTAGACTACATTCTATGTTATATATGTATATATAATTATATCCTGCACAATATTTTGCACAATGTACATCTTCTTGATTTTTGTTATGGTATGTTGAGGATTTTTTTTTTAGGTTTTGTGGTATTGGTTGTACAAATAATTTTAAAACACTTAGGTTTATCAAATAGGGTGGTTTTGTGCCGGCACAAAGGGGATTAAGGTACACATATACAGGTCTTTGGTTAAAATAGTAGAAGTTTTTTATTAGAGAGCAGAAGTCTTGATTAGAGCAGCAGCCTTATACCACACGGGTGATTGCTGAGGATATATATATATATATATATATATATATATATATATAATTGCCCAGGGCAAATAGAGGGGTGATCAGGGTGGATAAAAATCAATGTTTTTTTAAAAAAAATCAAAAAAATCTGATTTTTTTTATTTAAATCGGATTTTTTTTATTTAAATCGGATTTTTTTGATTTAAATCGGATTTTTTTTCAATAAACTGCTTTTTGAGGAAAATATTTTACCATCCAAAGGTTCTTCCATCATGAGATAAAGCTGAGTTGTTTAACTCAGTAGAATAAAGGCTGTATATGTGTAACATTCACAATGCCATGCTCTTCCAGAGGTTTCTGTAGGATTAGTGGGCAGTTTCTCTCCTATATTATCACAGACGCTCGCTTTACTTACGCAGTTCTCAAAACTGAATTTGACTCCCCAGAGGTCCCAGCCTCTTCTTCACAGCAAAAATGTTACAACATGAACAGAGTTGAGAAAAAGACCTTAATCCTATTGTTCTACAAACCTATGACTAGTGAGCTACAGAGGACGGCAGGGACAGTAGGATTTAAGTTTTTCATGTGTCGGCTGGGCTGACAGTCTAAGTTTCTTAAAATATATATATATTTTGTTTAGCCAAATTAGTTAACAAAACATCGAAGTTTGTTTAAGCAAATAACTTATGCTGTAATGTTGTTATTGTTTCAGTTGAATAAATCTATTTAAATTGTTATTAAGGTCAGGATTATTTTTCTCCTTCCTAAGTACAACAGAACAGTGGTGTCCAAATATGAATGATTAACCCATTAAACTGGGGAGAAAAAAGTAATATAAAAAGTGATTCTAAAAATCTTCACCTACTTGCATGTTAAAATAGCAAGAACTAGTATAGGTAGAAACTTTGATTTAAATCACTGATTTAAATCAAGCCTTACTGACTAGTGATTTAAATCGTGATTTAAATCATGATTTAAATCAGCTAGATTTAAAACAAATCCACCCTAGGGGTGATGTTTTAATATGTCGTAATTGCTGGTTTTAAACGTGTGTCCTTTATGTAGTTTCAATAAATTTTTCATAGATTTTCTATTGCTTGTGCTCCTTTTGTTCTGTGGTCCCTGGGGGATTAATTGAACCTGGGTTCCACTCTGGATTGTGTTGTAATGTATATCAGTGAGCTCGCCTTTACCCATTATTATTAGTAGTGCACCATTCGTTGTTACAATAACACTGGCCATAGGTGTGAGGATTTAAACGATCAGAAGGTGGACATTCAAAATCACATGATTTTCTCGCTGTTTGTTTGAAACAAGGCCCCGCAGCTTATATGCAACTTGCCTCTGTTTTTCCGCAGTGATCTAGACTGGTCAGTATTTGAACCGGAAGTGCTGGTCACCAGTTCCATTGACACATACATTTACATCTGGGATATCAAGTAAGTCCTTGACAATTTACTATGTACATCATCAGCACAAAGGAACACTGTAGAGAATTTTGAACATGTGCTTAGTTACTATTTTTAATGGCACACAGCTTTCTGGTCAGTTATAATTAAACTGGCATCTGATTGGTGTTTGACTAAACAGTGGGTGTGTCTTCGGGACAATAGACCGTCGCTCCTATTAAGTTATATTGGCTGATTAGTGCTACAAGCACTGAATAAAACTATAAAATAACTATAAAAGAAATATAATATATACCCACTGTGGTTATGATATTTGGCTAAACGCAGCGCTTTCACTTCTTTTTTTTGGACAGCGTTTTTTAATACATGACGAGCTATGTGTGAAGGGGGCCAATACTATTCATTAGGGTGTCTCCTAATTGCCATTGCTTCTGTCAGGCCTCCTGAACATATTAGAATCTCTGGATATTGTGGTGAACAGCTTAAAGCGGACCTTCACCCTGAATAAGAGCCTATCTTATATGTTTCCCACACCCTGTACATACAGATTGCTCACATTAATCCGGACTTTCACCCTGAATAAGAGCCTATCTTATATGTTTCCCACACCCTGTACATACAGATTGCTCACATTAATCCGGACCTTCACCCTGAATAAGAGCCTATCTTATATGTTTCCCACACCCTGTACATACAGATTGCTCACATTAATCCGGACCTTCACCCTGAATAAGAGCCTATCTTATATGTTTCCCACACCCTGTACATACAGATTGCTCACATTAATCCGGACCTTCACCCTGAATAAGAGCCTATCTTATATGTTCCCCCCCCCCCCCGTACATACAGATTGCTCACATTAATCCAGACCTTCACCCTGAATAAGAGCCTATCTTACATGTTTCCCACACCCTGTACATACAGATTGCTCACATTAATCCGGACTTTCATCCTGAATAAGAGCCTATCTTATATGTTTCCCACACCCTGTACATACAGATTGCCCACATTAATCCGGACCTTCACCCTGTATAAGAGCCTATCTTATATGTTTCCCACACCCTGTACATACAGATTGCTCACATTAAAAATCATCCTACCTGTATCTACTGCATGTTATGAGCCTTTAAACATCCAAGATGGCGGCTCATGGGACATCAGGCAGCCTGCAAACAGGAAGTGCCTTCTGACTGTGCTGCTCTGCATTCTGGGATTGCTGACCTTTTCCTGACCCCAGCTCTGCTCTGTCTGAGCAAAGCACAGCTATAACCCGCCCTACTGTACTTTATCCCGCTCTCCTCTCCTCAGTAAGTGTGATGCTTCTGAGTCAAGATGGCGGCGCCCGTATCCTAAAGTCCTGAACAGAGTTGCAGCCCAGTGGGGGAAAGAATAATAAGTAAGTGACTAAAAACTTAAAATATATTAATTTTAGATGCTGGGGAACCGTTTTTTAAAGTGGACCAACACCCACCCCTGATCTATAAGATTCCCGGGCCGATCAGCTCCCTGCCTGCGCGCTGTGTGGAACCCCCCAGAAAGCCCCTAAAAACTTACCTTATCGGCAACGGACAAGCGATCGGGGTGCCCCGCGGAAGTGGACCAACACCCAGGATAGTGAAAATCCTGGGTGTTGGTCCACTTTAAGGGTTTGGGTTTTTCAATAAATCATGGTGAAGGTCCGCTTTAAGGTCAATAGTTTATACAATAGTCAATTCTTAAACAATAGTCGACAGAACAAAGTAGGTTATAGTTCAGTGAATCAGTAATTGATTGATTGAATTGATTGATTGTACTATTATCATCCCTTGGTTCTGTGATTCATAAAAGTCTATTGTAGTATTGTGGTTCAGGCGCATACCACACAATGCCACTAGAGGGTGCTATTGAGATAATAAATCACAGAAACCAAGTACCATATTCTTCGCCCTATAAGACGCACCCTGGATTTAGTAGAGAAAAATTAGAAAAAAATATTCTGAACCAAATACCCCATTATAGACGGTGTGCAGAATTCCCCTAATCACACCATTACAGACCCCACATTACAAGCAGTAAGCAGTATTCCACATTAAAGAGGACCAACACCCAGGGGTGATCGGCCCGGAAATCTATAAGGTTCCCGGGCCGATCACTTCCCACCCCGCGGGACATCCGAGATCGGGATGTCCCGCGGGGTGAAACCCCCCAGAAACCCCAAAAACATCTTACCTGATCCGCCGCCGCTTCCGCCGCCGCCGCCTCCCGCGCGCCCCTCCAGACGTGCCCGCGCCGGCCCTCTGTGAGTGGCCGGCAGGGGCGCGCGCGCGCCGAGAGTGACGCGCAAGAGGCGGCGGCGGCGGAAGCGGCTTGGACGTTCCTGATCCCCGCCTGGACGTTGGCGGGAATTGGCTGCGGCATTCACGTGGGAGCGTTGAGAGGTGAGTTTTTTGGGGTTTCTGGGGGGTTTCACACAGCGGGGCACCCCGATCGGGGGTGCCCCACCGAAGTGGACCAAGACCCAGGATAGTCAAAATCCTGGGTGTTGGTCCACTTTAAAGGCAGCGTGACGCTGGTAGGGGACACAGGCTACGCCCACCCCGGCCCGATATCGGCTCACTGTGCTCGCTAAGAGTGGCGACGGGAAGCGGCAGCTAGCCGCAAGTTCACGGCGAGCCGGCTCCAGATGAAGGAGGAGGCAGACGGGCAGGTGCGACTACCAAAGCTACGGGGGATCCACGGAATGTAAGTTTTTTTTTTTTTACATTCGCCCGTTAAGACGCATGGACATTTTCCCCCCACTTTTGGGGAAAAATAAGTGCGTCTTATAGGGCGAAAAAATACGGTAGATTGTCCCATAAACAATTCCATTCTAATGAAATCCAGACTATGGGATGTTTGGCCAGTACACAAGAAGCAATATATTAGAGTTAGGTGATGTAAGCAAGATCAGTGGTGCACAAATGCTGTACAGTTGGAAGTACCAAAAGGCGCTAAATGACAACTAGGAAACAGAATGTTATTACCAATAAAAGAGAATAAGGCTAACACGGGTTTTGGGATTCCCCCTTTGTGAGAGCATCTCATGGGCAGCAGGCTAAGATGCAAGGAGGGATGCGATAATAACATGTTTTCTATATTGTACATTGGAGATGCCAAAGGAATTTTGACTGGTTGGTTGCTCATGGATATAAAACGGGGCGCATCACGTGTACATCCTCTATTGATGTGCTGTCATTGGTGGATGCGCAGTCGCCTGGAGCCAGTCGAGGATACACTTCCAGCTTTATAGCAGATAGCTCTGCCACCAGATGAACTATGGGGTATCGATCCTACAGGTTGCCGGTATGTGAGGTTAATCTATTTGAATTTATAAAGAATACAAACACTATAAAAATAGATCTGTATAACACCGCGCTAGGATCAATTTAGCAAAAATACATTAAAGCTCAACGTGTGCAGAAATCCCAATCCAGTTACCATAAATAATATACCAAAAACACAGAGCTAATAAAAGATTAAACACACATTTTTTTTTTTTTAGAATAACCGACCAAAGCATAAAGCATCTGATCACAATTGGTAAAAGAACAGTTCATTCAATCAGAGCAGGCAATATATATAATCGCAGTATCCCGCAGTGCATGTGTCCAATTATAAGGCACGTGAATCCACCACCGTTTTAGTTATGCTCTTGCCAGATAATAAAACTCAAATGGCATATAATGAAAATGCAGCTCCGTCTCCCGCGGCAACCGGGTAGGAGATGATATCCAATAAAAGGGTCAGTAATTCCACCTCAATTCTTCTTTCAAAATACATTTTCTCAACATTCAATAACCCATAAGCAAGGGGTATTTCACATGCAAGGGAAAAAAAGCGCAACAATAGTGCAGTAATGCTAAAAAAGTGGAATTTAATAATAAAAAAATGCACTCACAAGGATAAAAACATAAAAGGCATATAAACTCCAATACAGCCAAGGAATAGTGGATCTCACCACACGGCGCCCCAGAGTTCGTCCTATGATATAAGTAGCAAAAGGTATAAGTGAATAGAAATCCCAACGCGTTTCACCGCTCACTTGCGGCTTTAACCAGGGTAGTGGGAATCAAAGCCCATAATGATTTTAAATAGAGGAGGGAAAAGTAATCACTTCCGGGAATGCAATCCAGGAAGAGCAAAAAACGCCAGGTCCTATAGTCAAACAAAGCTGGCAATTTTAAAACCACCCACGTGCAATGGGAAATAAAATGGCAGGTGAATAGTTAAACATACCTGGCATATACTTGAAGAAAAAGAGTGGAAGCCGGCCTCAAAGCATGCGTTCCTCCAATCTGTTGAATCAGCAACTGCTTAAGCTGCCCGAGACGAGAGTGATGACAGCGCGTCCAATCAAATGTAGGCGCCTCCTTACGTTCAGGCTGGACAGATAAGCTACGTTAGAAGCGTAAATCTACGCAAACAACGTAGAGTCTATTTGAATTGCCTTGATTGTCCCTTCAAGGCCACTTTAAATCTCTTAAGATATGTGTTTTTTTTTTTCAGGGATACAAGAAAACCTGCAGTGTCCTTGTCTGCTGTAGGTAAGTGGTACTGTCCCATATGTGATTTCTTGAAACAAAAATATTGACCGTTCTCTTCATTCATTCAACCGCACATGCCATTATTCCTTACACTTGGGTAATATCTTCCTGGAGCTAGGAGGTGCTGCAGAGAATGCAAAGCTGAAAACCCCTCCCCTTGTGGTCTCCTCCCCAGGAAGGATATCACCTTTCCACTTCCTGTTTCTCCCAAGTTATTCTCCAGCACCCAGGAGGTGCCAGATGTCGATTTTTCTCATGATCTGCCAGGAGCGGGTCCTTCATTGTGACAGGACCAACTTCTTCAGTCTGGTCTGTTACATATCTTTCCGGCCTGGAAGCACATGGTAAGTATCACACTTCTGCAGGGGGTGCTGCGTGTGTGGCAGAAGAGATTCAAGGATACCGAGACTCCTCAGGAATCTTTGTCTCTGAAGTGCTTCCGCTTTTTTTTTTTTCCAGAGCATGGACCTTACCCTATGCAAAAAGTAGTATGCACTTTCTGGGATGCCAGAGTACACACGTTGGTTGAGCATCTAATGGCCAGGCCCTGGATCCAACAAGGGTCCCAGCGGGTGGACACCCATGGTGTCTGTGCATCGACCCAAGCAGCAGTACCGTTTTTTTTTTTTTTTCAAGAAAAATGTTATGAACACAATGCAGTACAGTAACCACAGGCAATCGACAGGCATTATATACAACTAAGAAGGAGAGTCAAAAACAGGTAAAGTAGATGTTGCCTGCCGAACCTTGGTGGACGTTCGCCTCTACCTGCACTCGGGGGCAGATCAGCACAGAGCCGCGCCAAACCCCCAGCTTGAGTCTATGTCAGCTGAGTGCAGGTCCGCCGCAGCATGGCCGGCCGGCCCCGAGAAGGCCGCCCCCCAGCCAATGTCAAACTTGCCCACCCCCCATCTTAGTCTTCCAGGGCGTGGAAGTCCAACAACTGAACGAGAAGGAAAAGTCCAACCGTACGACTGCCGCAACTAACTCGCGTCTACCAGCGTTTTAAAATCCGATACGTTTGCAAAATCAATCCAGCCGGACCACTTGCGTATGTGTGCCTCGATCGTTTCATTTTTGGACGCAATTAGGCCCTCAGATCTTTCGACCTTGGCTACCATATCAAACCAGAGGGCTGGGCTCTTCCAATGCAAGGGGATGCACGCTCTAGCCTCGTTTATTAGTTGTCCCAAAATGGATTCCCGGTACTTCTTGGCGGGCACCTCTAGTGGTGGAGAAGGTAAAAAGCCGTGGCCCTCGGTAACCTCTCTCCTGCTATCCTCTCGATGGTCCCTCTAACTGCTTCCCACAACCTCGATAGCCCCGGGCACGCCCAGAAAATGTGGAGCAGGTCACCCCTTTCCTTCCCACATCTCCAACAGAGGGGGGATACTTCTGGGAACCACCTGTGAAGCAAGGATGGTACCCTATACCACAAGCAAGGATGGTACCCTATACAAGAACCTTGTAATTGTACTCTTTATATTTGGTGCATTTGGCCGTTTTGTGTGTCAGCCTAAGTATCTTGCCCCTCTGCTCCTCTGTGAGGCTGATTTCCAGGGCCTCCTCCCACTTAGAAAAGAAAAGTAGCCCGCCGTCAGTCTCCGGGCTGATCAGGGTCCTGTAAATGAGAGCGAGTGAATGCTCGGACCTGGGCTCCACCAGTTTTCTGCCGTCCTGCCCGAGGTGCCCGGCGGAAATGCCGGATTCCCCAGTATCGGATATAGCGGGGAGAGGGCTGGTGACATGTCTCTGTGCGACAGGTATCTGCTGCAAACTTTCAGCAAAACTCCTATCAGAGCTGCTTCAGTGTTCCCCCCAGGTGCTGCTTTGCCACCCATGGAAGGGACCGCAGAAGTAGGGGCGAGCTGCCTTGTTCTATCTGCACCCATTGTTTGTTCTTAGAGTGTCTGCATCAGTCTACAACCCTGCTCAGGTAAGTAGCCACGTGGTATAGGCTAGGGTCGGGGAGACCTATATCCTTAGTTCTCCTTAGGATCTTCCTACTGATCCTAGGGCTCTTACCAAGCCAGATGAATTTCATGAATTCAGTCCCCACTCTCTGCAGGAAGGAGCTGGGTATGTCTATTGGGGAGAGCTTGCATCAAATACAGGAGGCGAGGCAACAGATTCATTTTCAAGGCGTTGCATCTGAGCCAGGAGAGTTTCCTGAGAGACCACTCCTCCGTGTCTTTGACAAAGGCCTGCAACAGGGGGGGAAATTAAGTGGGAATATCCTTTCCAGGGACCTGCCAATCTTAGTGCATAAGTATTTGATGTGGTCTGTGGCCCACCTAACTGAGAAAGCGTTCTGGAGGTTAACTTCTCTGGCCCTGGCAAGATTAATGTTCAGAGCCTCATATTTTTGTAAATTTATTTTATAATTTGAGACGTCCCTGTAGGCATCCAGCTCGCAGCAGTACCGGGGGCTAGTTACAGTTTCTACCAAATCGTATGGGAATACTCCTGTGTCCCGAGTTCTCTCCCTCACAGTTTTTCGCCAAAGCTCTTCCTTCTACAGGAGACGAGCATAGATCGTAGATCTATCGCATAGATACTGGCCCTATCTGGACTTTAAAGGTGCTGCCTTGAACCCGTTGAGTGCGAGGAGTGCCCCCCTCTGGTATCTTCTAGGGCAAAGGCTTTTGGGGCCAGTTGCATACGTATGTATGGTAATCTCATATTATCCGCTGCCTCCATCAGCACCACAAGGTTGTGGGGCGCCATTCAGACCCTAGGCTGTCTTAACATTTGCTTGCAGAGGAACTGGGCTTTATCACTTGAAAATCGATCTTAACCGTCCCTGCTGATACAGAGACCTTTAAAAAATAGGTTACAGCCCAAGCAGGATGGTGTAGGCACCTGCACTAGGCTGTCATGCAAAGTCACAGGGAGCTCCAAATTTCTGTTGGGGACTTTGAGATATTCCTGCCAAGTCTGCGGGATAGCTGCATACGTTCGAGGGTCTCCGGTCTTTTGGGGCCCTCCAAGATTCTCCTGTTTGCTGAAAGAAATCTCTGACTCAACCACGGTAACTCTACTCCTGGGTCTTCGAGAATTCCATCAGGGCCTTAAGAATGCTCTTGTTGCTCATCTTCAGCATGGGCCCATTCTCATTTAGGTTATCTTCTGGATATTCTTGGCTGTCACCTTCATCTTGGGAGGTCTGGGTGGTAGAGCAGAGGACATCACAATTTTGATGTCATGCCACCCGTGATGGTGCCTAGGCCCTTGGTTGGGCTTATACTGGCAAGGGTCGAGGATATACCAGGGGGACTTCACGTTACACAGGCCAGGTATTCCAACCTTAGTTCAGTGGCTTTGGGCGCAGGAGATCTTACCCTCCTATGAAGGAAATCATCTAGAGCGCTGGCTTCAAAAGCGGACAGACATAAGTGGTGACAACCATTTAGTTGGCAAAGCAATCGTTGGTTTGCAACCTTACCATGTTGCAACAACTAAGAAGCTGGATCTTCACCGCCTCCAAAGCGCAAGCAAGTTTTTCTCAAAACCCACGGGATGCTTTTTATAGGGGGAAGCCCTTGGGATTAGGACTTTCCCAGAGGCTAAAGCTGAGGAGATGCTCAGCATTAGAACTCTGTTCCTAGGCCTGCGCTAAAGGGGTTGGTGTGCATAGTTGATAGCTAGAGGGCTTTACTCGCCTTGGGTAGTTACCATTGTACTCCCAAGGTATAGTACCAGCGATCTTTTTGGACCTCAGTCTTTCATATGCCCACAGTGGTCGGCAGGCTCCTGCCCTTCGCTATGAGCTAAGGAAGAAGAGGATGAATTTCCCTATTATGGCTAACTGTACCAAAGGCAGAGTTCGAGTCAACATACACTCTGTCCGTAGGGCACATAATCTGGTCAAATCTCGGAGGCTAAGCAGGTCCGGCAGCATCCGGTAATTGATTGGGAACCCACCTGGATTTTCCAGGTGCAGGTCAGCTTCACTACCTACAGGAGTGGTGACTACTGATGCCAGACCATGTGAGTCTTGTGTTCTGTATAGTATTCTTTTTTTCAGGCTAGTAGAATATGGTCATTAGGCTCTGCATCCAGGCTTGGCCTGGGGATCTGGTCAAGACTCAACCTTGTCAGTTCATTTTCAAACGTCACCTCAGTAAGTGCGCTTAAGGCCTAAGAAGGGTCGGACTAATGGGGAGTTGACCTCTCTGATGTTTTAGCTAAGGCAATACTTAATTTACCAATGCTGCTTCAGGCCTGCTCTGCATCTGTCCTGGGATGCAGGTGGTCGCTTGATCACTACAGTGTGCACAGTTGCGTTAGACTTACAAGGATGGAGCTTTGCTGGTTATCTGGGCACACAATTCTTTCGTACTCTCGATTGGTCCTTCTTACTTCCCCATGCTGCATCTGAAGGCTACACTGGGGTTAGGTGTAGGTCACATAAGATTCTGGCCGTATCAATGACAAGCTCAATAATGAGCCCACCAGGAACTGTCTTCAAGTCTCTCAAGACAAGTTGCATAGGAATCCACGGATGGAAAGATAATTCTCTTGACGACAATTCTCCATGCGCCCGTAGTGTACAGAGGTTTTAGCATTATCCAAGGTAACTTTCCGACGGTCATGCAGCAGACATGTTGGATCGGAGTCCAAGTATGGAAGGATAATTATTTTGTCCACAGTTCTCCATACGCCATAGTGCTCTGAAGGTTGGACGTTATCCAAAGAAGCTCTTCCTCTATCAGCAGCCAACCTTTTAGGTCTCTCCCACCCATGCCTTCACTGCTTTGGGACGTCCTAAGTGTAAAAATTAATAGCCTGTGTGACTGAGTGAAAACTACTTGCCTTAATAATTCCTTTCTCTTCGATTTCACACAGCACCCACCCTGGTGGTGAGGCTGTGTTCATGCGGACTTGTTTGAGCTGCGATCACATATGGGCAATTGTCTCCTGACCATCATAACTTGTGTTATTTGTGGGATTATTCTGCTTTTTTTGTTGGATTGATTCCCTCCGGGGGCTTCTCCTGCTTTCTACCAACTGGAGAGACACAGGAAGTGGAAAAGTAATATCCTTCCTGGGGAGAAGCCCTCAAGGAGAGGGGTTTTCAGCTTTGCATGTTTAAGTGCTCCTCCTACCTCCTTTTGTTCTTAGTCTGTATGTGCCACATAAATACAAATAAAAACCCACGAGCGGTCCCTGGAGTCTAAAATACCCCTATGGGACTAGCCGCTTAGCTGTCCGCTTTGGAATGTCTCAGTATGTGAAGCTCTGCTAATTGCCAAAAAACCTCACCTTTCTTGGGACTCCACGTGTGTGTGTGAGGGGGGGGTGTTGCGGGCATTTATCCCATTATATTAAGCCTAGCTTAGCTCTATTCCTAGGTGGCTTGCTCCCTATTTTATATGTTTTTTGAGAACCCGTTTTGTTTAGAGTCTCCGATTAGTGTCTGTAGATGGTAAATGCTTTGGACTTTAGGTGGACCATATAAATGAGTTGGACCTCTTTTTAGGAGACTTCTCTAGGGGTCATTCCAATTTGTGATGTCCCACAGTGTGAAACTCCCTGGCTTAAAAGAGAAAGGTAGCAGATGCTCAGACCAACTTATATCTAACTGGGTAGGTGCATATAAGAAGGGCAATTTGAAAAGGCTAATGGACAGGCATGGCCTCTGTTGGCTGGCATCTATTAAAAACAATGGGAGCCTCTATGCTCTAGGAGCTTCAGTTTGCTGTTCTCTTCCTCCTGAGTCCCTTTCCATTGGCATGTTGTTTTTCTGTCTTTATTTGACTTGTTGTACTTGCCTTCTATGGTTTTACCTTCAGTCCAGACTACTCCTGCAATGACAACCACAGTCTGTGTGCATTAAAGGGTATTGCCCATAGGGGGTGGGTTCTTGGCATCAACCCCTAGAGGTATATTTCCCATGGTAATATGGTGCCCCCCCCCCCCATGGAAGAAAATTATTTGACTGGAACTACTCAAAATTGCTTTGTTCTAGTAATTGTTTCCAGCAGGGTAAGAGGATGAAAAGTTGGTTGCTTAAATGTAAATCCATGTAGCATTGTCTTCAGAATGGAAAATAAATGATCCTGTGCCATTTTTGTATTTTTAGCTGGTGCTTCCCAGGTAAAGTGGAACAAAAAGAATTCCAGTCTCCTTGCTACAAGCCATGATGGGGATGTGAGGATCTGGGATCGCAGAGTAAGTGCTATTAGTTAGGACAGCTTACTGAAAATGAGAACAGAATGAGCCCTTCTAGTTGCAGATTTACTTTAGACTGAACCTAATAGTTTTTGTAAAGGGAGATATCAAACTCTTAAATACTTACCTTTTGTCCCCTGTAGAGGATCATTGCTAGCCTGATGCTCTGGATCTTGCCTGACTGGATGCTAGCATGCTCACTCTGTTCACTGCAATGTCAGGCATTGCCATGTCCCTTCCATCTTAGTCCATGGAGCGAGTGTGGTTGTGACTGATGGCAGTGGGCGTACATCAGCGGTGCCAATGACTATAGATCAGGGGCAGGATGGCATAGGACTCAAATGTCACAATCGCCAGACTAGCACCTATGATCTGCGGAGGACAAAGGTTGAGTTCTATAATTTTTTTTGTTCTAGCCTGGATAGCCCCTCCTTTTTTTTGGGGGGGGGGGGCATCCGATCTGGGATGCTCCGATGTGTGAAATTCCAGGGATCGCCATAAAACTCAGTTTGCCGCCAATCCCACAGTGTCTTTGAGACCCGTGGTGGCCCTCAGAGTCAGGGTTGTCTGAACGTCAGCTGGGGACAGGAAAAGCCAGAGGGAAGCAACTACAGGCTTGCCCGCTGCTCCCCCCTCCATTCAGCTTTGTCTGCACCATGGGATGGTAAACATTCTTGGCACTTTTTTTTCCCACACAGTGGGGCATCCCAATTTGGCAAGGAAGCAAAACCCAGGGGAGTGAAAATCTTGGGTTTTGTTCCTCTTTAAACTGTCAAACTGACCTCTTAAAGCGGACCAACACCTGTGCCTGGAATGCTGGAGCCCCCCCCCACATAACCCCCCCCAGATGGGCCAATATTCTTACTTAGCCAGATCCTCCCTGGGAATACAGGGCCGCGATTGGCTGCAGGTACTTATGTGGGCTGGGATTTCCGACGACCGGACCAATACTACCCAATGTTTACATCGGGCGGCCAATTGGGACGCTGTATTCCCGGCGAGGCTTAAGGCTAAGGTAAGAATATTGAATTAGTAGGTGGCACCAACCAACAATATTATCCTGTGGTGCACTGCCCCTAAATAGCTCTCTCAATCCTGAAGATTAATCCCACAATGGGGGTTACCTCTCTCCCCCCGTGAAGAGCCTTGGGGACTCACAATTGCACTCACCACGTTTGTAATGTAACAATATAACTTTTATTATATTTCATTTGCAGCTAAATCATTTCTTTAAAACATGTTAAAAATCTATTATTTGCTTACATAATGCGCCACAAGGGGGAGCTATTCTATACAATACTATCACAGTGTCTGTAATTTAAAGCGGACCTTCACTCTAAATAAGAGTCTATCTTATATGTTTCCCACACCCTGTACATACAGATTGCTCACATTAAAAATCATCCTACCTGCATCTACTGCATTTTATAAGCCTTTAAACATCCAAGATGGCGGCTTATGGAAGCTGCCATTTTTGCAGGCAGCCTGCAAACAGGAAGTGCCTGCAAACAGGAAGTGACTGTGCTGCTCTGCATTCTGGGACTGCTGACCTTTCCCTGACCCCAGCTCTGCTCTGTCTGAGCAAAGCACAGCTATAACCCGCCCCCTTGTACCTTATCCCACTCTCCTCTCCTCAGTAAGTGTGATGCTTCTGAGTCAAGATGGCGGCGCCCGTATCCTAAATTCCCGAACAGAGTTGCAGCCCAGTGGGGGAAAGTATAATAAATTAGTGACTAAACATGTAAAATATATTAATTTTAGATGCTGAGGAATTGTTTTTTAAGAGTTTGGGCTTTTCATTAAATCACGGTGAAGGTCCGGTTTAATCAATCCTCATAAAATAATTCCTAAATATTCAAAGTGCATGTGCCAAGTAAAAGTGTATCAACATCCAACGCAATGTGCAAAGTTTGATTCAGGATCTCAGCATAAAGTGCATATAAGAGTAAAACACAAAACAATACAAACGTTTTTCCTTACTATGTATAGAATGGCAACCCCACGGCACGGTTTTTGCCATTCCAGGCCGTCCAGTATTTACAGATGGGTATTCGCCCCTAGGGGGCGCTGACTGCAAGATCAAAAGATGTAGCTCCTCCCGGCCCCCTATAAAGGCAGCTGCCCATCTATCATTCCCCAGTTATTCATCTTGCAGTTGGCTGCATAAGTTCGCTACTCACTCTCTCAGAATTTGGCAGCAGAGCGGGGCCACCTAGCCTGTCGGCCGCTGCAGGACCCTATTTCCGTTGATCTCTCCTGACCCATCCTTGCCTCCCAGCCTTTGGCTGCTACAGGGATCCGTGACGGTAGGGTGAACGTCGGGGTCTGGGGCGTTCTGACAGCGCACATGCTCTGGGCCACAGACTTTCATGTTAAAAAGTAGTCGGCCACAGGCTTTATGGTGAGCCTGATGGGGAACCACCGATATATTCTTTGTATATATGCCCTCCCTACCCACTTTATTATTGTGTGTGTGCTGCTGTGTTGGTGTGACTGGGAGCATTGAGAGCTCCTCGCTGTCACCTGCAGCGTGGAGCGGTCTCCGCTCTTCACATTTCTTACCTTCCTTCGTTCCCCCGCTGGCTCCTGCCTGGGGCACGCGCCGCACGCTGGCAGACGCGCCCCGCGGGCTCTCCTGTCTGCACTGCAGAGTGCGGCTCTCGTGCTGCGGTGGGGGACGGGGGGGAACCGCCGCCATGATAGGCGGCACTCGTGGGCCGGATGATGTACCGCGGGGGGACGGAGTCCGGTGACCCCCCCGGCGGATCTTTCTGGAAACGCTGCGGTGCTCGGCGGCTGCGGAGTGCACTGCTGAGGTTGTCAGTGTCTCACGGCGTTGATGTGAGCGCCTGGAAGTAATCCCTCTCTGAACTGGCAGTGTCGTGAGTCCCTCCTTTTTGAATCTTATTAAGGGCTGTATGTTCATGTTTATTTTAGACCGTGGGCTAAGGTTGAGGGTTGTGGTCCCTCCCGGTCCCCATTACTATTTAGAGGGATCGGCTATTAGGCTTAGGCCATTAGTGTCTAGTAGCCTTATTGAATATTGCTATTCAGAATCACCATATTGAAGGCATCAGGGGATAGTGAGCCGGGCACCCCACTTGGGCAAGACAGGCTCTGCCCCTTGTGCAGACGGAATCCCCTGGGCGGATTCAGCACTATTTGTTCCACTTGCGCCAGAGGCATTGCTTTGGACCATGAGCGGGCGGTGGCTCCTGACCCTAGCCCTGCTTTACCATCAGCCTCTCCCGATCCTCCGCTGCTGCAGTTAGCCCCTAGTGAAGGGGGAGCCAGCAAGGGGTCACATGCTGATTTTGCGCACAGGATGGCTAGTCCAGAGAAACATATAAGTAGTCCTCGAGTAAGAAGCGGCATCTGGAGCCGATTTACTCGGATGATGATTTCTATGATTTCTTGGGATCTTCGGAGGAAGGTGAGTTGCCAGATGACTTGCTCTGGGCGGCGGAGCTGCTTTCCGCTGGAGACGGCAGCATCTCTGGTTCAGATGAGGATTCTTGCCTCCCGGATGATACGGAAAGTTTGCTCTCTTTCGTGTTTGATACCTTGCACATTGTTCCTCCCAGAGTGGCTTAGAGGAAACAGGGTGATTTAGTTCGGCCTGAAAGGCAACGGCGGGTCTTTCCTGAGCAGCCTCATTTTTCTAACATAATTCTTAAGGAGTAGGAAAGGCCCAATAAATTACCGTCGGTCCCTAAGGGCCTGGATAGGCGGTACCCTTTCCCTGCTGAATTGGTTCAGTTATGGTCTCACCCTCCCGAGATGGACCCTCCGGTGTCAGGATTGTCCAACACCACTGTTATGCCATCGCCTGACAATGCTTCCTTACGTGATCCTGCAGACAAACGCATGGATCAGTTGGTCTGCCATGCTTTCACCTTTGCTGGTGATCTTTTTCGGCCTGCGTGTGCCTCAGCAATTGTTTCACTAGCCAACAGGAGAAAGGTTAAACATCTTGTGGCTAAGGCTAAATCTCGCAAACAGGCGGAGGAGTTTAAGGAACTCAAGGCCTGCTTGGACTTCATCGGCTTTGTTGTTTCTGCCATGGATGATGTGGTCAGGCTTGGTGCCAGAATTTTGTCCTTGCTTGTTGCTTTACGCCGCTCGCTCTGGTTGAAACAGTGGTTGGCCGATGCAGCTGCCAAGAAGTCCCTCACAAGTCTACCTTTTGTGGGAAGCCGGGTATTTGGGGAGCAACTGGACCTTTTGGTCAAGGATGGTAAGCTCCCTCAGAGAAGAAAACCTGCTCGGTCCTTTCGGAACCCCTCTTCTTATCGGTCCTTTCAGGGGGAGGAAGAGGATCTTCATTTCCAGGTGCCCGCAGAGATACCTAGGGCAGAGGTAGGTCCTGCAGCTGGCCCAACCCCTCCTGGGGAGCTAAGCCCAAAACCCCAGCCAAGCCTACTTAGGCATGAGGGGGCGCCCTCACCCATACGGGTGGGGGGACGGCTTCTGCTGTTTGCTCAGATCTGGAGATGTTACGTCTGGGATTGGTGGATTCAGGAGGTGGTGTCCTCCGGTTACAAGATAGAGCTGGCAGCCAGACCACCAACGAAATTCCTATGTTCAAGGATATCCCGAAACCTGCTAAAAGCTCAGGCTTTGAGAACGGCTGTTCAACACCTCCTGCGTATAGGTGTGATTTGCCCTGTGCCCTGGCAGGAACAGGGTCAGGGGTTTTACTCCAACCTGTTCACGGTTCCCAAGAAGGATGGATCTTGGACCTGAAGGGTCTCAACAAGTTTATAAAGGTCAGACATTTCCGCATGGAAACGTTGCGGTCGGCGGTGAGATCGATTTGGCCTGGCCAAAGGTGCTGGCGGGCATCATGGCTATCCTGAGGAGTAAGGGCATTCGGGTGTTACCCTATCTAGACGACCTTCTGATTTAGGCCCGGTCCCTTCAGGAGGCCGAGAGCGATACCCAGACCGTACTGTCAGCCCTGGGAGCCTTCGGTTGGGTGATAAATTACCCCAAGTCGTTTATCACGCCTTCAACAGTGAGATCCTTCCTGGGAATGACGATAGACACAGCCCATGTCAAGGTCTTTCTGCCACAGCAGAAGGTTTTGGGTCTCCAGACGCAAGTGCAGGCCTTGCTGGCTTGTCAACAGCCGTCGGTACATCTGGGGATGAGATTGGTGGGCCTAATGGTGTCGTGCTTCGAGGCAGTGCCCTTTGCCCAATTTCACATGAGACCTCTACAGTTGAACCTGCTGACCGGCTGGAATCGGTCGCAGGAATCTCTGGAACAAGAATTTTCGCTGTCCCCCCTGGCCAGGCAGTTCCTCTTGTGGTGGTTGGACTGTTGGAACCTGCTGGTGGGAAAGTCCTTCCTGACTCCCCATTTTAAAGGCCATGCTATCCAGGTCCGCTCGGACAATCAAATAGCTGTGGCCTACATCAACCAACAGAGTGGGACTCGGAGCAAGAGATCCCTCAAGGAGGTAAGCCGGATTCTGACTTGGGCAGAGGAGAATGTTCCCTGCATCTCGGCGGTTTACATCCCCGGGGTAGAAAACCAGGAGGCAGACTCCCTGAGCAGGAGTTCCTTGCGCCTGGGGAAATGGTCCCTCAGCAGGGAGACTTTTCAGGCTCTGTGCCTCCGCTGGGGTCAACCAGATGTGGATCTGTTTGCATCCAGACACAATCACAAGCTTCCAAGGTTTGTCTCTCTCTCAAGAGATCCTCTGGCCATTGCAACAGACGCTCTGGCGATGCCTTGGACGGATTCAAATTTCTGTATGCATTCCCCCCGTTTCCGCTTCTGGGCAGAGTGCTGCGCAAGATAGCCCAGGAGGGGGTGCCAGTCATCCTGGTGGCTCCTCGCTGGCCGAGAAGGAGTTGGTTTGCAGACATAGTTCAGATGTCAATAGATCACTACATCATGCCCGACGACCCAGGTCTTCTCACACAGGGGTCGCTGCGGCACCCGAATTTACGGACGCTTGCTTTGACGGCCTGGCTATTGAAACCTCAATCCTGGTTATCGGCCACGGTTATTCACACAATGATTCAGGCACGGAAGGAGTCTTCTTCCATGATATACTACAGAGTTTAGGCGGGCCTATATCGCTTGGTGCGAGGCCAAGAGCCTTCGTTGCCGGAAATTTTCTATTTCTAGGATTCTGGAGTTTCTACAACACGGTTTAGACTTTAGGCCTTCAGCTGAGCACCCTCAAGGGTCAGGTCTCGACCTTAGCCATTTTTTTCCAAAGATTCATTGCCAATCATAGATTGATCAAGACTTTTTTCCAGGGAGTCACCCATGTTCGGCCATGTTCGGCCACCGCGTAAATCAGTGTTACCACTGTGGGACTTGAATCTAGTGCTGTCTGCTCTCCAGGGTCCCCCCTTCGAGCCATTGAATGATACTGCATTGTCTATGCTGACTCTCAAAGTGGTCTTTCTGGTGGCGATCACCTCGGTGCGTCGCGTATCAGAGCTGGCCGCACTTTGTATGAAGCCTCCTTACTTTGAGTGGCACAGAGATAAGGTGGTTTTTCGTTTTAAACCTGATTTTTTGCCTAAGGTCATTTCTTCTTTTCACCTTAAAGAAGAGGTTGTCTTACCTTGTGTCCAGCAACGGCTAATTCCAAAGAACGGGTCCTCCATGCTTTGGATGTGGTCAGAGCCATAAGGTATTACCTGGCTGCGACAGAATCCTTCAGGAAATCAGATTTGCTCTTTGTCCTAACAGAGGGTTCTAGGAAGGCATTGCCACCAGCCATTGCCACCAGCCAAATCCACTCTCAGCAAGTGGATTAGACAGGCAGGGGTGCAAGCATATTCTGCCAGGGGGAAGGAACCCCCCTTTCGGATCACAGCTCATTCTACTAGGTCTATTGGTGCATCTAGGGCTTTTCAGCATCAGGCATCGGTGGAACAAGTTTGTAAGGCCGCCACTTGGTCTTCTGTTCATACTTTCATAGTTTACGTTCATAGTTTTACAAGGTGGATGTCAGGGCCTCAGCTGACGCTGTTTTTGGCCGAAAGGTGCTTCATGCGGTAGTGAAATGAACTACATGCTGTTTCGCACTGGGGTCCCGCTCATAAGGACACTGCTTTTGAATGTCCCATCTGTAAGTACTTCTGTACGGCCTGGAATGGATGGAGGAGAAAAATACAATTCTGTGAAACTCACCTGTAGAATTGTTTTTGTATCCATCCATTCCAGGCCGTCCACCCCGCCCTTGTGTTCATTATGTCTTGCATGCCTGTTATGGTGATTAACAATTTTTGCTCATAGGACACTAGTTATATAAGTTTCCTAGTTTTTGGATTCGAGAGAGTACAAGCAGAGGCTATGTGAGGTAACGTGGTCTCCTATTTTTTGTTTGGGCCTCCCGGCCTGCCCTTTTGTTTAGTACTGCTTTTAAACCACTGGGGAATGATAGACGGGCAGCTGCCTTTAAAGTGGACCAACACCCAGGGGGGATCGGCCCGGAAATCTATAAGATTCCCAGACCGATCAGATCCCTCCCCGCGGGGCATCCGAAATCGGGATGTCCCGCGGGGAGGAACCCCCCAGGAGGCCCACAATCCTTACCTTACCGGCGATCCAACGGCGCATGCGCGAGACGCGGCCGCGTCTCTCGCTTCCCTCTAGCAGGGCGCCGCTCCCGCGCCGGCCGTTTTGTGAATGGCCGGCGCAGGCGCGCTCCCTGTTAGAGGGAAGCGAGAGACGCAGCCAATGACAGCGCTCTGGTATGCGCGTCCAAGCAGCTTTGGACGCGCATACCAGAGCGGCTCTGAGCTCTGTCATTGGCCGGACGAGGTCACGTGGGAGCGGGGAGAGGTGAGTTTTTGCGGCGATCGGGGGGGTTTCACACAGCGGGGCACCCCCGATCGGGGTGCCCCACCTAAGTGGACCAACACCCAGGATAGTCAAAATCCTGGGTGTTGGTCCACTTTAAAGGGGGCCGGGAGGAGCTACATCTTTTGATCTTGCATTCAGCGCCCCCTAGTGACGAATACCCATCTGTAAGTACTTCTGGACGGCCTGGAATGGATGGATACAAAAACCATTCTACAGGTGAGTTTCACAGAATTGTATTTTTCCTGTTACTGGGGGCTGAGCCGTCGTCCATGTACAGCTCTCTGAACTTTGCATGTTTGCCTTGTGTTTAATCATCTAGGATCAGCTGTCTCACTGGCTTGAGATCCTTCACCTTACATCCATTTCTATGGATTCATTTCAGAGTTATTGTATGATGGCCGTTTGGGATTATTCTGTTGTTTAAAGTATTTCCATTTTCCTAGCAATTCATAATATTAATAGAAATAAATGATTTAATAGCACATTTTGGCTTAAAAGGTTTTTTTCCTGTTGTAGAAGCCAAGCACTGCTGTAGAGTATATTGCTGCCCACCTATATAAAATTCATGGACTTGACTGGCATCCAGACAATGAATATATTCTGGCAACTTCCAGTCAAGACAACTCGGTCAAGGTAATAAATACTCTGATGGTCATTTATCTGTTACGCACAATTCCTTTTTTACTTGCCACTCCAGTGACATCCATAAATATGCTGTGTGCTGGACCTTCAGATTTGTTTCTGGGAAGAGTGACACATGGCAATAGAAAACTGAGGGAATAATTCCTTCCCACATTAAAGTAGACCAACACCCGATGCTGATCGGCCCGGGAATCTATAAGATTCCCGGGCCGATCAGCATCAGGCCTGCGGGGCACCCGCCCCGCTGTGTGAAACCCCCCAGAAAGCCCCAAAATCCCTACCTTCTCCTCGATCCAGCGGCACATGCGCGAGCCGCCACCGCTCGCGCATCCCTCTAGCAGGGCACGCACCCACGCCGGCCTTTGTGAACACTCCCTGTAAGGGTGACGCGCTGGAGGCGGCGGCGGGCGTGCTCGCTTGTCCGGCGACGGACCTCACTTGTCCGGCGGCGGGGATTGGCTGCAGCGGTCACGTGGGAGCGGGGACAGGTGAGTTTTTGGGGCTTTCTGGGGGGTTTCACACAGCGGGGCACCCACGATCGGGGTGCCCCACCGAAGTGGACCAATAACCCAGGATAGTCAACATCCTGGGTGTTGGTCCACTTTAAACAGAAATTAAAGTTTTTTAAATAATTTCCCTCCAAATCACAACCTCTTCTTGTTATCACTGTGCCATCTTTGTTTTTTTTCTTTTGATAGAGTGGTGAAAACATTTTAGTCAATTTACAAAGAAAAAAAAACACATACCTTATCCAGACACCTGCTCCAGATCCTGGGCGCCGCCATCTTTGTCAAAAGATGCAGAGCCACATCCCCGACTCATTCAAGTCAATGAGTAGCGGGAGTGCGTGCAGACCCGGGAGATGCGGCTGCTGCCGGGGCTCAGGAGGAGCAGTGTTGGCACGTTAAGGTAAGGGCTTTTTTTATTTTGGGTCATACATGACTGACGTTCCGATTTAAAGAGGAACAAAACCCAGGATTTTGACTATCACTGGTTTGTTTCCCTGATCGGTATCATGAGCCCCCCATTGCCTGGCAAAAACTCGCCTTTCCCTGGTCTTACTGCATATTCACAGGCTCTTATCCAATTGGAGTTGCTTGCCGTGCATATCAATGCTCTGCAATCGGGAGTGAAATTTCTGGGTGCGGGAGTGTGCCCACTCTCCCTACCCATTGTTTACATCGCCGATGGAGCTGCTGGAAAAGGTGAGTTTTGCTGGGACCCGGGGGGGGGGGGGGGGGTAGTGGAAGGCCCAAGGGGGAGGGTTGCTTGCGTTTTGTTCTGCTTTATGTCCAAATCTGCATACAGAAGTGTGCTGGATTCCTGACGGCGGCAACCTATGGCACAGGCTATGCTGGTGGGGGGGGACCCCAAATCTTAAATGATTGGAACAGGGACACAGAGCATTTCTCAGGGCAGAAAACATCCGAACACTAATGTATCTGGGGGCAGGGGAGCAAAAGAGATTGACTTGTTTTGGTATGCTTTAACCCTTTCAGTACCAAGCACGTAGATTCTACGTGCTCGCTTCTACTCCACTTAAGTGCCAAGCACGTAGAATCTACGTGCCTGACTTTCCCCCCTGCTACAGTAAAAAATAAGTAAAAAAAAAACACTCACCTGACACCTTGTTCCATCCGGCTGGGTCTCCTCTTCATCCGGGGGCTTTGATCCCCCACCCAGCCCCCCGGCTGCAGGGGAGTGCCCGGAATACCCCCCCCCCCTCCAGAATTACCTGTAAAATAAATAAATAAATAAAAATGACATTTACTCACCTCAGTGTCCGATCGCTCCCGCCGGGTCTCCTCTTCACCAGGGGGGCCTCCGATCGCCCCCTCCCCCCCCCGTCTCTTCAGCTTCAGGGGAGAGCCTGACAGGCCTCCTCTCCCGACGGGGCTTATGACGTCACTCACCGGGTGTCTTCCTGCCTCCAGGCTGTTGTTCATTCAGATACGATCATGCGATCAGGCCACAGGAGCAGAGGTGATCAGATCATCGCCTGCCCCTCTGCTCCTGTGGCCAGCATGATCGCATCTGTCATCGCATCGAGGGACACAGGAGCTGACGATCGGAGGTGAGTAAAGTAAAAAAAAATGTTTTTATTTTCTAATAGTCATTTTTAATTATGTGTCTGTGTGTTTTTTTACTGTTAACCCTTTGTGAACTGGTAAGGGATCCATGAGATCCTCTATACCAGTTCACAAGGCTTGGGGCTGGCAAGTCGCCTGCAGCTAGTGGGTGACTTGCCATTAACCCCCGGCACCCCCAATTACCTGCCTCCCCAAAGCCCAGGGCCTCACAGAGGCTATGTGGGCTTGTAGCCTGCAGGGCCAGGTGCCGCCAAAGCTGGCCCCTGCGCCCTGTTCTACAAGCCCCCATAGCTGGCCCTGGGCCGGTTATGCTGGGTAGGGGGACCTCACGCCATTTTTGGGGGGATTTTTAATGGTTTTTAACCCTTAAAATTCCCAAAAATGGGGTTCCCCCACCCCGGGAGGGGGGAATCTATGTCTTTTTTTTTTTTTTTTAATTAACCCTATGTTACCTGTCACCCAGCAGGTAAAAAAGGCTTCCAGTAGCAGCAGGAGCTCTGAAGCCAAAGTGATCAGCGTGGGACACGGTGCTCCGGGATGGATGGGAGGTAAGTATTAAAATTTTTTTTTTTTTTTTTTACTGTGTGTGTGTTTTGTTTACATTTAACCCTTTGTGAACTTTAAGGGATCTATGTGACCCCTATACCAGTTCACAAGGCTCTGGGTCTGGCAAGTCACCTGTGGCTAGCGGGTGACTTGCCATTAACTCTGAGCCCCCCCATTACCTGCCTCCCCAAAGCCCCGGGGGGGGGGCAGAAGAGCCTGTGGCCATAGGCTATGCCGGCTTGTAGCCTGCAGGGCCAGGGGCCACCAAAGTTGTCCTCTGCGCCTTGTACAAGCCCCCATAGCTGGTCCCAGGGCTGGGTATGCTGGGTAGTGGGGACCTCACGCCATTTTTGGGGGAGGGGTTTTAAGGGTTTTTTAACCCTTAAAATTCCCTCCAAAAAAATGGGTCCCCTTCCGCCGGGAAGAGGGACCCCACAAAAATGTTTTAAAATGTAACCCTATATATTATAAAATATAGAATTTTCCTGGAAATTCCTGAAAAAATCCCGGTTAAACATGGGGAAAAATTACCTGTCAACAGAGGGTGACAAAATTTCAAGTAAGCTGGGAAATAAAAGGATTGAAAGTACCTATGCATGTTGGGTAATGTTCTGCTCGGGGGACCTTGCGCTTTCAGATTTACCTTGTTCTTTCTTGTTTGTATATTGATATTTTAGGAAAAGGTGTTTTTTATTCTGCTTTTGTATACATTTTTTAGGGAAACCCTGTACAACCAAAGAATTCTTGAGGGATTACTTCCAGAAAGATGAGCCCACTACAACAAGCTGTGTACACCTAGAAAGCTTAACAGGTGTACTTTCAGGGAATATATGGTTTGTGGGGGGTATTCCAAATGTAAAGGGTTGTTTTAGCAGAAAAAGCACAAGGTGATCACTTTGTCTACAGAGCTGAAATTTTCAAGTAAAATTTTTCTTATGCACACGCTTTACTTTGGGGTGTTTGCCAAATCTCTTCCCTTGACTGTAGCTATGCATGTTGGGTATTGTTCTGTTCGGGGGTGTTGCTTTTTCAGATTTAACTTGTTTTTTCTTGTTTGCATATAGTTTTTTAGGAAAAAGTGCCTTTGATTCGTTTTTTTTATTCTTTTTTTTAGGGAAACCCTGTGCAACCAAATAATTCATTGAGGGATTACTTCCAGAAAACTGCACCCATGTCAACAAGTCTGGTACGCCTAGAAAGCTTGAGGTGTGTACTTCCAGAAAATATATAGTTTGTGGGGGTATTTCAAATGTAAAGGGTTGTTTTTCTTGAAAAACTGCAATGTGCGCATAGCACCTAGCACAGGTGTATTTTATCTGAATATCTCCTAAAGCGCTGTTTCAGTGCGGGGGATTCTCCTGGGCAGGAAAGGGTGTCTACCAATACACATGTGGTACCTCTGTAACCGGGAGAAAAAATGTTTTTTTTTAATTTTTTTCCACATTTTACCCAAAAATATTGGCAATACACCTAAAAAATGACAAACAAGACATTTCCTGTTAAAACCCAATATATAATTTCCCTGGGAAATCCCTTCAAATATATCATATGGAGCGCAAAATAGTGCAAAATGGTCTGGCAACAAGGGTGACAAAATCTCCAGATAGGCTGGCAGCGAAAGGGTTAAAGTAGACTCCCATGCTTCGCTGTGCACCTCTCGGCAACCGCACTTCCTCCACCTGCTGCTTCATTGCAGCGCATAGCTATTTCCATACATGCTTAAAAAAAAGATTTTTTGTCCCGCACTGCTAAATTAAGTATACTAATCTATGTAAATGCTGGTGCTGGCTGATAAAGGGACATCGAAATGTACACAAACAGAAAGGTGGTGGGGCTGCCAGCACAGTCCCAAAAGCCTTTATCAAAGTGAGTCGCACTCAGTAGTTTAAAATTGATATTCCATGCCTTTATTGAAAACATATACATATACAAGACTGACAAAAGTTTAAAAAACATTAAAAAAGGTGTTGGAAAAGGGGGACTTAATTATATGGCTCTAATACAACAAATACAAATATCATGATGAATGCAGTCAATTAAAGTGGACCAACACCCTCCCATGATCGGCCCGGGAATCTATAAGATTCCCGGACCGATCAGCTCCCTGACTGCGGGGCACCCTGATCGGGGGTGCCCCGCTGTGTGAAACCCCCCAGAAACCCCTAAATCCCTACCTGCTTCTCGATCCAGCAGCGCCCGCCGCAGCCTCCAGCGCGTCCCTCTAGCAGGGCGCTCACCCGCGGCGGCCGTTTGTGAATGGCCGGCGCGGGCGCGCCCTGTAAGAATGACGCGCGGTAGGCGGCGGTGGGCGCGCTCTCTTGTCCGTCGCTGCCTCCTGCTTGTCCGCCGGCGGGGATTGGCTGCTGCTGTCACGTGGGAGCGGGGAGAGGTGAGTTTTTGGGGCTTTCTGGGGGGTTTCACACAGCGGGGCACCCCCGATCGTCAATAGTCCCCGATAGTCAAAATCCTGGGTGTTGGTCCACTTTAAAGTGAAAGTAAAGGCACAAAAAAATATATATATTCTCTGGTTCTGCAAATAGTGCTATCTAAGGTGCAACCAAATAAAATGTCAAATGCTATATAGATACCAAGTGCTATACAACATACATTGTGATAGGACTACTAAAAAAATTTTTTCTCTGGTTCTGCAAAAACTGTGCAATGTGCACGGTAAAGTGCAAATAGTGCTATCCAAGGTGTAACCAAGTAAAGTGTCAAGTGCTATGTAGATACCAAGTGCTATACAACATACATTGTGATATGACTGCTAAAAATAAGGATGAAAATGGTATCACCAGGTCAGTGGAAATGGAGCCAAGTCCCCTCACCAAACAGCCTCATAGACCGTCGACGCCTTGCGTGCGGGGTCACCCAGCACTTCATCAGGACGTGTTTTTTTTTTTTTGTGTCTTTACTTTCACTTGATATTTGTATTTGTTGTATTAGAGCCATAAAATTAATTCCCCCTTTTCCAACAACTTTTTAAATGTTTTTTTAAACTTTTGTCACTCTTGTATATGTATATGTTTTCAATAAAGGCGCGGTATATGAATTTTTAAACTACTGAGTGCGGCTCACTTTGATAAAGGCTTTTGGGACTGTGCTAGCAGCCCCACCACCTTTCTATTCATTTTGGCTTTCAAAGGACATCCCAAATCAGGGACCTAAAATGATTTTTTTGGTTGGAGATCTGTGGGGTGAGCACAAATCGCTCTCCATTTTGACCACACAAGAAAGCGTTTTGAAAGAACAACTATGGGTGTCACTTGTACAGGAACACCATGTTTTGTCCTGTTTTGACCCATTAACATTTTTTGGTTAAATGTACTTCTGATCTTTGCTGAGTAAACAGGAAGTGACTCTCCACAATAGGGTCACAAAAGGCAACAAAAAATGTGAATGGTTACTAACTTCACTGCTTTATCTTTTCTAATATCATTTGTCTGGGATTGGCTTTAATGATATTTCAGTGTTTAAAGAGAAACAAAACTCAAGATTTTATTTATACAATTTGGGATGCCTCGCTGTGTGTTTTCTTTGCTGTTCCGACCTAAGAGTGTGGCAATAAAATCTACATAGAGCGAGCTCCGCCGACTGCATATCCGGTCAACTCTAGCTATGGTTGTGCCTGCGCTGGCCATTCAGAAAGGTCTCCCTGCCCACCCAAGCTTGAGGTATGCTGGGGATGCGGCGGCAAAGCCTTCGGTAAGAGGTGGGTATGTTGGTCAATCCAGGGGTTCTCCCGATTGAATCACTAATCATATGTTTACAACTATGTTTAAAACAAGGTCCGCAGTGAGCATTTTATGTCTTCTCCCTCCTCCAGTTTTGGGATTGGCGGCAACCACGGAAATGTTTCAGCGTCTTAGCTTGTCAAGTGCCAGTGTGGAAAGCACGTTACACAGTAAGATAAGCATATTTTTCAAGATGAATAGTAGTTATTTACTGTTGACACTCACCTATTACATTAATGATACCCTCCATAATGATGGTCATAGCACGTCTCTGTAGTTTGATATTCTAAGCATACAGTACGTCCTGCTCCATCTATAATACTTACACATGGGCAATCCTCCACCAGAGGGCGCTGTTCACTGCAGACATGCAAAAACAGGCTCCTCCCGTCCCTTCATATACCCAGGGACCTCCCACAAATCCCCAGATTTCTCTGCAGAGAAGACATGAAGTATCAACTCTCTCGCAGGTGAGCGGGGCTATCGCAGCCTGCGGACCTGTGGGACTATTTCCACCCGTCCTCCCTGTGATGTGCCTCCCAGCCTGGGCTGCGCTGGTCGGGTGAAGGTAGGCAGCACCTCGTGTGCTCACGGAGCTACGCTCCACCGCAATCCCCCACCATAGGGTAGGCGGTTTAGGCCCCTCCCGCATTGTTGCCCGTGCCCCTCACAGCGTTAATCCCTGGATGCAGGTCGGCTTCTCCCTCGCTTCCTCCCATAGCTCGGGGGAAAAGAAAGGGGGGGTATGTGTGGCAGTCCTAGTGTAATGTAACACGTTGAAGGCCTTGATCTTTCATTGAACTTGGGTGTCAGTGTCTCGCTCCTTGCCACATAAGCTTATTGTTGCGCGCATGTTTGTCCTTCATTACATGAGTGTACTCATGTAATCATTCTCTAGCATGACAGCAACATTATGTATGTGCGTACTATCCACTACTGTCGTTCACGTTTCGATGGTTAGAGCTTCGCGCTCTTTGGGGAAGGCGGGGACTTGGCATGACGCGCTCCGCGTCACAGCCAGATCAGGCCCGCCCCTCGAGGTTCGCTTGGCGCCATTTTGACAGTCTTCGCGCGCGTGGTGCGATCCGCCTCCTCCCTTGGTCATGTAAGTGCCCTCCGGGGCGGTATTTGTTCCTATGTGTTTTATTCGGCTGCGCATGGCACTGACACCCCCCCCTCCCTTATCCTATTATGTCTTTCAGACGCCAGGATTTCGGTGGCTTCTCCCGGCCTAACATATATTATAGCGGGTCCACATAACAAATTCTCCCACTTCCTAGCGGGTCTTGGGGCATCCAGGGTTGCCTATTGCGTAAATCCCTGCGGGCATACTGCTCAGATAATCACCATATGGAGGCATCTCAGAATTATGTACCCGGGGGTCCCTCGGGGACAAGACTGGCTGTGTGCAGCGTGTGGACAGCCCCATGCTGATGCTGACAGAGCACGGGTCTGCGGACCGTGTGCTGAACAGGCACTGGCCCTGCAATCAGGTTTGCCAGTGGCTGCACCTCCCTTCAATACACCTGTCTCCCCGGACCTAAATCTCACTCCTAATGAGTCTCACTCGAGCGGGGATGACCAGCAAGCCGTGCCGCGCAGGCTGCCTACGGCGGAGCAGGTGCTGTCTAGTTTGGCGGAGCGTATGGGCCCTGGAAAGAAGCGGTCCCTGACGCCTCCTGGCTCTCCGGTTCCTAACGATACTGATGACTCTGCTGTTATGCAGGACCTTGATCCTTCTGAGGAAGGTGAGCTATAAAAAGGAATAAAATTCCGAGGTGAAGTGAGGCCGCCCTCGTCCGACGCGCGTTTCGCCCCGCCCACGGGGCTTCGTCAGGATGAACGAAGCCCCGTGGGCGGGGCGAAACGCGCGTCGGACGAGGGCGGCCTCACTTAACCTCGTGTCCCTCCACCACATTCTGCCGGTTTGCCATGCCTTGGCTTGCGTTTGTAGGAGCGCCTGATTGCGAGCGAGGATGTCCGCTCCCACGTGCCAGTGTATATCAACATACAGCAAGCATTGTCTGAAGGCGACATGCGGTGGTAATAGCACTGAGTAATAAGGTATGACGTATGCGCGAAGAGGTGTGCTCCCTGATGCAGTGAAGTGGCCGAGCAGGAGTAACAATGTTTGCTATGGAAGCGTGAGTTACAAGTTCTAATACACAGCTTGATTGCACCGTATGTCTATCTGAGCTGGACCTGCGGACTGTGTAATCTCCCTTGGAGTATGTGTGGAGTGAGAAGAGCCTCTGTACTGTGTCTATACAGCGTGCAGCATACATACCTAGTGCTGATTTGCCTTGCCCTATGCCTGTGAAAACTAACAGAGGGACATGCGTGCTATGTACACATGAAGAAGAAACAAACGGCTAGTGTTGATGTGCCTTGTCCTGTATCCCTGACAATCAGAGGGACAACTAAGTTATGCATTCATGACAGGGGACAGCGTATTATTCTATATGGTCGCCAGTTGAAACATATGTCTGCCTATATGAAGTTGCAGCCTTTGAATGTCTTTGGACTATGTTCCTGGCTGTCTAATTTATGACTAGCAGGTCTGCATGTTGAGTACAGGACACGGTTTGAGGAACATTATCCCCGATTTTGGCGCCCAACGTTGAAGCTTCAGCAAGTTCAATTGATCACATTAGGTGATTGGCTATAGGTGGTTAGTGGTGGTTTGCTTGTGGATGCTTTTCTGAGGTGTTGATGCATGTGCATGGGGGGGCCCCCTATTTTTTAACATCACAACGTTGTGAATTTTTAGGTACATCACATTTTTCTGTGTGTGCTGTTTTTTGAGTGTGCAATATTTTTCAATAAAGATTTAGAGTTTGTATACTGTTCTGTAGTTTTATTATACTACATGTATTTATTGAGCCAGTGCCCTTAAGTAACTGTGTGGGTTTGTGTATTAAGATAAAGGTGAGCTATTCTCAGATTCGGGCTCCTCGGATGAGATGCCCGGGAGCCGTGATGATTCTGGGCCCGGTTCTTGGTGCCTGTGACACAGATGAACTTCTTATTAAGATCTTTGAGGTGTTGTCTATCTCCCCTCCTGGAGAGGCTTCCAAGCCTAAGAAGGAGAGTTTCCACACAGCACCGCCGCGCTTGGAATTCCTGGAACAGGAACATTTCCAGAATCTTATATCCCAAGAATGGGAATCGCCTTGTAAACTTAAAGGGGGCCCAGGGGTCTGGGATTGGAAGTACCCTTTCCCTCCTGATGTGGTTAACTTTTGGTCAGCACCTCTTGTGGTGGATGCACCGATTATAGGGGTTACTAACCCCCCCTTCATGATGGCTCCTTATTACCGTACCCTTCGGGATGCTGAGGACCGGCGCATTGACAGACTGGCTTCCCACGCCTTTTCGTGTGCAGGGAAGGCTCTGCGCCCGGTCTGTGCCGCGGCCATCACGGCGGTGGCCGCCAGGACTCTCGTTAGAAAAGTACTTGACCACCGACCCTGGGGGGTGTTTAATCAGACTGTGATGTGTTTGTGAGGTTCATCCTCTCAGCGCTGGATGACACCATTAAGATGTGTGCTAGAACCTCTGCCCTTGTGGTAGCTATTCGCCGCCTGGTCTGGCTGCGCCAGTGGGGTGTTGATGATGCTACGAAAAAGGCGCTCACTGGCCTTCCCTTCAGAGCACAGCGACTATTTGGGGCCCTTTTGGACCTTTTTGGAAAAAAGGGTAAAGCACCCCTACGCAGAATCTGTCCCGGCCTCCTCGGGGCAGGGACACCCCTCTCCCTCCCTACATTAGTGTCAAACGCGAACCTGAGGTGTGCTTCCAACTGTTCGGTGTAGATTTCCACCATGGGATGGGCAGGCAACGCCCTGGGCCCTCTGGCAGGACGAAGTCCAAATCTGCCAAGACTTCCCAAGCATGAAGGGACGCCCTCGCTCTTCTGGGCGAGGGTACTGCTACAGCAGCTGACTCCTATCTAGGAATGTATCTTCTCCTTCTGGTGGTTCCAGGAGGTAGTTCCCCTGGACACAGGATAGCATTTGCTGGGCGGTCCCTCTCAGATGTTGTCAGGGTGCTTCTAGCCCCTGTTTTCCCCTCAGGAATTGGTGCAGGCCATACTAGGCCTACGGAGTTTGGGCTTACTTACAGGTTGCCCTTATCAGAATGGGGCTATGGCCTCTATATTGACCTTCCCCCTTCCCTCAACAGTATGAGGCAGTCTGGGCCATGCTGGCCTATGGTAGGCCTGGCAATTCTACTCTCACAGGTAGTCCCTATATGACATCTCTGTCTTGGGACACAGGCCCTGTGCAAGGGGGGCTTCCGGCCTCCTGTGGAGTTCTAGATCTTATTAGTTCCCCCTGTGTCTTCTGGACACCAAGACCGTTACTAGTCGGTGTTGCAGGACCAACCCTGCGGATTGAGGCATTGTTTTTGGCCTCTCTTTCGCTCCCAGGCTACTCGCCATGGTGCGCCTGGGGGGCGTCCGCATTAGGACCTACCGGGTCGTCTTTCCTTACTCCCCAATCTCTACGTCAGGCCGAGTGGATTAGTCGGCCGGCGGTGTCCCCTGGGAGTTACTGGATGGGTGCTCAGTCACCTCAATCCCTCAGGGTCCCTTATCCGCTATCTCCATTCCTTGGATTCGGTTCAGGCTTGAGCCTTCTTCCTTGGCAACAAGTGGACTCCTGGTTACAGGGGCTCTGTCCCCCTTTGCTGACATCTTTCACCAGGCAGGATTGCAGCTGGTGGGCCCTTTGGTGGCGTATCAGGTGATGTCCCTTATATACCGAGCCCTTGGGCTCTTCGGCACAGTAGGTTATTGATCCTACATGGGGTTCCAGCACCCCTGGAGCTAGGTCTGTGCTCATTCCCCCCTTGGTACCGTGGTTCCTCTTGAGCTGATTATATTCAAGCACCCTGTCAGGGGGGGCCCCCTTCCTTGCTTGCATCTTCCTGTGAATGGTCACCTTGGGTACCAAGTCTCGCAGGTTGGCGGGGGGGGGGGGGGGGGGAATTTCTTCCAAAAACCCCTGTGGTTCCTGGGTAGGGTTCCTTAGAGGGTCCATTTTACCTACTGGTTTGTTAAAACAATGAGCCTTCCGTTGACTCTATACGGCTGGACTTCTCCTCTTTTAGGACCTGTCTATTTGGGACTCTTGGCCTGTTGGAAGACAATGGCCTGTTTTATTATTGGTCTGGAGCTTGAAGCAGGATGATCCCTCTGGAGGGTTCCTGATCTGGGCGGGGGTCTACGCCCCCTGCTCCTCAGCGGTATTCGCTCCAATGGATGTCTTTCAGTGGCAGGTTATGCTATCCTGGTGTCACTCTGAGAGCCAACTAGGGTGGCTCTGTTGGGTCTCGCTTATACCACAGGGGCTCTGCCCTTGTTTTTACTGTCCCAGAATATTCTGACTCTGGTCATGGGGGCTTAGTAAAATTATGCATAGACTTTCTATTTTATATGCCTTCTCTTCATTCACCCTACTATGTGGGGTTCTGCGCACGGTTGTGCTGATAAAGAGACCCTTGAGATTGATGGCCCCTGGGTGGCCTAGTGAACTGTGGTTCGCAGATGCTTCTGCTGAGGTCGGCTGACCTGTTTGCTCACTCACGAGTGCGGTTCTGCCCTTGTCAGGCCCCTTCTTTTGTCGTCCCAATCTACAGACTCTAGTTTGGGGCTTGACAGCTGATTCATTCACCCCTTGGAGACGGGCTTATCATCTGGGTGACTTGGTATATGGGGGGCTAGGAGCAAGCTTCCTTGGCTTCCTCTTCCTCCGTCTATTGTGGGTTATGGTGTACCCATATTGATTGGCTTGAGTCTTGGTCTCTTCCCTGTTGGACGTTCTCGGTTCCCAGGGTTCTAGAGTCATTACAGCATAGGTTGGGGTTGGCTCCCCATCTAGGTACTCTGAAGGTTCAGGTTCTGTCCTGTCTGTCTTCCTGTAGAAGTCTGGTTCAGTCTTCCTTGTGAGGAGTTCTCTTGGGGATTGCTCAGGGGCATCTCCCAAGTAGTTCTATGGTCCCTGTTGGGATCAATTTTCATTCTGTTTGCCCTGCGGATTGTTCCCTTGGGACTTATTCTGGATGCTGTCTGAGCTGTTTTGTAGTCCAAGTCGCTTCTCCGGGGGCTCTTGCTTCAGTCAGACGTGTGCCTGAGAAGGTGGATCTGATTACTTAACCTTCGATCGTTATATATACATATATATCTATATACACACCATGACGTGGTGGTATTCCGCCTTACGCCAGACCCCTTTGTCCAAGTGGTGTTTTATGATCATTATTTAAAGCGGACCTTCACTCTAAATAAGAGTCTATCTTATATGTTTCCCACACCCTGTACATACAGATTGCTCACATTAAAAATCATCCTACCTGCATCTACTGCATTTTATAAGCCTTTAAACATCCAAGATGGCGGCTTATGGAAGCTGCCATTTTTGCAGGCAGCCTGCAAACAGGAAGTGCCTGCAAACAGGAAGTGACTGTGCTGCTCTGCATTCTGGGACTGCTGACCTTTCCCTGACTCCAGCTCTGCTCTGTCTGAGCAAAGCACAGCTATAACCCGCCCCCCTGTACCTTATCCCACTCTCCTCTCCTCAGTAAGTGTGATGCTTCTGAGTCAAGATGGCGGCGCCCGTATCCTAAATTCCCGAACAGAGTTGCAGCCCAGTGGGGGAAAGTATAATAAATTAGTGACTAAACATGTAAAATATATTAATTTTAGATGCTGAGGAATTGTTTTTTAAGAGTTTGGGCTTTTCATTAAATCATGGTGAAGGTCCGGTTTAAGTCATTTTAGTCTGCCTATGGGCCTTATTCTTAATAATGCTGAAGTAAGGGGTCTACATTCCCTCAACAGGTGTTGAAATTTTCCTGGTTGTTTCTTGTTCCTTAGGGGGACTGATGCCCCTTGGGGTCTGCGGGCGCCTCCTTATATATGCGCCTGATCTCGTTTGCTTCCAGGGCCAATGCGCCCTTTGGACTGATCTTACTTGGATGGTTGCCTTCCTGGTCCTGAGTAAAGGTTTCGGCTTCCTGCTGATCCTTGTTAATGAAGGGGTCAGTATCCCCGCCTGTCTGACGGGAGACCAGTTTTCATTCCCCGTTGGGGAGAGTTCTAAGTTTTACCGAGGCTTCTGTTGCCTGTGGGCTGGTTGGGCCATTACACTGGCCTATTCCTTTAAGGGGGAAGAATCTCCCTCTCTCGTTTTATTCCGTTCTATTGGTGTTTGGGTACCTTTGGCCCTTCAGCACCAGGTTTTCTGTTGAATAAGTTGCTAGACCGCTGCTTGTCTCTGTTCATACCTTTTCAAAGGTTTTGTTATGGAATTGACGTTAGAGCCTTTGCTCATGTCGTACTTGGTAGCAAAGTTTTGCAGCACCTTTACTGTCCGCTGTGCCTTTTTTTGGGGATCCCACCCTATTTTAATGACACTGCTATTGGATGTCCCATGTGTAAGTATTATAGATGGAGCAGGACGTGCTGTATGCTTAGAATAATACAATTCTGTGAAATGCTGACCTGTAGAATTGGTATTATACGCATACAGCACGTCCTGCTCCACCCCACCCTGGTTTTACATTTTTCTGGATCCCCTGTATGGTGATTGTTATCATTACTATTGTTACCAGTTGGTGGTTGGTTTCTCCCGGCTTCTTTTCTCACTGCTTTTCAATACTGGGGATTTGTGGGAGGTCCCTGGGTATATGAAGGGCCGGGAGGAGCCTGTTTTTGCATGTCTGCAGTGAATAGCGCCCTCTGGCGGAGGATTGCCCATGTGTAAGTATTATAGATGGAGCAGGACGTGCTGTATGCGTATAATACCAATTCTACAGGTGAGTATTTCACAGAATTGTATTTTTACTGTGCAGGTTACCTTTTTGTTTGTCAAATGATTTCTGCCGATGTAATGTTACAATGAATTCTGATGAGTGGCTGGCTTATCTTTTGGCCTTCAGCCCTTCAGCAATGGCCTGGTTACAGTCATGGTGCCCCAACTGCGGAGAGAGAACAGCCTTCTGCTGTGGAACGTCTGTGATCTTCATTCTCCAGTCCACATCTTTGTGGGACATGATGACGTGGTACTTGAGTTCCATTGGAGAAAGCAGAAAGAAGGTTATAAATTACATTCACTTTGTTTTCTTTGAAAAATAGTTTAAACCGGACCAACGCACATTTAAAAAAACGTGGGTGTTGGTCCGCTGGGGGGGGGGGGGAGCACCCTATGCCGCCCCCCTTCGATAAAGCTCCAGTAAAGCCTGTAAATCTTATCTGACACCTCCCTCTGTGGAATGCAGCCCCATGATTGGCTGGTGGCTGTCACATGTCTCGTTCTCAGCCGGAAGCCAGGAAATCACCACCAATCAAAAGGCTGTATTTCACAGACATAGCGAGGTGTCAGGTAAGATTTATGGGCTGTACTGGGTCCCGAGATCAGGTCAGACCCTCTACATCACAGTGACTGCAATGGGGAGGGTGTGCAGAGGTCCGCCATTCCCTGTCTATTACTGATACACTGTGAATGACTGGAAGGCCATTTTATTAAAGCACTCAAAGTGGTCCAATAAAAAAAAATCCACATAAATTTGATAGTTAGCAAGAGGCGGGGTTCACCTATACACCCTGCCGCAAAACTCCAAAAGCATCTTTCTTTCCTTTACTGGAAGGAAGAAGAATCAGGTGTGACAGGTTATGAACATGTTCCATTCTGCTTTTATAGAAGAGAACTGCTCAACTATAGTCGCCTGTCCATGAGCTAGTCTGTGTTAGAATAACAGCTTATTGCTATTGAAATTCTATTGATTTGTGGGGATTTTTACCATCATGCAAAGCTCTAGGATATTAGATATAGATATATTAGAGGCCATAATGCTACCAGCGCCTGGCTCGGGAGATAGGCACTGGAATGGAGCAGCTCACCCCTGTAAAAGTGGAATAATATCCTCAAAATGTTAAAAAGAAAATCACACGCTTCTGCTGTTGAGTTTGTTAAAGTGGACCAACACCCAGGATTTTCACTATCCTGGGTGTTGGTCCACTTCCGCGGGGCACCCCGATCAGCTCACTCACCTGACCCCGCTCCCACATGACTCGCTCCACCAATCACCGCCGACGGACAAGCGAGATCCGTCGACGGACAAGGTGAGAGCGCCCACCGCCGCCTCTCGCGCGTCCCTCTTACAGGGAGCACGCCCTACTAGAGGGATGCGCGAGAGGCGGCGGCCCGCGCTTGCGCCGTTGGAACGAGCAACAGGTAGGATTTACGGGCGTCCTGGGGGGTTTCACACAGGCAGGGAGCTGATCGGCGGTGGGTGTTGGTCCACTTTAAAGCAGAACAATACTCAGGGACCTGAATACAAAGCGCAGCTTCTGTTGCCCCCCCCCCATGACCACTTGGACCCATTTATGGGGCTATAAACCCAATGGCAAAAATAAGGAAGCAGGCAGCTCATTTGATGTCTGTCCCATGTACCTCTTCTCTATTTTCTGCTGTGCAGGACAGATGCTGTAGCAGGCCCCGAAGTTTGCCTTCCTTTTAATTTCTTTTTTTTTCACAAAAATTGGTCTAATAGCCATTCTGTTCCTTGGGGCCCTAAGTTTGAGTGGGTGACGAAAGTTACAGTAGTCTTGCAGATGTGTCTGACCACAGCAGACCAGGACTCATAAAGCTGTTCCAAGAAATGACCTTTTTGGGTTCAGCCACAACCCAGAAAGTGAAGTGAATAAATTTACTTTGCTTATAATACATATGTTAAGAGATTTTGGGATGCTTTGAAATGATAAGGAGGGAGAAAGTAAGCGTATGTCTGGACAGTGACTTCTGGTATTGTAATTATTACTCGTGTGATCAATAGCATTTCTTTCTTCTTCTACTCCAGGCCTTCACTGAATCAGATACCAATGGGTTAACTCTCGTCTGAAGGGCGGGACTGCAAGATAAAAAGGTGTGGTTCCTCCCGGGCCTGTATATGCTTCTGTGTGCTCTCTGCAATCCAGTTTCATTCTTGCAGTTGCATTGGACTGCGAAGGTTGTGATTGGATTTATTTTCCTTTTAAATGCATTTTGCATTTTTTCATATCTAGGCTTTTTTAATCAGGAAGTGGGGGATTTAACCATGTCTGTCTTCCAGGCCCTTATGATCCCACTAATGCGGTGGACCCACCTATGCCTCCTGAAGGCCAATAGCGTCGGATCCGGGTGAATTAAGGGTAAGCGCCAAGGTCCTGCGGGTGCTGCACGGTGTCACTTCATTTTTTGGAGGTGACCCCCAAGGGTTGGAGTTCCCTTCTGTAGGGGACAACCAGCTGCAGGTTTTTGTCTGGTGATCCTGCAGGGGGACCATGGGGAAATTCCCCTTTGCCTATTCATTTCCACTTTCCACTTAACATTGACTTTAGTTTATTTGAATGGTTTAGAAGGTAAGGGCTGTTGCAATTGTGGTATGAGGATTTTCAAATTTCGCACTGTGAAGGGGGCAGGAGCGCCACTGGACGAGGGGTGGAGCTAGGGCGCTGCCTCGACCTCTAGCAAGAAGGCGAATCGTGTTGCGGCGGTACAGCGTTTCGGCTTGGGCTTTCAGTGCCTGCTGCCGCATCTTCTCTGAAGAGGAGGAGAATTCCCCTCATATGGGCCACTATTGCCACTGCCTTGCTAGGGGAACGCACCCGCCCACTTCATTCGGGCTGTTGCTTCCTAACTGGCTTCTCCCCGCAGCTTGGGCCTTTGCCCACACCTCCACCGCTCCGGGCCACCTCAGTCTTAGGTCAAGCTTCGATCTGGGGTCTCCGTGCCGCATCTGTGCTGCCCCCCTCCAATCAGCTGTGGATCTAGTAGTTTATTGTACTTTTCTTTTATTTTCATTATATACTATTATGTGTACTATTTTTGAAATTTGGGCTATTCTCCTTCAGTTTTTCTCCCTTTATCCTTCATGACAACCCACAGAGAGAGGGAGGCTCCACCCCCTGGGAAGAAACACAAACTGAATAAAGGTTAAAACCCCACCACTTCCTGTCCACCTCAGTTTTTTGTGTTTCCTCCCTAAGGAACCACTGGACAGAAGGCTGTAACCAATTTGTTTTAGATTTTTTATTCTAAGCATACAGCACGTCCTGCTCCAGAACATATTCATAACGTATGGGGTATACCTCCGCCTTCAGCGCCGTGCACTGCAGATCACGAAGAAAACAATCTCCTCCCGGCCCTACATATACCGGAGGACCTCCCACAATCCCCAGATTTCTCTGCAGTGCTGGAACTGCGAAGACATGAAGTATCACGCTCTCGCAGGCGAGCTGGGCTTGACAGCCAGAGGCCCTGCGGGACTATTTCCACCCGTCCTCTTTGTGAAATATATGCCTCCCAGCCTGGGCTGCGCGGGTCGGGTGAAGGTAGGCAGCACCTAGTGTGCTTATGGAGCTAGACTCCACCGCAATTCCCCAACCATAGGGTAGGCGGTTTAGGCTGATGGTGAGCCTCTAAGGGATGCCCCTCCCACATTATTGTCCCGTACCCCGTGTAGTCCTGAGCCCTATTAGGGTCTCCATTCTCCCTCTTTTCTCCGTCTTCGGGGGAAAAGAAGGGGGGGGGAGGGTATGCGTGTGGCGGTCTTAGTGTACCGGTATGTCACGCTCGTGGCTTATATTATGCCTTCACTAAAATCAGAGATGTCAGGGCCGCGCTGATCGTTTTCTTCGACTGCCCGTGTGTTTTTGTCTAATGATTGCCAATTAATAGAATTGCCGCGGTCTCCGAGCTTACTGTCAGCGTCCGCTCTATAGTACGTTAGGCTGGCTGTTACTCCATTGCCTTCATTTTCCTTCAGAGCTTCGCGCTCTTCAGAATGGGCGGGGCCCTTGTCTGGCGCTCTCCGCGTCACGGCGGAGTATTTAGCCCGCTCTTCAAGCTTCGCTGGGTGCCATTTTGGTTAGCTTCCCGCGCACGCGTCGTGACGGTCTCCTCCTCCACCTGAGCTGTAAGTGCCCTTGTGGGCGAGTCCCTTTCTTTTTTTGTCTGCCCATCTGCGCACGTTCCTGACATCTCTTTCCCATTGTGTCTTTCAGACGCTGAGTTCCCGGCGGCCTCTCCCGGCCTCATATACATATATACCATTCATATAAGTACCTTATACGTATACATTGCTATACTCACTAGTATAAGGAGCGGGCCTTCCCAAAATCTCCCACATTGATCAGCGGGTAGTTGGGGCATCCAGGGTGGCTTACGGCATAAATCCCTATCGACATACTATAATCAAACAATCACCATATGGAGGCATCTCAGGATTGTGTTACCGGGGTCCCATCGGGACAGGACCGGCTGTGTATATCGTGTGGTCTCCCCCATGCTGAGGCGGACGGGGCAAGGGTCTGCGCATCATGCTCCGAACAGACGCTGGAACTGCGAGCAACGCTTGCGGTTGTTTCTCGCCCTTTCCCACCACTTAACCCTTCTCCAAACCTCACTCCCGTTGTGTCTTGTACAGGTGAGGGGGTACAAATAGATCCCTCCCCTAGACGGCTCACGTTGGGCCAGATCGTGGAAGGCTTGTCTGGCCGGATCAGCCCTGTTGGACAACGATCTCCCGCGGCTTCAGCCTGTGTTCTGCGGAGTCCTTGTCTACACGTGCTAGCACCACTTCGGAAGAAGGGGACTTGTTCTCTGACCTAGGTTCCCTGGACGAGAGATCGAGGGGTCAGGATGATGCTGATCTGGATGTCTTGGACCAGCTTGACATTGACGGCATGTTACTCAGGATTTTTAAGGTACGGTCCGTTTCGCCTCCCGGCGCGGTTCCCGGGCCGAGAGGGGGGCGCTTTCATACCGCGCCGCCTCGGTTGGAATTTCTCGAGCAGGCTCACTTCCATGCACTTGTTCTTAAAGGGTGGGAATGTCCCGCCGCTCTTCAGAAGACGCCGGATGACTGGGCTTGGAAATACCCCTTTCCTCCTGAGATGACAGATGTTTGGTCCTCGTCCCCAGCCGTGGACGCTCTGATTATTGGGGTCCCTAACCCCCCATTCCTTACTTCCCCGGCTTACAGCTCCCTGCGGGACGCCGAGGACCGGCGTATCGATAGGCTTGCTTCCCATGCCTTTACCTGCGCTGGCACGACGCTGCGACCTGTCTGTGCCGCGGCGATCACGGCTGTGGCCGCTAAGACTCTTATATGTAAGTCCCTAGAGCATCAGCCTGAAGATTTACCCTGGGAGGTCTTTTATGCACTCTCTAGTTGCGATATGTTTCTTAAATTTATCCTTATGGCCTTGGATGACACCATCAAAATGTGTGCTAGGACCTCTGCCCAGGCGGTGGCTATACGTCGCCTTCTCTGGCTTTTTCAGTGGGGGGCAGACGATGACACTAAGAGGATCTTGACGGGGCTCCCCTTTAGAGGACATCACCTGTTTGGGGCATGTTTGGATTTTTTTGAGAAACAGGCCACTCCACCCAGTCAGAGGTGGCCGCTGCGTCCCCCGCTGGGCAGAGGCACCCCTCCCCCTCCATATCATTCCGTTGTACAGGATCCGGGGTTGCCCCCTGCTGGACCTGGCCCAATCTCCCGCCCCAGGAGTGACGTTCAGGGCCCGGGGCCCTCTGGTCGGGCTAAGTCCTTTTCCTTCCCTGATTTCCCTCATGCATGATGGGACGCCCTCACCCACCTGGGTGAGGGGAAGGCCGCAGCACTCTACTCCTATCAGGAGGCATCCTGCCTCGCTCTGGTGGCTTTAGGTAGTTACCCTAGAGATGGAATGGTGTTTGCTGGGCAGTCCTTCCCCGAGTCGGTTAAGAGGTCTATGTTTCCGTGTCTTCGGGCATGGGTGCAGGCTTAACTGGGCCTGCCAGGTATGGCTTCCCTGCTGAACGCCATTATCATATAGAATCTGGGGCCCCTGAGCGGGTCTGCCCCTCCTTCTCTCCCTTCTTCTCTCCCTTCTAGGATGAGGGAGCTTATCTGCCTAACACCTAGGACAGTGTGGCATCTGTACCATAATCTTTCGGACTGGCGCCCTCGACAGGGCTGTCTGTGCCCCATGCGCCAGGGACCCCCTGGCTGCTGGGCGTGTTTGGTTTTTTCCAGGCTCTGGAGAACCTTCGGGATACTGAGCCTTCTACGACTGGTATTGGTGTTCACTTACACCGTAGAGACTTAACCTAAGCCCCCTGTTTGCGCCCTCGTATGCACTGGGCTCCGGAAGGGTGTGTTGGCTCACACGTCACCAAGGGGCGTTTGGTACAGGAGACCTTTTAGGCTCCTCTGTTCCCTCACACGGAGCTGTGGGAATGGAACTTGTCCTACTTGACTCCACCCTCTAATCCCTGGTTTACACCAGATGTAGGTTTCACCCAGTGCCCCCTTTTTTTGTTGTTTCCTTGACTATTAGGAGTTTACAGGTATGAGACCTCCGGTTCTCCGTCCTGTATAGTGATTCCTCCAGATAGCTCGCTTTCTGGTGAGCCGATTGGCAGCTCGTCCTTGGACACCATTCGCCCCGGGGTTCTTGGGCTCTGAAGTGACTTAGTCATTAGCCCTGGATGAGAGGGTTGCACCCTGGGCCTGGTTTTGACTACCCTACCACCTTGTGGAGGCACTTACTCTTCTACTGGGCTCGTGGGTACCGCGGGGGAGCATTCCATACTCCTTGCCTTTCCCTGATGGTTACCATGGTGCCTATTCTGGCACAAAGGGGGCCTATTCTTCTGAATTCCCCCGGGGGTTCCTAGGAAGGGACCTTGAAGGTTCTGGTTTCCTAGGTGAATTTTGGTCATAAGTAGCATGTTGTGGGTCCTAGTTGGGGACTTCTCCTTCTTGTACCCGTCCATTGGGGGACTTTCTGCCTTAATAGGTCAGGGGTTGCGCCTTGTTCCTGCGGAATTCTCGGGCATGGATCCTTACCGGGGAGCCCTGATTCCTTAGGGGACTTGATATTCCTTGTCCTTCCTGAAGTATCCCTCCCTTCGGAGGTTCTCTGTTGTGCCTCCGGGCTCACACTGGCAGGGTTCTGCGGGACCCCGCCTCTATTACAGGGGTCTACCCCCGTTATTGGCCAGATTGGTCTGCCCTAGTTGGGGGCTAGTGGTTCTGGCTGGGTAGTTTACTTGAAAATGTTATACCCTTGCCCTACCGGACAGAGCTTGCGCTGGTTCCCTGATGACAAGCAGCACCTTATGCTTGGGGCCTGGGAGGCCCAGCGGGGTGTGGATTCTCAGGGAGTTCTGCTGCGTTCAGCTGGACGGTATGTTCCCTCATGAGGACAATTTGGTGCCGTTACCTTAGACATACTTTAGCGTTGGCAGGATCGGGGGCTTGCCCTGCCCGAGATGACAGATCTCGAGGTGTCTTGTTCCTTGGAGGTTCGGGACCTTGTCTTCCTCCTTATCCTCTTCCTTCTGTCGCGCCGGTTTAGCTTATGCTGCCCCTATGCTATGCGCTGGGTCTAAGCCCCTTCCCTGGCGGGTTGGTATCTGCTCCCGGGATTAGGGTCCTACAAGCAGTGTTTGGTATGGGCTCACTATTGACTCTGTCTATAGTTGGGGCCTGATCTGTTCTCCTGTTACGAGATCTGATCCGATCTTTTGTTGGCATTCCTAAGGGTCTGCTCAGGTGCATTCCTAGGGGATCCCTAGTTCCCCCCCCTTTGGGGGGGGGACGGGACTTATTCTGAAGCCCTACCAAGGGTTTCTACAGTTCTTAGTCAGGTCCTTGTCTGACCTGCTCCCTCCATATTCCCCCGAATACTTACCATTCCACGTTCCTGCACCTGTCATTCTCTCAGCTGCTGGGTGGACGGGATGCGCCGGCGTGATGTGCGCACGGCCGGGCGGGTGGCTGGCGGGCGCCTCCTACTGCAGGGGAGTGCGCCCTGCCCGCCGCGCGCCCGGCGGCGCGTCTCGCGCAGGCGCATCCCGGGCTTGCGGTCCAGCGGTGACGTGGCTGCGTCCCATCTGACGTGCTTGCCCTTACAGCCTCATTCATTGGCCGGGGGGGCGCACGTACGGGTGGTGACGCGGCGGCCTCCCATTGGCTAGCGTTTTATCTACTCGGGGTATTTAGGGAGGGGGATTCCCTAGCTGCCGGTACACCCTGGCGAAGTGTCTATCTGACACGCAACGCGGCGGCGGCGGCTGCTGCGGGGGACCCCTTGGAGATCAGGTTATGTGAATCTTCTTTACTTATTATTATTGTATATTACTTCAGTCGGGTAGCGATTATTCATGATCTTTTACAACTCCTCTGGCTGGTCTTAGCACCACGTGTGTGCTACACTGCACTTAGCACTTTAATTGCTCACTCATTTGGGGTTTGCTTGATTGTCTTTTCACCTTGTGTTTTTCTGTTTTTGTAGTTTCATTTTACTGTTGAATTTTGTATGTATTATATGAGGATGTATATCTGTTAATATTTGTTACATTGTTTACACATATATTTGCACATATTGCATTATGCACTTTGCTATATATTTTATGGGGATATAGCATCCCTTTTCTTCACATATTTTGGGCCACACGTGGCCTCCAACCAGATCTATTTATTTATTCATTTAATGTATCATATGCTATCCCGCATTATTATTGTTATTAGAGTCTCCATATATAGGACCCCCCATACGAATACTACGAATACGAATACGAATACTTTATTGGTCGCCAAGTATGTACAGAATACAAACAAGGAATACTTTTTGGAAGGGGGGTTCTCCATAGAGCATGTTTGTGTATATGTTTTTTAATTATGTCATTTGTTGTTGTGTGTGCTGAGACCAATAATTTTTATTGTAGATGTATCTACTAATAAAATAGAAATTTATTCTTTTACTCCTTTGAGTGCGGCCTGTTATGTAGTGGTCACTTGAGGGGACAGATCCAGAATCCCCTCATCATATTCATACATTGTCTCTTCTTCTTTGACCACACGGGCTATAGCACCTTGATAATAGTTTTTGTAGATAGAGAGCACATCTATACATACTTTTTGACTATACTGCTCCCTCCATTAGGTTGATCTTCTGGGGAGGTTTTTCCAAGCAGTGGTGTGCCATAAGGCAGGGCACTACTGGTGGTCCTAGTAACTATATATATTTATACTTTTTATATTTATGCATTTGGTATAGAACTATACCATGAGGTGAGGGTACCCGCCTCACACTGATTGGGATTCAGGCGTTACTTCGTCCCTTCTGCCTTGGACGGCTCCTCTGGTTTCGGGACTATGGTCTAATTACTATGAGATGAAGGGATCTGTGCCCCTTTACTGGGGTAAGAGATCTGCCGGAACTGTCTCGTCCCTGATGGGATCTTATTTTGGGGGCTTCCGGTGCCCCCCCTTCTGGAAGTACCGGGTTGATTGTGGCCATGGATTGTGGCCCTCTGGCCTGGTCCTGTTTGGTTGCTCGTCCTTCCGGACTTGTTGGATTTTTTTGGCCTTGCCGAATATCGTTGTTAGCACTTCTGTTGGTCTCTTCTGTGACCTGGACATGTATTCCCCGGGGGGGGGGGGGGGGGGGGGGGAGTTTTGAGTTACCATGGTTACCACCTCTTGTAGCGGAATGGTTAGTTAGTTATTTTGGCCTATCCTTTTTAGAGGAAGATCCTTCCTCTCTATTATTATTATTAGTTCCTGTACTATTAGTGCTGGGCTTGCCCTGTAGCACTATGTTCTGGCGATCAAGCCGGCCAGTGGTTAAGGGTGACAGCGCTTTACTGTTGGCTGTGCCTTTTCTTGGGGATCCCACCCTATTGTGGACACTGCTATTGGATGTCCCATACGTTATGAATATGTTCTGGAGCAGGACGTGCCGTATGCTTACAATAATACAATTCTGTGAGAATCTCACCTGTAGAATTGGTATTATATGCATACAGCACGTCCTGCTCCACCCCACCCTGGTTTCACTTTGTTCTGGATCCCCTGTATGGTGATTGTACTCACTTATTACCAGAAATTCTGGGTGGTTGTGCTTCTCCTGGCTTCTCTTATCACTGCTTTTCAATGCTGGGGATTGTGGGAGGTCCTCCGGTATATGTAGGGCCGGGAGGAGCTTGTTTTCTTCGTGATCTGCAGTGCACGGCGCTGAAGGCGGAGGTATACCCACATACGTTATGAATATCTTCTGGAGCAGGACGTGCTGTATGCATATAATACCAATTCTACAGGTGAGATTCTCACAGAATTGTATTTTTTCAGCTCCAGGCGTTCTGGAGGAGTCTGCTGAGCCTGGAACTATCTGTTATCGGGTTTAGTTCACCCGAGGTCCACAGATGGCAGGGTAGTCCCACTAGTTGTGCGTTGTTCCGGTAGAGGGTATGCGTGCCTATTGGGGACCCCTTGGGTACTCACGGGAGCCTCTGGTGCGGCGGACTTCGGTTTTCGTCTTCGGCGTTTTGCGACCCGAAAGCACAGGCAGCATTTTCTCCCCAGCCATAGGAAAGCTGGAGAGAGAAGGAGCAGAGCAACATCGGCAGCCATCAGGGCAGCAATGATAGCAGCAGCCACAGTAACAGCAGTGACAGGACTCTGTCCCTAGCCCAGTAAGGGGGTATGTACACCTAAATAATTTTATGTTGTCCTTTTTTGCCTTATCCACCCAGGGTACAGGATAGAGGCAAGGACCCCCCAAAAGCAAGCTCAAGGATCTTTAACCTATTAAATGCTGTGAATCCTGCAGCATTACACTTCCGGTCACCTGGCAGAAGTCGTTATGTCAGTCATGCCTAAAGTTAGTAATGGGTGAGGAGACTTCAGCTAGTTACAGGCAGTTAAAAGGGAACCTAGACCTCTAGTGTCCCTTACTACATCTATCCCTTCCACCAATACTCCTGGCAGGGGTGACGATTTCCATGCGCCGCGGGGTTCCCTGTTCAGCGCAAGTGCTCCCGGTAAAAGGGCAATACTTGTGCGCTGTCTACCTATCTGTTGTCTTCCTGGCCTCCCTCTATGGCATACAGGGGTTTGAGAATTAAGCCCTTCCCCATTTTTTAAGAGAGCAACTTGTGGGAATCATCAGGTAACCTCACTTCAGGCATGGCACATCAAGCAGAGGAAGTTATATTAGTCCCTGCCCCTTTTATTAACATCTATAGGAAACTTTGTATTGGATCAACACAATCCAGATCCCAATCCAACGATACTGTCTTTTTCGCTCAGACCGGGATAAAGAGGTCCAGCTGATGGCATCCGGCTCTGCTCCTGTCAGTACAGTTAATCTTTATATATCCTTCCTTTTTGTTGCTAAGCGCATGCTAGGAGTTACCTGAGTTTTCTTGATGCCTGTCTCTGGGCTGCTGCAGCCTCTTTGGTTGGAAGCCCCCCAGGTGAGCTGACACAGAGCTGCACTGATTATACCTGTGCAAAGCCTGGTTGGGTTACACCTTATTCCGGGTTTTACAACAAGCTAAGCAATTTTGTAACCTTGCTGACTGCAGACATTCATTAAGACATTATTGTATAACATGATGCTATACAATGAATGCAAGTTTGGGAAACTCATCATGCCATACTGCTTTGCTACCTTACGTTATTATATGTCCTTGGAGAAGTGCTATACTATACAATATATGTAATTAGTGTCAGGAAAGATGAAATGCACGAGGCAGAGTTAAACTGCTACAGGTTAAATTGCTGTTCACCTTTTGCTAACACTCAGGTTTCCTTTTATTAAAGCGGACCCACACACCCTTGCTACTCTCTGCTACGGAGGGTCCTGATTAATTTTTACATTTTCCTAATACAGCTTTCTTCATGAAGGAGAACTTTCTTCTAGCAGAGCACCCATCTGGTGGGAGTCAGTCCTTTTTGTTGTTGCACTTCGGGCTTGTAATACCATGGGCAATGTCTACCTTGTACAGCACCATGTAACTCAATGGTGCTCTCTAACAAAGGACATAATGATAACCGATATTTATATAGGTTAAATCCGACCTTACATTGGGCTATTATGATTGACCCACTTAAAACCGGAACAACAGCCTGGCGCAGTGGGGAAAGAAAACTCCCCAAAACTAATTTGCCCCATCTGCATGCTTAATACTGAAGCAGTGTCAGCACTTACATTTGCTTCGTTTGTTGAAGAAAGGTAGATCGATTTTTATGTCCAGCAATCTGAATTGCCTTGGGAAGGTCTACTAAGGACTAGTTTTTAGTCTTTAACCCAGTTATCCTTACAGATTCCTCGGGTACGATATCAACAGTATCTGTCAAGGGGATTCTGTTTCTGCAGGAAAAAATACAGAGGATTGTGACAATGACCCAAATATATCAATTCTCCTTAGTTTTCTCCACGAGAAATCATGAACCTGCTCGTTCTCGGGGCGGTAGTATTCCTGGCAGTCCTGTGAGCTTAGCGCCATATAAGAACCTGGCAGAGATTCCTCCTATCTCATGGGACAGGTGTCCAGACTCACTGGATCATGAGATCAAGATAAAGATGGATATTCTAGAGTGTCTCCCCTGGTGGACAGTTCCAGTAATCCTAAAAGGAGGAAGACGGTCATTTCAACGGACGGCAGCTCCTGGGGTTGGAAAGCTCACCAGGACAGTCAACAGGTCCAGGGAAAGGGGCCACCATGCATAGCAGGCAGATCCTCCAACTTCAGGGAACATTAGGTGTTCAAGCTAGCACTGAATTACTTTCTACCATATATCTCAGGCTGAGAAGTCCAGATCTGGTCCTACAATGCTTTCTCAGCAGCATACCTAAATCATCAGGGCAGGACCAGGGCCTTAAAGTGGACCAACACCCAGGATTTTGACTATCCTGGGTCTTGGTCCACTTCGGTGGGGCACCCCCGATCGGGGTGCCCCGCTGTGTGAAACCCCCCCCCCCGAACCCCCCGAAAAACTCACCTCTCCCCGCTCCCAGCGCCGACGGACAAGCCGCGGACAAGCGGTTCCTCCGCCGCCGCCTCCCGCGCGTCCCTCTCGACGCGCCCGCGCCGGCCATTCACAGACGGTGGGCGCGCGCACGTCTAGAGGGGCGTGAGGGAAGACAAGGTAAGGGAATTTGGGGTGTTTGGGGGGGGTTTCACCCCGCGGGACATCCCGATCTCGGATGTCCCGCGGGGAGGGAGGTGATCGGCCCGGGAATCTTATAGATTCCCGGGCCGATCACCCCTGGGTGTTGGTCCACTTTAACACTAATAAATCTGTCTAACTCGACTCTGTCAATAGTGGCAGTTTCTTCAAAGAGTATCCTAAAAACTGTTGCAGATTCTAACCAAGGTCAGGGTTCAACAGGCCGAGTGGTGTCTAAACCAGGAGGTTTTCCTTCAGAGGGTAACTCAAGGGGTCTTCCTCAGATAAAGATCCTTGCCATAACCAACAACTCAAAATGAGAAATGTTTTGCTAACTGACAAGGGCGAACGGTGCATTAGCAGTGGATGCCCTGGCTCATCCTTGGCATTCTTACCTAGCTTATGCCTTCCCTCTATTCAAAATGATGCATCCAGAGCCAGCAAAGCTTCAACTGACGACATGGATCTGAGAGAGCCATCTTGGAAGGAAGGTCTGCTCAGCCAAAATGAATGGGAATGGTGGTTAGTGGAATAATTTTTAAAACGACAAAAGGGGGCCTAGATGCCTCAAAATCGACTATACCAGATGAATAAAACAAGCTATGTACAGGCTTATTCACCCAGAGGACTCTGCGCACTTAACCAGAACCATGTCAGCGTCCTGGGCAGTGAGGACTGGTGCCTATATAGAAGAGATCAGTAAGGCAGCAGGGTGGCCTTCACCCTACACCTTCCTGACGCACTATAAGCTAGATCTCCCTTCTGTGCAAAACAGACTATTGTACAAGCATATACATCCAGAGGAGTTCTCCTCCTCCACAGGACTATATAAGAGATCTGTAAAACAATAATGTGGTTTTCACCCCACACCTTCCTCAAACACTATAGACTAGATCTCCTTCTGCAAAATATCAGACCTTTGATATAAGTGTCTACTTAGCAGCTTTTGGAAAATGTGTCTGCTAGCAGCTTCCCACCCCTAAGGTTGATTACTTTGCTAATCCTCTCAGTGGGGCGTCATGAAGGATGAAGGTAGAAAATCTCTCTTTGACTTACCTGTAATGGCTTTTCTATGAATCCTTCATGACGACCCCTTAGTTCCCTCCCATTGTCCTATGGTTTACCTTATTTTACTTGACTAAGACTGAGCTGGGCAGAAAGGGGTGGGGTTTTAACCTCTGTTCAGCTTGTGTTTCCTCCCAGGGGGTGGAGCCTGCCTCTCACTGTGGGTCGTCATTCAGGATTCATAGAAAAGCTGTTACCGGTAAGTCTAACAGGGATTTTTTCTAGATATTGTGGATAAGAAATATTAGGTTGCGGTCCAACCTTGAAGTCTCTTGATTAGTCACTTGTGATTTCGAGATTCTTCATATACTTCTGTCTTAGGCCCTCAGGGATAATAGACTGACTTTGACACCGTGACTGAGGCATCTGGGATATCCGGGTCTGGTATTTAGCCCCATGTGTTCTGTGTCTGCAAATACCTTCGAAAGAGGACCGCCCTATATACATAGGATATACCGCAGCGGTGGTTCTTTCCAGATTAAGGAGGCAGCTGCCACCCCCATAGGTATTTCCCTCCATGGAAGCCTCAGGGTCCGCTCCCCCTGGGGTTTATTGTTCCTCCGGCAGCGCCACCTCTTTAGGATATTCCAGATTTACAAATGGTGGAGAAATTGGTGCCTGGAAAGCCACTACTTCCAATCTAAGAGTCCTGACAACCCTCCGGTCTCGAGATCTTTAAAGGGGTCTTAGAAGCGGAAACATTTGGTTTCCATGGAGTATTCAGATTTCGAGGAGAAGGAGATTTATGATGCCATAGAACCTCAGAGAGATTCTTTGGCGGGGAAGCTCTCTTCCAGTAGGGAAGAAATTAATTCGGATTCTACTTCTGAACAGGGGTGTTCTATGTTGCATGAGCAGATGGATAATATGATTTCCTCTATTCTATTTGGGTATCCGAGCTCCTAGTGCTCCTAAAAGGAATAAAGGAGGCCCATACAGATCTGAAGAACAGAAGCAGCTGTTTCCCGAGCAGTCTCATTTTAGATCTAAGACTAGAATAGATCTAAGACCCAAAAAAAGACAAGATTTTTCTGGAGAAACAAGGCTAAACCTCCTTCTAAGCCCTCTCAGGCATGAGGTGACTCCCCACACTTTCAGGTGGGGGGACGCTTCTGCATTTTTCCCGGCTCCATGTAATAGGATGGATCTGCTCTGAGGTTCTTTCTGTCAAGGGTATCCCGGACTCCAGGAAAACTAGAAGCATTGAGAGCCTGGATCAACCCCTTTGCATGACACGCTCAGCAAGGCAGTCTCTAGTCTGGTGGCTGAATCCCCAACATCTTCAGGTGGTCATATCCTTCTGGTACAGTGGAAAACTGTCAACCCAGATGCAAGCCTAACAGGTAGGGTGGTGTCATAGGGTCACAAATGATCCACGGACAGTGGGGCCCTGGGGAGAGCAGACTTAAATATCCTGGAGTTGAGAGCAATTCCATTCTCTCACACACATTGGACCTCCAATTTGAGGTCCATCCCGTCAGGGTTCAAGCAGACAACATGACGGCGATGGCATATTTTAACCACCAGGGGTGCACCAGAAGCAGGAGAGCTCTCAAGGAGGCGACCCACATACCAGGAGTGGACAACCTGCAAGTTGATCATCTAAGCAGGGCAGCCTTGGATCAGTGAGAATGTCCCTCAGTCAGATTATTTTTTTCGAGCCCTATCCATGCGCTGGGTGCTCCTGGTCGTGGAACTTTTCACATCCCGCCACAATCGGAAAGTTTTGAGATTTGCATCCTGTTCCAAGGACCTCCTGGCTATAGCAGTAGATGCCCTGACCCTTACTTGGTCAGCATCTAGGCTTCTACTAAAGAAGATGGCTCGCAAGGGGATCCCAACCATCCTGGTAGCACCCCATTGGCCAAGGAGAGATTGGTTTTCAGACATAGTAAGAATGTCAGAGGGCGACCACTGGTTGCTGCCCGTCGATAAAGATCCCCTCACACAGGGGCCTCTAGGGCACCCCAATTGACGAGTTCTGGCTTGACGGCCTGGCTATTGAAACCTCTATCCTGACAGAGACGGGCTTCCTGCCAGAGTTATCTGGACAATAGTTTGAACCCGAAAACAGACTTCTTCAAAGATGATCACAGATTGACGGGTCTTTATAGCTTGGTGTGAATCTATGGGTTTTGCTTGTTGCAGGGGGTCACCCATGTGTGACCCATGAATTTAGTCTTATCGGCCCTTCAGGGTCCTCCCTTTGAACCGCTGGCAGAAGTCCCACTGGGGTTGATGACATTTAAGGTCAACTTCCTAGTGGCAATTACCTCTGTGCGGTGGGTTTCTGAATTAGCACCCTTATCAGTTAAGCCTCCTTACTTGTCTGTCTTCCTTCTAAACAGCATTTTCTTCCTAACATGGTTTCCCCCTTCCATCTTGAGGAAGAGGTGGTTTCCCTTCCTTTGGACGTAGTGAGAGCCCTTAAATAATTTATCTCCGCTACTCAGACCTTCTGCAGGACTGACTCCTTGTTTATCATATTTTAGGAGGCATGTAAAGGTCTAGCGCAAGCTATGTCTACCATCAGCCGATGGATTGGACAATCCGTGATTAAGGCCGGCGTCTCCAAAGGGAGGTATCCTTCTTTTTCGGGTTATGGACCATTCTACCAGGACTATCTGAGCTTCCTGGGCTTTTCAGCACCAGTAGAGAAAGTCTGCAGGGCTGCTACCTGGTCTTCAGTACATACATGTACCAACATTTTTTAAGGTAGACATTAAAGCCTCAGCAGATGCAGACTTTGGTGGAAAGGTATTACAAGCGGTAGCAGGCTTTCAGCTGAGGTTAGTTTTTTCGGAATGGCTGACTCCCCGGGTTCGAAGAATGTCGACAATTGGTATTCCCACCGTAGATCAAGAGCAGTGCTTTTGATGGCCCCATTCGTATCTTATTCAGTGACGCCCTGGAGTGAAATATGAGAGTATATACAATTCTGTGATTCTTACCTGTAGAATTGATTTCTCTCTTCTTCCATCTCAGGGTGTCAGGCCCACCCCATCTGCTAGGCTACTATATCCATTCCTTAGATGTCATAGTCCTAGTGAAGCTTGTATATATGTAAATAGGTAAATAGTTTGAGTATTCGCTTTAGAAAAAAAGAGTGAAATAGGAAGAGAGTTCTATTGTGTCTCCTTTGTTTCCAACTAAACATTGGATCTCTTAGGATAACTTCATCCTCCCAAGGCGGCTGTGTCTACTGCTTTTCAATTACTGGATTGTGGAGAGCAGCCGGAAGTATATAAAGGCCGGGTGGAAACACATCTTTTTATTGTGCAGTCCCGCCCTTCGGACAAGAGTTAACCCATTCGTATGTGATTCATTGACTCCCTGGAGTGGAAGAAGAGAAAAATCAATGCTATAGGTGAGAATCACAGAATTTTGTTTTTTTTATATACTTCAGGACAAAAAGACTATCAACTAGTAACCTGGTCACGGGACCAAACACTCCGGATGTGGAGAGTAGATGCTCAGCTCCAGCGGGTAAGATGTCTTATATAACAGTTTAACTCTGTAGATGCCTACCTAAAGCGGAACATAACCCTGGCAAGGCATCCTGATTTAGGTTGCCCCATTGTGTAATCTCCAACCCCCCTACCCGAATTCTTACCTGCTCAGCGAACCAACGGGTTGGGGGGGGGGTGCTGGGGTTCACCACAGCTGTTCACTAACAAAAGGCCAGTGACCAATTTAGGTTTTGTTCAGCTTTAAATCTGAGCTGCAGCCATAATTCTTGAAGCAACTTTTCTCAGTTCTTTAAATTGAAGCAAAAAGAACGTACAAAATATGTGCCTTGTTTACTCTGAAAACGAAACGACAGCCTGTGACCTTTTTGCTCTTATAGCTATGCGCTAATGATGACATCATGGACCTAGATGAGATGATGGATGGGATGTCCTTAATGCAGGAGCAGAAGACTCTGCAGCCTCAGGAGCAGATCTCTGTCCCCTTAGAAGAAGAAGGTGCGTGATTCCGCTTAGTCTAACGTGTATCTGCCAGTGCTTATAATACCTGCGTGATTCTCTATTCTGATTGTCAATCTTACCTGCTTCCTATATCCCATCATGTTCTATAGAGGGGAAAATGTGGCAGTTGCCATTGCGTTGCCATCTAATGAAAAAAGTTATGAAAGAACATTTTTAGTTTGTTTGGAAACTCTTATCACACAAGGTATATTCAGGATTTAATTTTTTTGTATGTTCAGTAGCTTTTTCAGAAGAGCCATCAACGGCATCCTTAACTGGGAATTCCGAGCAGTCCAGTCTCCCCCAAACACTCCAGCAAGAGTTCTCCCTTATCAACGTACATATTCGCAACGTTAATGTTGATGTGAGTGGACCTGTCAGTAATACTTTCCTTTACCCTTTGTTCACCTAGTTAGTGGGATGGTTGAAGCACACCAGAATTAGTTCAACAAAATAGAATAAACAAGAGGGGTTCTATTTTTCCTAAGTGTGCCTGCCTAATGCACACCCAAAACAATAGGAGACCAAATTTGTAGTAGAAAAAATGAACACCCACCATCAAAGCTATGCATGCCAAAATGGATTGATTTTAATAATGTGGAAATCATATATATCACAGCAAAATATCAAAAAAGACAGACAATATAGCATAAATTCATCTATATACACTGATTGGCCACCAGATGGCGCAACTGAGTAGGTTCCAAATATTGGTCCTGCATCTCTCATAAGGAATACACAGACAATTGAAAGTGTCAACAGTATAGCATAATGCTTCAATAGCTAAGAGGTATGCATCTCTCATAAGGAATACACAGACAATTGAAAGTGTCAACAGTATAGCATAATGCTTCAATAGCTAAGAGGTATGCAGTATCAATGCCAAGTGGCAAACGCAAAGCAAGTAATCAAGCACAGCAAAAGCAGTATACAGCAGTAGCCAGGCAGGAACACATGAGACAACATTGAAATCATACTCAACGTTTCGGCGGTAACCGCCTTCCACTACTCCTGAGGAAGGCGGTTACCGACGAAACGTTGAGTATCCTCTTAGCTATTGAAGCATTATGCTATACTGTTGACACTTTCAATTGTCTGTGTATTCCTTATGAGAGATGCAGGACCAATATTTGGAACCTACTCAGTTGCGCCATCTGGTGGCCAATCAGTGTATATAGATGAATTTATGCTATATTGTCTGTCTTTTTTGATATTTTGCTGTAATATATATGATTTCCACATTATTAAAATCAATCCATTTTGGCATGCATAGCTTTGATGGTGGGTGTTCATTTTTTCTACTACAAATTTGGTCCCCTTTGTTCACCTAGTAATGTCCTTTTTAAAATCTGTTGTTTGCCACTCTCTTTTCTTACCATTGCTTATTATAAAACTCTATCTTCTGTGGCCCTGTACAATATAGACATTACATTACAGTTGATCAAACAAAAAACTAACAGTACCCTATGGGGTCTGCCCTTTATTATGTGTTTAGTTGGAAAGTCTCTCTAAGCTCAGCATATAGGTATTTAGTTAAAGGTGGGAGCATCTCTTAAAATGTATTTGGATGTCTTCAGTAAAGTCTGCCTTGGGGTGTCTTCCTTCTAAATAAAAAGTTCATCTGGTTTGATTTCCATCTCTGCAGATGGATGCGATAAATCGCACCTGCACTGTCTCTGTCCTCTGCGGCAACCACCGGGTTCGGATGCTTGTCAAGTTTCCTGTTCAATATCCCAACAATGCTGCTCCCTCGTTCCAGTTTGTCAATCCCACCACTATCACATGCGACATGAAAATGAAGCTTCTAAAGGTAGGTTTACAATGGAGACATTGCAGGCATAGAGTTTTTTTTTTCCTGCTGGGGAATGTGAAAGTGTAATGCACTGGTCCTTATGAAAATAAAATCGGGGGTTGCCTGTGTGGTATTAGAGCAGCAGGGGTGCACAACCTTTTTAGTATAAGAGCCGCATTGTCTCATTATTTCTATTCAGGGGGCCGCAATAAAATTTAGGCTGTGAATAACGCCAAACTATTTATTGGAGGTAAGATTTAACATTAAAGCACAGAATATGCCTTTATGCAAATGTGATACAGGATGAGGTGGGGGTGAACAGAAGTGGAAGAAATTAGGTGACCAGAGGTGAGAGGAAGTGAATATAGGTGGGTAAGACCGGAAGAGGTGAAGAGAGATGAGGTGGTGTATGCGGCTGAATCATTTTCTGGCCTCTCTGTGGGATCATAGGGAGGGTAGACAGACCCTTACGTGCTTCGAGGAGATGTGCCGCAGCACTGAAGCGGAGAGACACGCCCTCTCGAGGATCTATAAACTTCTAGTGGCCCTGTCTGACCTGGAAGACCCCCCCTACCTGGGAAGTAGGCAAAAGACCTTAACTTGTCATGGATCCCCAAGCAGCTTCAGAAGATATTGGCGCTGCCTCACAGGTCCTCAAAGCTCCTCCATGTTTCGGAGGTCCCTCTGAAGCGCTACAGGAACTCCATAACTTGCCATCTGCTGAACGCAGCAAAAGTCTGCCTCCCGCAGGTATGGAAGAGCAGGGAGCTTCCCTCTATAAGCATGTGGTGCTGCCTCCCGCAGGTATGGAAGAGCAGGGAGCCTCCCTCTATAAGCATGTGGTGCCGAAGGGTGAATGATACCATGAGGTTTGAAAGCCTTATGTCTTCGCGCGAAGGCACACATGAGAAATTTGCCATGACTTGGTATGGCTGGATGGTGTACATGGAATCCCCGGAGGGTAAGGAACTTCTCTGCCCAAAGCAGGGGCCCCTGCCTCTTCAGCCCCCCCCCCCGCCCCCCTCTGTGGGCTGAGCTAGTATCTTGCGAGCTGGTTTAGACACGGACCTTGGTGGACTGATGCAGATGTTCGGCCCACATTGAACCGCTAGAGAACTCTGATCCAACTGGCCAAGAACATAGGCTTTCCCTCCAGCCCTCCCCCCTTCTCTCCCTTGTATCCAATTCCATTCTTATTTGCTCCCTTTACTTCAATGTCAATGACTGCTACAGTGCAGACAGTCACTAGTCTGGATGCATAGATCCTGAATAGAAGAATTTACTGAGAATTATCAGTGGAGGGTTTAAAATGTTTTTATTGGTATACAATGTGTTAGAACAAATTGACATTTTACGCTTTATTGTTATCACATGTTGGAATTGTTTAAAAAATGCGCTTTCTTCTCTTTTTTGAAAATCTTCAATAAACACAGAATTATAAAAAAAAAAAAAGAGATGAGGTGGGAAGGTAGAGGTAAAATGAGCAGAGGTGAGGAGGGCAGAGTTTATATGGGTAGAGATAGGCAGAGGTGAGGTGGCCCAAGGTAAGATATTCTGAAAAGTGATAGACAGAGGCGAGGTGGAAAGAGATGGTTAGAGATAGGTATAGGTGAGGAGCGGTGAGAGGTGGGGAAGAGGTGAGGTACGGAGAGCAGAGTTAAAGAAGACAGAGGTAAACAGGTGAAGTTTGCACAGATAAGGATCAGAGACAGAAACAATCCTAGGTGCCCCACTTTCTGCTTTGGGAGTTAAAGATGCACTGCCCTTAACTGACCAGCAGCTTCTGGTCTGTTTGACACACACTCCAGAAACATACCTGACATCAAAGGTTAATGCTGCTTTTCTATAAAGGCTCAAACAGTGCATACAAATAGAAAGAAATACTTCTGACATGACAAGGTACACATTTGTCAAATTCATTGTTTTAAATATTTTCCCAAGTGATGTCAAAAAGAGGATACAGATTTTTCAAACATCCCAGTTTTATTATTATCCAATTATTTTACTTTGCCCACAGAAATTAAATTACTAAAAAAAACACTACATTGGTCAGAATGATTAGCTTCCATGTATATAATTTCTGCTGGATAACAGTCTGCAGTCGTTTGCTGCAGTTCAACAAGTCTCCGACACATCTTCTAAGGAACTGCAGACCATTCTTCTTTGGCATAACTTCAGATTTGATGGCTTTCTGGCATGAAGCACTGGCATTAACCTTATTCAGTTCACCCCACAGATTTTCAATAGCTAATAAGTACTTTGGTGATATATGTTTCTTTTGAAATAGCTTTATGGTATGCAAATGAAATGTGCTGTATAAAGAAAACTAGTATATTTAGAAATGCTAAGTTAAAAAAAACCCTTGCTGTTATAAAAAGGCTGCCAATTTTGTCCTCAACTGAATAATAATATGGATTGTTCTTTCATCTAGATTTTAAAGGATATATCTCTTCAGAAGGTGAAACGCAATCAAAGCTGCCTGGAGCCCTGCCTGCGTCAGCTGGTGTCCTGCATGGAGAGCTTTGTGGTGAGCGAATGGGATTATGGGTAGAAATAGAAGTTCACAATCCTTACTACAGGGGCATAGTTAGGGGGGAGCAGGGGGGCACTTGCCCCGGGTGCAGCAGGTCAGAGGGGCACCTAAGGGAGGGCCTGAGAACAGGTGGGGGGCACATTTTTGAATCTTTGCCCCAGGAAGCCTAGCTACTCCTCTGCTTACCGACTTACTTTGCTAAATAATTGCCTGTTAACACGACGTGCAATAGGATATTTTAGATAAAGTTACTTCATGAATATGTACTTTTCACAAAGTGCTACTGAAGGCAAAGGTAATTGTTACACCATTGCGTCAGGCTACATTTGACACTGTCCTAAACTGTTTTCCGCTTTTAAATTGAAGAAATGGCCGCGATATTGAGCTTTACAGTTTCTCTTCTAAAAAAAAAGTGTGGCCCTTGGATCTGTGATGCTGCATAATAATCAGCTTTCTGCGCTAACAGCAATGTGATGAATCCGTAGGAGGTCGAGGGAGGAGGAAGGGACCAGCAATCCTGTCCTGCTCTGCTGAGCTGGTTGTGGGACGGGATGAATGAAAAAGAGAATTTCATTAACCCCAATATCTTGGCCATATCTGCATCCATTTAAAAATAGAAAACCGTTTAGGACAGTGCTAACCAAAGCACAATGTAATGGTATAACAACTACCTTTGCCTGCAGTATCACTTGAAGCTTTTTTTTTTCTTTGTAGGACCAGGAATCCAGCGCTTTAGACAATCCCTACAACCTGCAGAATCCTGTCAATCCCCCACTTCCAACGTTTGCACGGGTGACCAATGCCTATGGCTCCTACCAGGATGCCAACATTCCGTTTCCTCGAACCTCTGGAGCCCGTTTCTGTGGAGCAGGTCAGTATTACGTACCTCTCCAGAAAATCCCTGTGCTCCTTACGGACAACTTTTAAATATTTATTATGTACATTATATTACAGTCTGACTGCTCAAAATATGCAGAACAATCCCAAGTATCGAGAAATTAATAAAAAACGCAATTCTGTGAGACTCACTTGTAGAATTGTTTTTAATTCCTATGCATTCCAGGCCGTCCCTTCTTGACATCTGGGACTTCTCCGCCCGAAGGGGCGTGGACTGCAAGATCAAATATGTGGCTCTTCCTGGCCCCCTATAATTAGCAGCTGCCTCTTAACCAAGCCCAGTAATTAAAAAGCAGTAACTCAATAGCAAGAGGCAGGCCGGGAGGCCCCGAACACAGGAGACCATGTTACTTCACATAGCCTCCGCTTGTATTCTCTCGAAAACCTATAATCTTAAATTTGTACAAGTGTCCTATGAGTAATGGTTCAATCACCATAAAAAAGGCATCCAGGACAATAATAAACCTCAAGAAGGCGGGTTGGACGGCCTGGAATGGATAGGAATTAAAACCAATTCTACAGGTGAGTCTCACAGAATTGCATTTTTTCTTCCAATCCATTCCAGGCCGTCCCTCCTTCTTTACATCTGAGACACCTAAAAGCAGTGTCCAATATGGGCGGGATCCCCAATGCAGAACAGCAGGTAGTTCATTTCACTACCGCCTGAAGTACTTTTCAGCCAAAAAGCTGAAGCCCTCACATCCACCTTGTAAAACTTGGTAAATGTGTGAACTGAAGACCAAGTGGCAGCTTTACAAACCTGTTCCTCCGAGGCCTGATGCTGAAAGGCCCAGGAAGCACCAATGGCTCTAGTAGAATGAGCTGTGATCTGAAAAGGGGGCTCTTTCCCCATGGCAGAATAGGCTTGTACCACCGCCTGTCTAATCCACCTACTGAGTGTGGACTTGGCTGGTGGAAATCCCTTTCTAGAGCCTTCCGCTAAGACAAAAAGCAAATACGATTTCCGGAAGGATTCAGTCGCAGCTAGGTAATATCTTATGGCTCTAACCACATCCAAAGTATGGAGAGTCCTTTCTTTAGGGTTAGCTGGTGCTGAACACAAGGAAGGTAAGACAACTTCCTCATTATAGTGGACCAACACCCAGGGGGGATCGGCCTGGGAATCTATAAGATTCCCGGGCCGATCAGATCCTTCCCTGCGGGGCATCCAAAATCGAGATGACCCGCGGGGTGAAAACCCCCAGGACGCCCCGAAAACTTACCTTATCCCCGTTCCAATGGCACATGCGCGGGCCACGGCCGCATCTCACGCTCCCTTCTAGCTGTTTGTGAATGGCCGGCACGGGCGCGCTCCCTGTTAGAAGGAAGCGCGAGACGCGGCCTCCAGCGCGCTCAGAGCCGCTGTGGTTGTCCGTCGCTTGTCCGTACATACCACAGCGGCTCTGAGTGCTCTGATTGGACGAGCGCTCGCGTAGGAGCGGGGTGAGGTGAGTTATTTAGGGCGATCGGGGGGGGGGTTCACGCAGCGGGGCACCCCCGATCGGGGTGCCCCGCGGAAGTGGACCAAAACCCAGGATAGTGAAAATCCTGGGTGTTGGTCCACTTTATGGTGAAAAAGAGAAACGACCTTAGGCAAAAAATCAGGCTTAAAACAAAAAACCACCTTGTCTCTGTACAATTCAAAATAAGGTGGTTTCATACATAACGCGGCCAATTCTGATACTCGATGCACAGAGGTGATCACTACCAAAAAAATCACCTTGAGCGGCAGCATAGTCAATGTAGCGTCATACAAGGGCTCGAAGAGGGCCCCCTGGAGAGCAGATAACACCAGATTTAGGTCCCACACCGGTAGAACTGGTTTCCACGGTGGGCGAACGTGTGACCCCCTGAAAAAAGGTTCTGGTCAATCTATGATTGCCAATAGACTCGGCCTGGATAGGGCCGAGACCTGACCCTTGAGGGTGCTCAACTGGAGGCCCAAGTCTAGACCATATTGCAGAAACTCTAGAATTCTAGAAACAGAATATCTCCGGCAAGGAAGGTTCCTGGCCTCACACCAAGCGATATAGGCCCGACAAACTCTGTAGTATATCATGGAAGAATTCTTCTTCTATGCCTGAATCATTGTGTGAATAACCGTGACCGATAAACCCTTCTCTGTCAGGATGGAGGTTTCAACAGCCAGGCTGTCAAAGCCAGCGTCTGTAAATTCGGATGCCGAAGCGACCCCTGTGTGAGAAGCTCCGGATCGTCGGACATGAGGCAGTGATCTGTTGACATCCTTACTAAGTCCGCAAACCAACTCCTCCTTGGCCAACGAGGAGCCACCAGGATGGTTGGTACCCCCTCCTGGACTGTCTTGCGTAGTACTCGGTCCAGGAGCCGAACCGGGGAAAAGCATCCAGAAGATTGAACCTTGTCCAGGGAATCGTCAGAGCGTCTGTTGCTATGGCCAGAGGGTCTCATGAGAGAGAGACAAAACTCTTGTGATTGTGTCTGGACGCAAAAAGATCCACGTCCGGTCGACCCCAGCGAAGGCACAGAGCTTGAAAGGCCTTCCTGCTGAGAGATCATTCCCCCATCCCCCCAACCTCCTGCTCAGGGAGTCTGAGATGCAGGGAACAGTCTCCTCTGCCCATCTCAGAATCCGGCTTAGCTCCATGAGGGATCTCCTGCTCCGAGTACCCCCCTGGTGGTTGATGTAGGCTACCGCCGTCTGATTGTTTAAGCAGACTTGAACCGCATGGCCCCTTAAATTTGGGGAGAACAAACCAAATTGCCCTCAGTTCCAAGAGATTAATGGACAACTGGTTCTCTCTTGGACCCCACTGACCCTGGATCTTCTGGGTCTGCCAAATGCCTCCCCAGCCTATAACACTGGCATCCGTGGTAACTATCTCCCAATGGGGAGTCCGAAAGGACTTGCCTACCAGCAGATGCCGAGGATCCAACCACCACAAGAGGGATTGCCTTGCGGGGATGACAGCACAAATCCTTGGTCCAGGGATTCCGGGGACCGATCCCAGCTGGATAGCAGGTTCAGCTGAAGAGGCCTCATGTGGAATTGGGCAAAGGGCACTGCTTCGAAGCAAGCCACCATTAGGCCCACCAATCTCATCCCTAGGCGCACCGATGGCTGTTGCCAAGCCAGCAAGGCCTGCACCTGCTTCTGAAGACATAAGACCTTCTGCTGTGGCAGAAAGACCTTGACTTGAACAGTGTCTAGGGTCATCCCCAGGATAGATCTCACTGTTGACGGAGTGATATGCGACTTGGGGTAGTTGATCACCCAACCGAAAGCTTCCAGAGTTGACAACACGGTCCGGGTGTCAGAAGATTGTCCAGATAGGGTAATACACGAATACCCTGACCCCTCGGGATAGCCATGAGGTCCGCCAGCACCTTGGTGAACACCCTGGGAGCTGAGGATATGTCAAAGGGGAGTACCACAAACTGGAAATGCTGACCCACCGCCGACCGCAATGTTTCCATGTGGAAATAGGTCCAAGATCGGCCACAACGATCCGTCCTTCTTGGGAACCGTAAATTGGTTGAAGTAAAAACCCTGGCCCTGCCCCTGCTGTGGCACATGACAAATCACCCCCTATCCGCAGGAGGTGCCGAACAGCGTCTCTCAAAGCCTCTGCTTTTAGCAGGTTTCAGGATGCCCTTGACCATAGAAATCTTGTGGGTGGTCTGGCAGCCAGCTCGGTTTTGTAACCTGACGGCACCACCTCCTGGATCCAAAGATCCAAGACGTGATGACTCCAGATTGGAGCAAACAGCAGTAGCCGTCCCCCCACCCGTACGGGTGAGGGCGCCCCCTCATGCTTGTGAAGGTTTGGCTGGAGGTTTGGGCTTAGCTCCCCAGGCGGGATTGGGCCGACTGCGGGACCTACCTCTGCCCCAAGAATCTCTGCGGGCACTGGAAAACCCCGAAAGGAGCGGTAAGAAGAGGAGTGCCAAAAGGGGCGAGTAGGTTTCCTCCTCTGAGGGAGCTTACCATCCTTGACCAAAAGGTCTAGCTGCTCCCCGAACAGCCGACCCCCCACAAAGGGTACATTTGTGAGGGACTTTTTGGCGGCCGCATCGGCCGACCACTGCTTCAACCACAGCGAACAGCGTAATGCTACAAACAAAGCCGAAGTCTTGGCACTTAGCCTGACTACATCATCCATGGCAGTTTTTGAACACTCAAGATGGCGCCGAGCATCACCTCCGGTCGGTGGGGGAGCTGCGGCGGACGAAGGAGCTTGTCAGGCGGCCTGTGCCTGAATAGGCTGATCTGCCCCGGACGGCTGGGGAGCTGCGGTCGGAAGAGCGTGTCAGGCGGCCTGTGCCTGAATGGGTGTCAGCTCCGGACGGCTGGGGAGCTGCGGCGGACGAAGGAGTGTGTTAGGCGGCCTGTGCCTGAATAGGCTGCTCAGCTCCGGTCGGCTGGGGAGCTGCGGCGGACGGAAATCGTGTCAGGCGGCCAGTGCCTAACTAGCGAATGGTCTCTGGACGGCTGTGGAGCTGCGGCGGACAGAGGTGCGTGTCAGGCGATCCGTGTAGATTCTGAACGGCGGCTACTGCTGGGAGCGGAGGGCTGATGAGGTCCCCTAGTGCCTGGATAGGCCTTTCACTCAGGCAGCTGTGCGGCAGGGAAGGTCACGCTCGGTGAGTCGCGTCTGGAAGCAGATCACAAACTTTTTTTTGCGAGTTACTGAAACTGCAAGGACACTGTGCCATCATACATACAAGTAAGCTGCAGCAGTCGGGGGCTTGTGCAGTGTTTAGATAGGGAATGGGTTAGGTTAGGCTGTGTTCCATTCCATTCCAGCTCTGCTAATTCCGCACCTTCAAACTGCTGGATTTCTGCACCTTCAAGCTGCTGGATTGTCTAACCTATTTGACCTCTGTCTTCTATTCTCTGAACTACCGTTAGATTGCCTAGTCGGTTTTACCATTGACAATCTTTATCAACCTTGATCACCAGAACTCTCTGCTGCTGTGCCCATGACATGACTCTCTGTGCCACCGTGCTGGACGCTCACTGTCCCCACCTTCTTGAGTACGCCAACACTGTGGTAACATCCCAAAACTCACAATACACATCTAGTGGTGTCTTAATCAACCAACAGATTTTATTTATCTGTAGTCAATATGCTCAATTGGTTACGTTATGCCATACATTGATATTCACCAGGGATTGAATCACAGTACCGGATCTTGTGTGCCCCAGTCTCTGTCCTTGGCTACACTCCACCCGGGTCACCATGTGCCTCAAATACACTAGGGAAACACTCTTGGAAATTAAGGAACCCAAGCTGCCGTCCTTTTCCATACTATGGGATTTAGTTAGGGACCACATTGCAGCAATAGGTCATATGCGCTACAAGAAATGGCGCAGAAGGGGTAAAAGAGCAGGGTTGTTGGTGAGGCTAAAAAGGAGAGGGCAACGTTTGGCACTTCCATCTTTGCATCTAGCCAACCTACGCTCACTCCCAAACAAAATGGAGGAATTACATCTGCTGTGCAATAACCGTTCAGAGTTCTCCAACTCAGCGGTTCTATGTTTCACTGAAACCTGGCTCAGTGCCAACATTCCAGACGAGGCCCTAGAACTCCCTAATTTTAGCATCATAAGAGCAGATCGGGACTGCAACTCTGCACAAAAATTGCGGGGAGGTGGCATCTGCTTCTATGTGAACTCCAATTGGTGCAAAGACACAAAAATCCTGGTCAAAGGCTGCACTCCCTGTTTAGAATTATTGGTAGTCAATTGTAGACCCTTCTACGCTCCAAGGGAATTTTCCTCATTTATCCTTATTGGGGTCTATATTCCTCCACAGTCATCCGTAAAAACTGCTCTAGATGGATTAGTTGACTGCATTACTGAATGCGAAAGGAAATTTCCGCAGGCCCTCATCATCGTAATGGGGGATTTCAACCAAGCTAAGCTTAATCTAGAAATGCCGAGGTTCATCCAGCATATTTCCTGTCCCACCAGAGGCAGTAACTCCCTTGACCACTGCTACACTACGATAAAAGGTGCATACAAACCTATAGCCAAAGCGGCCCTTGGTTACTCTGATCACGCCCTTATACACCTGGTACCTGCATACAAGCAGCAATTGAAAAACAGCAGGCCCTCCTTCATTACCACTAAAAAGTGGACGGAACAAGCTAAATCCGATCTACAGGCATGCTTCGAATCCACTAACTGGGAGATCTTCAAAGATCCAAATAACATCAATGACTGGACTGACAAGGCAACGTCCTACATCAAGTTCTGTGAGGACATGCTGATTCAGACTAGAACCTACAGGAAGCAGGAGAACAATAAACCTTGGTTTAGTAGGTCGATCAAGGCCCTGAGAGTTAAAAAGGAGGAAGCTCACAAAAATGGCAATCTTCCTGAATACAGAAGACTCCGGAACAAGCTTTCAAAAGAGATAAAAGCTGCTAAAAAGCTATACTCAACTAGGCTGGAGGAGAAATTTTCTTCTGACAATCCGAAAGAACTTTGGAATGGCTTAAGACATATCACCAACTTCAAGGGCTCCTCCCCTTCCATTACTCCAAACAAAAAGCTTGCTGAGGAACTGAACAACTTCTTCAGTCGGTTCGATTCAGAGTCGTCTACTAGCGGTACTCGCCCCACTAATCCCCCTCCATGTGCCAGCGGTTCACACTCCGCTAATCCCCCTCCATGTGCAGGTAGCACACCCCTTCAAGACTGTCCGTCAAATCTGAACTTTGAAGTATCAGACGTTAGGAAGCTTCTAATGTCCCTTAACACCAGGAAGGCACCTGGTCCTGATGGCATTTCCACAACATGCCTCAAAGTTTGTGCTGAACAGATTGCTCCTGTTCTCACAGAAATCTTTAGATGTTCCCTTGAGGATGGAATAGTCCCTAACTGTTTGAAGAGCTCACTAATTATCCCAGTTCCCAAATCTTCATCTGCTTCGGACTTGAATGACTTCAGACCAATTGCTCTGACACCGGTGGTCATGAAGATATTCGAACAACTGGTTATGTCATTCCTCAAGGAGGCCACAGGTTCTTTTTGGGATCCACTACAGTTCGCATACAGAGCGAACAGATCAGCTGAGGATGCGGTCAATCTGGCGATCAAGTACACGTTGGATCATGTTGATCGTCCAAAGTCTTATGCTAGACTGTTATTCGTGGACTTCACCTCAGCATTCAACACCGTTGATCCAAAAATTCTTCATAATAAGTTGCTCTCCATGGGCATTCCACTAAACTTATCGAGCTGGATTTTTAGTTTTCTGACAGGTAGGTCCCAGAGGGTCAGACTGGGACCCTTTGTTTCCACATCCAGGATCACAAGCATGGGTGCACCACAAGGGTGTGTCCTGTCTCCCCTACTCTTCTCACTTTACACCAATGACTTCATCTCCTCAGATCCATCGGTCAAGATCATTAAATACGCTGACGACACCACCATAGTAGGCCTTATCAGTAACAATGATGAGTCTAGTTATAGGACCCGAGTGGAAACCCTTGACTCTTGGAGCAAAGTTAACAATCTTATTCTGAATACTAATAAAACAGTTGAACTTATAATTGACTTTAGGCGATCTCACCAATCACACCATCCCATTTCGATTGGTGAGGAGTCTGTCAAGATTGTAACCAACGCTAAATTTCTAGGTACTCAAATCACACAGGACCTGAAGTGGAGCATGCAAGCGTCTGCTATCCTAAAGAAGGCCCAGCAGCGGTTATTCTTCCTCAGACAGCTGAGGAAATACGGTTTGTCCAAAAAGATCTTGAAGGCATTCTACAACGGTGCCATTGGATCAATCCTGACCAGTTCATGTACAGTCTGGTACGGAGGGGCCTCAGCCAAAGATAAGCAGAGGCTGAAGAGAATAACCAGGATTGCTGAGAGGTTAATTGGATCCCCCCTACCTTCTCTGGATGATCAATACATAAGCAGAATCTCCTCAAGGGCTAAGAAGATATCTGGAGACGTGACGCACCCAGGTCATTCCTTCTTCAGGCTCCTACCATCCGGCCGCAGATTCAGGGCTCACTCAACCAAAACATCAAGACACAGAAACACTTTCTTTCCTCTGGCTGTTATGGCTCTGAATACTCCCAATGTGTGAGGGACACTTAACCACATTCCGCTACACATCTCTGACAATTTTATTAGTCACTATAGATTACCTGAACTGTATAGTTATTCTTGTCATACTTTGTCATGTATGTAATTGTTATAACTATTATTGTTATACTTTGTTATGTATGTAATTGTTATAGCTCTCATGGCGTATCTCCTTGCCAAAAAAGCATTCCTTGTTTGTACCTTGTACTTACTTGGCGGTTCAATAAAGTATTGAAGTATTGAAGTATTGAAGTAACAACAAAGCCGATGAAATCCAAACAGGCTCTGAGTTCCTTGGAATCCTGTGCCCGTTTGCGAGACTTAGCTTTAGCCACAAGCTGCTTAACCTTTTTCCTCGTAGCTAGGGAAACAATTGCCGTGGCACACGCAGGGCATAAGAGGGAACCCACCAAGGCAAAAGCATGGCAAGCCAACTTATCCATGTGTTTGTCCGCAGGGTCTCTTAAGGAAGCATTATCAGGTGACGGCATAATAGTGGTGTTGGACAGACCTGAAACCGGAGGGTCCACCTTGGGAGGATGCGACCATAATTTAATCAACTCAGCAGGGAAAGGATACCGTCTCTCCAGGCCCTTAGGAACTGACGGCAGCTTGTTGGGCCTTTCCCACTACTTAAGCACCAGCTTAGAAAAATGCGGCTGTTCAGGAAAAACCCGCCGCTGTGTCTCAACACGAAACAAATCATCCTTCCTTGTCTTTCCCACCTTTGGAGGAACAATGTGTAAAGTGTCAAAAACCGAGGAAAGCAAGCTTTCCGTATCATCTGGAAGGAATCCTCATCTGAGGAATATACCTGGGGGGGGGGGTTCACACAGTGGAGCATCCCAGTTAAGGATGCTGCGGGGGAAGCAAGTATGCCTGCCCTTTCTCTTTAATAAAGCAGACTAAAACCCTAGGTCCACTTTACAAGGCATCCAGATTTAAGATATTCCTGTCTGTGAAACCCTGTGATTGACAGTTTGCTAATCTCAATCCACACTCCCACAGCACATGCATGGGCTCTCGTTGCATATGCATGCCAGGTAATGAGTTATGAATGGAATAATTGCTGGGCACCTGCCACTGGCCATTTACATATGCTAGCAGGGGTGTGCATGTCAGTTAGAAGAGTTCTCCCTTAGGAACGCAAATCGAAGGTTAGTATCTGACCAAACCAGTTTTTTTAGACTTTGTTTACTAGGGTTTAGGTTCGCTTTAAAGCTGGTCATCCGTAATTTAACTATAAACACACTGCTGTACAGCATATCATGATGGCTTTTATTCCTCTGCAGGTTATCTGGTTTATTTTACACGACCAATGACTATGCACAGGACAGTCTCCCCTACAGAGCCCACTCCCAGGTTAGTGCAAGTATCTATATTTTATACCAGCCGTAAATATGTTGAAGGTGTCAGTTAATCAGAGTTTTCTCCATCATCCTTGTCAGATCCCTTTCTGCCTTATCCGCCTATCACAGCGGTGTGATCGCCCCCATGAAAATCCGCACCGAGGCTCCTGGCAATCTGCTCCTGTATAGCGGCAGCCCGACACGTAACGAGAAGGAACAAGTGTCCATCAGCTCTTTCTATTACAAGGAGAGGGTATGTCATCGCCACCTGTCTTGTCTATTCGGATACACGAGTGCCAAATTGGTAGCATCATGAGGACACTGCTGTCACCATGGATAACATTCAAATCTGATGTAGAAAATACAGAATACAAAGATAGTGGCAATAGGAAATTACAAACTATAGTAATTTTTATGACCTACTGACTAGCTGGACACTGTGCTGCAGGCTGTGACAGTCTAAGCCCTCTTATAGAACATAGTCCTAAACCAGGTTAGGGTGTATAAAGGGATTAAAGAGACCAAAACGCCCCTTATTTAAAGTGGACCAACACCCAGGATTTTGACTATCCTGGGTATTGGTCCACTTCCCCGGGGCACCCCGATCGGGGGTGCCCCGCTGTGTGAAACCCCCCAGAAAGCCCCCAAAACTCGCCACTCCCCGCTCCCACGTGGCCGCGCCGTCCAATCGGCGCCGACGTACAAGCTGATTGACAGCAACGTACAAGCAGCTTGCCCGTCGGCGCCTCCCGCGCGTCACTCTTGACGTGTGCGCGCCCGCGCCGGCCATTCAGAGACGGCGGGCTCGCGCACGTCTAGAGGAGCGCGAGTGAGGCGACGGAAGCAGCAGCTGGAGAGGTAAGGCGTTTTGGGGGGTTTACACCGCGCGGGACATCAGAGATCGTGTGTGAGGTGATCGGCCCGGGATCACCTCAGGGTGTTGGTCCACTTTAAAGGCACAAGACAGGGAGTGCTTTCTTACGTATGGTTCATACATCAAAGGATAATAAGATTCCTCCCAAGATCCTTTGCAGTAGGCTAGGCTATTCCCAAAAGCTCCTGAAAGCCACCAGTGCAATGCCATCTCATTTATCTCTTGAAACAAACCAATATAACTCTATGCATTGAAATTGAATGACAGCCGACCCATTTTTACTGTATGTTCATTATAGCTGAATTAAGGACTATATCGGTATTAATAATTTGAGGCAGCTTATCCAGTTGCCTTAAATCGTTATCTTTCGCAGATGCCCCGCTCTGTGAGACCCCTGTGGCTCACCCAGTATGCAAACTGACCTATTGATCCTATGGCATTCACAACTTGCAGTGGCATCACTGACTTCAGTGCATGTACCTGCCCCAGGCATTTCCGGATGGGCGACATGGGTGTGCACCATGTGGAATGAGGTGCCTGGCGCTTCAATCATGGGGCATAGACTGCCTGCCAGGTGACATAATCTATTCTGATTGGCTGGCATCACCCGCCAATCTATCCAGAATTGAGGAGAGTAAGTGATCAGCGATTTGGTTGTTCACTTTAATGTGGACCAAAACCCAGGTATTTCACTCATCTGGGTTTTGGTCCACTTTACTTTTTTTTTTATTTGTGTGGTCGCTTACTTTATTACTACAGATATGCCTTGATCTAGATGAATGAGAGCCTTCCCAAACACACAAGCTATAAGCATACAAGTCAAACTTTGAAAGGTAGGCTATCGATATGGGCACTAGGATGAAAAAAAGAGATGGAATGCTCACTGCATTTCCATGGTGCTCTGTTCCTCTGCATCATCCATGCCAAACATGGGCCCCTTAATTTACTAAACAAATACAATATAGGAGGTAATGAACACCAAGAAGAGACTATGTAATACGATTCATGATTTAATGCTCATATTATGGTGCAGTACAACAGTGCAAAGCTATTTACAGTGAGATCAAACAGGTTCTATATAAAAAAAAACTGGCAGTATATACATAATATATGAGCAGGGAAAATACAGGTGCAAAGACTATATCGATGCTGGATGGACAGGAGAATAGATCAGATTCAAATAAATCAGAAAAAGTACATTCAAGTTTGCAAGGTATTTCCCTTTAAGGCATGAAACAAGCAAAAGCATAATCAAGTAAAGGATGCAGACAAGTAGGAGCGCTGACAGGCTGACCGCAGGTCGCAAGGACACCTCAACGTTTCGGTCCGGAATAGACCTTTGTCAAGAGGATAGCGCTATCCTCTTGACAAAGGTCTATTCCGGACCGAAACGTTTGCTTGTTTCAAGCCTTAAAGGGAAATACCTTGCAAACTTGAATGTACTTTTTCTGATTTATTTGAATCTGATCTATTCTCCTGTCCATCCAGCATCGATATAGTCTTTGCACCTGTATTTTCCCTGCTCATATATTATGTATATACTGCCAGTTTTTTTATATAGAACCTGTTTGATCTCACTGTAAATAGCTTTGCACTGTTGTACTGCACCATAATATGAGCATTAAATCATGAATCGCATTACATAGTCTCTTCTTGGTGATCATTACCTCCTATATTGTATTTGTTTAGTATATTCCTATACCCATTGGGCAGAGGTATTTTGGAGGTGATTTTGAACCCTGATCTTCAAATTCTCTCTCATGTTGCCTATGACATGATAGTTGTCATTCTCCTAACAGTGTGCCACAACCAGTTTTATTAATTTGCCCCTTAATTTACTGCCTACAGGCTTGATTCCACAGAGTCCTGTAGGCTGAAGTAATCCTATCACATCTGATATCATAGCAGTGGCTGCTCATCATATGTTGCCAGTCAGAGAGGGAGCCTGTTCTCTTATGACTGGAAGCAGGGACACGAACAATCATGGCGCTCCCTCTCTGCACTGGAGTTGACAGCACTGTTATGGACCACTGCATCCAGCCAATGGTTATCGAGCCAATTGGTGGCCAGAAAAGTTGTTTTTTCTTGGGCAGGGACTTTTTAATTTACGAACCTGTATTTGGAAACTTTGAATTAAGTCTCTAGAAATTGTGGAGGGACAAATCTTTTTTTGAGTCATCCCAAATGTAACAGGTGGGCATTTACTTCTTATTTGCATCAGCCACTTCAGCATTAAATGCGGCGGCCAGGCCAGCAGCATCGGCACTCGCTGACCCACTGCTGGCATACAGGCAGTCTGTACTTCCCTAAAGGTCTTTATCCAAGCTGTGGCTGGCTGCCATCTACCTTGGCGATGCTGTGGCCATGCCTACGGGGAGAAAAGTGGCCACAACAGCATGTTTCATTTGTGAGCATGGCTGCTGCATGTTTTGCCTGGTAGGAGGTTTGCCTTCATTGGTTAAATGTACAGTACAAACATTTTTCATGGGTTATAAATGCCCTTTATTAACTGTCTACATTTCAAATGTTTCCGAATGTATTCCAAAGTCTTTACTAAATCTGTATATTCTTAGTGTACAGTACGTCCTGCTCCAGATAAGATTCTTTACTCTTGGGTATTACTCCGCCAGATGGCGCTGGACTGCAGAGACCGCGAAATTGGCTCCTCCCGGCCCCTCAATTACCCAGGATCTCCCACAAATCCCCAGATTTTCTCTGCAGTCTGGACTGCGAAGGACAAGAAGATGGCTCTCTCTTCTCGCAGGTGAGCGGGGCTATTAGCCTGCGGCCCTGTAGGACTATTCCCACCCGTTCCATTGTTTATGTGCCTCCCAGCTTTGCCTGTGCTGGTCCGGGGTGACGGTAGGCAGCACCGCTGTCGGGTGCTTAGGAGTGCTGCTCCACCGCAATCCCCAAGTGTAGGTGGTATAGGCATATGGTGAGCCTTATGGGATGCCCCTCCCGCGCTATTGCCCCTTGCCCCTGTCTATTGGTGGGTCCTACATTAGGTGGCCGCTGCCCACCCTCGCTCTCCCTTGTAGTTCTCAGGGGGGGGGTGAGTGTGTGTGTGCTTCTGTGCATTCACTTGTATGTGTGCTTGGTTTGCCTTTAGTTCTGTCACCGCACAGACTTTGGTTGCACTGGTTACTTTTTTGAATATGCCGCCTTCTGCGGTATTCTGCGGTTGGCGCCGACATTACCTCAGGGGCTGCTGCGCCATCTTTGGTTGCTTGTCACGGGTGCGGCTTCGTGCTCTTCGGGGGGGGGGGGGGCCTGCGGATGGCGCGTTCTGCATCACTGTCTCCGCAGCTATGTCTTACAGGCGGGTCAAACTCAATTGGTTTCTCCCGGCCCTACCCCCTCTATTTAGTTGTTAAACTTTTTGAGGCCTAGTGTGCTAATTCCTCCCACTTCCCTAGCGGGCTACTGGGGCATCCCAGGTTGCTTTTATAGCGTGAATCCCTATCGGCCTATTGTGCTGCTATAATCACCATATGGAGGCTTCTCAGGATAATGTGCTCGGGGTTCCTTCGGGACAAGCCCGGCTGTGTGTGGCGTGTGGGGTGTCCCCTACAAGTGTTGACAATGTGCGGGTTTGTGTACCTTGTGCCCAGCAGGTGCTTGCGCTGCAGCCTGGTTTACCAGCAGCTGGGCCTGCGCCACGTATATGGCTTCGCCTACTCCCCTAAGCTTCAATTTGACTCCCCGTGAGCTGCATACCAGTGGGGAATCTCAGCCTGATGTGTCTACTAGACTGGCTAGTGTTGAAAAGTTGCTTGCTAATACCATGGCGCGTAAGGCCTCTGCTAAGAGGCGGCATTTGACGCCTGATGTCACTCTTTTCCCTATGGAGGCTGAAGAGTTCTTTGAACTGTCTGGTTATACCCCCCTGGAAGAAGGGGAATTGTTCTCTGACTCGGAGTCATCTGATGAGCGGCCCAAGGCTTATGATGATTCTGGCTCTGATCCCTGGGCCCCAGATGATACTGATAGGCTTTTGGCTCAGATCTTTGAAGTGCTTGCTATTTCTCCCCCGTTTGCAGCTCCTAAGCAGCAGGGGGAATTGTTTCATAGTGCCAAGCCACGTTTAGAGTTCCCTGAACAATCTCATTTCAATAATCTCGTGCTCAAGGAATGGGAGCATCCTAGCAGGCTTCCCAGAGTCCCTAAGAGTTGGGATAAGAGATATCCCTTTCCTGCTGATGTGGTAACGCGTTGGTCATCCCCTCCAGAAGTGGATGCCCCAATCCTGGGTTTGTCTACCACTGTCATGCATTCCCCTGACTCTGCTACTCTGAGGGACAGTGAGGACCGGCATATTGATCAGCTGGCGTCCCATGCCTTTGCCTGTGTGGGGACGGCGCTGCGGCCGGTTTGTGCCTCTGCCGTTACAGCTGCGGCTATTAGGACCCTGCTTAAAAGTGTCCTAGATGGAACAGAGTTCGCTGTTCGCGGGCCGGGATGCCTTGGGGCCCTGCCATGCCTGGTGGGCCGCAGAGTTGGGCCAGGGAGACTTTGGTTCAACATGTTATGGCGTCGTGGCGCAACACCCGGATACCCCCAGAGTTATGAGAGCAGAAATACAGGTTTTGGGGTACTGCTATGGCTCTTTGCAAAGGTGGTGTTGTAATTCTGAGTTATCTTGATTGATGTAACGCTGTTCTATGTACAATATTTTGTAGGTTTCTTCTTTTGAACATCAATAAAAACAGATTGAACATAAAAGTGTCCTAGATGGAGCTCCTGATGATGTGTCTAGTGAAGAGTATAATGCACTCTCGCGCTGTGAGGTATTTGTTGCTTATGTCCTCTCTGCCTTGGATGATACCATTAGGATGTGTGGCAGAGCCTCTGCCTTGGTGATGGCTATACGCCGCTCGGTTTGGCTGCGCCAGTGGGCAGCTGACAACGCTGCCAAGAAGGCTCTCACTGGGTTTCCCTTCAAAGGACTACGCCTGTTTGGGGACCACCTGCACCTGTTTGCTAAGGGAGGCAGGTTACCCCAGTGCAGGAGGCAGTCTCGGACCTTTCGGGGCCCGGGCTCCTTTTCTTCCCCCTACCGTGGATCCAGACGGGGAAGGGGGTTTCCTTTACTGTGGCCCGAGTAGATTTCTGGGGAAGGGGCAGAGGACGTGGCTCTTCCTGGGGCTCCAAGCCTAAGCCTTCCCCCAAGCCCCCTCAGGCATGAAGGGGCGCCCTCACCCATCCGGGTGGGGGGACGGCTTCAGCACTTTGCTCACGTCTGGAGGCTTCATGTCTCAGACCGGTGGATTCAAAAGGTAGTGTCCTCTGGTTACAAGATTCATCAGATCCCGGATGTCTCAGGACCCTATGTCAGCTCAGGCTCTGATTCTGGCTGTGCAAAGCCTTCTGGAGCTGGGGGTCATCTGTCAGGTCCCCTTAAAAGAAAGGGGCAAGGGTTTTTATTCCAACCTTTTCACCATGTCCCAAAAGAGATGGGTCAGTCAGGCCCATCCTGGACTTTAAGATCCTCAACAAATTTGTCAGATGCAGGTGCTTTCGCATGGAAACTCTGCGCTCTGCTATCAGTTCCCTGCGTCCAGGGGACTTCATGACTTCTGTGGACATCAAAGATGCTTACCTTCATATTCTTGTATTTCCAGGTCATCAAAGATTCCTCAGATTCGCTCTGGAGGATAAGCACTACCAATTTGTGGCATTGTCCTTCAGTCTCACTTCAGCTCCCAGAGTGTTCACCAAGGTGCTGGCAGGAGTGATGTTTCTGCTCAGGTCTCAGGGCATTCGCGTTCTGCCCTATTTGGACGACATTCTCATCACTTCTCAGTCCCTCCAGCAGGCGGAGCTGGATACTCAGCAAGTAGTGTCCACACTGGAGTCATTTGGCTGGGTGATCAACCATCCCAAGTCTTCCCTGTCTCCCTCCTTGGTGACGCCATTCCTGGGAATGAATCTGGATACAGTTCAGGCAAGGATCTTTCTTCCTCAACAGAAGGTGGACAGTCTGCTAGCGCAGGTTCAGTTCCTGCTCTCTTGCCCCCATCCCTCCATCAGGCAGGGGATGCAGCTGATGGGCCTGATGGTGGCGTGCTTCGAGGCGGTCCCTTATGCCCAGTTTCACATGAGGCCTCTGCAACTCCACCTCTTGTCAGTGTGGCATCCAAAGCAAAAAAGGTGGAACTGAATAAAAGGGCACACCATCAGGTATGTACAAAGTAGAAAACCTAATTTTATTACTGGCATATAAAGATTAAAAACTACACATAAAACAAGACAAAGTTAAAACAGCAGTCTCCTGGTGAAATATCCTTGAATTATTACAGCTATCAGTACTAACATCAAACTGTGCTAAATATATCCTATAAAATTATTTTTTATAGGATATATTTAGCACAGTTTGATGTTAGTACTGATAGCTGTAATAATTCAAGGATATTTCACCAGGAGACTGCTGTTTTAACTTTGTCTTGTTTTATGTGTAGTTTTTAATCTTTATATGCCAGTAATAAAATTACGTTTTCTACTTTGTACATACCTGATGGTGTGCCCTTTTATTCAGTTCCACCTTTTTTGCTTTGGATGGGATACTATTATGTGGTTGTGGAACTTAGTGAGCACCCATGCAGGTCTGATTTAATCGTATTGGGATATTAGTAGTGCCCCTCACCGGTTGTTTTGATCAAACTCTTGTCAGTGTGGGACAAGTATCCTGCGTCCCTGGACCAGGTCCTTGTTCTGTCCCCCCTAGCCAGGCGGTCCCTCTCGTGATGGCTGGACTCCAGGAACCTGTTGGCGGGCAGATCCTTTCTGGCCCCCTGCTGGGAGACGGATGCCAGTCTGATAGGTTGGGGGGCTTCTGGAAGTCCCTGCAGTTCCAAGGGCGGTGGGGCCCTCAGGAGGCCCACACACCCATCAACATTCTGGAATTGAGGGCGATCAGGTTGGTTCTGGCTCGCTTGACCCAACACCTTCGTGGACGGCCTGTTCAGGTACGCTCGGACAACCAGACGGCGGTTTCCTACATCAATCATCAGGGAGGGACCCGGAGCAAGGGGGCCCTCAAGTAAGTGTCTCTGATCCTCTCCTGGGCAGAGGACAATGTTCCCTGCATTTCAACTGTGTACATTCCGGGGGTGGAGAATCTGCAGGCAGACTCTCTGAGCAGGGGGACCTCTCGCCTGGGAGAATGGTCCCTCTGCGACAGGGTGTTTCACTCTCTGTGTCACCGTTGGGGTCAGCCAGATGTGGATCTTTTTGCGTCCCGTCACAATCACAAGCTCCCAGCCTTTGTCTCCCTGTCCCAGGATCCTCTGGCCTTGGCCACAGATGCGCTGACAATGTCATGGCAGGATTTTCAGCTTCTGTATGTCTTTCCTCCATTCCCCCTTGTTGGGCAGGGTTCTGTGCAAGATAGCTCAGAAAGGGGTGCCAGCAATCCTGGTGGCTCCCAGGTGGCCAAGAAGAGTGTGGTTCGCAGACATAGCGCAGCTGGCAGTAGATCAGTACGCTCTGCCCAAGGTTCCAGACCTGCTCACTCAGGGACATTTACGCCATCCCAATTTACAAACACTGGCTTTGACGGCCTGGCTGCTGAAACCTCCATCTTGATGGAAAAGGGGCTGTCTGCCTCTGTCGTTAACACCATGATTAGGGCTAGGAAGAAGTCTTCTTCTTCCATTTACTATAGGGTTTGGCGTGCCTACATTGACTGGTGTGAGTCTAGGTCTCTCCCCTGTCGTGTGTTCTCTATTCCCAGGATTCTGGAGTTCCTCCAACATGGTTGGGCTCTGGGGCTTCAACTCAGTACTCTGAAGGGTCATGTCTCTGCTCTGGCTGTTTTCTTCCAGAGATCTTTTGCTCAGCATTCTCTGATCAGGACTTTTTTCCAGTGGGTTACTCATGTGCCTCCTCAACGTAAGCCTATGTTGCCTGTTTGGGATTTGAACTTTGTCCTGTCTGCCCTGCAGGGGGCTCCCTTTGAACCTGTGCAGGAGGCTGCCTTGGCCATTCTTACTCACAAGGTTGCTTATTGGTGGCCATCAAATCTGTCAGGCGTGTGTCTGAGTTGGCGGCGCTGTCCATTCAGCCCCCCTACTATGAGAGACACCAGGACAAGGTGGTGTTTCGCTTCAAGCCAGATTTTCTGCCTAAGGTTGTGTCTGCCTTTCATCTTAATCAGGACATTGTTCTACCTTCCTTGTGCCCTAATCCTAGTACACTAAGGAGAGGTCTTTGCATTCCTTGGATGTGGTTAGGTGTCTGAAGTACTATCTGGTGGCTACTGCACCTTTCAGGAAGACTGATGCTCTTTTTGTGGTCCCTTCTGGTCCTAGGAAGGGTTTGGCTCCTGCCAAGTCTACTATCAGCAAATTGATCCATCAGGCTGTGATTCAGGCCTACAATGCTAAGGGGAAGAATCCTCCCTTCCGCCTTACTGCTCATTCTACTCGTGCTATTGGTGCCTCTTGGGCTTTTCAGCACCAGGCTTCTGTTGAACAAGTTTGTAAGGCCGCTACTTGGTCTTCTTTTCATACTTTTTCCAAGTTTTACAAGGTTGATGTTAGGGCCTCAGCTGATGCTGCTTTTGGCCGCAAAGTTCTGCAGGCGGCAGTGGTCTGACCTGTCTGCTGTTACCTTTTGGGATCCCACCCTACTTTACGTACACTGCTATAGGATGTCCCAAGAGTAAAGAATCTTATCTGGAGTAGGAAGTACTGTATACTAAGAATAATACAATTCTGTGATTACTCACCTGTAGAATTGTTATTATGAGTATACAGTACGTCCTGCTCCACCCCACCCTTGTTTTCATTATCTTGGATCCCCTGTATGGTGATTGTTATCATTGTTGATAGTTACTGGTTGGTTATGTTATCAATTCTCCCGGCTTCTTGTTAACTGATTTTCAATGCTGGGGATTTGGGGGTCTGGGAGGAGCCAATTTCGCGGTCTCTGCAGTCCAGCGCCATCTAGCGGAGTAATACCCAAGAGTAAAGAATCTTATCTGGAGCAGGACCTACTGTATGCTCATAATAACAATTCTACAGTTGAGTAATCACAGAATTGTATTTTTGCTTTTTGAACACGCCTCCTGATCATGCCACCTGAGCCCTTAGTATAGGTAAATTGTAACTGTGGGTAAAGTCCAAAATGGCACCACATCCATCTATTTCAGAGGTCTTGCATGATCCAGATTGCAGGGCTGCTGGGCGTGGCTTGCTAGTAACTGTGTGAGTGATGACCCTAATGAGACAGTGCACTTTGGTAAACCTTTTTCAAAAGACCCCCAAATCAAAACCTGCTCACCCATGTAGCTCAGCAACCTGTAGCAGGAAGACCAGGCAGAGCTATGTGCTGTTTACAACCAGGCTGGCAACCCACATGACCCCCTGTGCCTTGTGGGATGCACAGTGCTGTTCAAGCCTGCCCCACAAACTTGATTGATTAACAGCAGTCACATAAAGCACTCTGTTCTCAGGCTTGCTGTTAGGGTATATGTTGGGGGCATCCCAAATCAGGATTCCCCTGAGCCGGGGGGGGGGTGAGCGTAACTGCTTTAAGATGTTCAAAGGCAGTGAGCAAGTGACTACTCTGGAGGTGCTAGATTATCTGTACTAAAAAAACGTTCACCCACTTCTATTAAAAATAAAAAGGCTGTGTCACATGTTGGTATGGATTTAAAGCGGACCAACACCCAGGGGGGGATCGGCCTGGGAATCTATAAGATTCCCGGGCGATCAGATCCCTCCCCGCGGGGCATCCGAAATCGGGATGTCCCGCGGGGTGAAACCCCCCAGAAAGCCCACAAATCCTACCTTTTCCACGTTCCAGCGAGGCATGCGCGCCCGCCGCCGCCTCCCGTGCGTTCCTCTAGCAGGGCACGCTTCCGCGCTGGACGTTTGTGAATGGCCGGCGCGGGTGCGCTCCCTGTAAGAGGGACGCGCGGGAGGCGGCGGACGCACTCTGCTTGTCCGTCGCTGCCTCTCGCTTGTCCGTCGCCGGTGATTGGACGAGCAAGTCACGTGGGGGCGGGGTGAGGTGAGTTTTCGGGGCTTTCTTGGGGGTTTCACGCAGCGGGGCACCCCCGATCGGGGTGCCCCACCGAAGTGGACCAAAACCCAGGATAGTCTAAATCCTGTGTGTTGGTCCACTTTAAGATAGTTATTTTGTTCTCTTTTTATTTTTTTAAGGCAGAGTTGCCCTTTAAACCACAGAAACAATGTCTTTTGGCTCCCTCCCTGCTATAAAGTAGCCATGTGTCGTAATGGAGGCTTTTACGGTTTTCTGCTCCTGGTGGGGGTGAGGGGCTTAGACTGAGCAATGGCCAATCAGAAAATATTTTCTTGATTATTTTTTTTTAATCCCCTTTTATCTCCTGATCGCTTTACATCCTTTTCTCGTCTTCTGATTGCGCAGGCGTCTCCGCTGTCTGCACGCCGGCGCTGGTCCATCCAAGTGATTAACGACTTCCCGGTATTGTGCCCTCTCCCGAATAACCCGCCTCTCCTGCTTATCTTTGTGAATAGTCTGGGACCCCAAGACTTAACTTAATCTGTGTCTCTGGGACTCCTCTGAGTGTAAGAATTCCCATCTGGCCACTGCAGTTGGGAGGAGGCCTTGGACTATTTTTTTTTCTTATGGTGCCCATAACTGTGCTGCAGCTCTGCCAATCGACTGCCTACCTTATTGTTATACTTTTTTTATTGCATGGCACGGCCTGCTTCAAGAAGTCCTTACATATGGGTTATTCAGCCACAAGGTGGCGCAGTGTACTGCAGGAGAGTTGTGGCTCCTCCCGGTACCATATAAAAATGGAATCACCATAGACTTATCCAGTGTTCTCTCTGCAGTGATTCTGCGAAGATAGAAGATGGCTCTTATATTGCGCAGGTGAGCGGGGCAACCAAGCCTGCGGCCCTGCATGGCTATTTCCACCCGTTTCCGGACCCTCTGTGCCTCCCAGCCTCGGCTGTCGGATCGGGTGAGGGTATAGGAGCACTAGGGTCAGGTGCTCAAGGAGCGCTGCTCCAAGCCGCAGACCCTGTACCACAAAGGGTAGCCGGCCATAGGCTTTATGGTGAGCCTACTAGGGTTGCGGTTTTCCTGTCCTAGCTTCTGAGGGGGTGAGTGATTTTTGGGGACAATGTGACTTGTTCTGGTGTTTGGGGTCCCCCCCCATCCTGGCCGGGGCTGTCGCTGCTGCCTGCTTGCTCTCCCCCCCCCCTATAAACTATTTTTAACTGTTGTCGTCGCCGCTTTCTACTACGATAACCTTCCCAGGTTTGTCTTCCTGTCACAGGACCCTCTGGCCTTCGCCACGGATGCGCTAGCAATGTCTTGGACAGAGTTTCGACTTCTCTATGTGTTCCCTCCCTTTCCTCTGCTGGGAAGGGTGCTGCGCAAGATAGCCCAGGAAGGGGTACCAGCCATTCTGGTGGCCCCCTGTTGGCCAAAGAGGGTGTGGTTCGCAGACGTTGTGCAGTTGGCAGTAGATCAGTATGTCTTGCCCAAGGATCCAGATCTTCTCACTCAGGGACAACTGTGCCATCCCAATTTACAAACGCTGGCTTTAACGGCTTGGCTGCTGAAACCTCCATCTTGATGGATAAGGGCTTGCCGGCTTCTGTTGTTGATACCATGATTAGGGCTAGGAAGAAGTCCTCGTCCTTTATCTATTACAGGGTCTGTCATGCTTACATTGCCTGGTGTAAGTCCAAGTCTCTTCCTTGTCGGGTGTTTTCTATCCCCAGGATTCTGGAATTTTTGCAACATGGTTTGGACTTGGGCCTTCAACTTAGTACCCTCAAGGGACAGGTGTCGGCTCTGGCAATTTTTTTCCAAAGATCCTTTGCCAATCACCGGTTGGGTAAGACTTTCTTCCAGGGAGTTACTCATGTGCGTCCGCCACGTAAGCCTATGCTACCGATTTGGGACTTGAATCTGGTGTTGTCTGCTCTGCAGGGTCCTCCCTTTGAGCCTATCCGTGGGGCTGCTTTGCCCATTCTGACTCTTAAGGTTGCCTTTTTGGTGTCCATTACTTCGGTCAGGCGAGTGTCATGCTCTGGGTACTTCAATGATCCGCTCGGGTAACTCCAGCCCTCAACCCCCAATCTCCGCAGCCAGCTTCACCTGTAGGAGCCCCCGCTTGCCGGGACGCAGAATATGCCTGCCCGGGATCGGTTGCCCCCAGGACTTCAATGGCTCAAAGGATGTAGGCTTACTGTTCGGAGGTCTGGAGAACCCGTGGCTGGGAGCGGTATTGAATGAGCCCAATAGCTGGAGCGTAAAACAGAAGTCCAAACAGGCTAGGGGTCGGCAACGGGAGTTCCGGGAAGGCAGCGGTACAATAGGAGTAGACAAATCGTGGTCAAGGATCAGAGCTGAGGTCGGCAACAGGAGTTCAGATCAAGGATGGTCAAATACAGGCGGTGGTCGGCAACGGGAGTTCAGATCAAGAATGGTCAAGTACAGGCGGTGGTCGGCAACGGGAATTCAGATCAATCATAAGAGACAAGCTAGAAGACTAGGTACTAGGCGCTATAACAGGCACTGATCAACTGATGGGGGAGAACTTATATAGGAACCAGGTATCATTGGGCCTGGGGAATTGTGTGGTGATTGGTGCATTCTTTAATCCTGACACAGATTGGACATCACAAGGCTGAGGAGGGCTCACATCACTTAGGGCTCATTGGCCCTGTCCCTGTAGGGCACTCCCCCCAACCCCACCTGGCCCTTTAATTAACTTTCCCCCGGCGGCCGCGCTGAGAGCAGCGCCGCCGGAGGGTATAACCAGAACGTGCACGTGTAAGGAAGCCGGGGACGCCGGTTGGAAAGCCAGAGGCCGCCGCGGCCGCCGGGCGGGTGGCTGCGCAGCGGGCAGCTGAACATCGGGGACACCGCTGGACTGGGAGACGGGTAAGTGAAACCTGACAGCGAGTTTCTGAGCTGGCGGCGCTCTCCATCAAACCTCCTTATTTTGAGCGGCATCAGGATAAGGTGGTGTTTCGGCTTAAGCCGGATTTCTTGCCTAAGGTGGTGTCTGCCTTTCATCTCAATCAGGATGTTGTTTTGCCTTCTTTGTGTCCTAACCCTGCTAATTTCAAGGAACGGACCCTTCACTCTTTGGATGTTGTCAGGGCTCTGAAGTTTTATTTGTTTGCTACTGAGTCTTTCAGGAAATATGACGCTCTTTTTGTTCTTCCTGCTGGACCTAGGAAGGATTTGCCTCCGGCTAAATCCATTATCAGCAAGTGGATTCGTCAGGCGGTGGTTCAGGCCTATTCTGCCAGGGGGAAGGTTCCTCCTTTTAGGCTTACTGCTCATTCCACTCGTGCTATTGGTGCGTCTTGGGCTTTTCAGCATCAAGCTTCTGTTGAACAAGTTTGCAAGGCCGCAACTTGGTCTTCTGTTCATACTTTTTCCAAGTTTTACAAGGTTGATGTTAAGGCCTCAGCTGATGCTGCTTTTGGCCGCAAGGTACTTCAGGCGGTAGGGGTTTGAACTGCCTGTTGTTACTCTTTGGGGATCCCACCCTACCTAACGGACACTGCTGTTGGACGTCCCATACATAAGGACATCTTGAAGCAGGCCGTGCCATGCAATAGGAATAAGACAATTCAATGAGTACTCACCTGTAGAATTGCTTTTACTATGCATGGCATGGCCTGCTTCACCCCACCCTTGTTATCGTTATTCTTGGTTGCCTCTTTATGGTGATTGTTCCAAGTTAGTTGGGGTTTGTTACCTTTTTTACCTTTATTAGCTCCCGGTTTCTTGAATAACGGCTTGTCAACACTGGATAAGTCTATGGTGATTCCGTTTTTATATGGTACCGGGAGGAGCCACAACTCTTCTGCAGTACACTGCGGAATAACCCATACGTAAGGACTTCTTGAAGCAGGCCGTGCCATGCATAGTAAAAGCAATTCTACAGGTGAGTACTCACAGAATTGTCTTTTATGCTGGTCACCGTGGTCATTGGAGACACCAGGGGAAAACGGACCAATGTCCTCTCAGGTTGCAGCACGTTTCCAGCTGCGTCCTGTCCAGTCGGAGGTGAGTATCTCTCTAATGCAGTGTCTATGGATGGTGTGGCATAGATTAGGTTAGTGTATTGTCTCTGCCAGGGAGGGGTTAGGACATTTTAAAGGAATGAGAGGGTGCATATTATGACTATCAACACTGTTAATGTTAAAGTGTTAAAGCAGACCTTAACCTTTCCTAGGACCCTGGGGTGTGGAGTCCTTAACAAAGTAGAGCAAAACCAAAGTGAATGAAAACCCTGGGTTTTAGCCTGCCTTAAGCAGCCATAGAAAGAGATAAGCTTAGCTGCTGTTTGTGGGATAAGAGGAAATCTGGGCATTCTGTGAAACTCTTTCCCTGTGCTAAGCCTGATTTGGGCATAAAATGTAAAAACTATTTAGTGGACACGCTGCATGAAACCTGAAGCTAAAATTTGAGTAACAGGTCGGTCAGTCTATCTGCGGAGCAGTGCGTGGACCTGTCACTAAGGTCCAAGGCTGCCTTGGAGCCCCACCCCCTGTTGGCATCAGGGGTGGATTGTGGTGATCAGGTAAGTTGCGTTGGTATTTTAATGCCTGAATCAGGCTTTGCTTATGGGGACCTTTTATAGAGGTGGCTTGTGGGTTACAAAAAGCTTGGTCTTCCTCTTAAAGCATTGGTCGAACATGTCATTCACATAGAGCCTCTGCTGTCACATTACCATGCCAGCTGGCTCTGCCCCCACTACTGCCCCTATTAATTTATTTTGTCCAGAAACATCCCTAAGTCACGGTCCTCGAGCACTGGGATCTGAGATCTGCCTCCTTTTTATTTACACTCAGCGTGGTTCAGAGACATATATTACTGTATTCTTGGGTTCTTCGTCTTATAATCACCCTCCATTATTATTATTATTTTTTTATTAATGGACCCACACCTAATATATATATATATCGGGAATGTCACTAACGCTGCTTTTAAAGAAGCTTCCCCCTTTTTCTGTCCTTCTTGGTCTGTTGCTTTTATGTGTGTGCCGGATGTTTCCTCTTTGGTGCATCAGCTTTACACCGTCTGTCGCCTCTAAATTTGGTGCCACATTTTGGGTGCTCGTCCGTCTCCCACTGACTTGTACTGTGTGTGAAGTGTTGACTGACTCTGACCTGCACCTACTGGTGACACCTCTGCAATGGTTGGTGGGTTAGTCATTGGGGGACATGTTGCATCCTCTCAGAGGATGTCACTTTAGGTTTAGCATCTTCAGGATGAGACCTGTGTGGTTTGTGACTTGTTCATTTTCCTGTCGGCTTCTGCTGTGAAAGGTAAGCGCTGTATCAGTTGAGCTTATGATGATAAAGTTTATCCAGAACTTTATTTTAATCGTTTAATAGTGTGGAGAGAAGTTAGATTCCCTATTTTTTTTGTCTGTACTCCAACTGGGAAAGTGTCCTATCACTTTCTTTTCTATAACACAAGGTTAAAAGGGCTCGTCATGGCGTGAAAAGTGATACTCCCATTTTTTCCACGGCAGCAAGTACCGTATTTTTCGCCCTATAAGACGCACCTGCCCATAAGACGCACCTAGGATTTGGGGGAAGAAAATAAGAAAAAAAATATTTTAAACCAAAAACGCACCATTACAGACAGTGTGGCATTTCCCTATCCCATTCCCATAGGCCGTGTGGGATGCCCCCATTCCATAGACAGTGTAGCATGCCCCCATCCCATTCCCCGTATATGCAGTGTGGCATCCCCCCCTCCCATTCCCCATATACATATTGGCTGTGTGGCATCTCCCTCTCCCCCCCATTCCCATTGGCTGTGTGGCATCCCCCCTCCCCCCATTAGCATAGGCTGTGGGGCATCCCCCTCCCCCCATTAGTATAGGCTGTGTGGCATCCCTCTCTCCCCAATCCCATAGGCTATGTGGCATCCCCCTCCCCCCATTAGTATAGGCTGTGTGGCATCCCTCTCTCCCCAATCCCATAGGCTGTGTGGCATCCCCCTCCCCCCATTCCCATAGGCTGTGTGGCATCCCCCTCCCCCCATTCCCATAGGCTGTGTGGCATCCCCCTCTCCCCATTCCCATAGGCTGTGTGGCATCCCTCTCCCCCCATAGGCTGTGTGGCATCCCCCTCCCCCCATTAGTATAGGCTGTGTGGCATCCCCCTCCCCCCATTAGTATAGGCTGTGTGGCCCCTCTCCCCCCATTCCCACCCCCCTCCCCCCATTAGTATAGGCAGGCGCCATGTATATATAAAAAAAAAAAAAAAGTTAAACTCACCTGTCCACTGACACCGCTGCGCCGAGCGGCCGGCTCCGTGATTGGGGTGGGCGTGGCCTGCGCCGCAGCGTCGCCCACCCCATTCACGAGCCGGCTCTGTCCCGGCCCCCGCCGCTCCTCTGGCCTCTCGCAGTGTGGCAGACAACGCGGGAGCGCCGGGAACGGGTGAGTATTTTTTTTTTTTTTTACATTCGCCCGATAATACGCACAGACATTTTCCCCCCACTTTTGGGGAAAAATAAGTGCGTCTTATAGGACGAAAAATACGGTAGTATAAAACTTTTGGTGTTCTGCCTTATTGTTTTTCTCTTTTTGGAATGTAAAATAAACATTTGTGTTAGGATTGTGCCCCCAGACCTGTGATTTACTTATCAGCATGCTGTTTCCATGATTCTCATATTCCTGCGACTCAGTTTTGCTACAGTGGGAGTTGGTTTCATGTATAAACAATGGACGGCAAGTCCCAACATTTTTTCAGTGTAACAGGTGAACTCTTTAGCAGCTTTGGCTGCAGCCTAATGACCTATCCAGCTGAGAACCTGGCCATTAACCCTTGCTACTCGAACACAAGACTCTGATCATTCCAAACGTAATAAGTTGAATTTATGCATAATAGGTTGAAGTGGACCAAAACCCAGGATTTTTTTACTATTCCGGGATTTTGGTCTGTCCCGCTGCGTGAAACCCCCCCCCCAGGTCGCAGAGTCCACTTATCTCTCCTCTGGCCCATGCTGCAGCTCAAATCCTAGCCGTACTTGCAAGTGGCGCAGGCATCACTCGTCTCCCTTCGGCTGTGCACGGCCCTGCACAGTCATTCAGTTGTGGTGGACAGGGACGCACACAGCCGAGGGGGGAAATCAGTGATGCCTGCTCCAGTCGCAAGTGCACAGTGGGCTCAGGGGAAGGGTAAGTTTACTGCATGCCCTGGGGGTTTTCACACAGTAGGGCATCCCAGTTTAGGATGCCCCCAGGGGAGGTAGTAAGCCTGCTGGAGTCTCATAGACTCCAGGGTGGGTTTTGATCCACTTTAAGCCAGTCACCCATGCCTTAACCAATCAGATGATTAGCAAGCTAGAGTGAGGAAGTCTATAATATGTACTCAAAATCACCTTGGTGTACATAGCTAAGGCAAACACCTTGTTGCTATGGAAAACTGTTGCAAACAAATAGAAAATAAAAAAAAAAACGGGTAAGCTTAGCACATTAGACATCATTCCACACAATAATGGAAACTTTTAAAAATGACAAAAGTGGAATTACCCTTTAAACAATCATTGAGCTTGAGTCCCGTAGCAGCCTCACTTAGACCATCTTAGACGAACAGCCACCCTTCTCTTCAGTCACAATGACTTTTCACCAAGAAGAGCCCCCACAGTCTCTCCAAATCAGACCAGAACAAGACAGCACCACCCAATAGTAATCAAAAATATACTCTATTTATTATTGCACAAAAGCCACAAATTTACAGGCATTTAAAACATAATTAAAAATATAATATGACCACCGGGGGGGCACTGTGAGCAAGCTATACCCTTATACCTAATTCATTCAATTACTATTCATGATATAAATTCCCATAATCTAATACAGTGCATTAAACCTAGTCATCTAGTATAATTATATAAAGTGCTAATAGTGTAGAGCCAAATGGGCTCTAAGAGAGGACTGCCAAAAGCAGAAAAAGGAAGAAATAATTCAAAACATAATCACGTGTGTGTTCAAAGGAGTACATTACCCATCACATAGCCTGCATCACAGCCTGTCCCCCCGCCCCAGCCAACGCGTTTCGTAACGGTTAGGGCTTGAGGACCTTTTTTGCCCAGAGGAAGTAACGGGTGCCCTAACCGTTACGAAACGCGTTGGCTGGGGCGGGGGGACAGGCTGTGATGCAGGCTATGTGATGGGTAATGTACTCCTTTGAACACACACGTGATTATGTTTTGAATTATTTCTTCCTTTTTCTGCTTTTGGCGGTCCTCCCTTAGAGCCCATTTGGCTCTACACTATTAGCACTTTAAGCACTTTATATAATTATACTAGATGAATAGGTTTAATGCACTGTATTAGATTATGGGAATTTATATTATGAATAGTAATTGAATGAATTAGGTATAAGGGTATAGCTTGCTCACAGTGCCCCCCCGGCGGTCATATTATATTTTTAATTATGTTTTAAATGTCTGTAAATTTGTGGCTTTTGTGCAATAATAAATAGAGTATGTTTTTGATTACTATTGGGTGGTGCTGTCTTGTTCTGGTCTGATTTGGAGAGACTGTGGGGGCTCTTCTTGATGAAATTTTATATATATGGCCAGGTTAGTACGCCCCATTGATAAGTTGGTGCGGCTATCTTTTCTTTTACATGAATACAGTCACAATGACTTCATGACACCCACTCCTTTCATTTCAATATGCATAAAATGTTTGTATAGACTCCAGGGCCTCCGATGTTCCTCTTTTTTTTTTTTTTTATTTGAAAGTTTTTATTTTATTTGTTTGTATGAAACATAAAAAACCAAACATAACATACATTGAGATATGATATGCGGTACAGCAACAGGACGCCGCAGGCGCCTAAAACAGTCTGGCCTACTTGCACGCAAGACGTCCATCCACACCACACAAAAACATTCACACCGGACTCAAGCTCTATCAGGTAAGAACTCTGCTGGGGGACCCAAAGAGCAGGGGATGATTAGAGGAACCTCTGGGTATTCAGTTTGTCCCATAGAGCTAACTTCCCACCTCCCTCCCTCTCCCCCCAGGATTGGGCGCGGATCCACCATCCTATCCCTCAACTCCGCGTGTCACCATAATCCCCGTGATGTGACACACTCTCTTCTCAGCCCTCATCAGAGGCCGTGTCCTGGCACTGTAGCCAAGGGTCCCAAACCTTGGTGAATTTGTCTGGCACACCTCTCGCCTGATATGTCAATTTATACATGGCAAGCTTCTGATTAACCAGCCTTTTCCATGCCTGCAAGGACGGTCTAGCCGGGTGCTTCCAGTTTATCAGTATGCACCACCGGGCATAAAAGAGCAGCAACCGAAGCAACGCCTTCAATGTATGGAGCTCCGACAGTGGCTCCACCACCCCCAGAAGGCACACCGAAACCGAACTCCCGATGAGATATCCCACTATTTTGACGATCAGGTTCATTACATCCTCCCAATAGTCAGCAAGTATTCCACATGACCAAGTCATATGCATCCATGTGCCCCTACCACCCTCACATCTAGGACACGTGTCCCTATCCAGGAGTCCCATCCTGTGCAGACGGACCAGGGTAATGTACGCCTGGTGGATCCATTTGGTCTGAATCATTCTGCTGTTCTTCACTGAGTAACTCAGGAGACAGGTAGTTATAGTTACAGTAGTTACAATAAAACAAGTTTAGTGCGATTTTTTTTTTTTTTCTGCAGGGGTGTATAGGCGACCCCTCCTCTCACTATCTAGCACGTTGATATGATGGAGCTTCTTATTTCAAGATGGAGCCTAAGGCTTCAGTTTACAATCAAATGTTACTGGAGAAGAAAGTGATAGAGAATTGCCCCAATGCAGGACAATAAACAGAGAATCTAAACCTGCTGCACTGCTGCCCTGTGTATACATGTGTGTAGTCCATTGTCCACTAGATAGTCCTATTGTTATAACTGTGCATTTGATGTTGAGTATATAACCCCCTTATCGGATAGATTACGTGAATATAATAATTGTCTGAATTCTATCCCCAGAAATCCCGCCGGTGGAAATCTAAAAGGGAAAGCAGCGACTCCAGCTCCCGACCAATCAAAGCAGCCGGGAAAGTCATCATACAAGACATTTCTTGCCTCTTAACTGTACACAAGGCGCTGGGGGAAATGTACATGTGAGTATTGGGTTCACACAATAGCAGAGGGTAAAGCCTGTTGCACTTTTGTTGTAATAGTTTTCTTCGTCGGATATTTGTTTTTTCTTAAAAGGCTTACTGTTAATTTTCGTTTATGGTTTTTCCTACGCAGATTAAACCGTGGGGACCTCCAAGATATGTGTCAGAAGAATGCAGCCTCTGCCCGAGCTGTTGGTCGTAAAGATCTGGTGCAGGTAAGCCTGGGAGCATTTTACGCAGGAATACACAGAAGGTGTAGGAGGTGTAAGGTGTAGGAAGACCAAAACCGTGGAGCTTTTAGGAAAGATGCACTGAAAAGGAAAGGTTATTTGGGAACTTGATAACTTTCTTTATTCTAAGTAGACAGCACGTCCTGCTCCAGACATAGTCCTTACATGTGGGTATACCTCCGCCTTCAGCGCCGTGCACTGCAGACATGTAGAAAACAAGCTCCTCCTGGCCCTACATATACCCAGGGACCTCCCACAAATCCCCAGATTTCTCTGCAGTGCTAGAACTTGCGAAGACATGAAGTATCACGCTCTTGCAGGCGAGCGGGGCTTGTCAGCCCGGGGTCCAGCGGGACTATTTCCACCCGTCCTCTCCGTGAATAACATGCCTCCCAGCCTGGGCTGCGTTGGTCGGGTGAAGGTAGGCAGCACATTGTGTGCTTAACGGAGCCATGCTCCACCGCAATCCCCATCCATGGGGTAGGCGGTTTAGGCTAATGTTGAGCCTCATAGTGGATGCCCCTCCCGCATCATTGCCCCACGCCCCATGTAGCGGTGAACCCCGAGTGCTGGGTCACCTTCTCTATTAGTTCCCCCCGTTAGTGGGGGGAAAAAGGGGGGGGGGGGTTGTTTACATTGGCCTAATCTTGCCATATCACACGCCTTGCCTTAGCCTTATCGGTTTCCGGGGGTCAGAGCCGCACTTTTAATTTTATTTTATCGTTGGCCGCAGCGCCTTTAAAGTATGTGACTTGGCGCGTAAGGCGGCTCTGTCTCGCGACGCCATGGCGTTTATTTCTGTTCTTTTACTGTCTTGTTCCGCGCTTAGAGCTTCGCGCTCTCTGGGGGGGCGGGGTCTAGTTGGCGCGTTCCGCGTCACCTATAGCTCTGGCCCGCCCTTCGAGGTTCGCTGGCGCCATTTTGTCGGTCTTCCCGCGCGCGCGTGGTCACGATCCTCTTTCTCCCTTGGTTGCTGTAAGTGCCCTCACGGGCGTTCGTTTATGTTTTAGTCTTTCTGCGCATGGCTCTGACACCCTCTCTTCTCCTTATGCCTTTCAGACGCCAAGCTTCCAGTGGCTTCTCCCGGCCTGATATATAAATATATATATATATATATATATATATATATATATATATATATATAACTCACGGGGTTATATTTAGATTCTCCCACATTCCCAGCGGGTATTGGGGCATCCAGGGTTGCTTACAGCATAAATCCCTACTGGCATATTTCCTAGATTAATCGCCATATGGAGGCATCTCAGAATTGTGTGTCCGGGGTCCCGCAGGGACAAGACCGGCTGTGTACCATGTGTAGACAACCCCACGCTGACGCTGACAGAGCACTGGTCTGCGGACCGTGTGCTGAACAAGCGCTGGCCCTGCAATCAGGTTTACCAGTAGCTGCACCTCGCTTCAATACTCCTGTCTCCCCGCGCTTAAATCTCACTCCGGATGAGTGGCACTCGAGCGGGGATGACCAGCAAGTGGTGCCGCGCAGGCTACCTACGGCTGAGCAAGTTATGTCAGGCTTGGCAGAGCGCTTGGGCGCTGGGAAGAAACGATCCCTGACGCCTCCCAGTTATAGGTTTTCCACTGAAACCGAAGAACCTGCTGCTATGCAGGACCTTGATCAGTCCGAGGATGGTGAACTGTTCTCAGGTTCCAGTTCCTCAGATGAGTTGTCTTGGAACCGTGAAGGTTCTGGCCCGGGGTCTTGGGGCCTGTGTGAGACTGATGAGTTACTTATAAAGATCTTTGAAGTGTTGTCCATCTCTCCTCCGGGAGAGTCTCCCAAGCCCAAGAGGGAGAGTTTCCACACGGCGACGCCGCGCCTGGAATTCTTGGATCAGGATCATTTCCAGTATCTTATATCTAAGGAATGGGAATCTCCTTGTAAACTTACAGGCGTTCCGGGGGTTTGGGACTGGAAGTACCCCATTCCCTAGGATTTGGTTGAACGATGCGGCAATCATTGGGGTTGTTAACCCTCCCTTCATGGCGGCTTCCCTCTCTCGCACCCTTCGGGATGCCGAGGACCGGCGCATGGACAGATTGGCCTCCCATGCCTTCTCTAGTGTAGGGACGGCTCTGCGCCCGGTTTGTGCTGCGGCTGTTACCTCGGTGGCCGCCAGGACCCTGTTCAGGAAGATAATTGACCAACAGCCGGAGGATCTCCCTTGCGAGGTCTTCAATGCACTGTCCGATTTGTGAGGTTTTTGTGAGATTTATCCTCTCAGCTATGGATGACACCATTAAAATGTGTGCTAGAACCTCGGCCCTTGTGGTGGCTATTCGTCGCCTGCTTTGGCTGCGACAGTGGGGGGCTGACAATGATACTAAGAAGGTTCTTACTGGTATTCCCTTTAGAGGACGACGCTTATTCGGGGCCAGGTTGGACCTTTTTGGCAAAAAAGGTAAGGCGCCCTCGCACAGAAGGCTGGTCCGGCAGCCCAGAGGCAGGGACTCTCCGCCCCCTCCTTACGTTAGTGTTAAGCGAGAACCAGAAGTGTGCTTCCAACTTTTTGGAGTGGAAGGTCGTTCCAGGGGAGGCAGGCAACGCCCTGGGACCTCCGGCAGGGTAAAACCAAAGTCTGCCAAAACCACACAAGCATGGAGGGACGCCCTCGCCCTGCGTCGGCACTTGGCCCTTATGGCAGGATGCCATGCTTCGTTCAGGCGGTTACAGGTGATGGCTCCCCTGGACGCGGTTCTAGGCAGTTCCCTTCAGAAGTTGTCAGGGGTATTCTAGTCCCCGTTGTTTCTCTTAGTGATTTGACACAGGCTGAGTTTGGCATGGAGGGTCCGGGCCCTCTTACAGGTTGGCCTTGGCTGGTAATCGCATTCACTCTGCTCTTCCCCCGGGATGACGCAGTCTGCCCAGATCCGGCGTTCTAGACCTAGCATCTAGATTCCACGGGCTCTGCCTACTTGGTATCCATCTGTTGGGCCGCAGACGCCCTTGTCAAGTAAGCCTCTGGATGCCTGCGAGGATCCTTTTCCCTTCGGCCCCTTGTTCCTTCTGGACACCTAGTTCTTTTTCCAGCCGGTGTTACAGGACCATTCATCAGATTAGGGTCTTGTCTGGGGTCCCTCCCCAGTTCCCAGGAGGCTCGCCAAGGCGAGTATGGGAGCGCTTTCAGGCTCAATCACCGGTGCTGTCCGCGCTAGCTTTCTACCTTGACTTGGGGCTCCCTTGGAGTCCTTTGGATTGGTGCTTAGGCACATCTATTACTTGGTGTAACCTGGTTCATACTCTCCCTACGGGGTGGCATTTAGATGGGTCCAGGTTCAACCTTCCCTTCTGATTTGGGTACCTTGGTATGGAAGGGGCCTTGCCCTCAGGTGTAGTCACACTACATTCACCTTGCGGCTGGTAGGCCTATTGCTGGCGGCCCGAGGCTGTTCTTTTTCCCCAGAGGCCCCTGGGGCCTGCGGCACCTTGGGTTGCTTATCCTGGACGGGGTTCCAACACCCCTGGAAATAGATCAGTACGTTCCCCCTGTTTTTATGGGGGTTACCTTCTGGTTGGTCTACTCATGGAAGTTGTTGATGGATGTCACTTCCTTCTTGCTATCCCTGTAGATGGTCGCCATGGGGACCAAGTCTGGCAGGGTCTCTAAGGGGGTTTCTATTCCTTATGAAATTCCCCGTGGTTCCTAAGGGGGGCCCCTTTAGGGGGGCCCATTTTCATACTGTTGGTAGGTCATCACATTGTGCCTTTTTTTGGCCCTAAATTATTGGGCTGTTTCTCTTAGGCCTTGTCTCGTGGGACTCTTGGTGTGTCTGGTCAGTGGCCTGTCCCTGCTGCTATCCGAGAAGGTCTCGGAACAGGTTGACCCTTCTTGTAGGGTCTGGTTCTGAGCTTGTGGAGGTTCTTACACTCCTTGCGCTTCAGTGGTATTGGCTCATTGGCTGTCTTACTGTGCTGGGAGGGCCTTCCCTAGTGCCTCAATGAGCTTACTGGTGGGGCCGTGGCCCTGTGACTGTTACAGAGACTCTGTCCTGGTTATGGTCCTACTTCATTGCCATGGGTGATTGTCCCAGGAATCTCTGGCCTTGGTCATGGTGACCTTGTATGGCCTTCTGTCAGGGCATTATTCCCTTTGTCTGACCCTTTTTTTACACCCTGCTAGGTAGGGTTCTGCACAGGCTTGCTGTGGCAAGGGTGAACTGTTGCACTGGGGGCCCTGAGTGGCCCTGTGTGGTTGGTTCGCATTTTCTGCTGAAGACAGTTGTGCTGTGTGACCTCTCTCAAGGGCTGTTATGCCTAGTTAGGCTCCTTACTACGTCACTCCCTTTACAGGGTTTGGACGATTGTTATTCACCCTATCAGAAACGTTCCCTCTGGGTGTCTCTTCTTTTCGGAGGGTTGGGTCTAAACCCCTCCTTTTTATTCTTCCCCCTTTTTTTCTACCGGCTATGTTGGGAGATGTCGCCTTAGTTGGATGGCTTGGATTAGCCCTCTCTCTCTCTCCTACGGGATGTGGTCTTACCCACGGGTCCTAGAGTTCTTATGGCATGGCTGGAGTTGGTTCCCCAACTCAGTTCCTTGAGAGGTTCCAGGGCTCGCCCTGTTTGTCCTCTGTAGAGACTAGTTTCAAGCTTCGGCGTTGAGCATTCCTCAGGGGTGGCTCAGGTGCATTCCTAGGGAATTCTAAGCTCCCTTGGAGGGGGGTTACTTATCCTGTTGCCCTGCTAAGGGCTTCCATGGGTCTTATTCAGGTTCTTGTCTGAACTGTTCCTTGCCTCAAATGACCCTTTAGGGGCGGGTGACTCAGTCAGAGGTGTGCCATAGGAGACGGCTTCCTTGGCCTAGTCCTTTTTATATATTTACAGCTCTATATATCTGTACACTGTTAGGTGAGGATGTTCCGCCTTGCACCAAGCTTGGGTCCAGGCAGAGTGTTGTTATTCTTCTCTATTCCAGAACCTATGGTCTCTGGACTGGTGTTCTGCTTACTCTGAGCTTAAAAGGGATCTGTATCCCTCAATAGGCGTTGGAAACTTCTGGACTGTTCCCTGTCCAGGGTTGGGACTATGCCCTTTGGGCTTATAGGCATCCCCATCCTTCTTGCAACAGGATCTGGTTACTTCCATGGGTATAGGAGCCCGTTGGGCTGGTCTTGCTTGGCTGGTTGCCCTTCTGAGTTATGGTTAACGTTTTGGCTCTTGAGGAGCCTTGTTGGCCTTGTTTTCAATATTCCGCTGGTCTCGCTGAGACCAGGGTTCGTATTCCCTGACGGGAAAAGGTTCTATGGTTGCCATGGCTACCCCGTTGTTGTTAGTAGCGGGGTTAGGCTGTTACTCTGGCCTGTTTGTTAAGGGAGATTCGTTCTTCTCTCTTGGTTGGGTTTCTTCTACCAGTGTTTGGTTTGGACCTTCTGCACTTGGTTGTTGAGCAGGCAGACTAGTTCAGGCAGACTAGTTCTCTGCTCGTGTTCATTAGCCTTGTAAGGCTTCATAAGTTAAGTTAGAGCTTTGCTCAAGTTGCTCTTGGTAGCAAGGTTACAGGTGCTAGCGCTGTTTTGGTCAGCTGTGCCTGTTTTCATGGGGATCCCACCCTACTTATGGACACTGCTATTGGATGTCCCACATGTAAGGACTATGTCTGGAGCAGGACGTGCTGTCTGCTTAGAATAATACAACTCTGAGAAGTACTCGCCTGTAGAGTTGGTATTATATGCAGACAGCACGTCCTGCTCCACCCCACCCTGATTCACCTTGTTCTGGATCCCCTGTGTGGTGATTATTATCTCGGATATTTTTGCCAGTCTCTGGGTGGTTGTTTTCCTCCTGGCTTCTTCTCTCACTGCTTGTCAATTCTGGGGATTTGTGGGAGGTCCCTCGGTATATGTAGGGCCGGGAGGAGCTTGTTTTCTTCATGATTCTGCAGTGCACGGCGCTGAAGGCGGAGGTATACCCACATGTAAGGACTATGTCTGGAGCAGGACGTGCTGTCTGCATATAATACCAACTCTACAGGTGAGTACTTCACAGAGTTGTATTATTTTCTCTTCTAGGTTTGGGCATTGGCTGCTGCAGCTAATGATAACTGTTTGGCTCCCAAGTCTGACCCCGACATCGAGACGCCCTGGGCACGTCACCCCTTCGGACGACAACTACTGGAATCTCTGTAGGCTTACAATTTAAAGAATAGTGCATTGCTGGTTACACCTTCACTAAAAGACTTCACAGTTGTTTCCCGTCCCATCATAGAGAGCTCATTGTGTGATTTTGGTCGCCATTCTAGGCTGCCGGCTCACAGGAGGAGGATGATGCTTTAGAGCCGGGGGGGGGGGGGGGGGGTCGGGGTTTAAACAAGAGCATTTAGCTCCTGGCACACAGAGAGAGGAGCTGTAAAAGTCAGCAGTCAGTGGCTTCACCAAACCTTATCTAAAGGGCGAAATCAGTTAGCAGTTAAGAGGACCAAAACCTGGGAGCCAGTGATTTAGTCCTTGTCCCCGGAGTGTCCTGCAAAAAAAAAAAACAAAAAAACGTGGTTGGCTGTAAATGTACCTTGGTACAAGTATCCCATGGGGTATGCATTGGCCTATTTATTCTATGGTGTGCATATGAATAAACAGCATGTTAATTGTAGTATATGCTCTGCGTCTCTCGCTGGCTGCCAGACCCTCCCCCAGATGTTTAGATTTGACTAATTTGATTAATAAAGTACGTTTACTCATGGTTTCAGAAACTGGGGCTCCCCACATCGCATGCCCCTGGCAAGTGCCTTCACCTGGCTAAGAGGACTTTTAGACCTCAGAGAAGGGTGTCAAAGGTTTTGGCACCACTTTAAGACCGGTCATGTGTGAGGATGTATATTATTAAAGCAGGACTTTAGTCATAAGTTGACCCACCCTACACTGGCGCTGAGGCAGGATGGGGGGGGGGGGGGGGTTACAAAGAAAAAACCCTTACCTTATCCTCGGGCCATCGCCGCTCCTCCGGCCTGCATCCCCCAGCTCCGCATGCGTACCCGTCGCTCATTCACTTAAATGGGAGGGAGTGGGTACGGAGCTGCAGCATGAGGCTCTGTGCCATTTTGCCAAGATAGCAGATGCCAGGAAAGGTTTTTTTTCTTCTTTTTAACCCCCCCCCCCCCCCCCCCCCCCGTGTTTATTTTATTTTACATGTAAGAACATGTATAAAGCTGTATTAGAATTTAGCGTCTGTGTCTCACCATCTTGAATTTTCTCTACCCCACAGATTGGCCCACTACTGCCACTTACATGATGTTCAGACCCTGGCTATGCTTTGCAGCCTCTTTGATGCCAATGTTCATCCACAAAGCAATGGCATGAACCCATGTCACCCGTTTCCTTCCCGCTCCAATCACAGCCGCTATGTAAGACTCATTATTCGTTATTCCTCACGGTTCTCCAGCTAATAATGGCCGTGCTCAGTATTTCTTGTTTGCTTTAAGCCTAGTTTCACTTCATCTGGATCGGGATCCAGCATGTCAGATCCGGGCTTTAGTACCGGTGGTTGGAGTGTCGGTAAGATCTCTCTCTAGCTATATTTATTTTTGCTTCTTCAAATAGTATGCTTCTATTACTGCAAAATTGGATGTCAAAATTTCAGGCAACCTAAAGAATCTGAAAACCAGTAAAACAAATAATTGTACCACAAGAAAACACTTCTAAGTCCTTCTCAGTCCTTTATTAATTTTGGATTTTGGGGGGGCTTAGAACCCTGGTGAGAGAACCGCTCTTTTACTTTACGGGGTATCAGATCTCCCCTCATTGTGGAAGTGGCCACCTGATCGTATGAGAGCCAGTCAGCTGACCTTAATGACTGAGATTCTGTGAAGATAACGCATTAGTAGTGGTGAACATTAAAATACAATCACAAATTTCAGTTTACAATTCAGTTTGAGGCAATTCAGATCAGGATTCACCTAAAAGATCTTGTGCTGACGTGTTTCTTCAGTTGAAAAGTAAAAAAGAAACACACCACAAAAAAGCCTTTCATTATTCTAAATGTATAGTTACCTCCACCATCTTCATCCAGCTGCGGGTTCTGGGTCCCTCAGTGGCTTCTCTTCTGCCAGTGGAAACAGTCAGAATTACTGCTTTGTTGGCATTTGGAAGGAAGAAGGGCAAGGGTCTCCTTAGTTCCAGGCTGGTACTCTGCCAGGCTCTGCTCGCTCGCCACCAAAGGGAGGGATATTCAAACCCAGGGGCATGGCTTCACAGGAATCCCCCCCTAGTGTCCTTGTCCTCCTTTCTTCCAAACGCCAGCAGAGTGATTATTCTGACCGATTCTTCCAACAGTAGGAGAGCACCGCTCGGCGCTGCATGTGGAGATGGTTGAAGGCCAGCCGTTTGGGCTCCGAGCCATGGAGAACCAGCCCCTATGCCTGGTGGTAACTGGGGGCCATACATAATTTTTTTTTTGGTTTTATAAGCTGCAGTATCAGGGGTGCTGCAATAGCCCATCTTGATGAACGCACTGATAATTTGCATAAGGGCAGTCTTAGAGACCACCAATTACCGGTTGATTTCTAAGTGGCAGATATTCTTGCATCGCAGATTGTCCACACCCACAATGCTTGAGATAATAATTCCATATGTAAAGCATCAAACCTAATTTCTTCAATCTTCAAACGCAACACAGTTTAGGACATTGCCAAGTTTACCCTATAGAAAGGACTAACCCTTGGCTATGCCTGAGCAATGATTTGTATTACCAAGTGTCCAAAACTCTTGGTCCCCCCCAGTCTGGTCATTCTTATTGCAGAGGCTTAGACAGGCCATCAGTGATGTTTTAAAAATGAACACCACCCCCGAAATTCACTTTCTTAGGTGGTGTTGCTCTCGGGCAGGGCATTCTGATTTGGGATGTCTCATTGTGAGTATCCCTATGGATCACCTCAAAACTCGCCTCTTCTATGTTTACATGTGGGTTGCTCAGCCAATCATCAGTGTTGTTTGCTTCAGATTTCGGCTGCTAAACTGACTTTCCATCCGCATTAAGTGCTAAGAAAAAGGAGTCTGGATTATAGAAAAGAGGCCAAATCTTATCAGCAACAGATTTATTTAGCAGATCACGAGGATGAACCTGCTGTATGGTACGCAAACCATGATTCGTGTTTATACATTTAGCCTGGACAAACCTTTTAGGTACATCTTTTGGCCTGTTAGCACACAGTTGGTAGTGTGGAAAGTACATTGCGTATTTTGTGTATGTGATACAGGCACATATGACCACCACAAATGAATAAAGCTTTGGCTCCTCTTCCCAGCCTCCAGTTGTTTGTGTTCCTGACTACCAGCTCCTGAACCAACGGGTTTAGGTAAGTACCGGCACTGTTGGTATGTGCAGGGCAGACCCATTTCGCGGCTCTGGAGGCAGCATGCCAGGGACCTGGGATACCTCCAGGTATAGGCCAGATTCTCCTTTGCCTGATCTAATACTCGGAAGGGGGGGGGGGGTTGTTTGTCAAACCTGTACTGAAATAGCCGTCAGTAAAGAACGTCAGCCCAGTATGACAGATATGATGCAAGTTCTGAAGGATTGTATTTCTTTCTCCTTTGAGAACCTGTAGATCTCATGGGATTCGGCTGAATGTAGTGAACTAGTAGGGCACCCCTTTGACATCCCCCTCTACTTTAGAGGTTAGGACTCTGAGCACTCGGATGCTCTTCTTTCCAAAGAGGGCCCATCCACTTCTTAGGAAGAGGCACAGGGGTCAGGATCAGAATCTTCCACTCTGGGTGGATTTCTCTTTTCCCGAATGATTTACCCTATTTTTTACAAATGATCTCTCCATGGGGTTTGAGATTAGGAGTGTTACCTCTAGATCTAAGCTTGATGGGTTTTACCTGGAATTTGTTCCGGGGACCCCTATGTAATTTTTCATTCACAAGTCAGTTCAAGAAGCTATCCTTAATGAATGGAGAGACCCGGTAAAGAAGTTACTAAGATCAGGGGCTATTAAGAGACGTTATCTGTTTTCTGAAAAGGATTCTCTTTTGGGATAGGTGCCCCAGGTTGGTTGGATGCACCTCTTGGGAAGGTTTCTAAGGGAGTGGATTTGGCCTTTGAGGATTTTGGCAACCGTTAGACAAAAGGATGGATTACCTTTTAAAGAGGGCCTGGCAGGCAGAATCTTGTTCTCTGAAACAGAGATCAGCATCTTTCAATATTGCGCTCGGCAGCGCTGTCTGTTATGAATGCGGGTCGGGGTGGCTGATATGTTGGTGGATGCAGACTTATGCAGCAGCCAGATCTGACGGCGGTGCGCTTTCATCCCAGCAGTGCAGTGCTGGGCTTTTATGGTGACAGGTCGATATGGTCAGGTGACGGTGTCACGTGAGCGGGGAATAGGTGACGTTATTATCGTCACCAGGTTTAGATGCGGTGTTACTTCCGGGCTTTACACGTGCTGAAAGGCGGGATGAGAGGACGGACGCGGTTTCTGTGCACAAGTAGGGATAGCTATTTAAACACATGAATTCATTCATTATTCACCCTCACCCTTTGAAGCCGCACGGGCAGCGTCGGGCGCGTGGGTGTCTTTTGTGCGATCCCCCTTTACTTAGGTGTTGCTGTGGCTCTGTGTGGATTCTGGTAGTATCATCTTTTGAACTTGCTGGCACAGTGTTTTATTGTGTTTAGGTTTCCATATGACCACCTGTTTCATTGTGTTGGATAATGAGATGTAGATGTATAGAGGATAAGTCAGCACTTGGCACTTTACACAGTGGTATCAATTTGACAATAAGGTTTATATTGTTTGGAGTGTATGTTCAGTTTTGCACATTTTTACATTATTCTTGTATATAGCACATTGTAATTTTGTCACGATCATATATTTTTCTACACAATTTTTCTACACTTTTTCTATTTTTTGCATAAACACATTTTTTACTTTATTTAAAAAATTTTTTTTACATTTATATTGATTGTAGTATAGTACATAGGTGGTGGCATTTAATTTATCATTTCATTATTTTTGTATTTATATATATTTTTTTATATTTTTTCATTGTGCCGGCACAATTACTTGTGGATATGTATGTGTCTGCACAGACACATACAGACCCATGAAAATGAATGATATTGAGAAGAATATTTTCTATATGTTTATTTAATCCATATAGAGGGTATACAGCACACGTACTTTCTAAACTATACTGATTATTTGGATTAGAAGATTTACAAGTTATTGCTGATAATATGAAGGGGGATTAGCCTTGTTTTTAAATGTCTTGTGTTGTACATTTGTCTTATATGTTTTTTATGATTAGCTATGTATTAATAAAATTGAATTTTGAGGATATACTTCTGCATAGATACAATATTTTTGGTGCTCCACATAGGGAGGGAGGTGTGGTCTTTCACGTCCACTCCAAATAGAGCTGCTGTACTTTTAGTGGGTGTGAGCACAGATCATTGGATAAGTAGTGCACCTCATAATTATAATTACAGATTCTAGCTTCTACCTGTGTCACTAGGAATTAGAATTTTTGGCTCCAGCAGCTTAAGTCATGTTTGTTAAAGCAGACTAGTATTGAAGACATTATGAAGACTTTACCTATTCTCTTTTCAGCTGCCTCTTTTCTGTCAGATCCTACAGCTGAATCGGTAAGGTTTCTGGCCCAAACCATGGCCCTGACTAATTTGGTTTAGCAGAGCCTTGTGGCTATGTACCTGATCAGGAGACGCAGGTCATCTAAGATACACCTGTGTGCCATGCCCTTTAGCGGGGAGTTCCCTTTTGGCCCAGAGCTAGATAGATCAGCTGACAAGAACAAATGCTTTCACACTAGAAAGAAGAGATTTTCTTATCAGTCCTCCATTTAAACATTCCTTTCTTAACAGGGAGTCTCAGAGAAGCCCAGAGGTGCCTCTTGCTAGGAAGTGCAGGTTTAGAGGTTCTACCCTATTGGTACCCAGCAGTCTGGCTCTAAGAAGCAATGATGTCAGGTCCCTTATAGGCCTCTGCTTAGATCCTTTCACATTTAGTGGGAAGCCCTACTAGATTGTCCCCTTATTTCCAAGGAGAAGGCATGCTCAGCTTAAAAAAACAGAATCAGTATGTTACAAGCATTTCCACATGGAATCGATCTTTTCTGTCAGGAATCTACTTCCGCTGGGTTCCTTTATGGTCTCAATAGACCTGAAGGATACCTATTGGCAGGTCCCAATGAGCCATTATGCTCAAACTTTCCTGAGCTTTGCAATAAAAATAAGAGACCAACACTTCACTTTCAATTTGTCTATCTTCCCTTTGGTCTGGCATTAGTTCTCAGGATCTTTACCAAGGTTCTAGCCAAATCTCTGACGTATTTAAGACAAAAAGGAATTGGGGTCATGGCCTACTTGTTTGATCTCCTACTTTTTGCCCCAAACCGGGAGAAATTACTTGGTGGGCCCATTGCGGGTCCTTGACTGCACAAGAAAAATGGTCCAAAAGGCTGAGTCAGTCATTGTCAAACCTAAGGGAGTTGATAGCAGTAAAGGAAGCCTTGTTTGCCTTCTCACCCCAACTGGGGGTTGTCACATTCAGACAGACAATGCAACGACAATGGCATACTTGAATCGAGGGGGGGGGGGGCAAAATCTCTCCTCTTACAGAGGGCTGCAACAGAAATTTTGCTGTGGGCAGAACAGAACAGGTTATCTCTGTCAGCCATTCATCTGAAGGGGTGCCTAAATCATGTGGTGGATTTTCTAAGTTGCTTTCCGCTGTTGGAGGCAGAATGGTTTCTGAACCAGGAGATATTCGATCAAATCTGTCTCCTGAAGGGAAACTCCAGAGGTGGATCTTTTTGCACCTGGAAAGAACCACAAGCTGAAGAATTTTTTTTTTCTCTAAATCCCTCCGACCCAGCTCTGGGAATAGACTCCTTGGCCCACGATTGGCCCTTCACTCTGGTCTACGCATTTCCTCCAGTTCGAATACTTACGCAAGTTCTCAGTAAGTTATCCTGTCAGAGAGCTACAGTTCTGCTTCTGGCCACTTGGTGGCCAAAGAGACCTTAGTTCTCAACGCTAAAAATCTTCAAATAGATCTTCTAGATTTATTTGAGGATCTGGAACACCTTTAAAGCATGGAGGACTGGCCTATCTCCAGCCTTCCGGTTATACTTGATTTCCTCCAGGAGTTAATTTGGGTCTCAGTATTAGTACTATGAAGATCCATCTGGCGGATCCTTCAGTATTTTTGAATAAGAGGTTATTGTTTTCATTGGTCAGACGTTTTCTTCTGGCTGTTGGGCGTTTTAAGGGTTGACTCCTGCTACCTACCTAAGATATCTTCTGACTTTCATCGGACACAGGAAATTGTTCTTCTGTCAACAGATAATAAATATTCGTCCGTGGATAAGTCATTGCATGTCTTCTGGAATACCTTCAACAAGGGTTTGTAGAAAGGCATATAGCTTATTCATTTCATTCTCGGGTCCTAGGAAGGGCCATTGGGTGTCCAAGACAACTTTGGCCCATTAAATGAAAAGCACAATCAGTTATGCCTATAATGTATCCCCTGCACCAGGAAGAGTTACAGTGCACTCTACGAGAAGTGTCTCTACAACTTGGGCGGAGCAAGCTAGGGCCTCTATTTAACAGATTTGTAAAGAGGACACCTGGTCTTCAGCCAAGACCATTGTTAGACATTATCGTTTGGACTTGCTTAATTTAGAGAATCGGTCATTTTGCAGAAGTGTGCTTTGGGCAGTCAATCCCATCCAGTAGATGTAGATCTTGCTTATTCTCTCAAGAGTATGCTGCCCTCAGGATGTTTTGAGAAAATAAAGTTAGTTACCTGGTAACTTCTTTTCTAAACATCCGAATGGGCAGCATACAAGTTTCTCTCCCTCAGGCATCATTGGATCCATTTCTTTTCATGCTTAATTACCAGTAGCGTTCTGGTCTGCCTTTGTATTTTGCAGATCTCTGTAACAACTGGCTGGGAGGAGGAGCCAAAGCTTTATTTATTTATGGTGGTCATTAGTTCCTTCTAGGGGTGGAACCATAAGGTCTCAAGAATATGCTGCCCATTCGGATGGGTTACCAGGGTACTAACTTTTTTTTCTATGTTCAGAGCGACAGGACGGTGAGCACGCTGTGCCTTGGGGTGATGCATCTCCTGATGAGTACCGATACAGTAATATGAACTATGTGGATCATCAGGGGCGTGAGAAGGAACAGCATGATAAGAACAAAAGGTAAAATGCCCAGTGCTCCTTTAGAATAAAAGTAAGGGCCGCTGCATACTGTGATTGCTATTGCTATTCAGTGGACCGGAATTTGCACACACTTTTCTGCCAAATCGCTACAGACAAGGCTTTTTGTGATTGTGCCCAAAATGCAATTGCGTATGGGGAAGGGCCCCTAGGCTACTACTACTTCACATGACTGAATTCAGCGCCAGGTCCCTATGTGGTGGCGAACTGGAAGCTGCAGCCACAGACTTCTCCTCTAGGTACTGCATGCAGTCACTATGCCAAACGGTGGATTGGGGGATTTATTTCAGAACTTGCTATTTCAGAACTAATGCTATTTGTACTCTCCCTGACCCTAGTGAGAGCGCTTCTATGCCATTAAAGCAGACCTAAACTTTCCCTGGCAAAAATATCTATAGGAATAAATACTGGACTTGTTGTTATTTGTCCTTGAAGACTTTCTTTTGCTAGTCATCCCACTGGTTTCTCAATCAGAAGCAAGTTGAATGTCAACTTCTTCAAGACTAGGTCCAGTTGCCTTGATTTATTACTACAGATACAACAGGGCAGGATGATTAAGAACCTTCAGACTCCGTGGCAACTCTGTGCCAGGTTCCACTGCTCATGATCCTAAAATTGAGCGGATACTCCCCAAGGGGGACAGGATATTGCTGCACACTGCAGTGCCACAAGCCTCGTATTGCATGTGTGCAGCTTTTTCCTGCCCCCACAGCATGGTGCTTTGCTAGGAAAAGTTGAGCATCTCTCATTGATAGTGTAAGGGGAAGGTTAGGAGCTACAAGACCTTCCCTGGCACAGGGTTGCAGAGGAGTGTTTATGTCCACTTCAGTTTACCAGCAGATCAGTCTGTGTTATCGGAAAAGAGAAGCGGACTCCTATAATTTTGTATTATTGTATTTTGTACAGGCTGTTGGACCCAGCAAATGCTCAGCAGTTTGATGACTTCAAAAAGTGTTATGGGGAAATCTTGTACCGCTGGGGGCTGCAGGAGAAGAGGGCAGAGGTGCTGAAATTTGTCTCGTGCCCTCCGGAGCCCCACCGGGGCATTGGTAAGTATTGCTGGGCTATGGCCTCGATTCAATAAAGGTAGTAAAAAATTCAATTCATGAGAAAAAAGCCTGAGAATGTCACTGTTACTGAATCACCAGATAAGAAAACAATGAAAGTCAATGGCACTTTTTACTCCTAAGAAAAGAAGAGAAGTGTTTCCTCCTTTCTACACTGTAAAAGCTGCCATTGACTTTCATTGTCTTTCTATCTGGTGATTCAGTAACAGTGAAATTCTCTGGCTTTTTTCTCATGAATTGAATCTTTACTACCATGAGAATTTTTTTCTACCTTTATTGAATCAAGGCCTATATCTGAATGGAGCAGCCACTTCTAAAGGACAAAGAACACTTACCAGAGAACAGCCAGGTTAGCATATGGGTTCGGAAAAAATGACTGGTTCCAAAAGGATGTAAACCAGAAGCCATGTCGAATGTTCAGATAACAGAAAAAGTTGCTTAAAGTGGACCAACACCCAGGATTTTGACTATCCTGGGTATTGGTCCACTTCCCCGGGGCACCCCGATCGGGGGTGCCCCGCTGTGTGAAACCCTCCAGAAAGCCCCCAAAACTCACCTCTCCCCGCTCCCACGTGGCGGCGCCGACGGACAAGCTGATTGACAGCAACGTACAAGCAGCTTGCCCGTCGGCGCCTCCCGCTCGTCACTCTTGACGTGTGCGCGCCCGCGCCGGCCATTCAGAGATGGCCGGCGCGCGGGCACGCGCACACCTAGAGGGGCGCGAGGGAGGCGGATCAGGCCAGGTAGGTGGATTTGGGGTGTTCAGGGGGGGTTCACCCCGCGGGACATCCCGATCTCGGATGTCCCGCGGTGTGTGAGGTGATCGGCCCGGGAATCTATAAGATTCCTGGGCCGATCACCTCAGGGTGTTGGTCCACTTTAATCAAGCCAGATAGTATATACTCCCACTTTAAATAGAAATATACATAGTTTAATTAAAGCAGACGATCCCATGGAGCATGTGCGGGCCTCCAATGCCATCCCCGGCACCGCTCTAGCTGATGCACACACCAACATAACTGTATGGCTTTTCTATTAGGAAACCCTAGGTCTGTGCCTAGGATGGCTGCCTGCAGTAGTGTAGTGTGCCATTACTGCTATTGTACAGTCCCCTTGATATAGTTTTATGGGCCCCTCATGAGCATGTGTGTGTGGAGGGAGGAAGGGCACAAGCGGTTTAAAGTGGACTAACACCCAAGGGGGATCGGCCCGGGAATCTATAAGATCTATAATCTATAAGATTCCCAGGCCGATCAGATCCCTCCCCGCGGGGCATCCGAAATCCCCCCCAGGAAGCCCACAATCCTACCTTCTTCCCGTTCCAGCGACGCATGCACGTCCGCCGCCTCCCGCGCGTCCCTCTAGCAGGGCACGCTCCCGCACTGGCCGTTTGTGAATGGCGGGTGCGCTCCCTGTAAGAGGGACGCGTGGGAGGCGACGGCGGACGCACTCTGCTTGTCCGTCGGCGGGGATTGGATGCAGCGGTCACGTGGGAGCGGGGTGAGGTGAGTTTTCGGGGCTTTCTGGGGGGTTTCACACAGCGATCGGGGGTGCCCCACCGAAGTGGACCAAAACCCAGGATAGTCAAAATCCTGGGTGTTGGTCCACTTTAACGCAGTGCACAGCATCTCCCCACTGTCAATAGGACCTGCTTTCCCTGCCTCCACTGCTGTGGTCATGTGACTCCTGTGTGTCCGAAGGCAGAAAGCTGATAAGAAGTATATGGCTGTATTGTGAGTATTTTGCATATATTATATATATATATATATATATATATATATATATTTTAAACAGCCTGTAGTCCTCACCTGGTCTGCACTCCCACCCCTCTGTTGTTCCCCACATGGCTGTCAGCAGCCAATGGGGTTCACCAGATGGCTTTTACGAGAAGGGAATAGTGTTCGCAGACCTACAGTCCACAGTTGTCTTGAATATTACTACAGATATAAAGTCAAGAACAGTTTTTAGGGACATTAGTTAGCTGGGCATTCAAGAACCGATGTTATAGTGCGTTGCTCTAGTTTTGACCAAACCAATTTTCCTACAAAGAGCTTTTATTTTATTTTTTTGCCATCAGAATTTGGGGTATACTGCAGCCATTGTCGCAGCGAGGTGCGAGGAACGCAATGCGCCATCTGCAAGGGCTTCACATTCCAGTGTTCAATCTGCCACGTCGCTGTCCGGGGCTCCTCCAACTTCTGCCTGAGCTGTGGTCACGGCGGGCACACGGCACACATGCTGGAATGGTTCAGCGCGCAGGAAGTCTGTCCGACGGGGTGCGGCTGTCACTGTCTATTGGAGAGCACCTTCTAAATATTGGAGGACGCTGTGCCTCTGCCTCATAATGAACTCTACTTGGTGCCATCTGCTGGTGAACAGTTGTTCCTGTTACAAGCCGGGATGTGATTGCTGTGCCGCGTGTAGGTGTGTCTGGTTCTTGCCAAAGTTTGAAAAACACGAACACTCTGACTTCAGGGAAGGTCAGAATTACTTCAGTGTCGAAGGTGGTATTTTATATTAATGACAATGTCACCCTCTGCATAGAACATGTGCAGGAAAACTCTATTGAGGCTACTCATGGTCACACTGGTAAGTTGCCTGCAAACATTGCGCTTTATATTGCGCTGATCAAGGAAAGCTGCGCTCCGTGAAGATTCATACTAATAATTAAACCCACTTCTGTGCCCTCACCCCCAGATGGATATTGGCAGTTGCCCCAACACATAAAGTTGACGAAAACCACAGGATTTCACTATCCTGGGTTTTGATTCTTGTCCCTGGGGCATCCCAAATTTAGGATGTCGCGCTGTGTAAAACCCCCCACCAGTATTGCATGCATCCCTCTAGTGTGTGCGTAGCAGTGCTCGTTGTAACTGAATGGCTGGTGCAGCTACACACGGCCATTGAGGGGTATAAGGGAAGCTCCCATTCAGCTTTTTTGCTGTTTATTTATATGTGCAGCCTGATCTGATTGAAGTGCCTGTGTCTTTGCCGTGGGATTGCTGGCAAGTTCTATTCAACAGGCGCCTGGCGGGATTTCACACAGCTGAGCATCCCATAAGGACTGTGTGAAACTGTGCCGCCGATCACCGGGGCAAAACCCAGGAGTGTGAAATCCAGGACAAGTCTGGGCAATTCTGCAAATGAAAATCCTGCATTTAAAAAGCACCTTCTATCGATTCCTTATAGCTGCATAATAAAATCATTTTTACACAGTATTCATTTTGCCGTTTCAGCTACTGCTCCCTCTAGTGGCCATTTGTGTGTTATAAGTTCTTCTTTAAAGTGGACCAACACCCAGGGGGGATCGGCCCGGAAATCTATAAGATTCAACGGACTGATCAGATCCCTCCCCGCGGGGCATCCGAAATCGGGGTGTCCCGCGGGGAGGAACCCCCCAGGAGGCCCACAAACCTTACCTCAGCCCCGTTCCATCGGCGTTTGTGAATGGCCGGTGCAGGCGCGCTCCCTGTTAGAGGGAAGCACGAGACGCGGCCTCCAGCGCTCAGAGCCAGCTGAGCTGGTATGTGCGTCCAGGCAGCCTTGGACGCGCATACCACAGCGGCTCTGAGCGCTGTGATTGGCTGGCGCGGTCACGTGGGAGCGGGGAGAGGTGAGTTTTTTGGGGCTTTCTGGGGGGTTTCAGACAGCGGGGCACCCCCGATCAGGGTGCTCCGCCGAAGTGGACCAAAACCCAGGATAGTCAAAATCCTGGGTGTTGGTCCACTTTAAAGTGGACCCACACCCACCTCTGATCAGCCCGGGAATCTATAAGATTCCCGGGCCCATCAGCTCCCTGCCTGTGGGGCACCCCGATCGGGGGTGCCCCGCTGTGTGAAACCCCCCAGGACGCCCGCAAATCCTACCTGTTCCTCGTTCCAAGGGCGCAAGCGCGGGCCGCCGCCGCCTCTCGCGCATCCCTCTAGCCGGGCGCGCACCCGCGCCGGACGTTTTTGAATGAACGGCGAGGGCGCGCTCCCTGTAAGAGGGACTCGCGAGAGGCGGCGGCGGGCGCTCTCACCTTGTCCGTCGGCGGTGATTGGTGGAGCGAGTCACGTGGGAGCAGGGTCAGGTGGTGCCCCGCGGAAGTGGACCAACACCCAAGATAGTGAAAATCCTGGGTGTTGGTCCACTTTAAACCGGACCTTCACCATGATTTATTGAAAACCCCAAACCCTTAAAAAAACGATTCCCCAGCATATAAAATTAATATATTTTAAGTTTTTAGTCACTTACTTATTATTCTTCCCCCCACTGGGCTACAACTCTGTCCAGAACTTTAGGATACGGGCGCCGCCATCACACTTGCTGAGGAGAGGAGAGTGGGATAAAGTACAGGGGGCGGGTTATAGCTGTGCTTTGCTCAGATAGAGCAGAGATAGGGTCAGAAAAAGGTCAGCAGTTCCAGAATGCAGAGTGGCAGAGTCAGAAGGCACTTCCTGTTTGCAGGCTGCCTGATGTTCCATGAGCTGACATCTTGGATGTTTAAAGGCTCATAACATGCAGTAGATGCAGGTAGGTGATTTTTAATGTGAGCAATCTGTATGTACAGGGTGTGGGAAACATATAAGATAGGCTCTTATACAGGGTGAAGGTCCGGATTAATGTGAGCAATCTGTATGTACAGGGTGTGGGAAACATATAAGATAGGCTCTTATTCAGGGTGAAGGTCCAGATTAATGTGAGCAATCTGTATATACTGGGTGTGGGAAACATATAAGATAGGCTCTTATTCAGGGTGAAGGTCCAGATTAATGTGAGCAATCTGTATGTACAGGGTGTGGGAAACATATAAGATAGGCTCTTATTCAGGGTGAAGGTCCGGATTAATGTGGGCAATCTGTATGTACAGGGTGTGGGAAACATATAAGATAGGCTCTTATTCAGGGTGAAGGTCCAGATTAATGTGAGCAATCTGTATGTACAGGGTGTGGGAAACATATAAGATAGGCTTTTATTCAGGGTGAAAGTCTGGATGAATGTGAGCAATCTGTATGTACAGGGGGGAAACATATAAGATAGGCTCTTATTCAGGGTGAAGGTCCGGATTAATGTGGGCAATCTGTATGTACAGGGTGTGGGAAACATATAAGATAGGCTCTTATTCAGGGTGAATGTCTGCTTTAAAGCAGTACAATACCCAGGATATTCACACACATGCATTTTTCTCTGATTTGGGATGTCCCTGTGTTTGAAACCCTGTGGTTCATGCATTTGCCCTCATCCAATGAGATCTCGCCGCCTCACATATGCATGCCTGGGAATATGTTTTGCATGAAAGCATTGGCTGCTCCCCTCCATTGCACACACTCTGATAGCAGCCTTACAGATGAGGGTGGAGGAGCGCTGGGGATGCCACCAGAATCCAGAGCATGCACTGTAGGCTCAGTTACTGAGCTGATTATCTGATGAAACTGGTTCACACAGCATGGCATCCCAAATCCCGGCCACACGCTGCCCGCCTGCATGGTAATCGGTTGGACTTTGATTTATACATCGGACACAGTGGCATATAGACTTCTATTGTTCCTGTTTGACTTCCTTGTATTCTTGGTGTGCCACACACCCCGCTTCACCTTTAATATTCTTCACGATTGGGTTACTCACCGCCAGGTGACGCTGTGCAGAGAGGAAGTCTTGTAACGAGCCCCCTTCCGGCCTATATATACCTGGTACCTCCCATTTATCACCAGTGTTTTTCTCTCTGCATGACGACAAGACAGAAGATTGAAGTCTCCTGCTTACAGGTAGCCGGGGTCTTACCCCGGCACCCCCTTTGGTCTATTTCTGCCCGGTTTTGATTGTTTGTATCTTTATGGTGGAATGGAAGCCTCCCAGCCTAGGCTGCTCACTGGGCAATTGGTAGACGGCACTATAGGTGCCTAGGAGCTTATCTCCTCCGCTCGACCCCCTCTTTTGGGGGCAATGCGGCTGTCCGGCATGGTGATCCGGAAATGGGATGCCCCTGTCCCGAGGGTCCCCTTAGCCCCTTACTCTCCCGTTACGGTCCCTTCTCCCTTCACTATGGGGGGGGAGGGGGTTAGAGGGTTATGTATTGCATGTGTGTTTCACTGTGTGTTTTTTACTTATGTACACTGGTCAGACCGCACCGCAAGAGTGCATTTGGCCTGACTGATCCTCCTCATAGAGCTATCCTCGGGCAGGTCTTTTTTAGCAACTGCTGGCCGGCATGGCCAGGATTTGGGTCAGCTTTAATGGGCGGCCAGGGCGGGCTGCGCTGTAGCAGGCTGGCTTATAGCTGCCTGAGCCTGTGTGGGTTACAACTCCCCTCCCCCCTGGTCTCCTCTTTGTTCGGCCCGCGTGTTTAGCCTAGGCTGAGCTGCTAGTTTCCCCCCCTCCCCCTTCCTTTGCTGTGGTTGCCTGTTGTAGTGGCTCATCTGGATGTAATCCCTTGATGAATTGGCCGCACTGTTCGGGCTTGAAGGGGGCGGGCCCCGGTGACGTGGGAACAGGGGCGTGGCAGCGGCGGCAGCGTCATGCGGCCGGCCCCAGCCGCACTTCCTTCCTTCCTGCCTTAAAGGAAGACACGTGGGGGGGGCTCGCTGCCGCACATGGGTCTGTTTACTTTTGGCCTTCTATTGCTGCTGCTGCTGCGTTTTCGTTCATGCTGCTGCTGCTTTCTGATCATTGCTCAGGTAAGCGACCTCACCTTGTGTGGGGCCGTCTAGTGTTTATTAAAAAATTATAATAATTATAATTTTATAAGATAAAAGGGGGATAACATTTAAGAGGATGTTTTTTATTATTATGGATTAAATAGATGGCAAAGTTTTTCCTTTGCTTATTTAAAAGCACTTTGGTGCTGTGCATAAGTATTGTTGCATGTTGCCACATGTTGTCTGGGGGTCTGACTGTTGGTTTTCTTCCCCTACAGATCCTGGGAATCCCTGAATAAAGCGGCCTCCCGGTTCTATATTACTTGGCTAGTCCTTCTTTTTAAAAAAAAAAAAATTGGGACATATATATATATATATATATATATATATATATATATTGTTAAAAAATATATATATATAAAACCAAACAAAGAAATGGGGGAACCCACACTCCCCCAAAGAAAGATGCCGGGTAACTATTGAGTTGCACTACTCATAAATGTAAAAAGGTATAAAGAGTTTATTAATCTTGATAGTTACATAAAAAGACATACTAACATGTATACAAATAAACCACAAACATGACATAAATATATAAAAACACCAGGGGGCGCCGGGGGTCTGTAAAGATCATCATACTACCCAAAAATCCAACTCTAATCACAATACCTAAAATCTAATCACCTGACTTAAAATGTGCAAAACTGCAATCAAATGTGCAATAGTGCTTTATACAAAACTAATACCACAATGTAAAACATCAAAAGAATCACTATAAATAATCGTATAACAGGAGGACTAACCAGGGTGTGCAAGAGAAAAAAAATACAATTATAAATGTTGCCACAAAATAGCGCAAAGAAATTATAAATGTGCATATACAGACCAACCGGGGTACCCCGTGGGGATAAAACGCCAACGCGTGTCGTAGTGACCCCTACACTACTTCATCAGGGCGCTCCGCTCAGGACGATGCGCTGGCTATGAGTAGCAAGACAGCTGCAATGCTGGTGGCTATTCGTCGGTCAGTGTGGCTGCGTCAGTGGTCGGGGGACTCAGCTTCTAAAAAGGTGCTCACAGCTCTCCCCTTTTTGGGCTTGCGACTGTTTGGTGAAAAAATTGATTCAGTCGCAAAAGGTGGTAAAATGCCGCAACGCAAGAGGCCTCGTCGTCCCTTTAGGGGGGCAAGTTCTGGTAGGCCTTCATTTTGGGGATTCAGAGCGGGTAGGGGGGCTTCCTTTCCCGCTACCAGAGGTGCAGGTTGGACTCGGGGGGGAGGGGCCGTGGCCGTCCCGCTCAGTCCTGGGGCACCAAGCCCAAGCCTGCCGGTAAGCCCGCTCAGCAATGAGGGGCTGCCCTCACCTGTGCGGGTGGGGGGACGATTACGACACTTCTCCCAGGTTTGGGACCAGGAGATTCCGGACAGATGGATCCGGGAGGTAGTGTCGTCCGGTTACAAGCTGGAATTCGACTCTCGCCCTCCTTCACGGTTCTTTCGGTCTCGGGTGCCCATCGATCCTTTGGCCGCACAGGGGCTCCTGGCGTCGGTAAAGAATCTGTTAGAGATGGCGGTCATCCGGCCGGTTCCGCGCTTAGAGATGGGCCTCCACTTTTATTCCAATCTTTTCGCAGTCCCCAAGAAAGACGGGTCAGTTCGTCCCGTCCTGGACCTGAAATTACTCAACAGGTTCATCCGTTTTCGGAAGTTTCGCATGGAAACCTTGCGTACGGCCGTCGGTTCCCTTCGGCAGGGGGACTTCATGACGTCCATAGACATCAAGGATGCTTATCTTCATGTTCCCATCTGCCACGCTCATCAACGTTTTCTTCGATTCGTGATGGAAAATCAGCATTATCAATTCGTGGCACTTCCGTTTGGCCTTACCTCAGCTCCAAGAGTGTTCACCAAGGTGCTGGCAGGGGTCATGGCCATTTTCAGATCTCGGGGCATTCGTGTCGTACCTTATTTGGACGACCTTCTCATCATGGCTCCGTCGCTCAATCAATCGGAGACAGACACCAGGATGGTGGTCTCCACGCTGGAAAGCTTTGGTTGGGTGATCAACTTCCCCAAGTCCTCCCTCGCTCCGGCCAGGGTGGTGTCCTTTCTGGGGATGCAGTTGGACTCTCTTCAACACAGAGTGTTTCTCCCCCAGTCCAAAATTCATCTGATTCAGGAGTTGGCTCGGGTCCTACTTTCCAATCCTCGGCCGTCCATCCGTCTGGGGATGAGGCTGATAGGGTTGATGGTCGCCTCTTTCGACGCAGTTCCTTTTGCTCAATTTCACACGAGGACGCTTCAGCTTTATCTGTTGGCGTCCTGGGACCGGCAGCCTCGGTCGCTGGATCAGCCCTTCCAGTTGTCCTCCCGGGTCCGGCAGTCCCTCCAGTGGTGGTTGGTCTCGACCAATCTTGTGAAGGGCAGGTCTTTCCTGACCCCTCTTTGGGAAATTGTCACCACGGACGCCAGTCTGTCGGGATGGGGCGGATTCTGGAAGGAGCTTCAGTTCCAGGGGCAGTGGGGACCTCAAGAGGCCCACTTATCCATCAATGTTCTAGAACTGAGAGCCATCCGTCGGGTTCTTGCTCTCCTGACTCAACACGTTCTGGGCCTTCCGGTCCAGGTGCGTTCAGACAATCGAACAGCGGTTGCTTACATCAATCATCAGGGAGGGACTCGCAGTCTGAGTGCTCTCAGAGAGGTGTCCCTGATCCTGACCTGGGCAGAGGCCCATGTTCCTTGTCTCTCGGCGGTATACATTCCAGGAGTGGAGAACCAGGAAGCGGACCGGTTGAGCAGGGGCTCTCCCCGTCTGGGAGAATGGACTCTCCATCCTCAGGTTTTTCGCTCACTGTGTCTCCGATGGGGGACACCGGAGGTGGACCTGTTTGCCTCTCGTCACAATCACAGGCTCCCGAACTTCGTGTCGCTCTCCCGGGATCCTCTGGCTCTGGCAGCGGACGCCATGTCCCTGAGCTGGGGGGATCTGGGGTTTCTATACCTGTTTCCTCCGATACCCATGCTAGGCAGGGTGGTTCGGAAGTTGGCTCTGGAAAGGGTGTCCGCCGTTCTCGTGGCCCCAAGGTGGCCAAGGCGAGTGTGGTTCGCAGACATCGTTCGGCTGGCGGTGGACCAGTTCGTTCTGCCTCTTCGGCCCGATCTGCTCACTCAGGGTCGGTTGTGTTACCCCAATTTACCAGCGCTGGGTTTGACGGCCTGGCTGCTGAAACCTCCATCTTGAAGGAGGAGGGTCTTTCTGACTCAGTTGTCAAGACTTTGATCAGTGCCCGGAAGAGGTCTTCTTCTATCATCTACTATAGGACTTGGAAAGCCTATATCGCTTGGTGCGAGATTAGATCTTTTCCTTGTAGGGTCTTTTCGGTCTCCAGGATTCTGGAGTTTTTATAATCAGGGCTGGACTCTGGTCTTCAGCTAAGTACGTTGAAAGGGCAAGTTTCTGCCTTATCTATCTTTTTTCAGAAGCGTGTTGCGCTTCAGCCTTTAGTTAAAACTTTTTTCCAGGGGGTTACGCATGTGCGGCCTCCCAGGAAATCATTACTCCCGGTTTGGGATTTGAATTTGGTTCTTTCTGCTCTTCAGGCTCCTCCTTTTGAGCCTTTGCAAGATATTGCTTTGTCTACCCTGACTCAGAAGATTGTCTTCTTGGTAGCGATCACTTCGGTCCGGCGTGTCTCGGAGTTGGCGGCCTTGTCTATCCAGGCGCCTTACTTTGAGAGGCATCAGGATAAAGTGGTCTTTCGGTTCAAGCCAGACTTTCTTCCTAAGGTTGTTTCTGCTTTTCATTTGAATCAGGATATTGTTCTTCGCTCCTTGTGCCCTAATCCTAAGAATGACAAAGAGAGGGTTTTGCATTGTTTGGATGTAGTACGCTGTGTTAAGTACTACTTGATTATCACGTCTCCTTTTCGTAAGACGGATGCCTTTTTTGTTGTGCCCCATGGGCCTAAGAAGGGTTTGGCACCAGCCAAATCTGCCATTAGCAAGTGGATACGTCAGGCCGTTACTGCGGCCTATTCTGCTAAGGGGAAAGTTCCCCCTTTTCGTATCACTGCTCATTCTACTCGCGCCGTTGGGGCGTCTTGGGCTTTTCAGCACCAAGCTTCTGTTGAACAAGTTTGTAAGGCCGCCACTTGGTCTTCTGTTCATACTTTTTCTAAGTTTTACAAAGTTGATGTGCGAGCCTCAGCGGATGCTGTTTTTGGCCGCAAAGTTCTGCAGACTGCAGTCATTTAAGTTATGCTTCACCTGGCCTTGAGATGCCCATCCCTTGTGGACACTGCTTTTGGATGTCCCAATCGTGAAGAATATTAAAGGTGAAGCGGGGTGTGTGGCACAACAAGAATAATACCATTTTGTGAGTACTCACCTGAAAAATGGATATTGTTGGTGTGCCACACACCCCGCTTCACTCCCACCCTTTTCGGTATTCCGAATCCTTTATATGGTGAAGCTTTTATTTATATTGATTTATTTTGAGGTTACCGTTAATTTACTGGTACCTTGTCTTTCTGCTTTTTAATACACTGGTGATAAATGGGAGGTACCAGGTATATATAGGCCGGAAGGGGGCTCGTTACAAGACTTCCTCTCTGCACAGTGTCACCTGGCGGTGAGTTAACCCAATCGTGAAGAATATTAAAGGTGAAGCGGGGTGTGTGGCACACCAACAATATCCATTTTTCAGGTGAGTACTCACAAAATGGTATTTTCTTTCCTGCATACCGGCAAGCATGGCGACATAGAAGGCTAACGGCAGAAGACCATACGCTCCATCTAGTCTGCCCTTATGTGTATACTGTATGTTCTCTGTATCTTATGTGTATACTGTATGTTCTCTTTATCTTAGGATAGATGTGTGCTTATCTCAGGCGTGTTTAAATTCAGTGACTGCCGATTTTTCAACTACCTCTGCTGGAAGTTTGTTCCAAATATCTACTACACTTTCTGTAAAATAATATTTTCTAACATTGCTCCTGATCCTCCCCCCGACTAGCTTCATGTTGTGCTCCCTTGTTCTATCATTAAGTTTCTTCTTAAAAACACTTCCCTCCTGAACCTTATTCAATCCTTTCACATATTCAAAGTGGACCAACACCCACCGCTGATAGATTCCCGGGCCGATCAGCTCCCTGCCTGCTGTGTGAAACCCCCCCAGGACGCCCGCAAATCCTACCTGTTCCTCGTTCCAACGGTGCATGCGCGGGCCGCCGCCTCTCGCGCATCCCTCTAGCAGGGCGCACCCGCGCCGGCGGTTTGTGAATGGCCGGTGCGGGCGCGCTCCCTGTAAGAGGGACGCGCGAGAGGCGGCGGCTCTCACCTTGTCCGTTGACGGACCTCGCTTGTCCGTCGGCGGTGATTGGTGGAGCGAGTCACGTGGGAGCGGGGTCAGATGAGTTTTTGGGGCTTTCTGGGGGGTTTCACACAGCCGGGCCCGATCAGGGTGCCCCGTGGAAGTGGACCAACACACAGGATAGTGAAAATCCTGGGTGTTGGTCCACTTTAAAGGTCTCTATAAGATCCCCTCCCTCCTTTCCTCTAGACTGTACAAATTAAGATCTTTAAGTGTCTCCTGGTACGTTTTAAGTTTAAACAGGACCAACAGTCTGACACAGTTGGAAATGAAAGGTAGGCATCTCAGCCGTGCTGCTGCCTGGATTCAACTGACATGAATGACAATGCACAGTAACAAGAAGCCCAGCAGCACTTCCTGTTTGCAGGTGGCCTGCAAATGCATGAGCTGCCATCTTGTTTTTAAATATTACCTCAGCAAGAGTTAGAAAAGGGTAAATGAATTTTTATGGGCAGCAATCTAAATTTCCCTGGGGAGGGTATGCATAGAGGCACTGTTTGTTGTGTTGGTCTGGTGTAAGTCCTTCTACCATTTTTGTTGCCGGCCTTTGGATCCGTTCTATTTGAATAATGTCTTTTTGCAGGTAACGTCTCCAGAACTGCACACAGTATTCCAGCTGTAGCCTCACCAGGGCTCTATACAGCGGCATCACAACCGCTCTCTTCCTACTGGTGATGCCCCGAGCTATGCAGCCGAGCATCTTGCTTGCTTTTCCTACTGCGTGGCTACACTGTCCACTCATATTGCAGCATTCAGTACTCATTATTATTATTATTGTTTATTTATATAGCGCCATCAACTTCCATAGCGCTTTACATGGTATGATTGCAGACAGGGTAAAACATATAGTACAGAGAACAATACAAAATTAGATGCCACAGGTTAAAAGTGTTGTGAGCACAGGAGACAATAGAGAGGAGTGACCTGCCCTTGCGAGCTTACAGTCTAAAGTCTCTTTCGTTCGAGCTCCTGGCTAACACAGTACTGCCCATACAGTACTCGGAGCAGGGATTCCTTCTACCCAAGTGCATGATTTTACATTCAGAGACATTTAGAGTCGTTTTTTCGTTTTGTGCGCTGCCGCGGACGTGCTCTGCGGTGGGAGGCGCTATAATTGTGTTGGGGGGCGGCGGTGCGCCCTGTCATGGCGCTTGGCGCCCTTTCTGGAGTGTGGACTGCTTTCGCACCTGCGTTGGGGGGCGGCGCCGCGAGATGACGCATATCGTGTCATCCCCCCGCGGCCCGCCCCTCGAGGTTCCGTACGGCGGCGCCATTTTGCGCTGTGCTGGGGAAGGTGTGCGTGGCTGCTGGGGACCATCCTGTTGTCACTAACTATTTGTCTGGTGCCGGGCTCTTCTCCGTGTCTGCCTGTCGTTGTGTGAGCGCTGCAGGGGGTCGCAATCACTTCCATCGATCCATGAGTTCCATGTGAGTTTTTTTATTTTGGGACATATGCTGCGGGATACTTATGGCTTTTCATACTTGTGTCTTTCAGGGGGTAGCAGCTTTTGTCTTCTCCCGGTCCTGCGTTCCCTACGGCATCTCCTGGCCCTTCGTGCATTTAGCCCCCAGTGAGGCCAGCATTGAGTGTGGCCAGCATTGAGCGGCAATTGGCCCGACCGGCGGCGGGCAAGGCCTCTAGCAAGAAGCGACACCTTGACGCTGCGTTGTCCCTATTTGCCGAGGAGGATGGGGGCCTTGATGTGTATGGCGGCCGTGACTCCCCGGAGGAGGGGAAGCTTTTCTGTGACTCTGACTCCTCTGGGGATCGCCAGGACGGTTACGATAGTGACCTAGGGTCCTACTCTGAGGATACCTGGCTCCCAGATGATACCGATAGCCTCTTGTCGGCGGTTTTCGATACATTGAACATCGCCACCCCCTAAGGCGGCGAAGAAGAAGCAGGGCGAGCTCTTCCACCCTGGCAAGCAACGTTTGGAGTTCCCGGACCAGGGCCATTTCTCAAATATGGTTCTGATGGAGTGGGAACGTCCTAATAGATTACGTTCGGTGCCCAAGGGGTTGGATAGGAGGTATCTGTTTTCGTCAGACTTGGTTAAGCGCTAGTCGTGCCCTCCTGAGGTGGACGCTCCGGTCCTGGGGCTATCTAACACTTCGATCATGCCATCCCCTGACACTACCGTGCTGCATGATAGCGTGGACCGGCATATGGATCAGTTGGCTTGTCATGCCTTTACCTTTGTGGGGGTCAGTTTGCGCCCGGTCTGCGGCGCGGCCATTGTGGCTAACGCCATTAAAAGGAGGGTCAGACGTCTTGCTGAGGCGGCCCGGTCTGGTAAGAATAGGGAGGATTATAAGGACCTCTTGCTTTGCTCTGATTTTATTGCGTTTGTGCTGGCTGCCATGGACGATGCCGTCTGGCTTGGCGGTAGGGCTTCGGCCCTGTTGGTGGTTATGCTTCGGTCAGTGGGGTTGCGTCAGTGGGCTGCTGACACTGCTGCTAAGAAGGCTCTCACTGGGCTTCCCTTCACAGGTCTCCGTCTTTTTGGTGAGCGTCTGGATGCTCTGACTAAGGATGGTAGGCTCCCCCAGCGTAGAAAGCAGGCTCGGCCCTTTCGGGGCTCCTCCTCCTTTCAAGGGGAGGTTGTGGCACCCTTTTCTCAGGTAGTCGCAGAGACTCTTGGGGCCGAGGCAGATCCCGCGGTCGCCCCGGTCTCTCTTGGGGGACCAAACCCCCTCCCAAGGCCCCTCAGGCATGAGGAGGTGCCCTCACCCAACCGGGTGGGGGGACGGCTTCGGCTTTTTGCTCACGTCTGGAGGCTTCGCGTCTCAGACCGGTGGATTCAGGAGGTGGTGTCCTCCGGTTACAAGATGAAGTTTGCAGCCTGGCCGCCCCCAAGATTCCTCTGATCCCGGATATCCAAAACCCTGTGTCAGCTCAGGGACTGCGTCTGGCCGCCCAACGTCTTCTGGCGTCAGGTGTCATCTGTCAGGTTCCTCTTTAAGAACAGGGTCGGGGGTACTACTCCAACCTGTTCACGATGCCCAAGAAGGACGGCTCCCTGAGGCCCATCTTGGACTTAAAGGGTCTCAACAAGTTTGTCAGGTTCAAGGAGACTTTACGCTCGGCCGTAAGTTCTCTTCGGCCGGGCGACTTCATGACCACGGTGGACATCAAGGATGCCTATCTTCACGTGCCAATCTTCCCAGGTCACCAGAGGTTCCTGAGGTTCGCTCTGGGGGATCAACACTACCAGTTTGTGGCTTTGCCGTTCGGTATCACCTCGGCTCCTCGGGTTTTCACCAAGGTGTTGGCCGGCGTCATGGGTCTCCTGAGGAATCGGGGCATTCGCATACTTCCTTACCTGGACGACATTCTGATTGCTGCTCAGTCTCTTCATCAGGCTGAGAGGGATACTCAGGTGGTGACGTCCACTCTCGAGTCCTTCGGCTGGGTGATCAACTATCCCAAGTCTTCACTATCTCCGTCTTTGGTGAGGTCCTTCCTGGGCATGACGCTGGATACTTCTCAGGTCAAGGTATTTCTCCCTCAGCAGAAGGTGGAGAGCATTCAGATGCAGGCACGGGCCTTCCTGTCGTGTCCTCACCTCCTGTCGTGTCTTGCTTCGAGGCGGTTCCCTTTGCTCAATTCCACATGAGACCTCTTCAGTTGCATCTCTTGTCGGTTTGGGATCGGAATCAGGAGTCCCTGGATCAGGAGTTTGCTCTGTCCCCTCTGGTCAGGCAGTCTCTCTCCTGGTGGCTGGACTCGAGGAATCTTCTAGTGGGCAGGTCCTTTCTGCCTCTGCGCTGGGAGACTGTCACCACAGATGCCAGTCTGACCGGCTGGGGGGGAGTTCCGAGGTCAGTGGGGTCCCCAGGAGGCCCACGCGCCCATCAATATTCTAGAGCTGTGGGCGATCAGGTTGGTTCTCTCCCAGTTGACCTCCCACCTTCGAGGTCGTGTTGTACAGGTCCGCTCGGACAATCAGACGGCGGTTGCCTAAATCAATCATCAGGGAGGGACCCGGATCAAGCAGGCCCTCAAGGAAGTGTCTCTGATCTTGTCTTGGGCGGAGGAGACTGTTCCCTGCATCTCGGGGGTTTACATTCCAGGGGTGAAGAATCAGGAGGCGGACTCTCTGAGCAGGGGGACGTCTCGCCTGGGGGAATAGTCCCTCAGCATCAAGATCTTTCACGGCCTGTGTCGCCGCTGGGGTCAGCCGAACGTGGACTTGTTTGCGTCCCGTCACAAGCTTCCAAAATTTGTCTCCCTCTCAAAGGACCCTCTGGCCATGGACGCGCTGGCAATTCCTTGGACGTAGTTTCGGCTCCTCTATGTCTATGCCCGAGGATCCTGAGCTTCTCACGCAGGGACAGCTGCGTCATCCCAATTTACAAACACTGGCTTTAACGGCTTGGCTGCTGAAACCTCTATCCTGATGGGCAGGGGTTTGCCGGCCTCTGTGGTTGATACCTTGATTCAGGCTCGGAAGAAATCCTCGTCTTTTATCTACTACAGGGTCTGGCATGCTTACATTGCTCTTCAAGGGGCAATTTTTTTCCAAAGATCCTTTGCTAACCACAGGCTTGTTAAGACCTTCTTTCAGTGTGTTACACATGTGCATCCACCGCGTAAGCCTCTGCTACCGGTTTGGGACTTAAACTTGGTGTTGTCTGCTCTACAGGGTCCTCCCTTTGAGCCCTTGTGCAATGCTGCGCTGTCCGTTATGGCTCTTAAAGTGGCCTTTTTGGTCGCTATTACTTCGGTGCGTCGAGTCTCTGAGCTGGCGGCGCTTTCCATGAAACCTCCTTATTTTGAGCGGCATCAGGATAAGGTGGTGTTCCGTCTTAACCTGGAATTTTTGCCCAAGGTTGTCTCGGCTTTTCATCTCAATGAGGACATTGTCTTACTTTCCTATTGTCCTGCCCCTGCTAACTCCAAGGAACGGAACCTCCATTCTCTGGATGTGGTTAGGGCGCTCAAGTATTATTTGGTCGCCACTGAGCCTTTTAGGAAGTCTGATTCTCTTTTTGTTCTTCCTTCCGGTCCTAGGAAGGGCTTGCCTCCAGCCAAATCCACTATCAGCAAGTGGATTAGACAAGTGGTGGTGCATGCTTATTCTGCCAAAGGGAAGGAACCTCCCTTCCGTGTTACTGCTCATTCTACTAGGGCTATTGGTGCCTCTTGGGCTTTTCAGCACCAGGCTTCTGTTGAACAAGTTTGTAAGGCCGCTACGTGGTCTTCTGTTCATACGTTTTCTAAGTTTTACAAGGTTGATGTTAGGGCCTCAGCTGATGCTGTTTTTGGCTGCAAGGTGCTTCAGGCGGTAGTGGTTTGAACTGTCTGCCGTTACTCATTGGGGATCCCACCCTACTTTAAGGACACTGCTATTGGATGTCCCAGAAGTAATGATTGAATGAAACAGGCCATGCTGTACACTTGGAAAAATACAATTCTGTAATTACTCACCTGTAGAATTGATTTTACTGTTTACAGCACGGCCTGTTTCATCCCTCCCTTGTTATTGTTGCCTCTTTATGGTGATTGGTTTCAAGTTAGCCTTTTTTATTTTGTGTATTATTTGTTCATGGTTTATCTCCCGGCTTCTTGCATAACTGCTTTTCAACACTGGGGGTCTATTGGTGATTCTTGGCTTTTTATAGGGCCGGGAGGAGCCACAATTCTTCTGCAGTCAACTGCGCCACGTTGTGGCGGAATACCCAGAAGTAATGACTGAATGAAACTGGCTGTGCTGTACACAGTAAAATCAATTCTACGGGTGAATAATCACAGAATTGTATTTTTCCTTCTAATCCATTCCAGGCCGTCCCTTCTTCATTACCTCTGGGTATTCTCCGCCCAAAGGGGCGTGGACTGCAAGATCAAAGATGTGGCTCCTCCCGGCCCCCTATAAATAGCAGCTGCCTCTTAACCAAGCCCAGTCTACGTCTTGCAGTGGAACTGCGAAGATCGCTTACACTTTCTCAGGGATTTTAGCAGCAAAGCGGGGCCTCTAACCTGTCGGCTTGCTGCATGACCCTATTTCCACGGATTCCTCTGACCCATCTGATGTCTCCCCAGCTTTGGCTGTTTTCCTGGGATCCGTGACGGTAGGGTGAAATGGCTACAAGCTTCTCTAGAACAAGCAGGTCAGCCGCAGCTCTTTTTATGGTGAACCTGCTGAGAAACCATGATATATTTTCTTATGTCACCCTCCCTTCTCCCACATGTATTTTATTTTTATTGTTTGTGCTTGTGTGACTTTACTGCGTGGGGGAGCGGAGAGCTCCGTCGCCATAGCAGCACTACGGCGAGGAGCGGTCCGCTGCCGCTCCTCCCACATACTCACCACCCTCGTTCCCTCTCCGTGCGGAGGCCTCTTGATAGGGGGCGTGGGCCGTACACAGGCCGGCACGCCCCGTGGGCTCCTCGCGGTTGGGGGGGGCAGCCACCACTGCTAAATCGCAATTGGGGGCGGATTCACGAGCGAGCGGCGCACAGGCCTGGCTGTCGCTCTGGTGACACTCCCCCGACCAGAAGCTTCTGGAAGACGCGTGCTGCGTATCCCTGTACAGGCGCTGCTGGAGCACTGTATCGTTAGTACTGCTTTTTTTTTACATGTTGCTTGCTTTAAAAAAAAAAAAGAGAGAAGGCGTATTTTTATATATCTATATATATATATATGATGATGATATTATTTTTAAGTTTTATATGTATCTATATCTGTTTATTTTATGGCAGTGTGGGCCATATTTTGATTACTGTCTCCTCTCTTTTTGATTTTAGATTGTGGGAAGAAGGTTGTAGGGTTGTGGTTTTTCCCGGTCCCCCGTTGTAGGGGATAGGCTTAGGCCATTAGCATCTATTTTGCTTTTCACGATTATTGCATATTCCAAAATCACCATAACGAAGGCATCAGGGGATAGTGAGCCGGGCACCCCACTTGGGCAAGACAGGCTCTGCCCCTTGTGCAGACGGAATCCCCTGGGCGGGTTCAGCACAATTTGTTCCACTTGCGCCAGAGGCATTGTTTCGGACCATGAGAGGGCTGTCGCTTCCGCCCCTAGTCCTGCGTCAGCTCCAGCCTCTCCCCCGCTGCTGCAGTTAGCCCCTAGAGAAGGGGGAGACGGCAGGGGGACACACTCAGATTTGGCACAGAGGCTGGCTAGCCTCGAGAAACAGGTCTCATTGGCAGCTCCTAAAAAGGCCTCGAGTAAGAAGCGGCATCTAGAGCCGGTTTACTCAGACGAAGATTTGTATGCTTCTTTTGGTTCCGCGGAGGAAGGGGAGTCGGCAGATGAACCACTCTCGGAGGGTGAGTTGCTCTCCGGTGGAGAAGATAGCAACTCTGGTTATTCCTCGGATGAGGATTCCTTCCTCCCAGATGATACGGAAAGCTTGCTTTCCTCGGTTTTTGACATTTTACACATTGTTCATTACAAGGTGGTCAAGAGAAAGAAGGATGATTTGGTTTGGCCTGAAAGGCAGCGGCGGGTTTTTCCTGAACAGCCACATTTTTCTAAGATGGTGCTTAAGGAGTAGGTAAGGCCCAACAAGCTGCCGTCGGTTCCTAAGGGCCTGAAGAGACAGTATCCTTTCGCTGCCGAGTTGATAAAATCATGGTCGCATCCTCCCGAGGTGGACCCTCCGGTTTCAGGTCTGTCTAACACCACTATTATGCCGTCACCTGATAATGCTTCCTTAAGAGACCCTGCTGACAAACGCATGGATCAGTTGGCAATTGTTTCCCTAGCCACGAGGAAAAAGGTTAAGCAGCTTGTGGCTAAGGCTAAGTCTCGCAGACGGGCTCAGGATTACAGGGAACTCAGACCCTGTTTGGATTTCATCGGCTTTGTTGTTACTGCCATGGATGATGTAGTCAGGCTAAGTGCCAAGACTTCGGCTTTGCTTGTAGCATTACGCCGTTCGCTGTGGTTGAAGCAGTGGTCGGCCGATGCGGGGGGTCAGCTGTTCGGGGAGCAGCTAGACCTTTTGGTCAAGGATGGTAAGCTCCCTCAAGGAAAGAAACCTACTCGGCCCTTTCGGCACTCCTCTTCTTACCGGTTCTTAGTTTTCCAGTGCCCGCAGAGATTCTTGGGGCAGAGGTAGGTCCCGCAGTCGGCCCAAGCCGAGCACCCTCACCCGTACGGGTGGGGGGACGGCTACTGCTGTTTGCTCCAATCTGGAGGCGTCACGTCTCGGATCTTTGGATTCAGGAGGTGGTGTCGTCAGGTTACAAGATCGAGCTGGCAGCCAGACCACCCACAAGATTTTTATGGTCAAGGGCATCCCGAAACCTGCTAAAAGCAGAAGCTTTGAGAGCCGCTGTTCGGCACCTCCTGCGGATAGGAGTGATTTCTCATGTGCCCCGGCAGGAGCAGGGTCAGGGATTTTACTACAACCTATTCACGGTTCCCCAGAAGGATGGATCGGTGCAGCCGATCTTGGACCTAAAGAGCCTCAACAAGTTTATAAGGGTCAGACATTTCCGCATGAAAACATTGAGGCCAGCGGTGAGGTCGCTTAGGCCCGACGACTTTATGACTATGGTGGACATCAGGGACACGTATCTACACATCCCTATTTTTCCGGGGCATCAGAAGTTTTTGAGGTTTGCATTGGAGGGTCAGCAGTTAGTTTGTGGCATTCCCCTTCGGCATACCCTCAGCTCCCAGGGTGTTCACCAAGGTGCTGGCGGGCCTCATGGCTATCCTGAGGGGTCAGGGTATTCATGTATTATCCTATTTGGACGACCTTATGATCTCGGCCCCGTCCCTTCAGGAGGCCGAGAGCGACACCCGGACCGTGCTGTCAACTCTGGAAGCTTTCGGTTGGGTGATCAACTACCCCAAGTCACATATCACTCACTGGGATGACCCTAGACACTGTTCAAGTCAAGGTCTTTCTACCGCAGCAGAAGGTCTTGTGTCTCCAGACGCAGATACAGGCTTTGCTGGCTTGTCAACATCCATTGGTGCGCCTAGGGATGAGATTGGTGGGCCTAATGGTGGCTTGCTTTGAAGCAGTGCCCTTTGCTCAATTCCACATGAGGCCTCTTCAGCTGAACCTACTAGCCAGCTGGGATCGGTCCCCGGAATCCCTGGACCAAGGATTTGTGCTGTCCCCCCCGGCCAGGCAATCCCTCTTGTGGTGGTTGGATCCTCGCAATCTGCTGGTAGGCAAGTCCTTTCGGACTCCCAATTGGGAGATAGTTACCACGGATGCCAGTCTTACAGGCTGGGGAGGCATTTGGCAGACCCAGAAGATCCAGGGTCAGTGGGGTCAGAGAGAGAACCGGTTGCCCATAAATCTCTTGGAGCGGAGGGCAATTTGGCTTGTTCTCCTACATCTGACCCCCAATTTAAGGGGCCATGCGGTTCAGGTCCACTCGGACAATCAGACGGCTGTGGCCTACATCAACCACCAGGGCGGTACTCGGAGCAAGAGATCCCTCAAGGAGGTAAGCCGGATACTGAGTTGGGCAGAGGAGAATGTTCCCTGCATTCCCTCTCAGCAGGAAGGCCTTTCAAGCTCTGTGCCTCCGCTGGGGTCAACCGGACGTGGATCTTTTTACGTCCAGACACAATCACAAACTTCCAAGGTTCATATCTCTTTCAAGAGACCCTCTGGCCATAGCAACAGATGCCCTGGCGATTCCCTGGACAGGGTTCAATCTTCTGTATGCCTTTCCTCCATTTTTGCTCCTGGACCAAGTACTACGCAAAATAGTCCAGGAGGGGGTACTAACCATCCTGGTGGCCCCTCGTTGGCCAAGGAGGAGTTGGTTTGCAGACATCCATTTTTTTTCCAGAAGTCTATTGCCAATCACAGATTAATCAGAACCTTTTTTCAGGGGATCACTCATGTTCGCCCACAGCGAAAACCAGTTTTACAGGTGTGGGACCTAAATCTGGTGTTATCTGATCTCCAGGGTGCCCCCTTTGATTCTTTGTATGACGCTACATTGACTATGCTGACGCTCAAAGTGATTTTTTTGGTGGCGATCACCTCTGTGCGCCGAGTATCGGAATTGGCCACGTTATGTATGCAACCACCTTATTTTGAATTGCACAGGGACAAGGTGGTTTTTCGTGGCAAGCCTGATTTTTTGCCTAAGGTCGTTTCTCATTTTCCCCTCAATGAGGAGGTTGTCTTACCTTCCTAGTGTCCAGCACCAGCTAATCCTAAAGAAAGGACTCTTCATGCTTTGGATGTGGTTAGAGCTATAAGACATTACCTGGCTGCGACTGAATCTTTACGGAAATCAGATTTGCTTTTTGTCTTACCGGAAGGCTCTAGAAAGGGATTTCCACCAGCCAAGTCCACACTCAGTAGGTGGATTAGACAGGCAGTGGTACGAGCCTATTCTGCCAAGGGGAAAGAACCCCCCTTTCGGATCACAGATCATTCTACTAGGGCCATTGGTGCTTCCTGGGCCTTTCAGCGTCAGGCCTCTGTGGAACAGGTTTGTAAGGCCGCCACTTTGTAAAACTTGGTAAATGTATGAACTGAAGAGCAAGTGGATGTGAGGGCCTCAGCTGACGCTGGTTTCGGCCGAAAGGTGCTTCAGGCGGTAGTGAAATGAGCTACCTACTGTTCCGCATTCGGGACCCGGTCCATATTGGACACTGCTTTTGGATGTCCCAGAGGTAATGCAAAAGGGACAGCCTGGAATGGAATGGAAGGAAAAACGCAATTCTGTGAGACTCACCTGTAGAATTGGTTTTATTTCCTATCCATTCCAGGCCGTCCAACCCACCCTCTTCGAGGTTTATTATTGTCCTGCATGCCTTTTTTATGGTGATTGAACCATTACTTGTTCATAGGACACTTGTTATACAAATTTAAGATTATAGGTTTTTGAGAGAGTACAAGCGGAGGCTATGTGAAGTAACAGGCCTCCCGGCCTGCCTCTTGTTATTGAGTTACTGCTTTTTAATTACTGGGCTTGGTTAAGAGGCAGCTGCTATTTATAGGGGGCCGGGAGGAGCCACATCTTTGATCTTGCAGTCCACGCCCCTTCGGGCGGAGAAGACCCAGAGGTAATGAAGAAGGGACTGCCTGGAATGGATAGGAAATAAAACCAATTCTACAGGTGAGTCTCACAGAATTGCGTTTTCCATGTTGCAGACGCCTCCAGGAGTGTCCACCCTATTACTAAACTTTGTATCATCCGCAGACAGGCAAACTTTTCCTACCAAGCCTTCTCCTATGTCACCTACAAACATATTAAAAAGAATGGGGCCCAGGACAGAGGCTTGTGGCACACCACTTATAACTCGCCTTTCAGACTGCACGCCATTAACAACAAGAAAGAAAATGGTGGTTCCCCAATATCCCACAACCACACGGTTAATTTTTTTTTTTAACACTCAGGCAGTCCATCAGGCTGTTCCATTGCACAGTTGAACCCCAAGCGTACCAATACTCTCCTCTTCTTCTGGGTTTCAGTGATGGCAGCCAAACAAGACGGTTGCCAACCATTCAAGGTTACCTGTGTGGCAATTGAACAGATTTCTGGTCCCTGTCATACAGCACTCCATTAAGAAAAGGTATCTACTAAATTTAGGGCTCACTGGCAGCAGGAGGTGCGCTTTAAATATTTTGTCACATGCTGACCTGAACAGGATGTAATACCACGTATTATGCAGCTCTATTGTGTCTGGAGAGGAAAGCGCTGTGTAAATTAAATAAAAGAGAATCCGAAATTAAAGAATAAACAAATGACTTATACAGGGTTCACTCACTTTTTCTTCCAACTGTGTGAATATTTTTCTCAAAGCATTTTGTGTAAACTAGTGGCACTCCCAGGATTACACCCGGGAAAGGGGGGGGGGGGGTATTTGGTGCGGGACAGAAAGGGGTGTGCCCCAGAAAGAGGTGTGGCATATCATGATAGGGTTACCACATGTGGGTGCAACATTTTTATGCTTTGATGGTACATTAACTTTTTTTTCTCTGAGGGTTACCATATGAGATGGGATACATACTGCCAGCGGCTACAGACTGGTCTGGACTTACAACATTTTATTTTAGAGGAACATTGCAGGTATTGGGGAATAAATAAAAACACAATTCTGTGAAACTCACCTGTAGAATTGGTTTTGTTATCCATCCATTCCAGGCCGTCCAGGAGTACTTACAGATGAGTGTTCGCCCCTAGTGGGCGCTGACTGCAAGATCAAAAGATGTAGCTCCTCCCAGCCCCCTATGAAGGCAGCTGCCTGTCTATTCAGTCCCCAGTAGTTTAAAAGCAGTACTCAATAAAAGAGGTAGGCCGGGAGGTCCTAACAAAAAAAAAAATAGGAGACCATGTTATCTCACATAGCCTCTGCTTGTACACTCTCGAATCAAAACTAAAAACTTGTATAACTAATGTCCTATGAACAAAAATGGTTCAATCACCATAACAGGCAAGCAGGACATAATGAACCACAAGGGCGGGGTGAACGGCCTGGAATGGATGGATAACAAAACCAATTTTACAGTTGAGTTTCACAGAATTGTGTTTTTCTCCTCCATCCATTCCAGGCCATACAGAAGTACTTACAGATGGGACATCCAAAAGCAGTGTCCATATGGGCGGGATCCCCAGTGCGGAACAGCATGTAGTTCATTTCACTACCGCCAAAAGCACCTTTTGGCCAAAAACAGCGTCAACTGTTGCCCTGACATCCACCTTGTAAAACTTTGGTATTCAGTTCATACTTTTACAAACTTGTTCCACTGATGCCTGATTCTGAAAAGCCCAAGAGGCACCAATAGCCCTAGTAGAATGAGCTGTGATCCGAATGGCTCTGACCACATCCAAAGCATGGAAGACCCGTTCTTTGGGATTAGCCGGTGCTGGACACAGGGAAGGTAAGACAACTTCTTCATTAAGGTGAAAAGGAGAAAAGACCTTAGGCAAAAAATCAGGTTTATAACGAAAAACCACCTTATCTCTGTGCAACTCAAAGTAGGGTGGTTTCATACAAAGCGCAGCCAGCTCTGATATGCGACGTACCGAGGTAATCGCCACCAGAAAAAACGCCTTGAGAGTCAGCAAAGACAATGTAGCGGCATTCAATAGCTCAAAGGGAGGACTCTGGAGCAGACAGCACTAGATTCAAGTCCCACACCGGTAAGACTAATTTACGCGGTGAGCGGACATGGGTGACTCCCTGGAAGAAAGTCTGGATCAATCTATGATTGGCAATGGACCTCTGGAAGAAAATAGATAAGGCTGAGACCTGACACTTGAGGGTGCTCAGCTGGAGGCCCAATTCTAGACCGTGTTGTAGAAACTCCAGAATTCTTGTGTGAATAACCATGGGCGATAAACCTTTCTCCGCCAGGATTGAGGTTTCCATAGCCAGGCCGTCAAAGCCAGCGTCCGTTAATTTGGGTGCCGTAGCGACCCCTGTGTGAGAAGGCCTGGATCGTCGGGCCTGATGTAGTGATCTATTGACATCTGTATTATGTCCGCAAACCAACTCCTCCTCGGCCAGCGAGGAGCCACTAGGATGGCTGGTACCCCTTCTTGGGCTATCTTGTGCAAAACTCTGCCCAGGAGCGGAAACTGAGGGAATGCATACAGAAATTTGAACTCCGCCCAAGGGATCGCCAGAGCGTCTGTTGCCATGGCCAGAGGGTCTCTTGAGAGAGAGACGAACCTTGGAAGCTTGTGATTGTGTCTGGACGCAAAAAAGATCCACGTCTGGTTGACCCCAGCGGAGGCACAGAACCTGAAAGGTCTCGCTGCTGAGGGACCATTCCCCCAGGCGCAAGGAGCTCCTGCTCAGGGAGTCTGCCTCCTGGTTTTCCACCCCGGGGATGTAGACCGCCGAGATGCAGGGAACATTCTCCTCTGCCCAAGTCAGAATCCGGCTTACCTCCTTGAGAGATCTCTTGCTCCGAGTCCCTCCCTGGTGGTTGATGTAGGCCACAGCTGTCTGATTGTCCGAGCGGACCTGGATCGCATGTCCCTTCAAATGGGGAGTCAGGCGTAGGAGAACCAACCAAATTGCTCTCCGCTCCAAGAGATTTATGGGTAACCGGTTCTCCTTCGGACCACAATGACCCTGGATCTTCTGGGTCTGCCAAACGCCTCTCCAGCCTGTAAGACTGGCATCCGTGGTAACTATCTGCCAATGGGGAGTCTGGAAGGACTTGCCTACCAGCAGGTTCCGAGTGTCCAACCACCACAAGAGGGACTGCCTGGCCGGGGGGGGGGGGGGGGGGACAGCAAAAATCCTTGTTCCAGAGATACCTGCGACCGATTCCAGCAGGTCAGCAGGTTCAACTGTAGAGGTCTCATGTGAAATTGGGCGAAGGGCACTGCCTCGAAGCACGACACCATTAGGCCCACCAATCTCATCCCCAGACGTACCGACGGCTGTTGACAAGCCAGCAAGGCCTGCACTTGCGTCTGGAGTCCCAAAACTCTCTGCTGTGGCAGAAAGAAATTCCAATTGTGGAGCAGCCTAATACAGGATCCTCCGATTGTGTGACCCACATATGTATAAAAAGAATTCGGTTGGTACGTGGTCAAGCGTTGTCAACACACTACTGGGTTTGGGTTTAGACAATCCCCAAAGGATTTGGATACGCTTTTGACCAAGACCACACCATATATCTATCAAAATATTTATTGTATACAAAACTTAATACATTTTACATGATAAAAATTATCCAAGCTCTCAATTGCTTATATATTATACATCATTTTAAGATTTTACAGATTCCTTCACCACATTAGGTAATTATTTTTCTATAGCAGATGTACAGTATATTGCTCCCTATTCTCTCAGTGATCAAGTTGATTTCACTGGTCCTTCACAGTTGGGCAGACATGTTTCACCTGTTAGGTATTGGCTTCCTCTGTGCCCTTGACTAAAGGAAATCCTGGGTGCTATTTGCGTTTCATCATCATTTTACATATTGTAGTCATCTTATTGCATACTGTAATCGTGTCAATTGTACCCAAGAGAAGTATAGCTCATTCACCCTTATGGTATGGAGTCATGGACAGCTGGCCCTGATCTGTTTCTGTATTGACCCTGCGATGTCATAGGTGTGTGTCCTCCAAATTGCTCCCAAATTTTGTATTGCTTTAAAAGTGCACAGTCGCGCTGGTGTGCAGTTGTGGCGTCCAAGTCCTCTCTGCTCGTCGGTCTAGGGGTGGCAGAAAGACCTTGACCTGACCGGTGTCTAGCGTCATTCCCAGGAAGAATCTCACTGTTGAAGGCGTGATAAATTACTTGGGGTAGTTGATCACCCAGCCGAAGGTTTCCAGGGTTGACAGTACAGTCCGGGTGTCACTCTGGGCCTCCTGAAGGGACTGGGCTGAAATCAGAAGGTCATCTAGATAGGGTAACACAAATACCCTGACTCCTCAGGATAGCCATGATGCCCGCCAGCACCTTGGTGAACACTCGGGGAGCTGAGGATATGCCGAATGGGAGTGCTACAAACTGGTAATGTTGATCCTCCAGTGCAAACCTCAAAAACTTCTAATGTCCTTGGAAAATCGGGATGTCCACCATGGTCATAAAGTCGCCGGGCCGAAGCGATCTCACCGCTGACCGCATTGTTTCCATGCGAAAATGTCTGACCTTTACAAATTTGTTGTGACCGTTTAGGGTCCAAGATCGGCCGCAGCGTTCCGTCCTTCTAGGGGACCGTGAACAGGTTGGAGTAGAACCCCTGACCCTGTTCCTGCCGGGGCACAGCGCAGGTCACACCTATCCGCAGGAGGTGTTTAACAGCTGTTCTCAAAGCCTCAGCTTTTAGCGGGTCTTGGGATATCCTTGAACATAGGAATTTCGTGGGTGGCCTGGCTGCCAGCTCTATCTTATCTAATCCTCCGAGACGTGACATCTCCAGATCGGAGCGAACAGCAAAAGCCGTCCCCCCACTCGTATGGGTGAGGGCGCCCCCTCATGCCTGAGAGGGCTTGGCAGGGGGTTTGGACTTAGTATCCCAGTGGGATTGGGCCGGCTGCGGTACCTACCTCTGCCCCAGGTATCTGCGGGCACCGGAAAATGAAGAGCCTCTTCCTCCCTGAAAAAAACGATAAGAACAGGAGTTCCGAAAGGACCAAGCAGGCTTTCTTCTCTGAGGGAGCTTACCATCCTTGACCAAAAGGTCCAGTTGCTCCCCAAACAGCCGGCTTCCCACAAAAGGTAGACTTGTGAGGGACTTCTTGGCAGCCGCATCAGCCGACCACTGCTTCAACCACAGCGAGCGGCGTAAAGCTACAAGCAAGGCCGAAATTCTGGCACCAAGCCTGACCACATCATCCATGGCAGTAACAACAAAGCCGATGAAATCCAAGCAGGCCTTGAGTTCCTTAAACTCCTCTGCCCATTTGTGAGATTTAGCCTTAGCCACAAGGTGTTTAACTTTTCTCCTGTTGGCTAGTGAAACAATTGCCGAGGCACAAGCAGGCCGAAAAAGGGCACCAGCAAAGGTGAAAGTATGGCAAACCAACTGATCCATGCGTTTGTCTGCAGGGTCACGTAAGGAAGCATTGTAAGGTGCATAAACGTGGTGTTGGACAATCCTGACACCTAGGGGCCACCTCGGGAGGGTGAGACCACAACCGAATCAATTTGGCAGAGAAAGAATACCACCTATCCAGGCCCTTAGGAACTGACGGTAACTTATTCCTACTACTTATTCCTTATTCTAACCGATTCCTTAAGGATCATGTTAGAAAAATGGGCTGCTTGGAAAAAAAACGCCGTTGTCTTTCAGGTCGAAATAAATCACCCTTTTTCCTCTTAGCCGTTCTGGGAGAAACAATGTGCAAGGTATCAAAAACGGAAGAAAGCAAACTCCCTGTATCATCTGAAAGGAAGGAATCCTCATCTAAGGAAGAGCCAGAGTCGCTGTAGTCTCCAGCGGAAAGCAATCGTGCCACTGAGAGTGGGTCATCTGGCGACTCACCTTCCTCCGCAAATCCCAAGGAATCATCATCCGACTAAACCGGCTCCAGATGCCGCTTCTTACTCGAGGCCTTTTTAGGGGCTGCCAACGAGATCTCTTTCTCAATGCTAGCCAACCTGTGCGCAAGATCAGCATGTGTCCCCTTGCTGGCTCCCCCTTCACTAGGGGCTAACTGCAGCAGCGGAGGATCCAGAGAGGCTGGTGGTAACACAGGGCTAGGGTCAGGAGCGACCGCCCACTCATGGTCCAAAACAATGCCTCTGGCACAAGTGGAACAAATGGTGCTGAATCCGCCCAGGGGATTCCGTCTGCACAAGGGGCAGAGCCTGTCCTGCCCAAGTGGGGTGCCCGGCTCACTATCCCCTGATGCCTCCATTATGGTGATTTTGAATAAAAATATTCAATAAGGCTAAAAGACACTAATGGCCTAAGCCTAATAGCCAATCCCTCTTTTTAATAATGGGGACCGGGAGGAACCACAACCCTCAACCTCCAGCCCACAGTCTAAAACAAAAAGAAAAAGACAGTAATCACAAAATGACCCCAATGTCATGTATTACCATATAAGAATCATAAAATATACAGGCATTAAATTAAGCAATACAATGAAAATAAGTGTCTATCCCCCCTTTAGCCCCTTAACACAGGACAACCAAGAGGGACTCACGACCGCGCCGCTCACACCACGCCAGGAGCCAATAAGCCTGTCTCCCCTTCACAGCCGAGACCGCAGCCGCGCTCGCAAGGCCCCAGCGCACCGAGCAGCAGTGTTTCTAGAAGGTCCGCCGGGGGAGCGTTACAGGCGCGACGTCAGCCTGCGCGTCATCGCCCAACTCCACCCCCGGCGCGGCGCCATGAGATGCCTGAGGAGCCTGACATGGCCCCCTGGGAGGAAGTGCAGGCCGCGAGAGCCTGCGGGGTGCGTCTGCCCACATGCGCACGGTCCCCGGACAGAGACCCGGCGAGGGAGCGAGACAGGTAAGGAGGTGGAGGAAGCGGCATCGGACCACTCCTCGCTGTAGGCACTATTGTGAGGAGCTCTCCACTGCTCCTCCTAAGTAGCAAAAGCACACCATACAGTACACAACTAATAAAGCATGTGGGTGAAGGGGGAGCATATATGAAGTACATATATCTGCGGTTTCCCAGTAGGCTCACCATAAATGCCTGCGGCCCAGAGCCATGTGCTCTGTCAGAATGCCCCAGACCCCGGTGTTTCACGGCTATGGCTAAGGATTTGCAGCATTCACTCCGAGACAGCTAAGGGGGGTGCAGAGGAGCCAGGAATGTTGCCGGATGTCTGTGTTTTAGATAACGCCGACATCCGAAAGGCAGTGAGAGAGGGGGAGGGGTGTCAGAAAAGGTCTGATGTTCCTCTTTAAAGTGGACCAACACCCAGGATTTTGACTATCCTGGGATTTGGTCCACTTCGGGGGGGGGGGAACCCTGATTGGGGGTGCCCCACTGTGTGAAACCCCCCAGAAAGACCCAAAAACTCACCTCACCACGCTCCCACGTGACCGCGCCGTCCAATCCCCGCCGACGGACAAGCGGGTGACAGCGACGGACAAGATAGTGCGTCCGCCTCCTGCACGTCACTCTTACAGGGCGCCATTCACAAACGGCGGGCGTGTGCACGTCTAGAGGGGCTGCCGTCGCCGCCGATAAGGTAAGGTTTTTTTTTGGGGGGGGGGGTTTCACCCCATGATTTCACCCTGATCTCGGATGTCCCGCGGTGAGGGAGGTGATCAGCCCGGGAATCTTATAGATTCCCGGGCCGATCACCCGTGGGTGTTGGTCCACTTTAACGTTAGAGAAATTAGCACATTTAACAAAATACTACTACTATGAACATATATCCTCCTATATACACAGCACATAGATAAATATGGAAGCCCAATATCACACAAATGATTTAAAGCGAAACCAAACCGTCCTCCGGTATGGTGCCTGCTAGGAGAGGGGTGCGCACTGAAGAGCAGAACGTGGTGATCTGGTGGCTGGATTCAGCTGACACTTAAAGGATCAAATGGCCCAATGATAAAAATCCATATAAATATGCTGGATTATTCACTGTTAAAGGTACAGGTTAAAAAAGGGGACCCTGTCAGTGAGCTGTTGCGGCAATGTCAGAGAGGCCGCCTGTCCTCCTTATGGCCAGGGTTGGCACTTGCTTTATTAGGAAGCTGATCTCTGTACAATGACCTATTGGCTGCTGTGGTGAGACTAGCAGGGTGGCCTCTTCTCCTCCTTGGTGACAGGTCAGAGTGTTTGGTCTCCCCTGTTCCTGGTTAGTGCTATGCTACATATGGGGGGTGCTTTCCAGCTAGGCATGTGTGGGACCCAATATACGAACTATACTCACCTAACCCTGCAGGGATTATGAGATGGGATGCATACTGCCAGCAGACCTACAGCATTTTATTTTAACATCTGTGCCTGTCCTTGCTATGCGACACCCCTTCCCCCCCCCAAAACAATCGCTGCCCTGTCCCCAGCATCTCTGGGTTAAGGCGCATGCTCCTGTGCCTATCCATTCATTCATATTGGCTTAGGGCAGGAGTGCATCCACGTCTGTACTGGGGATGGGGTGGTTCCCACTCACTATTACCAAGCTCTGCTTCTAAACAGAGCTGTCTATTGGGCATTAACGTGCACACTGCCAATTGGACAAAAGCCCGCCCGCATGTGCCGTAGTACCGGGGATAAGGTAAGTTTCTAACGCCATCTGGAGGGTTACAAATAGTGAGACATCCCAAATCGAGGCAAGTAAGTATAGTGAGCATCCAGGGTTTTGTTCTGCTTTAAACAAATATAAAGACTATAATAGGCACAACTGTGACCCATATCTCTGCATCACTGCTTGCTGCACCCTTATCTCTGCCCCATACCCGACCTGCTGCACCCTTATCTCTGCCCCATACCCGACCTGCTGCACCCTTATCTCTGCCCCATACCCGACCTGCTGCACCCTTATCTCTGCCCCATACCCGACCTGCTGCACCCTTATCTCTGCCCCATACCCGACCTGCTGCACCCTTGTCTCTGCCCCATACCCGACCTGCTGCACCCTTATCTCTGCCCCATACCCGACCTGCTGCACCCTTCATCTCGGCCCCTCACCCCGCTGCACTCATTTCTACCACACTGTTGGCTGCACCCTCATCTCTGCCATCTTGTTGCCCCCCATCTCTGTGCTGCTGTTTGTTGCACCCCATCTTTGCCCTGCACCACTATCTTTTACTTGTTGCCCCTGCACCTACTGAATCATGTCTCTGCCCCAAATCCCGCTGCACCCCATCTCTGCCTCGCACCCAGCAAACAACCCTCATCTCTGCCCCGCAAACAACCCTCATCTCTGACCCGCTGTCGGCTTCCCCCCTTATCTCTGTATCATACCAGCTGAACCCCATCTCTGCCCCACCCCACAAACAACCCTCATCTCTGCCCCACTACCTGCCTCACCCATCATCTCTGCCTCTCTCATCTTACTTGTTCCCCACATCTGTCTCACACCAGCTGAACCCCATCTCTGCCCCACCCCACAAACAACCCTCATCTCTGCCCCTCTCATCTTACTTGTTGCCCCACATCTCTGTCTCACACCAGCTGAACCCCATCTCTGCCCCACTACCTGCCTCACCCCTCATCTCTGCCTCTCTCATCTTGTTACACCACATCTGCCTCACACCAGCTGAACCCCCATCTCTGCCCCACCCCACAAACAACCCTCATCTCTGACCCGCTGTCGGCTGCACCCTCATCTCTGCCTCTCTCATCTTACTTGTTGCCCCACATCTCTGTCTCACACCAGCTGAACCCCATCTCTGCCCCACCCCGCAAACAACCCTCATCTCTGCCCCTCTCATCTTACTTGTTGCCCCACATCTCTGTCTCACACCAGCTGAACCCCATCTCTGCCCCACCCCACAAACAACCCTCATCTCTGCCTCTCTCATCTTACTTGTTGCCCCACATCTCTGTCTCACACCAGCTGAACCCCATCTCTGCCCCACCCCACAAACAACCCTCATCTCTGCCTCTCTCATCTTACTTGTTGCCCCACATCTCTGTCTCACATCAGCTGCACCCTCATCTCTGCCCCACTACCTGCCTCACCCCTCATCTCTGCCTCTCTCATCTTGTTACCCCACATCTCTCTCACACCAGCTGAACCCCATCTCTGCCCCACCCCGCAAACAACCCTCATCTCTGACCCGCTGTCGACTTCACCCTCATCTCTGCCCCACTACCTGCCTCACCCCTCATCTCTGCCCCTCTCATCTTGTTGCCCCACATCTCTCACACCAGCTGAACCCCATCTCTGCCTCACCCCTCATCTCTGCCTCTCTCATCTTACTTGTTGCCCCACATCTCTGTCTCACACCAGCTGAACCCCATCTCTGCCAAACCCCACAAACAACCCTCATCTCTGCCCCACTCATCTTACTTGTTGCCCCACATCTGTCTCACACCAGCTGAACCCCATCTCTGCCCCACCTCCCGCAAACAACCCTCATTTCTGCCCCACACCTCTTCCCCATACTCCGCGGATATCTGACTTGTCGCCCACTCCAAGTCCTTCTCTGCCCTGCACCTCCCCAAAGACCAGCCAGCCTGTGCGGTGTGTATGATCGTACAGACAGTGAGAGGCTCCAGCAAAATGGCTGCCCCATTCACTGAAGACATTCCTGGCCTCCCTCCAGTAAATATGTCCTCACTGAAGGAGGCAGCCATTTCAATGGAGCCCCTCACTGTCCCAGGGCAGGAAAGTTCGCCCGCCTGTTTCCCAGTTATATTCTCTCAACATTTCACAATTCCCTCAACTTGAAGAGTTGCAAAATATCCCAACCGAGAATCACCTCAGAGAAGAAAAGGAGGCGTGGCTCGCCCTCCGGCACGTGACCCGTGACGTCACACAAGGTCCTACGGTATGGCGCTTGTTGTGTGACGGGCGAGCAGTGAAGGGCAGCTCGGGTGATCCGGTGGCGGGATTCTGCAGACACGTAAGCAGCGCGTGCGCAGTGCTAGGACTAAGGCGCTTTTCTAAATACGCGTGTTTGTTCACTCTTAAACCGGACCTTCACCAGGATTTATTGAAAAGCCCAATCCCTTAAAAAAATCTATTCCCCAGCATCTAAAGTTAATATATTTTACGTTTTTAGTCACTTATTATTCTTTCCCCCACTGGGCTGCAACTCTGTTCTTGACTCAGAAGCATCACACTTATTGAGGAGAGGAGAGCGGGATAAAGTGCAGGGGGCGGGGTTTATAGCTGTGCTTTTCTCAGAGCAGAGCTGGGGTCAGGAAAATGTCAGCAATCCCAGAATGCAGAGTGGCACAGTCAGAAGGCACTTCCTGTTTGCAGGCTGCCTGATGTTCCATGAGCCGCCATCTTGGATGTTTAAAGGCTCATAACATGCAGTAGATGCAGGTAGGATGATTTTTAATGTGGGCAATCTGTATTTACAGGGTGTGGGAAACATATAAGATAGGCTCTTATTGAGGGTGAAGGTCCGGATTAATGTGGGCAATCTGTATGTACGGGGGGGGGGGGAGACACATATAAGATAGGCTCTTATTCACAGTGAAGGTCCGGATTAATGTGGGCAATCTGTATGTACAGGGTGTGGGAAATATATAAGATAGGCTCTTATTCAGGGTGAAGGTCCGGATTAATGTGAGCAATCTGTATGTACAGGGTGTGGGAAACATATAAGATAGGCTCTTATTCAGGGTGAGGGTCTGGATTAATGTGGGCAATCTGTATGTACAGGGTGTGGGAAACATAAGATAGACTCTTATTCAGGGTGAAGGTCCGGATTAATGTGGGCAATCTGTATGTACAAGGTGTGGGGAAACATATAAGATAGGCTCTTATTCAGAGTGAAGGTCCGGATTAATGTGAGCAATCTGTATGTACAGGGTGTGGGAAACATATAAGATAGACTCTTATTCAGGGTGAAGGTCCGGATTAATGTGAGCAATCTGTATGTACAGGGTGTGGGAATCATATAAGATAGACTCTTATTCAGAGTGAAGGTCTGGATTAATGTGGGCAATCTGTATGTACAGGGTGTGGGGAAACATATAAGATAGGCTCTTATTCAGAGTGAAGGTCCGGATTAATGTGAGCAATCTGTATGTACAGGGTGTGGGAAACATATAAGATAGACTCTTATTCAGGGTGAAGGTCCGGATTAATGTGAGCAATCTGTATGTACAGGGTGTGGGAATCATATAAGATAGACTCTTATTCAGAGTGAAGGTCTGGATTAATGTGGGCAATCTGTATGTACAGGGTGTGGGGAAACATATAAGATAGGCTCTTATTCAGAGTGAAGGTCCGGATTAATGTGAGCAATCTGTATGTACAGGGTGTGGGAAACATATAAGATAGACTCTTATTCAGGGTGAAGGTCCGGATTAATGTGAGCAATCTGTATGTACAGGGTGTGGGAATCATATAAGATAGACTCTTATTCAGAGTGAAGGTCTGGATTAATGTGGGCAATCTGTATGTACAGGGTGTGGGGAAACATATAAGATAGGCTCTTATTCAGAGTGAAGGTCCGGATTAATGTGAGCAATCTGTATGTACAGGGTGTGGGAAACATATAAGATAGGCTCTTATTCAGAGTGAAGGTCCGCTTTAAAGGTACAGGTTAAAAAAAATAGACCCTGTCAGTGAGCAGTTGTGGCAATGTCAGAGCGGCCGGGGTTGGCACTTGCTTTATTCGGATGCTGATCTCTGTACATTGACCTATCGGCTGCCATGTTGTGTGGTGAGACTAGCAGGGTGGCCTCTCCTCCTCCTCCAGGGCCGGCGCCAGCACAGGGCCCCGGGCATCTTCAGGGGCCCACTCAGGCTCCCACTTGGCCACATAGTATTATTTTACAGTGGACCCAAACCTCGGAGAGCCGGGTGTTGTGTGCAGACCTGCCCTTGGTTGGCAACATGGGATGATCAACAACAATGGAAAAGATGGCGGCATGGAGCAGAGGGCAGCTGATGGAAGCTCAGGAGGTGGTGAGAACCGAGTGACCACTGACGGCATTGATCGAGTCTTTAGTGGCAGCGGACTAAGCAAAAAGAACTAGAAGACTGGCTATAGGGAAGGCAATAAGGACTGGAGGGCAGTTGGTGGCTATAGGGAAGGCAATAAGGACTGGAGGGCAGTTGGTGGCTATAGGGAAGGCAATAAGGACTGGAGGGTGATTGGTGGCTATAGGGAAGGCAATAAGGACTGGAGGAGGATTGGTGACTATAGGGAAGACAATAAAGACTGGATGATGATTGGTGACTATAGGGAAGGGAATAAGGACTGGAGGATGATTGGTGGCTATAGGGAAGGCAATAAGGACTGGAGGGTGATTGGTGGCTATAGGGAAGGCAATAAGGACTGGAGGGTGATTGGTGGCTATAGGGAAGGCAATAAGGACTGGAGGGTGATTGGTGGCTATAGGGAAGGCAATAAGGACTGGAGGAGGATTGGTGGCTATAGGGAAGGCAATAAAGACTGGATGATGATTGGTGACTATAGGGAAGGGAATAAGGACTGGAGGGTGATTGGTGGCTATAGGGAAGGCAATAAGGACTGGAGGGCGATTGGTGGCTATAGGGAAGGCAATAAGGACTGGAGGGTGATTGGTGGCTATAGGGAAGGCAATAAGGACTGGAGGGCGATTGGTGGCTATAGGGAAGGCAATAAGGACTGGAGGGTGATTGGTGGCTATAGGGAAGGCAATAAGGACTGGAGGGCGATTGGTGGCTATAGGGAAGGCAATAAGGACTGGAGGGCGATTGGTGGCTATAGGGAAGGCAATAAGGACTGGAGGGTGATTGGTGGCTATAGGGAAGGCAATAAGGACTGGAGGGCGATTGGTGGATATAGGGAAGGCAATACGGACTGGAGGGTGATTGGTGGATATAGGGAAGGCAATAAGGACTGGAGGGTGATTGGTGGATATAGGGAAGGCAATAAGGACTGGAGGGTGATTGGTGGCTATAGGGAAGGCAATAAGGACTGGAGGGCGATTGGTGGATATAGGGAAGGCAATACGGACTGGAGGGTGATTGGTGGATATAGGGAAGGCAATAAGGACTGGAGGGTGATTGGTGGATATAGGGAAGGCAATAAGGACTGGAGGGTGATTGGTGGCTATAGGGAAGGCAATAAGGACTGGAGGGTGATTGGTGGATATAGGGAAGGCAATAATAACTGGAGGGTGATTGGTGGATATAGGGAAGGCAATAAGGACTGGAGGGTGATTGGTGGCTATAGGGAAGGCAATAAGGACTGGAGGGTGATTGGTGGATATAGGGAAGGCAATAAGGACTGGAGGGTGATTGGTGGCTATAGGGAAGGCAATAAGGACTGGAGGATGATTGGTGGCTATAGGGAAGGCAATAAGGACTGGAGGGTGATTGGTGGATATAGGGAAGGCAATAAGGACTGGAGGGTGATTGGTGGCTATAGGGAAGGCAATAAGGACTGGAGGGTGATTGGTGGATATAGGGAAGGCAATAAGGACTGGAGGGTGATTGGTGGCTATAGGGAAGGCAATAAGGACTGGAGGGTGATTGGTGGCTATAGGGAAGGCAATAAGGACTGGAGGGCGATTGGTGGCTATAGGGAAAGCAATAAGGACTGGAGGGTGATTGGTGGCTATAGGGAAGGCAACAAGGACTGAAGGGTGATTGGTGGCTATAGGGAAGGCAATAAGGACTGGAAGGTGATTGGTGGCTATAGGGAAGGCAATAAGGACTGGAGGGTGATTGGTGGCTATAGGGAAGGCAATAAGGACTGGAGGGTGATTGGTGGCTATAGGGAAGGCAATAAGGACTGGAGGGTGATTGGTGGCTATAGGGAAGGCAATAAGGACTGGAGGATGATTGGTGGCTATAGGGAAGGCAATAAGGACTGGAAGGTGATTGGTGGCTATAGGGAAGGCAATAAGGACTGGAGGGTGATTGGTGGCTATAGGGAAGGCAATAAGGACTGGAGGGTGATTGGTGGCTATAGGGAAGGCAATAAGGACTGGAGGATGATTGGTGGCTATAGGGAAGGCAATAAGGACTGGAGGATGATTGGTGGCTATAGGGAAGGCAATACGGACTGGAAGGATTGGTGGCTATAGGGAAGACAATAAGGACTGGAGGATGATTGGTGGCTATAGGGAAGGCAATAAGGACTGGAGGATGATTGGTGGCTATAGGGAAGGCAATAAGGACTGGAGGGTGATTGGTGGCTATAGGGAAGGCAATAAGGACTGGAGGGTGATTGGTGGCTATAGGGAAGGCAATAAGGACTGGAGGATGATTGGTGGCTATAGGGAAGGCAATAAGGACTGGAAGGTGATTGGTGGCTATAGGGAAGGCAATAAGGACTGGAGGGTGATTGGTGGCTATAGGGAAGGCAATAAGGACTGGAGGGTGATTGGTGGCTATAGGGAAGGCAATAAGGACTGGAGGGTGATTGGTGGCTATAGGGAAGGCAATAAGGACTGGAAGGTGATTGGTGGCTATAGGGAAGGCAATAAGGACTGGAAGGTGATTGGTGGCTATAGGGAAGGCAATAAGGACTGGAGGGTGATTGGTGGCTATAGGGAAGGCAATACGGACTGGAAGGATTGGTGGCTATAGGGAAGACAATAAGGACTGGAGGGTGATTGGTGGCTATAGGGAAGGCAATACGGACTGGAAGGATTGGTGGCTATAGGGAAGGCAATAAGGACTGGAGGGTGATTGGTGGCTATAGGGAAGGCAATACGGACTGGAGGGTGATTGGTGGATATAGGGAAGGCAATAAGGACTGGAGGGTGATTGATGGCTATAGGGAAGGCAATAAGGACTGGAGGGTGATTGGTGGCTATAGGGAAGGCAATACGGACTGGAGGGTGATTGGTGGCTATAGGGAAGGCAATAAGGACTGGAGGGTGATTGGTGGATATAGGGAAGGCAATAATAACTGGAGGGTGATTGGTGGATATAGGGAAGGCAATAAGGACTGGAGGGTGATTGGTGGCTATAGGGAAGGCAATAAGGACTGGAGGGTGATTGGTGGATATAGGGAAGGCAATAAGGACTGGAGGATGATTGGTGGCTATAGGGAAGGCAATAAGGACTGGAGGGTGATTGGTGGATATAGGGAAGGCAATAAGGACTGGAGGGTGATTGGTGGCTATAGGGAAGGCAATACGGACTGGAGGGTGATTGGTGGCTATAGGGAAGGCAATAAGGACTGGAGGGTGATTGGTGGCTATAGGGAAGGCAATAAGGACTGGAGGGTGATTGGTGGATATAGGGAAGGCAATAAGGACTGGAGGGTGATTGGTGGCTATAGGGAACGCAATAAGGACTGGAGGATGATTGGTGGCTATAGGGAAGGCAATAAGGACTGGAGGGTGATTGGTGGATCTAGGGAAGGCAATAAGGACTGGAGGGTGATTGGTGGATCTAGGGAAGGCAATAAGGACTGGAGGGTGATTGGTGGCTATAGGGAAGGCAATACGGACTGGAGGATGATTGGTGACTATAGGGAAGGCAATAAGGACTGGAGGGTGATTGGTGGATATAGGGAAGGCAATAAGGACTGGAGGGTGATTGGTGGATATAGGGAAGGCAATAAGGACTGGAGGATGATTGGTGGCTATATGGAAGGCAATAAGGACTGGAGGGTGATTGGTGGCTATAGGGAAGGCAATAAGGACTGGAGGGTGATTGGTGGATATAGGGAAGGCAATAAGGACTGGAGGGTGATTGGTGGATATAGGGAAGGCAATAAGGACTGGAGGGTGATTGGTGGATATAGGGAAGGCAATAAGGACTGGAGGATGATTGGTGGCTATATGGAAGGCAATAAGGACTGGAGGGTGATTGGTGGCTATAGGGAAGGCAATAAGGACTGGAGGGTGATTGGTGGATATAGGGAAGGCAATAAGGACTGGAGGACGATTGGTGGATATAGGGAAGGCAATACGGACTGGAGGACGATTGGTGGATATAGGGAAGGCAAAACGGACTGGAGGGTGATTGGTGGCTATAGGGAAAGCAATACGGACTGGAGGACGATTGGTGGATATAGGGAAGGCAAAACGGACTGGAGTGTGATTGGTGGCTATAGGGAAGGCAATAAGGACTGGAGGACGATTGGTGGATATAGGGAAGGCAAAACGGACTGGAGGGTGATTGGTGGATATAGGGAAGGCAATAAGGACTGGAGGATGATTGGTGGCTATAGGGAAGGCAATACGGACTGGAGGACGATTGGTGGATATAGGGAAGGCAAAACGGACTGGAGGGTGATTGGTGGCTATAGGGAAGGCAATAAGGACTGGAGGGTGATTGGTGGCTATAGGGAAGGCAATAAGGTCTGGAGGATGATTGGTGGATATAGGGAAGGCAATAAGGACTGGAGGGTGATTGGTGGATACAGGGAAGGCAATAAGGACTGGAGGGTGATTGGTGGCTATAGGGAAGGCAATAAGGACTGGAGGATAATTGGTGGCTATAGGGAAGGCAATAAGGACTGGAGGATAATTGGTGGCTATAGGGAAGGCAATAAGGACTGGAGGGTGATTGGTGGCTATAGGGAAGGCAATAAGGACTGGAGGACGATTGGTGGATATAGGGAAGGCAATACGGACTGGAGGGTGATTGGTGGCTATAGGGAAGGCAATAAGGACTGGAGGACGATTGGTGGCTATAGGGAAGGCAATAAAGACTGGAGGACGATTGGTGGCTATAGGGAAGGCAATAAGGACTGGAGGGTGATTAGTGGCTATAGGGAAGGCAATAAGGACTGGAGGGTGATTAGTGGCTATAGGGAAGGCAATAAGGACTGGAGGGTGATTGGTGGCTATAGGGAAGGCAATAAAGACTGGAGGACGATTGGTGGCTATAGGGAAGGCAATAAGGACTGGAGGACGATTGGTGGATATAGGGAAGGCAATACGGACTGGAGGGTGATTGGTGGCTATAGGGAAGGCAATAAGGACTGGAGGACGATTGGTGGCTATAGGGAAGGCAATAAAGACTGGAGGACGATTGGTGGCTATAGGGAAGGCAATAAGGACTGGAGGGTGATTAGTGGCTATAGGGAAGGCAATAAGGACTGGAGGGTGATTAGTGGCTATAGGGAAGGCAATAAGGACTGGAGGGTGATTGGTGGCTATAGGGAAGGCAATAAAGACTGGAGGACGATTGGTGGCTATAGGGAAGGCAATAAGGACTGGAGGATGATTGGTGGCTATAGGAAAGGCAATAAGGACTGGTGGGTGATTGGTGGCTATAGGGAAAGCAATACGGACTGGAGGGTGATTGGTGGCTATAGGGAAGGCAATAAGGACTGGAGGATGATTGGTGGCTATAGGGAAGGCAATAAGGACTGGAGGGTGATTGGTGGATATAGGGAAGGCAATAAGGACTGGAGGGTGATTGGTGGCTATAGGGAAGGCAATAAAGACTGGAGGGTGATTGGTGGCTATAGGGAAGGCAATACGGACTGGAGGGTGATTGGTGGCTATAGGGAAGGCAATAAGGACTGGAGGGTGATTGGTGGCTATAGGGAAGGCAATAAGGACTGGAGGGTGATTGGTGGCTATAGGGAAGGCAATAAGGACTGGAGGGTGATTGGTGGATATAGGGAAGGCAATAAGGACTGGAGGATGATTGGTGGATATAGGGAAGGCAATAAGGACTGGAGGACGATTGGTGGATATAGGGAAGGCAATAAGGACTGGAGGGTGATTGGCTATAGGGAAGGCAATAAGGACTGGAGGATAATTGGTGTCTATAGGGAAGGCAATAAGGACTGGAGGATAATTGGTGGCTATAGGGACGGCAATAAGGACTGGAGGATAAATGGTGGCTATAGGGAAGGCAATAAGGACTGGAGGATAATTGGTGGCTATAGGGAAGGCAATAAAGACTGGAGGACGATTGGTGGCTATAGGGAAGGCAATAAGGACTGGAGGATGATTGGTGGCTATAGGGAAGGCAATAAGGACTGGAGGATGATTGGTGGCTATAGGAAAGGCAATAAGGACTGGTGGGTGATTGGTGGCTATAGGGAAAGCAATACGGACTGGAGGGTGATTGGTGGCTATAGGGAAGGCAATAAGGACTGGAGGATGATTGGTGGCTATAGGGAAGGCAATAAGGACTGGAGGGTGATTGGTGGCTATAGGGAAGGCAATAAAGACTGGAGGGTGATTGGTGGCTATAGGGAAGGCAATACGGACTGGAGGGTGATTGGTGGCTATAGGGAAGGCAATAAGGACTGGAGGGTGATTGGTGGCTATAGGGAAGGCAATAAGGACTGGAGGGTGATTGGTGGCTATAGGGAAGGCAATAAGGACTGGAGGGTGATTGGTGGCTATAGGGAAGGCAATAAGGACTGGAGGGTGATTGGTGGCTATAGGGAAGGCAATAAGGACTGGAGGGTGATTGGTGGCTATAGGGAAGGTAATAAGGACTGGAGGGTGATTGATGGCTATAGGGAAGGCAATAAGGACTGGAGGATGATTGGTGGCTATAGGGAAGGCAATAAGGACTGGAGGGTGATTGGTGGCTATAGGGAAGGCAATAAGGACTGGAGGAGGATTGGTGGCTATAGGGAAGGCAATAAAGACTGGATGATGATTGGTGACTATAGGGAAGGGAATAAAGACTGGATGATGATTGGTGACTATAGGGAAGGCAATAAGGACTGGAGGATGATTGGTGGCTATAGGGAAGGCAATAAGGACTGGAGGATGATTGGTGGCTATAGGGAAGGCAATAAGGACTGGAGGATGATTGGTGGCTATAGGGAAGGCAATAAGGACTGGAGGGTGATTGGTGGCTATAGGGAAGGCAATAAGGACTGGAGGAGGATTGGTGGCTATAGGGAAGGCAATAAAGACTGGATGATGATTGGTGACTATAGGGAAGGGAATAAGGACTGGAGGGTGATTGGTGGCTATAGGGAAGGTAATAAGGACTGGAGGATGATTGGTGGCAATAGGGAAGGCAATAAGGACTGGAGGGCGATTGGTGGCAATAGGGAAGGCAATAAGGACTGGAGGGCGATTGGTGGCTATAGGGAAGGCAATAAGGACTGGAGGGTGATTGGTGGCTATAGGGAAGGCAATACGGACTGGAGGGTGATTGGTGGATATAGGGAAGGCAATACGGACTGGAGGGTGATTGGTGGATATAGGGAAGGCAATAAGGACTGGAGGGTGATTGGTGGATATAGGGAAGGCAATAAGGACTGGAGGGTGATTGGTGGATATAGGGAAGGCAATAATAACTGGAGGGTGATTGGTGGATATAGGGAAGGCAATAAGGACTGGAGGGTGATTGGTGGCTATAGGGAAGGCAATAAGGACTGGAGGATGATTGGTGGATATAGGGAAGGCAATAAGGACTGGAGGATGATTGGTGGCTATAGGGAAGGCAATAAGGACTGGAGGGTGATTGGTGGATATAGGGAAGGCAATAAGGACTGGAGGATGATTGGTGGCTATAGGGAAGGCAATAAGGACTGGAGGGTGATTGGTGGATATAGGGAAGGCAATAAGGACTGGAGGGTGATTGGTGGCTATAGGGAAGGCAATAAGGACTGGAGGGTGATTGGTGGATATAGGGAAGGCAATAAGGACTGGAGGGTGATTGGTGGCTATAGGGAAGGCAATAAGGACTGGAGGGTGATTGGTGGCTATAGGGAAGGCAATAAGGACTGGAGGGCGATTGGTGGCTATAGGGAAAGCAATAAGGACTGGAGGGTGATTGGTGGCTATAGGGAAGGCAACAAGGACTGAAGGGTGATTGGTGGCTATAGGGAAGGCAATAAGGACTGGAAGGTGATTGGTGGCTATAGGGAAGGCAATAAGGACTGGAGGGTGATTGGTGGCTATAGGGAAGGCAATAAGGACTGGAGGGTGATTGGTGGCTATAGGGAAGGCAATACGGACTGGAAGGATTGGTGGCTATAGGGAAGACAATAAGGACTGGAGGATGATTGGTGGCTATAGGGAAGGCAATAAGGACTGGAGGGTGATTGGTGGCTATAGGGAAGGCAATAAGGACTGGAAGGTGATTGGTGGCTATAGGGAAGGCAATAAGGACTGGAGGGTGATTGGTGGCTATAGGGAAGGCAATAAGGACTGGAGGGTGATTGGTGGCTATAGGGAAGGCAATAAGGACTGGAAGGTGATTGGTGGCTATAGGGAAGGCAATAAGGACTGGAGGGTGATTGGTGGCTATAGGGACGGCAATACGGACTGGAAGGATTGGTGGCTATAGGGAAGACAATAAGGACTGGAGGATGATTGGTGGCTATAGGGAAGGCAATAAGGACTGGAGGGTGATTGGTGGCTATAGGGAAGGCAATACGGACTGGAGGGTGATTGGTGGATATAGGGAAGGCAATAAGGACTGGAGGGTGATTGGTGGATATAGGGAAGGCAATAATAACTGGAGGGTGATTGGTGGATATAGGGAAGGCAATAAGGACTGGAGGGTGATTGGTGGCTATAGGGAAGGCAATAAGGACTGGAGGGTGATTGGTGGCTATAGGGAAGGCAATAAGGACTGGAGGGTGATTGGTGGCTATAGGGAAGGCAATAAGGACTGGAGGGTGATTGGTGGATATAGGGAAGGCAATAAGGACTGGAGGGTGATTGGTGGCTATAGGGAAGGCAATACGGACTGGAGGGTGATTGGTGGCTATAGGGAAGGCAATCAGGACTGGAGGGTGATTGGTGGCTATAGGGAAGGCAATACGGACTGGAGGACGATTGGTGGATATAGGGAAGGCAATACGGACTGGAGGGTGATTGGTGGCTATAGGGAAGGCAATAAGGACTGGAGGGTGATTGGTGGCTATAGGGAAGGCAATAAGGTCTGGAGGATGATTGGTGGATATAGGGAAGGCAATAAGGACTGGAGGGTGATTGGTGGATACAGGGAAGGCAATAAGGACTGGAGGGTGATTGGTGGCTATAGGGAAGGCAATAAGGACTGGAGGATAATTGGTGGCTATAGGGAAGGCAATAAGGACTGGAGGATAAATGGTGGCTATAGGGAAGGCAATAAGGACTGGAGGATAATTGGTGGCTATAGGGAAGGCAATAAGGATTGGAGGGTGATTGGTGGCTATAGGGAAGGCAATAAGGACTGGAGGACGATTGGTGGATATAGGGAAGGCAATACGGACTGGAGGGTGATTGGTGGCTATAGGGAAGGCAATAAGGACTGGAGGACGATTGGTGGCTATAGGGAAGGCAATAAAGACTGGAGGACGATTGGTGGCTATAGGGAAGGCAATAAGGACTGGAGGGTGATTAGTGGCTATAGGGAAGGCAATAAGGACTGGAGGGTGATTAGTGGCTATAGGGAAGGCAATAAGGACTGGAGGGTGATTGGTGGCTATAGGGAAGGCAATAAAGACTGGAGGACGATTGGTGGCTATAGGGAAGGCAATAAGGACTGGAGGATGATTGGTGGCTATAGGAAAGGCAATAAGGACTGGTGGGTGATTGGTGGCTATAGGGAAAGCAATACGGACTGGAGGGTGATTGGTGGCTATAGGGAAGGCAATAAGGACTGGAGGATGATTGGTGGCTATAGGGAAGGCAATAAGGACTGGAGGGTGATTGGTGGCTATAGGGAAGGCAATAAGGACTGGAGGGTGATTGGTGGCTATAGGGAAGGCAATAAGGACTGGAGGGTGATTGGTGGCTATAGGGAAGGCAATAAGGACTGGAGGGTGATTGGTGGCTATAGGGAAGGCAATAAGGACTGGAGGGTGATTGGTGGATATAGGGAAGGCAATAAGGACTGGAGGGTGATTGGTGGCTATAGGGAAGGCAATACGGACTGGAGGGTGATTGGTGGCTATAGGGAAGGCAATAAGGACTGGAGGGTGATTGGTGGCTATAGGGAAGGCAATAAGGACTGGAGGGTGATTGGTGGATATAGGGAAGGCAATAAGGACTGGAGGGTGATTGGTGGCTATAGGGAACGCAATAAGGACTGGAGGATGATTGGTGGCTATAGGGAAGGCAATAAGGACTGGAGGGTGATTGGTGGATCTAGGGAAGGCAATAAGGACTGGAGGGTGATTGGTGGATCTAGGGAAGGCAATAAGGACTGGAGGGTGATTGGTGGCTATAGGGAAGGCAATACGGACTGGAGGATGATTGGTGGCTATAGGGAAAGCAATACGGACTGGAGGGTGATTGGTGGCTATAGGGAAGGCAATAAGGACTGGAGGGTGATTGGTGGATATAGGGAAGGCAATAAGGACTGGAGGATGATTGGTGGCTATAGGGAAGGCAATAAGGACTGGAGGGTGATTGGTGGCTATAGGGAAGGCAATAAGGACTGGAGGGTGATTGGTGGATATAGGGAAGGCAATAAGGACTGGAGGACGATTGGTGGATATAGGGAAGGCAATAAGGACTGGAGGACGATTGGTGGATATAGGGAAGGCAATACGGACTGGAGGACGATTGGTGGATATAGGGAAGGCAAAACGGACTGGAGGGTGATTGGTGGCTATAGGGAAAGCAATACGGACTGGAGGACGATTGGTGGATATAGGGAAGGCAAAACGGACTGGAGTGTGATTGGTGGCTATAGGGAAGGCAATAAGGACTGGAGGACGATTGGTGGATATAGGGAAGGCAAAACGGACTGGAGGGTGATTGGTGGATATAGGGAAGGCAATAAGGACTGGAGGGTGATTGGTGGCTATAGGGAAGGCAATACGGACTGGAGGACGATTGGTGGATATAGGGAAGGCAAAACGGACTGGAGTGTGATTGGTGGCTATAGGGAAGGCAATAAGGACTGGAGGATGATTGGTGGCTATAGGGAAGGCAATACGGACTGGAGGACGATTGGTGGATATAGGGAAGGCAAAACGGACTGGAGGGTGATTGGTGGCTATAGGGAAGGCAATAAGGACTGGAGGGTGATTGGTGGATATAGGGAAGGCAATAAGGACTGGAGGACGATTGGTGGATATAGGGAAGGCAATACGGACTGGAGGACGATTGCTGGATATAGGGAAGGCAATACGGACTGGAGGACGATTGGTGGATATAGGGAAGGCAATACGGACTGGAGGGTGATTGGTGGCTATAGGGAAGGCAATAAGGACTGGAGGGTGATTGGTGGCTATAGGGAAGGCAATAAGGTCTGGAGGATGATTGGTGGATATAGGGAAGGCAATAAGGACTGGAGGGTGATTGGTGGATACAGGGAAGGCAATAAGGACTGGAGGGTGATTGGTGGCTATAGGGAAGGCAATAAGGACTGGAGGATAATTGGTGGCTATAGGGAAGGCAATAAGGACTGGAGGATAAATGGTGGCTATAGGGAAGGCAATAAGGACTGGAGGATAATTGGTGGCTATAGGGAAGGCAATAAGGACTGGAGGGTGATTGGTGGCTATAGGGAAGGCAATAAGGACTGGAGGACGATTGGTGGATATAGGGAAGGCAATACGGACTGGAGGGTGATTGGTGGCTATAGGGAATTCAATAAGGACTGGAGGACGATTGGTGGCTATAGGGAAGGCAATAAAGACTGGAGGACGATTGGTGGCTATAGGGAAGGCAATAAGGACTGGAGGGTGATTAGTGGCTATAGGGAAGGCAATAAGGACTGGAGGGTGATTAGTGGCTATAGGGAAGGCAATAAGGACTGGAGGGTGATTGGTGGCTATAGGGAAGGCAATAAAGACTGGAGGACGATTGGTGGCTATAGGGAAGGCAATAAGGACTGGAGGATGATTGGTGGCTATAGGAAAGGCAATAAGGACTGGTGGGTGATTGGTGGCTATAGGGAAAGCAATACGGACTGGAGGGTGATTGGTGGCTATAGGGAAGGCAATAAGGACTGGAGGATGATTGGTGGCTATAGGGAAGGCAATAAGGACTGGAGGGTGATTGGTGGCTATAGGGAAGGCAATAAGGACTGGAGGATGATTGGTGGCTATAGGGAAGGCAATAAGGACTGGAGGGTGATTGGTGGATATAGGGAAGGCAATAAGGACTGGAGGGTGATTGGTGGCTATAGGGAAGGCAATAAAGACTGGAGGGTGATTGGTGGCTATAGGGAAGGCAATACGGACTGGAGGGTGATTGGTGGCTATAGGGAAGGCAATAAGGACTGGAGGATGATTGGTGGCTATAGGGAAGGCAATAAGGACTGGAGGGTGATTGGTGGATATAGGGAAGGCAATAAGGACTGGAGGGTGATTGGTGGCTATAGGGAAGGCAATAAAGACTGGAGGGTGATTGGTGGCTATAGGGAAGGCAATACGGACTGGAGGGTGATTGGTGGCTATAGGGAAGGCAATAAGGACTGGAGGGTGATTGGTGGCTATAGGGAAGGCAATAAGGACTGGAGGGTGATTGGTGGCTATAGGGAAGGCAATAAGGACTGGAGGGTGATTGGTGGATATAGGGAAGGCAATAAGGACTGGAGGGTGATTGGTGGATATAGGGAAGGCAATAAGGACTGGAGGACGATTGGTGGATATAGGGAAGGCAATACGGACTGGAGGATGATTGGTGGATATAGGGAAGGCAATAAGGACTGGAGGATGATTGGTGGATATAGGGAAGGCAATAAGGACTGGAGGACGATTGGTGGATATAGGGAAGGCAATAAGGACTGGAGGGTGATTGGCTATAGGGAAGGCAATAAGGACTGGAGGATAATTGGTGGCTATAGGGACGGCAATAAGGACTGGAGGATAAATGGTGGCTATAGGGAAGGCAATAAGGACTGGAGGATAATTGGTGGCTATAGGGAAGGCAATAAAGACTGGAGGACGATTGGTGGCTATAGGGAAGGCAATAAGGACTGGAGGACGATTGGTGGCTATAGGGAAGGCAATAAGGACTGGTGGGTGATTGGTGGCTATAGGGAAAGCAATACGGACTGGAGGGTGATTGGTGGCTATAGGGAAGGCAATAAGGACTGGAGGATGATTGGTGGCTATAGGGAAGGCAATAAGGACTGGAGGGTGATTGGTGGCTATAGGGAAGGCAATAAAGACTGGAGGGTGATTGGTGGCTATAGGGAAGGCAATACGGACTGGAGGGTGATTGGTGGCTATAGGGAAGGCAATAAGGACTGGAGGGTGATTGGTGGCTATAGGGAAGGCAATAAGGACTGGAGGGTGATTGGTGGCTATAGGGAAGGCAATAAGGACTGGAGGGTGATTGGTGGCTATAGGGAAGGCAATAAGGACTGGAGGGTGATTGGTGGCTATAGGGAAGGCAATAAGGACTGGAGGGTGATTGGTGGCTATAGGGAAGGTAATAAGGACTGGAGGGTGATTGATGGCTATAGGGAAGGCAATAAGGACTGGAGGATGATTGGTGGCTATAGGGAAAGCAATACGGACTGGAGGGCGATTGGTGGCTATAGGGAAGGCAATAAGGACTGGAGGATGATTGGTGGCTATAGGGAAGGCAATAAGGACTGGAGGGTGATTGGTGGCTATAAGGACGGCAATAAGGACTGGAGGGTAATTGGTGGCTATAGGGAAGGTAATAAAGACTGGAGGGTGATTGGTGGCTATAGGGAAGGCAATAAGGACTGGAGGGTGATTGGTGGCTATAGGGAAGGCAATAAGGACTGGAGGGTGATTGGTGGCTATAGGGAAAGCAATACGGACTGGAGGGTGATTGGTGGCTATAGGGAAGGCAATAAGGACTGGAGGATGATTGGTGGCTATAGGGAAGGCAATAAGGACTGGAGGGTGATTGGTGGCTATAGGGAAGGCAATAAGGACTGGAGGATTATTGGTGGCTATAGGGAAGGCAATAAGGACTGGAGGATGATTGGTGGATATAGGGAAGGCAATAAGGACTGGAGGATGATTGGTGGCTATAGGGAAAGCAATACGGACTGGAGGGTGATTGGTGGATATAGGGAAGGCAATAAGGACTGGAGGATGATTGGTGGATATAGGGAAGGCAATAGGGACTGGAGGGTGATTGGTGGCTATAGGGAAGGCAATAAGGACTGGAGGACGATTGGTGGATATAGGGAAGGCAATACGGACTGGAGGACGATTGGTGGATATAGGGAAGGCAATAAGGACTGGAGGGTGATTGGTGGCTATAGGGAAGGCAATAAGGACTGGAGGACGATTGGTGGATATAGGGAAGGCAATACGGACTGGAGGACGATTGGTGGCTATAGGGAAGGCAATAAGGACTGGAGGACGATTGGTGGCTATAGGGAAGGCAATAAGGACTGGAGGACGATTGGTGGATATAGGGAAGGCAATAAGGACTGGAGGACGATTGGTGGATATAGGGAAGGCAATACGGACTGGAGGACGATTGGTGGATATAGGGAAGGCAATAAGGACTGGAGGGTGATTGGTGGCTATAGGGAAGGCAATACGGACTGGAGGGTGATTGGTGGCTATAGGGAAGGCAATACGGACTGGAGGGTGATTGGTGGCTATAGGGAAGGCAATAAGGACTGGAGGATGATTGGTGGATATAGGGAAGGCAATAAGGACTGGAGGACGATTGGTGGATATAGGGAAGGCAATACGGACTGGAGGACGATTGGTGGATATAGGGAAGGCAATACGGACTGGAGGGTGATTGGTGGCTATAGGGAAGGCAATAAGGAATGGAGGGTGATTGGTGGCTATAGGGAAGGCAATAAGGACTGGAGGGTGATTGGTGGCTATAGGGAAGGCAATAAGGACTGGAGGGTGATTGGTGGCTATAGGGAAGGCAATACGGACTGGAGGACGATTGGTGGATATAGGGAAGGCAATAAGGACTGGAGGGCGATTGGTGGATATAGGGAAGGCAATAAAGACTGGAGGGTGATTGGTGGCTATAGGGAAGGAAATAAGGACTGGAGGATGATTGGTGGATATAGGGAAGGCAATAAGGACTGGAGGGTGATTGGTGGATATAGGGAAGGCAATAAGGACTGGAGGGTGATTGGCTATAGGGAAGGCAATAAGGACTGGAGGATAATTGGTGGCTATAGGGAAGGCAATAAGGACTGGAGGATAATTGGTGGCTATAGGGAAGGCAATAAGGTCTGGAGGATGATTGGTGGATATAGGGAAGGCAATAAGGACTGGAGGGTGATTGGTGGATATAGGGAAGGCAATAAGGACTGGAGGGTGATTGGCTATAGGGAAGGCAATAAGGACTGGAGGATAATTGGTGGCTATAGGGAAGGCAATAAGGACTGGAGGATAATTGGTGGCTATAGGGAAGGCAATAAGGACTGGAGGATAATTGGTGGCTATAGGGAAGGCAATACGGACTGGAGGGTGATTGGTGGATATAGGGAAGGCAATAAGGTCTTGAGGATGATTGGTGGATATAGGGAAGGCAATACGGACTGGAGGATGATTGGTGGATATAGGGAAGGCAATAAGGACTGGAGGATGATTGGTGGCTATAGGGAAGGCAATAAGGACTGGAGGATGATTGGTGGATATAGGGAAGGCAATAAGGACTGGAGGATGATTGGTGGCTATAGGGAAGGCAATACGGACTGGAGGATGATTGGTGGATATAGGGAAGGCAATAAGGACTGGAGGATGATTGGTGGCTATAGGGAAGGCAATAAGGACTGGAGGATGATTGGTGGATATAGGGAAGGCAATAAGGACTGGAGGATGATTGGTGGATATAGGGAAGGCAATAAGGACTGGAGGATGATTGGTGGCTATAGGGAAGGCAATAAGGACTGGAGGGTGATTGGTGGCTATAGGGAAGGCAATAAGGACTGGAGGGTGATTGGTGGCTATAGGGAAGGTAATATGGACTGGAGGGTGATTGGTGGATATAGGGAAGGCAATAAGGACTGGAGGGCAATCAACAGCAGAAGATGACCCATTTGTGGCAGGGGAGCTGAAAGGTGATATCGTGTGACACACTGATTTAGGGCCCACTAAGACTCTTTTACCCAAGCTTTACCTCCCCCACAATCTTTATAGATGTCTTCTAGGCAACATAGCGGCCCTTGTCATTCTGACGATAGGTGGGGCCTTCTAGATAATGGTGAAAATAGTCAATTCAGGTCCACCTGAGCCTAACTTTTTACGATAAAACCATTTGGCCGTCTAGACGGTTTTTGACTGATCTCAATTATTATAAATTCATATTCTCATAGGGGCTAGTAGCCTATTCTTATGACAAAATGTTTTTTATGATCGGTCATGTTCCATGGTAACTTTATAATTAATAAGTCACCATAAACCACCAACCATGTAGAAGACCTCTCTAAAAGTAAGACATTTCTGGAGGACCACTGTAGGTACCCAATTTGTCATGGATTCCATTGATATTAAGTCTTATCCATACATGTTAAAAAACTGAGATTAAGGTCTACTTTAAGGTGATATCCTCCTAATGATAGAGAAACACTAAGCACAATCTATTTATTCTTATTACTCAAGAATTATAATTACTTAGCATCCAAAGTCATATAGGATGTTTAGGTTTTTAGCCCCAGATATTATCCATTTTAGAAAGGGCTTTATTTCGATTTCTTATTTCTTCTTGATTTGGTTGTCCTAGGCAGTATAATTGTACATTCTAGTTGGGCTTTATTCTTCATGTCCTAGCTTTTGCTAGTGTACATTACAGTGTTGGGCCATATTTTTCTTGCCATTCCCCTTCTGCCTTACCCTTTAGTCTTAACATTTGCCCTGCGTAATTCTATTTTAGCAGATGTAATACCCTCAGCGTACTGTCTTTAGCAATAGCATATGTGGATTACGTATGCAATTTGCGTATGGTACGCATAGTAGTTTTCCGAGTACGCAATTTGCGTGTAGCATGCAGAGTAGGCTCCCTATTGGCCAACTCTGCAACCAATCACTGAACGGCCAGCATTGAATCTACAGCCGCTAGTTCCGGGTTCGATATGCCTGCTGCTTCTGACTACGTAGCATTTTCTCCCTTCTTTTTCACATCGCTATAGAGACAAGTGTCTTTATATACAAAACTAAGAAGAATAGCGTACGCTCTTTTTTTTATCTATATTGCACATACAGCGAGGGCGAAATTTCTTATTGGCTTATGTTTCAGCCAATCACCTGCTGACTTCCAGTGACATCACGGCCAGCATTTCCGGGTCACGGACGATACGCTGTTCCTCCACATTTGACATTCTTATCAATTGCTATATATATATATATATATATATATATATATATATATATATATATATATATATTATCCTTGTGACTGACTTACACCGTGTATGACTAAGAGCCGCGTTAGGCTCGAAACGCGTCACATGTGCCGTGCTGCTTGTTGTTCCTTGGGGTCGCTCTGTCATGGGCACTTTATATGTTTCCAATATGGACTGAGCATTTTTAACTGGATGCATTAAAAGTTATTGTTTAACTGGATTGGCTGGACACTACACTGATTACTATCTGCTAATATTGGAGAATTGCCTGGGATTCCCAAACCCCTGTTCCTGGTTAGTGTTATGCTAAATATGGGGGGGGGGGGCTGCCTTCCAGGTAGGCATGTGTGGGATAGGATGCAATATATGCCCTATACTCGCCTAACCCTGCAGCAGGCCCAGCATCTGCAGGGACTGCCTCGGGACATCTGATCTCCCGCCCCCCTGCCAGGTTATCGGATGGCCCCCACTCTGCAGCCCTAAGGGTAAATCAGACAAAACTACTCACCTGTACCTGCTTCTATCACTGGCAGCCTGTGTTGCGATGCCCCATATTCGGCGGATGGTTGTACTAGCTCCATCCATGGGCCCATCTTCCAGTCCCCACTGGCTGCTGAGCCATGGTAAGTAGTTTTGCCTATTTTTTTGTTTATTTTCTCAAAGTGGACCAAAACCCTGGTTTGTCACTCACCTGGGTTTTGTCCTCTTTTTAGAGTTCCCCTGTGTGTGGAAACCCTGGTATTCTTACCTCTTTGGCGATCCCATGGTGAATGTAATCTGAATAGTTTCCGGGTGACGCCAGCCAATCAGAATAGACTTCATAACGCAGCAATCTATTCAAAATGAATAGCATGTCGGGGGCCTCCCACCATGTTCTCCTCTGTAGCTGATGCACCAGTAGATGCCATGGGATTATCAGATCGGTTGCACAAAGCAGGGCATCCTTAATCTGGATGCTTTGGAGACAGGAAATTGCCCGGCCCTGGAGCTTGGCTTTAAATAAAGCCTAAATAAGGTGTTGCGACACACAGAGGTGACCTTTTATTGCTAAATTATAGGGCGCTTTACATGCTGCTCTGTGTGACACATGGTGACATTGTTTCTTTCTCTTGCAGGACAGAATAGTTGACATGACACAATGGTTCAATTAAGTAAGTACTGAACCCCACTAATGGTGGTGGCCTGGCCTTTTTTTATTTTTCAGTTCCACAATTAAAGTGATTCAGCAGCCGGGAAAAATAAAAACAAAAGGGTACTTACTTTTTCAGTAACTCACTGGATCTGAGTCCGGGATTTAATGGCGGATTGGGTTTGTGACCCGTCACCAGTTACAGAGCAGTGTCACGCTTTCTCCATTCATTGCAGAGGGGGAGTGCCGAGGCCTGACACAACCCCTGCCATTGTAGCCAATGATGAGGGTGTTGCCGTGCCCCTTTGATGGAGGGGGGGGGGGACCTGGCCTGAAAGTGCCAGGAAACAGAGTTCAGGCCCCGGGTAACTTGGAATGCTGTGTTGAAAATGTTTCACAAAGCAGCATACCCCCCCCCCCTTTTCTCCTTGGCCTAGATGATGGTTTCCACAGCTCCACGCAGCCAGCATGCCTCCCCACATAATTGCATAATTCCAATGTATTTTGCAGAACTTTTCATCACATGGCTGATTATGGAGGATGCAATCCACTTCATATTCATGGATGGGATGGGGAGGGTCCACTTTCGGACCAAAAATAAATAAGATTCCCCCCCCCCCTTCCTCATTGGCCCCCTTTCAGAAACGCCTGGCATGGGTACACTCACAGCTGGAGGTGAGTAGGGATGCGGCAGCAGGTAAGTGAAACAAGGTATCCCAGGGGTTACGTTGTTCCTCTTTGAGCCTTCATTTTTTGTTAAACTTCAGTTTTCCCTGAAAGGGAAAGTCTGCCTACCCTGATTACCTTTCACCTGCTCCTGCAGCCCGGGACTGTCAGTTGGCTGGAGTTGTATGAAGCTTTAACGAACAAACAAAAAAAAAATCCTACCTTCATACTTAGTGAGAGCAGGGTTCTAGCAATTCCCTCTTCCAGCACGGTGGCCCACTCCATTCATTGCAAAGGAGGGGTGAGCCAAGGTGTGTTTGGCACCCCCCTTTTCAATAAATGGAGTAGTCGTGTTAGGTGGTGGGAAGCTAGCCTGATGGATGCCACTGTGTCTGCCTGGTGCTGGAGCAAGAGAATTGCTCCATCTCCCACATTGGTAAGTATGACGGTGCTTATGTTTCATGGGGGAGCTGAAAGGAACAAAAGGGGAGTTTATTTTTTTTTAATTTAAAGGGGCTTTAAAGAATATAGGGTGCCTCATACACTGCACTCCCTTACAAGCCGGAAGTCGGTATTGCAGCACCTGGCTTCTGGTTGTGGGAGTAGATTAATGTAAGCAGGGTCTCCGGGGAAGGTCCCTTTTTTCATTTCAATGTTCTTTGGGGGGTTCATCAGGGGCAGCGTTACCTGGAGTTGGTTCTATACGGTTATGATTACTGAGTTTCTCTGTTTTCTGCATATAACTTCTTAATATGTAAAATGCAATGACTGAGTACTATGATGGTTTTATCTTTCAGCTTCTCAGCTTTTGCGCCGCTACTATGGAGGCCATGTTGTCATCCGGATGGCGCTTGGGGGATGTACCAACAGACCCTTCTACCGCATTGTGGCCGCCTACAACAAGCGGGCTCGAGACGGAAAGCACTTGGATAAGCTTGGCACATATGATCCCCTGCCCAACATGTACAATGAAAAACTTGTAAGCCTTAACATAGAGAGGATCAAATTCTGGCTTGCCAGTGGTGCACATACTACTAAACCTGTTGCTAAACTGTTAGGTGGGTCTAGCTTTTTATATTAAATGTTACCCGGTTGGGTTTTTTTTCTCGATGGGGGCACTAGATAAATCTCTGGAAAAGTTAAATAACTTTTGCCTATGGAGCCTTCAAGGTGTGCTTCCACCCTGAAGACTAAGTGGTACCTTCCTTCCCTGAAAGGTGTTGCTAGGACCTGGGGCACACCTGACTCCTTAATGTATCTCGTCGTGGGGGGGGGCATCCATTTTGTTCCAGGATTGGCCATCCAGCTATAGAGGTGAGCTGTCAACAAACCTTTATATTTTTAAATTGCTTCCACCACATACCCCCCCCCCTCTTTCCAGACTTCCAGTAAGAAAGGATTTCTTTTCGGGGCGCTGTATGCAACATCACATTTATCTGGTGAGCGACTCTAATAGAGCCATGTAGTGTCCAATTCATCATCACAGACGGCTCAGCGTATACCGCCGGCGCTCTGGCTTCTATCAAATATTTGTGTGACCTCTCCTGGCCTATAAAAAGTAATTTTTGAAAACTTATTTGATTTTTAATTTTCACTACATCCAGTCCAGGTCGTCCCAATATCCTTACAGATGGGTGTTCGCCCCTAGGGGGCGCTCGACTGCACGATCAAAGGTGTAGCTCCTCCCGGCCCCCTATAAAGGCAGCTGTCCCTCTATCATTCCCCAGTTGTTCATCTTGCAGTCTTGACTGCAGAAGATCGTTGGCACTCGCTCTCAGATATGGCAGCAGAGCGGGGCCACCTAGCCCGTCCATGGATCCCTCCTGACCCTCTACTGCCTCCCAGCCTCTGGCTGCTACGGGATCTGTGACGGTAGGGTGAACGCCGGGGTCTGTTGGCGTTCGGCAAAGCTTAGGCTCTGGGCCGCAGACCTTATCTGAAAAGGTAGCCGGTCACAGGCTTATGGTGAGCCTGAGGGGAAACCACTATGTGTATTTTTCTGTATGCATCCCCTGCCCACAAGCTTTATTGTAGTCCTGTATGGTTCTGTGTTTTTCACTGTTTTTTGCGGTTTACTGTATTTGGCTCCTCGCTGGCTCAGCGAGGAGCGGCTGGTTACTCACCTCCCTCGCTCCCTCGTTGCTGCCCGGGACGCGTGCCTCTGCGGCTGTCGCGTCCCCGGGCCGCTGTCACATCGCCGGCTATGTGGCGCGGTCTGTGCTGAGACGGGGGGAGGGGGTTGAGCGCGTGTGCGCGCTGCATGCAGGGGTCCTTGCGGGACCCTGGAGAACCTTGGGGGAGCCTCACCGCCACCTTGGGCGGTGGTGCGCAGCACTGACGGGGGGCGGGCTTCATCCTGCGACGCGCAGAGGGGGTGGAGCCGGGCGCCGGCACGCTGCTGACGTCGCGCCGACGCCGCACCCCCTGATGATCCTTCTCTAAGGTGGCTGGCTGGCCACGCTGATTGCTGCTGGTGCCTCCCTTCTATGGCTGCTGCTGTTGGGACGCGTGCGCGTCTTCAGGCTGCGGACGCTGTGAGGGGAGAGTTGGATCCCTTGTCGGTGTTGTGAGTCCCTAATTTCTGCCGCATTGTTTGCCATTTGTACTATGCTTACTCTGACCTGGGGCTCTCTATTTTTTTTTTTTTCTCCTTGTCAATATAGATTGTGGGCTAAGGTTGGGGTTGTGGTTCCTCCCCTTTTTAGTAAGAGGGATAATTATAGGCTTAGGCCGTTAGTCTTGTAGCCTTATTGATTTTTATTGTCTAAATCGCCATAATGGAGGCGTCGGGGGATAGTGAGCTAGGGGCCCCATGTGGGCAGGATAGGCTTTGCCCTTTGTGCAGAAGGATTCCTCTGGGCGGATTCAGCACTGTTTGGACCATGAGTGGGCGGTCGTCCCTGACCCTAGCCCGGTATTGCCATCGGCCTCTCCGGACCCTCCGCTGCATTCAGCCCCCCAGTGAAGGGGGAGCCAACAAGGGGTCTCATGCTGACTTTGCGCATAGGCTGGCCAATCTCGAGAGATGGATCTCATTGTCGGCCCCTAAGAAGGCATCGAGTAAGAAGCGGCATCTGGAGCCCATTTACTCGGATGATGATGATCTTTTTGATTGTCTGGGCTCTGTGGAGGAAGGTGAGTTGCCAGATGATTCACGTTCCACGGTGGATTAATCTGCTGGCGATTACAGTATGTCTGGTTCTTGGACGAGGACTCGTGGCTCCCAGATGATACGGAGAAATTGCTTTCCTCAGTGTTTGATACACTACACATTGTCCCTCCCAGAGCGGCTAAGAGGAAGCAGGGAGATTTTAGGACTGAGAGGCAAAGGAGGGTCTTCCCGGAGCAGGCTCACTTTTCTAACATGATCCTTAAGGAATGGAAAGGCCTAACAAGTTACCGTCGGTTCCTAAGGGCCTGGATAGGCGGTATCTCTTCCCTGATGAGTTGGTTCGACTATGGTCTCACCCTCCCAAGGTGGATCCTCCCGTGTCGGGTTTGTCCAACACTACTGTTATGCCATCACCTGACAATGCTTCCTTACGTGACCCTGCAGACAAGCGCATGGATCATCTGGTCTGCCATGCGTTCACCTTTGCTGGTGCCCTCTTTCGGCCTGTGTGTGCCTCGGCGATTGTCTCACTAGCCAACAGAAGGAAGGTGAGACACCTTGTGGATAGAGCTAAGGCTCGCAGGCGGGCTGAGGAGTATAAGGACCTCAAGGCCTGCTTGGATTTCATTGGCTTTGTTGTTACTGCCATGGATGATGTGGTCTGGCTCGGTGCCAGGATCTCGGCTTTGCTTGTTTCTCTCCGCCGTTCGCTCTGGCTGCTTCATTCCAGGTGGCCGCAGAGATACCTGGGGCAGAGGTAGGTCCCGCGGCTGACCCAACCCCTCCTGGGGAGCTAAATCAAAGCCCCCGCCCAGCCCTCTGAGGCATGAGGGGGCGCCCTCACCCATCCGGGTGGAGGGACGGCTTTTGCTGTTTGCTCAGATCTGGAGGAGACACGTCTCTGATCGGTGGATTCAGGAGGTAGTGTCCTAGTTACAAGATAGAGCTGGCAGCCAGGCCGCCCACAAAATTCCTCCGTTCAAGGATATCCCGAAACCCGCTAAAGGCTCAAGCCTTGAGAGCGGCTGTGCAACACCTCCTGCGGATAGGTGTGATTTGCCCTGTTCCTTGGCAGGAACAGGGTCAGGGATTTTACTCCAACCTGTTCACGGTTCCCAAGAAGGACGGAACGCTAAGGCCAATCCTGGACCTGAAGGGTCTCAACAGGTTTGTAAGAGTCAGACATTTCCGCATGGAAACATTACGGTCGGCGGTGAGATCTCTTCGGCCCGGCGACTTCATGACCACGGTGGACATCAGGGATGCTTATCTGCACATCCCGTTTTTCCAGGGACATCAGAAGTTCCTGAGGTTTTCTCTGGAGGATCAGCATTACCAGTTTGTAGCACTTCCATTTGGTATATCTTCAGCCCCCCGTGTGTTCACCAAAGTGCTGGCGGGCATCATGGCTATCCTGAGGAGCCAGGGCATTTGTGTGTTACCCTATCTGGGCGACTTTCTGATTGCGGCCCAGTCCCTTCAGCAGGCCGAGAGAGATACTCGGACGGTGTTGTCAACCCTGGAGGCCTTCGGCTGGGTAATCAGTTACCCCAAGTCCTTTGTCGCTCCCGCAACAGTGAGATCCTTCCTGGGAATGACGATAGACACCGCTCAGGTCAAGGTTTTTCCTGCCACAGCAGAAGGTTTTGGGTCTCCAGACGCAAGTGCAGGCCTTGCTGTCTTGTCAGCAGCTGTCGGTACGTCTGGGGATGAGATTGGTGGGCCAAATGGTGTCCTGCTTCGAGGCAGTGCCTTTTGCCCAGTTTCACATGAGACCTCTTCAGTTGAACCTGCTGACAGGTTGGAATCGGACTCAGGAGTCCCTGGAACACGGTTTTTCGCTGTCCCCCCTGGCCAGGCAGTCCCTCTTGTGGTGGTTGGATTCCCGGAATCTGCTGGTGGGCAAGTCCTTTTTGACTCCCCATTGGGAGATAGTTATCACGAATGCCAGTCTGACGGGCTGGGGAGGTGTTTGGCAGACCTAGAAGATCCAGGGTCAGTGGGGCCCACAGGAGAACCGCTTACCCATAAATCTCTTGGAGCTGAGAGCGATCCGGTTGGTGCTTCTACGCTTGACTCCCCATTTAAGGGGTCGTGCGATCCAGGTTCGTTTGGACAATCAGACGGCTGTCGTCTACATCAATCACCAGGGCGGGCCCGCAAGCCTTCCTCCAGAAGGTCAGAGCCTTATTCACTGGGTTTATATGGAAGGGAGAAAAACCCAGATTAAGCAGAACTATCTTAGCCAGACCAAAAGAGGAGGGAGGGCTGGGATTCCCAGACCCGGTGTTGTATCATGCTGCCACTCACCTGGGCAGAGTGGTGGATTGGTGCCGGCACTCAAGACATAAGCAGTGGGTTGGGCTGGAGCGAGGCTCCGGGGGTCCCCCGCTGGCCAACTTACCTTGGCTAGAGGGGAAAGACATCCCGGAGGCACTAAAACACCCCACGGTTGGGGCTACTATACACATCTTTAGGAGGTTCAAGGAGCTCCCGAATATCTCCCCATCCCCATCTCCAATGTTCCCGGTGCTGGGAAACCCACGATTCCCCCCCGGGTGTAGCGGTTCCAAGGCGAGAGAGTGGCGTGAGGCGGGACTGTACAGAGCCAAACACTTCTGGACACAGGCGGGCTGGGCTAAGACTGATGACCTGGCATTGAGGGGCTCCGTTCCGAGGTGGTCAAAATGGGAACAAACGCAGATAGCACATTTCCTTCAGTCCTTACAGGGATTTTCGAGGGGTTTGCGCCCGGGGACCCGGTTCGAGGAGCTCTGCTCCGGCCCTAACGTGGAGAGGCACGTGCTCTCATCCATTTATAAGCTGTTGATCACCCCCCAGGATGCAGAGGAGCTTCACTTTAAGTACTGGGAGGGAGGCTTGGGGGCCCCATTTACGCCAGAGCAGCCGAGGAGACTTCTCGCGGCGCCGCATAAGACCTCCATTTGCACCCGGACTCAAGAATGTAGTTACAAAATTCTTACCGGGTGGTACAGAGTTCCGGCGACTCTGCACAGATGGTTTCCTGACGAGCCAGATAACTGCTGGAGATGCGGTGCTGCGGGAGGCGACCATATCCACATTTTCTGGTCCTGCCCTAAGCTTCGGCCTTACTGGGACTCGGTGAGGAGAGTGATAAGGGAAGTCACTGGGGAAACTGTACCAGCTGATCCAGGAATATGTCTGCTCCACCTGGGGAAGACCCCTCTGAGAGTGTATAAGAGATCCCTTATGTGCCATCTTCTCAATGCCGCAAAATCCTGCATCCCTCTGATGTGGAAGAAGACCTCCCCCCCCCTCATTGGCCAGCTGGGTCCTGAAGGTTAATGAAACCATGCGTTTCGAGGATTTAGCACTGAATCAGGAGGGAGGGTTCGAGAAATACACAAAGACCTGGTACAATTGGATGGTCTTCTCGGATTCAGACGAGTGCAGGGCACTGCTTCAGGATACTTGAACAGACGTGCCTTCCCTTGGCCCCCCCCCTTTCTCTTCCCCCCTCCCACCCATCCCTCCATCCTCTAAGGCGTTATTTTCATATCTGTTGGTTTATAGAGCTGTACGATTCTTTGCATTGGTTTTTCACTTTCTCTGTGTTTTTTGGAACGTGTTTAAGAATGTTAGACAATGCACAAAATTGCTTATCTTCTACATTTTATTGTGGTCTTTGTTTCTATGATGTATACAAAAATTCAATAAATAAAGAATTAAAAAAAAAAAAAAAAATCACCAGGGCGGGACTCGGATGAAGGGGTTCCCTCAAGGAGGTAACCCAGATTCTGACTTGGGCAGAGGAGAATGTTCCCTGCATCTCGGCAGTCTACATCCCCGGGGTGGAAAACCAGGAGGCAGACTCCCTGAGCAGGAGCACCTCGCGTCTGGGGGAATGGTCTCTCAGCAGCAAGACCTTTCACGCTCTGTGTCTCCGCTGGGGCCAGCCAGACGTGGATCTGTTTGCGTCCAGACACAATCACAAGCTTCCAAGGTTCGTCTCCCTCTCAAGAGATCCTCTGGCCATTGCAACACACGCTCTGGCGATTCCTTGGACGGAGTTCAAATTTCTATATGCATTCCCTCCGTTTCCGCTCCTGGGCAGAGTGCTGCACAAGATAGCCCAGGAAGGGGTACCAACCATCCTGGTGGCTCCTCGCTGGCCGAGAAGGAGTTGGTTTGCAGACATAGTTCAGATGTCAATAGATCACTACATCATGCCAGACGACCCAGGGCTACTCACACAGGGGTCACTGCGGCACCCCAATTTACGGACGCTGGCTTTGACGGCTTGGCTATTGAAACTTAAATCCTGACAGAGAAGGGGTTATCTGCCATGGTTGTGCAGACAATGATTCAGGCACGGAAGAGATCTTCTTCCATTATATACTTCGAGCCATTGTGTGATGCTGCTTTGTCTAATTTGACTCTCAAAGTGGTCTTTTTGGTAGCGATCACCTTGGTGCGTCGTGTATCAGAGCTGCGCTTTGTATGAAGCCACCTTATTTTGAGCTGCACAGGGATAAGGTGGTTTTTCGCTTTATACCTGATTTTTTGCCTAAGGCCGTTTCTCCCTTTCACCTTAATGAGGAAGTTGTCTTACCTTCCTTGTGTCCAGCACCAACTAATTACAAAGAAAGGACCCTCCATGCCCTGGATGTGGTCAGAGCCATAAAGTATTACCTGGCTGCGACTGAATCCTTCAGGAAGTCGGATTTACTCTTTGTCCTAACAGAAGGTTCTAGGAAAGGTTTGCCACCAGCCAAGTCCACTCTCAGTCAGTAAGTGGATCAGGCAGGCGATGGTACAAGCATATTCTGCCAGGGGGAAGGAACCCCCTTTTCAGATCACAGCTCATTTTACCAGAGCTATTGGTGCCTCTTGGGCCTTTCAGCACCAGACATCGGTTGGACAAGTTTGTAAGGCCGCCACTTGGTCTTCTGTTCATACTTTTACAAAGTTTTACAAGGTGGATGTCAGGGCCTCAGCTGCTGCTGTTTTTGGCCGAAAGGTGCTTCAGATGGTAGTGAAATGAACTACATGCTCTTCCGCACTGGGGATCCCGCCCATATGGACACTGCTTTTGGAAGGCCCATCTGTAAGGATATTGGGAAGACCTGAACTGGATGTAGTGAAAAATACAATTTTGTGAAACTCACCTGTAGAATTGTTTTTGGATACATCCAGTCCAGGTCGTCCCACCCCGCCCTTGTGTTTCATTATGTCCTGTTTGCCTGTTATGGTGATCAACCATTTTTTCCTTCATTGGACATTGTTTGTTCTAATCTTTTGCTTAGAGAACAAGCTGAAGCTATGTAAAGTAACATGGTTTCTTAGGCCTCCCAGCCTGTCCTTTTTGATTACTGCTTTTTAACCACTGGGGAATGATAGAGGGACAGCTGCCTTTATAGGGGGCCGGGAGGAGCTACATCTTTGATCTTGCAGTCGAGCGCCCCCTAGGGGCGAACACCCATCTGTAAGGATATTGGGACGACCTGGACTGGATGTATCCAAAAACAATTCTACAGGTGAGTTTCACAGAATTGTATTTTTATGTAGAATTGTCATTACAGGTCTGGTATTAAAGTGTTCATGTCACAATGTAATAACAATGTCATTCCATGTGTTTTCGCTTTACTAGTGGATATGTGTTCAAAAAGAGACTTTAATCACACAGCCTCTGGTGCTCTGGGCTACAACAACCCAATTTTGAGTGCCGGCGCTATGTGAGGCTGTTTTTGATGAAGTCTGTCGCTCCCATACAGCGCTGTACTGGTATTATAGCGACTCACATACAACATATTCAACAATGCTGGCCAGCAACTGAGACACTCTGTAACAGCGACCCATAGCCCATTACAGCGACTACTAGCGGTCGCTTTAAGCGCCTTGCTACAGACGCTCATCTGCCGGTACCTGGCGCTAGTAATGAATCAGCCTGTTATTCGCTATGTGCAAGTGTACACAAGGAATTTTCTCTGGCTGGTTACAATGGAGGTTCACAGAATATATGCAATAACATTTTAACCAAATAATTTAACATTTACCTGTTAACCATGCCTATTAATAGATAGAGATAGATATAGAGATAGAGATATATATATATATATATATATATATATATATATCTATCTATCTCCCCCCTCGACCCACAGAGAAAGGGGTTCCTCCCCCTGGGAGATAACAAACTGAACTGCGGTTAAAACCCCACCCCTTACCATCCACCTCCAGTTTCTGTGTTTCCTCCCTACGGAAACCAGTAGATAGGCTTCAGACAATTGTTTTTATTTTTATTATCATTTTCAACTCCAGTAGCCTCTGGAGAAGCCAGCTGAGGCCCAGACCACTTATCACCGGGTGTAGCTCACTCGAGGTCCGGAGATGACCAGAGCAGTACCCCATAGTAAACAGCGCGCAAGGTGGAGAGATATATCCGGCGAGGATCCTGGGCTGGCTTACCAGAGTTTCTTAGGGCAGTTTTTTTTTTTTCTTCTTTGCCTATTTTTCCATCCCGGGGCTCTGGCTGCAGCCAAATAGAGGAGGAGACTTGCTGCTGCTTACCTGGCGGCGTTCTTCTGGGCGCGGCCTCTACACATGGGACAGTAGTACAACCAGCGCTAGTTCTCCCAGCAACCACACAGTGCTTGAAGGGGTTCTGTCCTCCACTAAAGTTCAGCGATCTTGAGCAAAGGAATCCAAGTACAGGCAGTGTATCAGCCAGCCTTAACACCTCTTGCAAAATGCCACAGGAAAATCTGTTAATGTAAAAATCCAGTTTTTATATTTTTGGTTTATTCTGGTGTCTCTGCGGGTATGTATACATGACTCGAGGATTTAAGGTTAGAGATAAGGCCCCCCCCCCCCAAAAAAAAGAGAGGCCCAAGGATTCTAAACCCATTAGACGCTGTGAATCCTGTAGCGTTACACTTCCGGATACCTGGCAGAAGTCTGTCTGCCAGATAAGAATGAGAGAGGAGACTTGGGTTATTTCCAGGGAGATGCTAGCTGTGAGAAATGAAATTGCCTCTATGTTCAAAGTCTATAAGGCCTTTGGGTCGCACAGGGGCATCCACTGCTGGCACACCCGTCCCTCAGCCAGTGCAATGAATGCAGGATCCTAAACCATTAGTATCCCTTACTGCTTCGATTCCTTCTGCAGAGACCCACGGTCCTGGGCCAGTTCAGATTGAAACAGGTTCGGAATTAGCTGTGGTGAACTTTCATCCGAGGGCTCTCTTAAAGTGGACCAACACCCAGGGGTGATCGGCCCGGAAATCTATAAGATTCCCGGGCCGATCACCTCCCACCCCGCGGGACATCCGAGATCGGGATGTCCCGCGGGGTGAAACCCCCCAGAAACCCCAAAAAGATCTTACCTGATCCGCCGCCTCCCGCGCGCCCATCCAGACGTGCCCGCGCCGGCCCTCTGAATGGCCGGCGGGGGTGCACGCGCGCCGAGAGTGACGCGCGGGAGGCGGCGGAAGCGGCTTGGACGTTCCTCTCCCCCGCCTGGACGTTGGCGGGGATTGGCTGCGGCGTTCACGTGGGAGCGGGGAGAGGTGAGTTTTTTGGGGTTTCTGTGGGGTTTCACACAGCGGGGCACCCTCGATCGGGGTGCCCCGCCGAAGTGGACCAAAACCCAGGATAGTCAAAATCCTGGGTGTTGGTCCACTTTAATGGGGGTATGCAGTTGGATAAGAGTGGCGAAGGTGCCTTCAATTCCTCTGGACTGTCTGTTAGACGACATTTATGATAAATGGGGAATCAAGGGTGAGGAAAAGCTTTTATCCATTCAGGATACCATGTATAGGAAATTGTTGGAGAAAAAATCCAAGACCTTTGAGTCCATTCAGCGATTAACGATATAATTAAGTCTGAATGAAAGTACCCAGAGAAAAAAAATTTTGCCGGGCTCACTCAAACGTAAGTTTCCCTTTCAGGAACATGATATGAATCTTTGGGCCAAATGTCCAAAATTAGATGCATCGCTGGGTCTGATCTCCAAATCGGCAGACTTAAGTTCTGAGTATATCGGGGCAATGCGTGATCCAATGTTTCATTGATCTTAACCCTTTTGGTGCCAAGCACGTAACACCTACGTGCTGGCTTGGCTGGGCCTTAAGTGCCAAGCCCGTAGGTGTTACGTGCTTGACTTTCCTCGCTTCTAGTTTAAAAAATAAAAATCAAAAATACTCACCTGACCCCTTGTTGGATCCGGCCGGGTCTCCTCTTTAATTTGGTGCCATCCGATCCCCCGTGGGGGGTCGGATGGCTCCAGGAGAGCCCCCGGAATAGGCCGCCCCCCCCCCCGCTTCTGCAGCAGCAGCTGCTAACTGTAAAAAAAAATAAAAAATAAAAATGACATTCACTTACCTGTGTGTGCGCTGGCTCCCGCTGTCCCTCCTCTTCACCTGGGGGGCCTCCGATCCCCCCCCAGGACTTACCGTTCTTCAGGAGAGAGCCTGGGAGGCTCTCTCCTCTCTTCTTCAAGATGGCGGCCGCCATCTTGCCTCTAAGCCCCGCCCCCTTGGGGGCGGGGCTTATGACGTCATCCCGGTCCCGATCACCGGCTTCAGCTTTCTCAGCTTCTCAGATGCCGGTGATCGGTGCCCTGGAAGGAGGTGACAGGAGATCCTCTGATCTCCTGCCTTCTCCTTCTCTGGATGCCGATCACCGGCATCTGTCAGCTGAGCGGCGAGGGACAAGAGCTTGCAATCGAAGGTAAGTACAGTAAAAAAAAATTTTTTTTTTTTCTAATAAAATACTTTTTATTATTGTGTGGTGTTTTTTTTTCACATTAACCCTTTGTGAGCTGGTAAGGGGTCCATGAGACCCCTTATACCAGTTCACAAGGCTGGGGGGGTGGCAAGTCACCTGCCCTAGCGGGTGGCTTGCCATTAACCCCCGCACCCCCATTACCTGCCTCCCCAAAGGCCAGGGGGGGGCAGAAGAGCCCGGGCCCACATAGGCTATGTGGGCTCGTAGGCTGCAGGGTGGGGGGGCCACCAAAGCTGGCCCCCCCACTCTGTGCCTACAAGCCCCCATAGCTGGTCCCGGGCTGGTTACTTTGGGTAAGGGGGACCCCACGTCATTTTTTTTTTTGGATTTTTAAGGGTTTTTAACCCTTAAAAATCCAAAAAAAAATGGGGTCTCCCTCCCCGGGAAGGGGGACCCTATGTCATTTTTTTTTTTGAATTAACCATTTGTCATCCAGCAGCTATAAAAGGCTTCTGGGCAGGAAAGGGGGTCTACCTATACATATGTGGTATCGCTGTAACCGGGAGAAATTGGGGTTTCTCACGCAATAAGATTTTATTGACAAACTTACATTTTTTATTACAAAAAACTCGACAAATTGTAAAAAAATATATTTTTTTTAATTTTTTTCACACATTTCACCCAAAAATGTTGAGAATACACCTAAAAAATACAAACAAGACATTTCATGTTAAAGCCCAGACTCTGTTGAAAAAAACAATATATAATTTTCCTGGGAAATCCCTGGAAATCCTTTCAAAAATGACAGTTGAACATGTGTAGCGCGAAACAGTCAAACTCAGTCTGGCAACAGGGAGTGGCAAATGCTGCAGGTAGGCTGGCAGCGAAAGGGTTAAAAAGGGGAAGACTGTGGAGACAAAAGGATCCTGTAATGATTACAACAGATGCCAGTTCCTGGGGTTGGGGAGCACACCTGGATACTCTGAATGTCCAGGGGCAGTGGCTGGCTGCCATTTATAGATCCTCCAATTATAGGGAACTAAAGGTGATAAAACTGTCAGATTTCAGTCACAGATGACCAGATTCACTCATGCTTACATAGTAGCATATCTAAATCATCAGGATGGGACTAGGTCATTGTCCCCTATAGAACTCTCAAATTCCATACTGTTTCCCCTTCAGAAACAGGTCCGGTCAATATCAGCAGTGCATCTGAAGAGTATCCTGAACACAGTTGAAGATTTCCTAAGTTGGGTCATGGTACAGCAGATCGAGTGGTGTTTAAACCAGGAAATTTTCCTTCAGATTAGAACCCCTGGCGTCTTCCCCATATAGACCTCTTTTCCAAGGCGAACAGTTCAAAGTGCAAGATTTTTTACTCACTGGTGAGAGAAGACGGTGCCTTAGCAGTCGACCTATCTTATGCCTTCCCTCCATTCAGGCTACTGCTGCAGGTGATCTGGAAGATAGGGCGCGAAGAAATCAACGTTATCTTAATAGCTCTATTTTAGTCAAGAAGATCCTGGTTTTCAGAACTGAAAAAGGATGGTAAAGAAGGGGCCATGCCATCTACCAAATATTCAGAATTTGCTTAATTAGGGTTACATTCTGCATCCGGAGCCAGCCAAACTTCAACTGATAGCATGGGTTTTGAAGGGGCCATCTTAGAGAAGAAAGGCTGTTCTGGCAGAGTGATTGAAACTCTACTGGACAGTCTTAAATTGACTACGAGGTGTATGTATGCAAAGGTTTTATTTTGTGAAACAAACTGAAGAAAAAGGATATACCTACAGTCCTCGCAGGAAGGATTTGAGAAGGGTTGTGTTAGAATTTTTTTTTCTGTTCGCTATCACATCAGCCAGGTGGGTAAGTGAATTACAAGCTCTATAAACCTCTATTCAATTTGTGTTTCCTCCCAGGGGGGAGGGACCGCTCTCTCCGTGGGTTGTCACCCATTACCGGTAAGTCTAATGGTTTTTTTTTTTTTTGAAGATTTATAGCGATTATTTAGTAATTATAGGTTCTGGGAAGAAGCGCTTTTAAAATTTAGAGGTTCTACAGTATATCATTGTAAATAGACAGAAGTGTGGTCTCGCCACATGGTGGCAGTAGAACACGGTTTGTTATAATGCTAATGATGATGTAATTTGCATTTCCCCTCCTTAGTCAGTAGCTGGACTTGGGTTGTGTTTTTTTCCTGTTGTGGCTGTCATATGGGCTCAGGGAGAGTGGCGTTTTTTATTTTTTTTTCCCTCCAATCCTGCCTTAGCGCCAGGGTAGGGTGGCAGGGTGGAGAGAGGCATATTGTGACTGGAATTCCTCTTTAAACCTTTGGCTTGTCACCAGCCTCTGGCATTCTATATGGAAATATTGACTTTCCATGTGGCAGACTGATTGCGTTGCTTTAGACGCGATAGTATGAATACACTCTGGCATTTTGGACTGCAGATGACCTTACATCACTTTATTCAAGCTATGTTATTACGTTAATGGTGAATCTGCAACATTGTGGTGCATGTGATATAACTATTCTATATGCGTGTGTTTCCATAGAGAATTTTCAGATGATACTGATTATATTTGTTCTTTTTTCAGGCCTTGCTGGCTTCTTTCCCTTGCATCCAATGACTATCACTGCAGCAGAGAGATTAAGGAAAGCTAAGGAAGCATCAGCTCAGCAGCCTGAGGAAAGTTTCAAGGACAGTGAGGAGGAGCAGGCTCCTAGTCCCTCCTAGCAGAATAAAATATAAAGACTTAAGTTTAAATATAATGTGATTAGTGGCAGCATATAATGGTATTTTTCATTTTGCTTAAATAAAAGAAAACATTGCAATTTTTTGGCCTGAAGGTAAGTGTTTTCTTCCTCCTGCTTCCTAGCCGTACTGGGAGGGGTGCCAATTACATCATTGCTAGTAGGTTGCTATTTCTCTTAGTAATGTTGTATGGTCAAAAATTTGGGAAATTATCACATTTTAAAGTCAACTTAGAGAAATCAGAGACCCTCCTAGTTGTATTTCAAGGTAAAGAGGAGTTCTTAGGGGCAAACCCAACAATAACCACTCTGGGGGTAAAGTTCTCAAACAAGAGGGTAAAAATGTAATTATGTGACATGATTTTTTTCCCCTCCAATCCTGCCTTAGCACCAGGGTAGGGTGGCAGGGTGGAGAGAGGCATATTGTGACTGGAATTCCTCTTTAAACCTTTTGGGGGGGGGGGGGGGGGGGGGGGGGGCGTGGCCAAGATGGCGACCTAGGTGGACGTGCCTGATCGGGGCTCTGAGATAACATCCTGACTTACCTCCTTGTATGGTGCTTGGGTAGCAAGAAATCCCCCTTCTGTGGCTCTCCCTGTCCGAGGGAGAGATCAAGTCTACTGAGCGGCGGCAGTGACCCTTGTAGGAGGCAGTGTGCGGAGCCGGAGGGGCTGAGGAGACAGAAGCTTATCTCCGACCACGTGCTACTTGTGTGAGAAGAGAGGAGAGGCACCGTCTTTTGATCTGTCGGGGATGCTGCGGTGGTGAGGGGGAGAGGTGCCTATAGGTCAAGTGGCACGTCCCGGCAGAGTGAGAGACGCTCGACAGTGTGAGGAGGGGAGAGGAGAGCAGCCAGACGTCATATCAGCTCTGAAGGTGAGGGGGGGATCCCCCTGCGGTCTCGTAACATCCAGGCAGTACATAAGGAGACAGCCTCTCTACTGATAAGACTGCTCTCTGGCTGAGACTGTGTGGGGGGGGATTTTCCCAGTAAAGAGCAGCAGATGCTGAAAGGAGCCTGCCATTACTAACAGTTGCAAAGCCACAACTCTGCAAGCATCAATAATAGCAGCTAAGCAAGGGGGGAAGCCCTTCCCTCGTGGTGTGCCCACTGTTTTCTGTTGCTCACTATACTTCTGACCAGGCAGATACTGTCTCACAAAGCAGGGAACAAGAGCCCCCGGGTGTAATAAACCCCCTCAGTCAGCGGTGTCGGTGCTGGTCCTGTTTAGGATACCCCTGGGTCCCCCAAAGCATGGGGTCAAGCCCTCTTCCAGTACTCTGCACCATAGGAGACAGCTCTGGAATATATTTTGCCTAGAGTCCCCTACCCACATATGAGAGGCAACAAGAAGCGTAAATCGGCGCTGATCACCTGTAGCACGCAAACGATGGAATCTCCACACGGGATGGGGCAGGAGCCCTCTAACCCTGATACTGCAGTAATCATGGCCGCCATTGCGTGTCAAAGCGCTCTCACTGCTAAATTTGATACTCTCCAAGAGCAATTTAACTATGTCCGCCATGATTTGGATAAAATCTGGGACCACACCGGCGAGGCGGAGAGGAGAATCGGAGAAACAGAGGACCGGTTAACTGCTCAGGCGGGAGATCTCGCAACCCTGAGGAGGCAAGTGACCGCTCTGATGGGAAGGGCTGAGGACGCTGAAAATAGGAACCGGAGAAATAACGTCAGAATACTGGGTCTGCCCGAAAAAGCGGAGGGGTCCTCCCCAGAGCAATTTGCTGAGAATCTTAAAAGGGAGACTTTAGCGCCGGTGAACCTGACAAAGTTCTTCACGGTGGAAAGAGCGCATAGGATCCCCATGAGGCCACTCCCCCCCCCCCCCCCCCCCCCCCCCCCCCCGGGGCTCCGCCAAGAACCTTCATACTCAAGGTCCTTCACTATAAGGACAGGGACACTACCCTAGCTGCAGCTAGAATGAAGGGTATGGTGACCTTTGATAACGCCCGACGATCCTTTAATGGAGTCAGAGAGAGGCTCAGAAAGAAGAGAATTAAATATTCTATGATGTTCCCGGCACGTCTGCGGGTGCAAGATGGAGAAACCACCAGATTTTTCACCTCTGCCGAGGAAGCCAGTGCCTGGCTGGACTCTCTGCCTGGAGCCTGATGGACTGGGCCCCGGTCGGAGAGAACCGGCCTCTGAATATATAGGCATCTGCCCTGTTTGTGTGCCTTATGGGGCGCTCTCCCCTTCTCTGTGGGTTGAGTGCCACTGCTGCTGGGCATCCTGATGCCGCCCAGAAGGGGGGGTTGTTCAATTAGTTCTGTATGTTTGAAAGTTAGCGAAGCCACTGTGCTTTGTCGTTGCTACCCAAGTTACCAATGTATCCTGATTTGAATGCTACAGGGAGCTGCGGCTCTAGTTCCCATGGTGGGATGGTTCTCCTGCCTCTCCCCCTTAAACCTTCCTCCTGCCCTTTACTCCTGCTGCCCCCCCGTGCCTTTCTCTCCTCCCTCCTTTCTCCGCCCCCTTTTACCTGATACCTCCATGCGACCCTGGGAACTCAAGGCAGCTAGTTTGCTGACCTGTAAATTATATTGGTGTGTTTACATTGCAGGCCCCTTAGGCGGTGGGTCCCTGCACCCCGGTTACAACTAGTTACACCTGTGTTGTATTGTTTTGTTTGGGAGGGTATGATGCTCGCCAAAGTTTGGGGGTGGTGGAGCGGGTGGGGGTGGTTGGGATTGGGAAATGTGTGTATTGTTTAGAGTATAGTGTTATTTGTTTAGTCTGTCTTTGCGTTGGGTTGTGTGTGTTGTATGGTATTCGGACCCCAGGTGCGGGAAGATTATTGATGGAGAGAATAGAGTACACGGGCACTAACTGCCCTGATCCTATGGTCTATACTCATAGCTATGATAATGGGTGAATGTAAATTTCTTTCTTGGAACGTCCGAGGGCTCAATGATAAGATCAAGCGAGCTACGGTTCTTCAGTTCGTTAAGAGGTATAAACCTAACGTGGTGATCCTCCAGGAGACTCACCTGGTGGGACAGAGAAGCCTAGCGCTTAAGAAACCATGGATCCAAAGCTCCTTCCATGCTCTCTTCTCGTCCTACTCTAGGGGGGTCTCCGTGCTGATCTCCAAGGGAACCCCGCTTGCCCTATACTCTGTGCAGACGGACCAGGAGGGTTGCTACGTGATCCTACATGCCAAACTTATGGATACTGATGTCATCATAGTTGGTGTGTACGTCCCCCCCGCCTTTTTGTATTCAGGTGTTGCAACAGGTTATGGAAAAAGTGGTCAACTATCCCCCTTCGCCGATATTAATAATGGGGGATTTCAATATGGTTCTGGAATCTGTGCTGGATCGGCTGGACAGAAATCCGGGCCCGAGGACGCAATTGGCGTCTTGGGCTGAGGCACTAGGTTTGCGGGAGTTATGGAGGTGGAAACACCCCACTGACAGAGCATACTCTTGCCACTCAGCCACTCTCAGATCCCTGTCCAGGACCGATCTTGCGTTCTCGTCACCTGAGGTATTAGCCAGGGTGGTGTCTTGCAACTACCTCCCGAGAGGCATCTCGGACCACTCTCCCCTGTTAACGGTGAGAGTACTCGGGAGAGTCGGGTGGGTTGGGCCCTTAACTCCCTATGGCTGGAGACCCCTGAGGTCAAATGTAGCCTGTCATCCTCTGCTGAGATGTTTTGGGAGGTGAATGCGGATGAGACCTCTGCCTTAAAAGCATCCCACCTTACCTCGGCAGTCATTAGAGGGTGTGCCATAAGCGCCATTGCTGCGGTTAGGGAGAAGAAGGGGAGAGAGAGGGTAGAGCTTGAAAGCAAACTTGCCACAGCGGAAGAGCAATTTGTTGCCTCAGCCGATAGTCCGGACCACTCGAAACTGATGACTTTGAAACGGGAATATAACTTGCTGCTTACTGACTCTGCTAGGAAATTGCTGCTATACAAGCAAGCTACGATTTTTGATAAAGGGGACAAAAACGGGAAGACCCTGGCGTACTTAGCGAGAGCCGAAACCAAAACCAATAGCATTGCCGCGATATCTGATGGGAGGGAGACCGTAACGGAAGGGGGTGAAATTGCCCAGCGGTTCCTTGAGTATTACTCGGCATTGTACTCCTCTAAGGCTAGCTATGATGTTGAAGAACTGGAGAATTACTTAGACCAGATCAACTTCCCAGTGTTGGCCCCGGAGGGTCAGGAGACGTTAGACGCCCCCATCTTGGTGGAGGAGGTCATCGGTGCAATAGGGGCGCTCCCTGGAAGGAAGGCATCGGGTCCCGATGGGATTTCGGCCGAATGGTATAAGCAAGAATCAGAACTGGTAGCGCCTAGACTCTTAGAGGTGCTGAAGCAAGCACTAGAAAGTGAGCGTCTCCCAGCCTCCTTTCATGAAGTGCCACATCGTCCTTATTTATAAAGAGGGGAGGCCCCCTGATGCCTGCGCATCATATAGGCCCATTTCCTTACTAAATCATGATGCTAAAATACTAGCCAAAATACTAGCTAATAGGTTAAACAGGGTTATACTACAACTGGTGGGACCGGACCAGTCTGGCTTTATGCCCGGGCGCACTTCGGGGATAAACCTGCGTAGGCTCTTCTCAAACCTTCAGATTGTCCATGATAATTACGGAAGCTGGGCAATTGCCTCACTTGATAATGAGAAGGCTTTTAATTCAATTGAATGGACCTATTTGTGGGCAGTGCTGGCTAGATTTGGGCTCCCTGCCAATTTCATAAAGTATATCAAGCTCCTATATGGTCGTCCGACGGCCAGAGTACGAGCCAATGGATGCTATTCAAATCCGTTTGCACTAAGCAGGGGGACCAGACAGGGTTGCCCACTCTCGCCATTACTCTTTGCACTGGCCATTGAACCATTGGCGATTATCGTTAGAAACTCCCAAACTATCACGGGGTGGAAAATAGGGGAGGTTGAGGAAAAGATTTCCCTCTATGCGGATGATACCCTGCTGTATCTAGCGGACTGTAACGAATCCCTGGAAGCGGCATTAGATATCATAGGAACATTTGGGAGATTTTCTGGTTTGAAAATCAACTGGGATAAGTCCAGTTTAATGCCAGTCGACGAGCCTGACCATCCAGACATCTCTCCGAGATCTCAGCTGAAAGTGGTTCAACAATTTAAGTACATATGAATTATGATTAGCAAGCAGCCGAGTGAATTTATTCCCCTTAATATCTCACCAGTGATGTCGAAACTGAGGCAGCGAGTTTCTCAATGGGCAAGCCTCCCGCTATCGGTCATGGGCAGGATAAATATATACAAGATTATCTTTCTTCCGAAGTTCTTGTACATATATCAGGCCTCGCTGGTGTTGCATCCTGCCTCTCATTTCAAGGCATTGGATGCGATTATCTTTGGCTTCATATGGGGGCAGTCTCCGCCGCGGTTAAACAGGCAAATTATGAAGGCTCCATCAGATGTGGTGGGTCTTTCGGTGCCATATATGCTGATGTATTTCTATGCTACCCAACTCCAGTATGCCCATTGGTGGGTCAGTCAACCGAGGGAAAATCCAGTGGTGAGTCTAGAAACGGCTGTTCTGGGCTCCCCTGGGCGACTGGCCACCTTGATATATAGAGGTACGAAAGGGATCCGGGAGGCAACTGGGTGTATGAGAACGGTATGTAACATTTGGGAAAGGGTGGGTAAGTTGAGTGCAAACCTGAATGAGAGCAGGGCCTGGTCCCCCTCTATCCCCCTTTGGGATAACCCCAAGCTGCTGGAGCTTGGGTCTATGCAAGACCCGCAGTTCTGAATAAGGAAAGGGGTGCACCAGATAGGTCAGATATACAAAGACGGGGTACTTATGTCCTTTGCGCAGGTTAAAGAGGAGTTTCTTCTATCCCACCGGGATTTCTTCCGCTACTTGCAGATTAGACACGCTCTGAACGCCCAGTTTCATAGGGTGGGTCCGAGGATACTGATGTCACGTATGGAAAAGGAGATTAGAGGAAAGGAGCTAACAAAACCCGTCTCCACACTGTATCAATGCCTGACGGGTACGCTGGATTCTCCCAGGGATAGGGTGGAAATGAAGTGGCAGGCCTTAGACCAAAACCTGGATCAAGATGACTGGGAGGAGATAATGGATAATCTGCACACGTCAGTGTTGGAGGCAAGGGATAGGTTCATTCAGACTAAGTGGATCCACCAGGCGTATATCACCCCGGTCCGTCCTGCACAGAATGGGTCTATTAGATAGGGACATGTGCCCTAGGTGCGAGAGAGATAGCGGCACGTGGGTACACGTAACTTGGTTGTGTGAGATCTTGGTGAATTTCTGGGAGGGTGTCATGGATCTGATCAGCAAAGTAGTGGGAATTCGGATCAGGGGTTCAATCTCACTATGTCTTATGGGGGTGGTCGAGTCCATATCGGGAACTCGGAGCATTAAAATCATTGCTTCGGCTGCTGCTCTTTTATGCTCGAAAATGTATATTGCTAAATTGGAGACACCCGGCTAAACCTTCAGTACAAGCATGGAAAAGATTAGTCAACCAGAAACTCACTATGTATAAATTGACATACGCTGCGAGGGGGGTGCCAGATAAGTTTGAGAAGATCTGGGATCCGTGGCTACAGTGTCAGGAGTCGGCATCTGATGATGAGTGAACCAGGGAGGGGGGAACACTGTCAGCGCTGTGGTTATTGCTGAGTCAAGAGTCGGCAAGATGGAGCCGAGGTCGATATCTGTCCTGTGGAGTGAGGGGAGGGCATGTCCTGGAGCATGACTGGATAGGCCTCAATGGGTGGCCAATGGTTGCCACCCTCTCAGGTACTCCACCTGAGATCTGCTTGTTTCTAGCACAACCTGGGTCCGGTGTGAATAGTTTTTGTTGTTGTCTGATAGGATGCCATTTTGATGTTGGGTGCCTGCGGCACCTAAAATACAGACCAATTTGACGTGTATATGTATGTTGTTTCTACGTTACAACGCAAAATAAAAACTTTCAAAAAAAAAACCTTTGGGGGGGTAAAGCTCTCAAACAAGAGGGTAGACTGGTAAAAATGTAAGTATATACAATTAAAGGAACAGATTAAGAAGAGTTTAGAGGAGTGGGACTTGCCTATGTTCTCCTGGATAGGGCGGATAAACATTGTTAAAATGGTGATCTGCCCGGGGGCGTGTCCTAGACATGGAGCTGTGAGGAGGTGTTTTCCCCTAGCTCCCGTACCAGTGCCCATTAAGCTGTTTTTCTGGGCAGCAAACCCTACCAACAGCAGATGGCGAGGAGGGGGAATCAGCGGAGGTGTGGCGGGGGTTCCAGGAAAGGGCCCCCGCACCATCACTCCGGTGATTTGAAGAAACGTAGAGCGGAGTGCCGCCGAGATGGAATGAAGCGGCATCTACCCGACCCTGACGAGCTGGTGTCGGCAGGAGACGAGAAGTTGCCCACCCGGCAGGTGAGATCGAGAGATGGCCCTAACGATCGGCCCGTGCTGCCTCGGGGCGAACTGGGGCCGGAGAGCAGGGAGGTTACCCCCGAGGCTCCTGGGTGTACCAAGATGGCGGCGGTTCTGCAGAGGGGTGAGGAGATGGGACGCTTACCCGATAAGAGGCCGTCGGTGGATGCGGAGGAGTCCAGGAGCGCCGTGGCAGGCATGTCTGCAGCGATAGAGAAGCTGCCCCCCTGTCCGAGAGAGGCGATGGGAGCCGGGAGGTGCACGAAGATGGCGCCCGACAGTGCCCCTGAACATGCGGAGGCGTCGCGGGGGTGCGGGGAGTCCGCGGATTGGTTGGCGCCCCCGGAGCTGCTGAGAGGGGCGGGAGAGCCCCGACCCTGCGAGTCCAGAGCGTCTCAGTCTGTGTCTGCCAAAAGACGGAGCCTCTCTGAAGATGAAGGGGTCCGAACGCCCCCCTCCCTACCCCCATCCAAAGTGGAAAAGCAGCCTGAAGCTTATATGTCTCCCTCGGGTGTCATATCCCCCTGCCATAGTGGAAAATCCCCCAGGTCTGCTTCACAAAGTCCACAGGATGTGCCCAATTTAAGCACGGCCAGAAACCTCAGCCTACACAAATTTGCTTTTGTTTCCAGGAAGGAAAGAGCCACAGGAGAGGGTGCTGGGAGCGGTGGGCAGCCCTTGAGCTGGGTTCTTTCCCCTTGTACGGGACTCCCGCAGAGACTGCAGAAAATGCGCCACCCGCCCCCATTGGAGCCGGAGGTGGTGGTCCAACGACTAGAGCCTGCCCCTCTGAGCCCGCCAACCTCACCATTGCTGCAATCCCCGGAAACTCCATGGCCCGCGGGTGGCTCCAGCCCAGTACCAATGTCGCCATCTCAGCCTTGCTTCTCCCCTGAGCAGGGAGAAGGCCCTTGGGTCCCCTGGTTCCGTAACCCCACTATAGGGCCCCCTCAGTCGATCCCTACACCCTTGACACCTGGGGGGCTGAATGACCACCGGTCTCCCAAAGATGCAAATACACACATGGAAACAATCTCGTTATTGAGGGGCCTCCCCACCAGGGCCGACATCGAGGGGCTAAGGAAGTACACAGGCGCGAGTTGGGAGAGGTCAAAGCAGCAAATCTCAGAGGTGGCAGCGCGAGTCACAGTTCTGGAATCAGAGGGACCCACCTACTCAAGCCGACTTAAATCGCTGGAAGAGAGATGCGATATGCAGGAGACGTTACTTCGGGCCCAGATGTTGCATTTAGACGACATCGAAAACCGGAGTCGTAGGAACAATCTCCGCCTTAGGGGCATCCTCCGGTGAAGATTTGAAGCGCATCACGATGGCAATCTTTAATTCAGTCCTGGAGAGAGACTCCGCTACACCGATTGAGCTGGACAGGGTGCATAGAGCGCTCGGCCCTCCTGGCCCGGACCCCTCCAGACCAAAAGATGTGATAAGCAGGGTGCACCGCTACACTTTGAAAGAAAACATTGCGAAAGGCGTCTGGAGAAGGGGAAACGTTGAATTCGACAGGGCAAATTTCCAAATCATGCAGGACCTCACATGTAGAATCCTGATGATGCGTAGGGCCCTGAAACCGCTGTTGGAGTTGCTGACGCGCAATGGAGCGACTTACAGATGGGGCTTCCCCTACCATTTAATTGTTCGGAAGGGTCGGGACATTTTCTTCCTTAAATCGCCTAAAGACTTGGCGGGGCTGTTCTCCTTCATCCAATGCGATCCAATTGCAGTCCCGGACTGGCTAGCGACAAATCTGATGCTGCCCCCTTCTCAACCTCGGTGGAATAATCGTCGGGGCCCTAGGGTCTCTGGAAGACCACGCCGTGCGAGGAGACAAACCAGGCCTTATGACACGGAGACATGATCAGCGGTGACCCCTCGGCTGCACCTTGCGCCACCCCCGCGAATCGTGAGCTGATTAATCTTGGGGCGGCCCGGCTGCTCGCCCCGCCTCTTCCTCCGCCTCTTCCTCTCTTGTCGGCAGTAGAGTTGTGGGGGCATGCCTTGAGCGCGTGTGTGCTGGAGGTGCCCTTGGCCTTGCTCTCTGCCCGCGGGGGGGTCCCTCGTGGGGGGGGCGACAGCTGGGTCCGTCTGAGTCTGAATGTAGTTGCTACAACATAGAGAGTTTATGCTGCTGCTAGCCAATTCACATTGTTAATTTGGGTTTGCTGATTCCTTTTTTGCAAGGCTGAGTGCTTCCCCCCGATAGGTCCAGCCCTCGGGTCCTTCACACCTTAAGGGTCCTGTTTTTCCGTATAGGATAAGTTAGAGTTCAATTTGGACTTTTTTTTTTTTTTTTTTGTGTTTATCTGTTTGGTGTTAGCTTTTCCTTCTCTGTCCCCTCCCACCCTTTCCCCCTCCCCCTCTCCCACCCTTTCCCCCTCCCCCTCTCCCACCCTTTCCCCCTCCCCCTCTCCCACCCTTTCCCCCTCCCCCTCTCACACCCTTTCCCCCTCCCCCTCTCCCACCCTTTTTCCCCGAGGGTCTGTACTTAGCTCATCAAGGTGATTGGGCCTGCCTCATCTTGCGGACCGGACAGTCCAGTCCAAGGGAGGGCCAAAATGTTGGGAACCAAGATTGTGTCCCTTAATGCCAAAGGCTTGAACAGCCCTGAGAAAAGATAGTTGATTCTGAGGAATCTGAAAGGCCTTGGTGCTCAGGTTGGCTTCCTTCAAGAAACACACTTTAAAGCGGACCTTCACTCTGAATAAGAGTCTATCTTATATGTTTCCCACACCCTGTACATACAGATTGCTCACATTAATAATCCTCCTACCTGCATCTACTGCATGTTATGAGCCTTTAAACATCCAAGATGGCGGCTTATGGAAGCCGCCATCTTATCAGGCAGCCTGCAAACAGGAAGTGCCTCCTGACTGTGCTGCTCTGCATTCTGGGACTGCTGACCTTTACCTGACCCCAGCTCTGCTCTGTCTAAGCAAAGCACAGCTATAACCCGCCCCCCTGTACCTTATTCCTCTCTCCTCTCCTCAGTAAGTGTGATGCTTCTGAGTCAAGATGGCGGCGCCCATATCCTAAAGTCCTGAACAGAGTTGCAGCCCAGTGGGGGAAAGAATAATAAGTTAGTGACTAAAAACATAAAATATATTAATTTTAGATGCTGGGGAACCGTTTTAAGAATTTGGGCTTTTCACGCTGAAGGTCCGGTTTAGGCAGCTAACTCCCCCTTGTTGGGGAACAGATTCTTTCCCAGGGCCTACTATAGCCATTCCCCTGACTCCAGATCCCGGGGCGTCAGCATAGTCGTTTCGAGATCCCTTCCGTGGGAACTTGTGGACTTCAAAACAGAAGAAGATCCGGTCTGAAATGTTCACGCTTGTTAACATTTATGCCCCGAACGTGGGGCAAATTGCCTTTATAGAGAACCTACTGGAGGCCCTGACGGGTTTCCGGGTGGGACAGCTGGTTTTGGGAGGGGATTTTAATTTGACGCTTGACCCACTCCTGGACACGTCCAAGGGGGGAACCCCATATCGCATATTCTAAATGAAAGCGCCTCAATGGAATTCTTAATCTGTTCCAGCTGGTGGACCCCTGGAGAGTCCAACACCCAAACACAAGAGACTTTACCTTCTTCTCCCACCCACACAGCTCCTACTCGAGGATAGATATGTTTCTAATCCCACACCCACAGCTGACCAGGGTGGAAGATACCTCAATAGGTAACATCACCCTGTCGGATCATGCGCCCATTACCATCATGATTTCAAATCCTAGTCCTACCCCTAGAAGCTGGTCATGGAGGTTGAATAACTAGTTACTAGAGGATCAAAGGGTCCTGGAAGTTGTCCAGAATGAGGTGAAAAATTACTTTGATCTAACCTCTGGGCCGGAGGTGGCACCTGGGATCCTTTGGGAGGCCCATAAGTGTTTCATTAGGGGAGTCCTGATAGGACAGAGGGCTCGTACTAAGAAACAAAAGTCGGAGTGTCTCACAGGCCTCCTTAAAGAGATAGCGAAACTGGAAGCCCTTCATAAAAAATCATTGGCGGCTGCTCATTTATCGACCCTTACTGCGTTGGGGGGAAAATTAAAAACAGTCTGCTGTGACAGACTGAAAGCCCAGATGGCAAGATGCCGTCAGGCTTTCTACGAGTCTGGGGATAAATTCGGCCGTATGCTGGCCAGGGCTCTGAGGGCAGAGCGAGTTACAACTTATGTACCTAAAATAGCAGGCACCGAGGGAAACACGGTCCACAGAGTAGAGGGAATAGCTGAGGAGTTCCGCAGATTCTACAAAGACTTGTACAACCTGCTGGCTCCTCTGGAGGCTAGTTTTGGACAAAGATGCACGCGGTACATTGAGGACTCGGGGATGCCCAAGCTCCCAGAACAGACCAACACAGAATTGGAGAGTCCAATCTCGATGCTGCAGCTGCAAAACGCACTGGCAAGTACAGCCTCCGGCAAAACGCCTGGCCCCGATGGACTGCACCTCCAATATTATAAAAAACTCTTTCCTCAACTGGCCCCGAAGCTTCTCCTGATCATGAATTCCATTATTGAAGGGACCCCCCCCCCGATAGACACGCTAAGGGAGCATATAGTTGTGATCCCTAAGGAGGGAAAGGATCCGAACCTGTGCGCGAGCTACAGACCAATTTTGCTGCTTAATGCAGACATTAAGCTCTTTGCAAAAATTCTGGCGTCTAGGATTGCCCCGCACCTACACTCGGTTATAGGCCCTGACCAGGTGGGTTTCATGCCTCTTAGGGAGGATAGAGACAATACCACTAAGGTACTGAACCTGATACACCTGGCACAAAAGCAGAAGACTCCCGCCCTTCTGCTCTCCACCGACGCCGAGAAAGCTTTCGTCAGAGTGAATTGGCAATTCATGAGGTCAGTGCTAAGTCATGTTGGGCTTGGCCCTAACATGCCGAGCTGGATACAGAGCCTTTATAGCTCTCCCTCGGCGTCGGTGAGAGTGAACGGCTGCCTGTCGGGATCATTCAAGATCACGAATGGAACGAGACAGGGATGCCCCTTATCGCCATTGATATTTATTTTGACACTTGAGACTTTCCTGTGTAGGGTGCGGGGGGAACCTGGATGTCAGGGGGGTGGAAAACGCCTCGGGGCATTGCAAGGTAGCGCCCTAAGCCGATGACTTAATTTTCTGCCTCTCCTGCCCTGAGGTCATGAAGGAACTCAGAGAATACGGAGGCCTCTCGAGCTATAACATTCATTTCCTGAAATCTGAGGCGCTAAATATCAACATTCCCCCACACAGGTTTGAGAGAATAAAAAATGCCTTCCCTTTCCGCTGGGCTAGTGAAAGTGTGAAATATTTGGGGACCAACATTAGCAGCGACCTCTTAAAAATCTACGCTCTCAATTCCCCCCCCCCCCCACTGTTAAAAAAGAGACCGCTAGCTGGAGTAAAGGGAGGCTCTCCTGGTTTGGGAGGTGCAGTGCAGTTAAAATGACCCTCTTACCCCGCCTGCTCTACCTCCTCCAGGCCCTACCGGTGTCTGTTCCCCGCTCATTCCTCCAGAAGGTCCGCTCGGTCTTCATCAGTTTTATCTGGGCAGGCAAAAAGCCGAGACTGAAGAGGGAAATCCTGACCAGGCTAAAGGAACAGGGGGGGTCGGTGTCCCAGACCCAATACTTTACCATTCCGCGACACATCTCTGTAGGGTGGTCGATTGGTGTGTACACAGCCGGAGCAAACAGTGGGTAGGCCTTGAGCAGAGCTTCCTAGAAATCCCGATTAGGGGGGACCATGGCTAGCAGGCGAGGGTGGTAAGATGGGAAGACAGCACCCTACGTTGGGCCCTACGCTTGGGATCTGTGAGGCCATGTTTCAGTGTCAGGAGATCTCCCCCTCCCCCATGTATCCAGTCCTGGGAAATCCGAGCTTCACCCCGGGGTGCGGGGCCATCCGGTGAGAGCTTGGATTGATGCGAATGTATACAGAACGGGCCACTTTGCCTCGGTTGGGCAAATTTAAAGGAGCTGGCCCAAAGAGCTGGGGTCCCTAATTGGTCCATCTGGCAGCAAATGCAACTGAGACACTTTCTGGCTTCCCTGCGGGGACATGGGGAGGGCAGGCGGGCGCTCACGATCTTCGAGGAGATGTGTCGAAGCAGTGAGAATGGGAGACATGCCCTCTCGAGGATTTATAAGCTGTTAGTGGCCCCTCCGGACACGGAAGACCCGCCTTACCTAGAAAAATGGGAAAGGGACCTGAATTTGACTTGGACGCCCAAGCAGCACCAAAAGATAATGGCGTTATCGCATAGGTCCTCAATCTGTGGGTATAAATTACTAACAAGGTGGTACAGGGTTCCATCGGACCTAAACAGATGGTTCCTGGAGGTCTCGCCTAGCTGTTGGAGGTGTGGTGGTGAGAGGGGTGACCTTTTGCATATCTTTTGGTCCTGCCCCAAGCTAAAGGAATTTTGGAGTCTGGCTAGACAGGTCACGGGGAAGGTCTCAGGAGCGGCTATCCCGGTTGACCCTGCTCTTTGCCTCCTCCATGCGTCGGAGACCCCTCTGAAGTCCTACCGTGGCTCAATAACATGTCACCTGCTGAATGCAGCAAAAGCCTGCATCCCGCAGGTATGGAAGAGTAAAGAGCCCCCCTCCATTAGTAGTTGGGTCCAGAGGGTAAATGACGTCATGAGGTTTGAAAACCTCATGTCCACACGGGAGGATACTTACGAGAAATTCGCTGTGACGTGGTATGTTTGGATGGCTTACACGGAGTCCCCGGATGGCAGGGAACTACTTACTCTATAGTGCTGGTTCCCCTCCCCTCGCCATCCCCCTGCCACTGCGGGGTGCTTCGGGAGAGGTCCGAGGTGGCTGGGTGCTGCTGGACGTCTCGGATAGATCCGACAGTTGGCGGGGAGCCATCTGATCTGTAGTGAAAGACCTCACCCTTCCCTCTTTTCCCCTCTTCCTTTTTCCTACTTCTCATCCTCCCAGTTCCACCCTTGGTTGCTCCTTTCTCTTAAAAGTTAATCGCTAATGCAGTTCAATAACCCACCTGGTGAGAAATAAAGATTAACATACCTGTGCATAAAAACGAATGCCAGCGTTTGGTTTGAACTACCTTTATTGATATGCAAAGTATTGTAACAATTGTCACTGTATACTTTTTACTCGCTGTAAGTTGGAACTGTATAAATGTTTTCTTTTCTAAAAAACCTCAATAAATAAAAAATGTAAAAAAAAAAAAAAATGGTGATCCTCCCTAAACTGTTGTTCCTGGTTCCTTGTTTAATACCAAAAGATTACTTCCAAAAGTTAGATATATTAATAAGGAAATTTATTTGGAAAAATTAAAAACCAAGGATGAGATTCTCCGTGTTGGAAAGAAGGAAGTTTAACAGTAGATTTTGAGATGTACTGGTGTGCGGGCCAGATAAAAAGGATTTTAGATTGGAACTTTAATAGAGATAATAAAAAATGGGTAAAGCTCAATAAATTAGAAAGGAAAATACCACCGGAAGATAGGATATTGTTGAAGAAAAAATATAAAGGAAAGACGCTAACTCCCCAACTGTAGATTGTACATTAAGAAAGTTTTAACAGCTTAGAGATTTAGCGATTGTAGCTCAGTGGCCTTCTCCCATGATGAAAATAAAGGATGGTTAGGAGTCAAAGGGGACTTAAAGCGGACCTTCACCCTAAATATGAGTCTATCTTATATGTTTATCCCACCCTGTACATACAGATTGCTCACATTAAAAATCATCCTACCTGCATCTACTGCAGGTTATGAGCCTTTAAACATCCAAGATGGCGGCTCATGGAACATCAGGCAGCGTGCAAACAGGAAGTGTCTTCTGACTGTGCTGCTCTGCATTCTGGGATTGCTGACCTTTTCCTGACCCCAGCTCTGCTCTGTCTGAGAAAAGCACAGCTATAACCCACCCCTCCTGTGCTTTATCCCACTCTCCTCTCCTCAGTAAGTGTGATGCTTCTGAGTCAAGATGGCGGTGCCCGTATCCAAGAGTCCTGAACAGAGTTGCAGCCCGGTGGGGGAAAGAATAAGTGACTAAAAACGTATGCTGGTTAATAGTTTTTAAGGGTTTGGGCTTTTCAATAAATCATGGTGAAGGTCCGATTTAAGAAAATTAAGAAATTGGGCAAAGATCAAAAATTTAAACCAAACACCCGTTTTTTTTCTTTAACGGGTGTTGGCCCTGAAGACAGCGAATAAGAATAAGGAAGCTCCAGCATTCTGGATGCCCCCCCCCAGAACGCTTGATATCCTTACCTTCACCTCGAGCCAGTGCCTGGAAAGGAATCTCGCGATTGTTTGCTAGCCGGTCACATAGGCCATAGTCGTGTCCTCGGCGCCGGCCACCGGAATGCTCCGCCCATGTGAGTGCTGGTTGCCAATAGTGGGACTTTTTTTCCTGAAGTGAAGGTAAGAAATTGTGCTTTCAGGGGGCCCCAGCATTCTGGATGCTCCACAGAGCTTGTTCTTATTCGCTGTCTGCCGTTAAGAAAAAAAAAACGGGTGTTGGTCCGGTTTAAGAGCCAAAGACGTGATGGTAGAAAATGAAAGTGTGGGACTGGACCAGCATAGGAATAAGTGGGAGATTGAGTCCCCAGGCCAGTGGAATCTAATGGTGAATCAAAATTCTATGTTAAAGTTAGCAAAAAAGGGACCGCGGATGAGAGAGCTGATCCCATTTGAGAAACTAATGGGGAGTAAAAATCCTACAAGTAAAGAAATTTTGTATTGATACTCTGTTCTAACAGCAGCAAAAAAGAGTAAGCTATATTTCCCCAAATGTCCTACAGAATGGCTGGCCAAGTAACTCCACCTGGAAGAGGAAACACAACTGAACAACATTAAAAGCCCGCCTATTCCTCTCAGGCGTTTTGTTTCCTCTACCGGGAAAGAAGCTGGATAACATCATCCTGTTTTCATTTTTCTCAAAACATCCTCCGAGCAGCATATTTATTATTGTTGTTTATTTATATAGCGCCATCATATTCCGTAGCGCTGTACAAAGTATTTGAGACTTCATGTCTCCGCCACTAGTTTGGAACGTGTGACCGCCAGAATGGATAAAACTTTAGACCCTCCTCCCAGTCTCCAGTTGTTTTTGTGTTCCCTTTTAAAAAGGATGAAAGGACTGGAAAAGCTGGGATTAACGGGTCCCTATCTCCCCCCCCCCCCATTCACTCCCGCTACTTGTGATGTGTATCAGTCGTCAGGTGGGGGAGGGAGTGGAGGAACTTATGGCGCTGTTGCTCGCCGCACCATGGGGAAAAGGCTGGAGGGGTTTGGAAGCAGAAGTAGCGGCAGGCGGTTAGAAAGGTAATCGAGTGAGAGAAGGATAGCTCTCCTCTTGGCTGGCCTGGCCCAGTGCCTGCTTTTACCTGAAGTCCTTCGATGAGTGTTGCCTAGGCGCGCGTGCGCGCCACTTTAGAGTCTTATCGGGAAGAAAGGGGGGAGAAGGTTTTTAACTGGTTGGCTTCTCCTCCCGTCAACGATGTTGTTGTTCCCATGTGCCACCGGGTTCCCTGCTTCTTGTGCGTGTTGTCTTTGTTAAAGTAGCACTTTTGCAAAATTGTATAATATTAAAAAGCCGGAAATATAAAAAATGAAAACCCGCGCTTAGAAGATTTAGATATTTTACACAATTAGTTGAAAGTATGAATTCTGCTCAAACGTGTAAGAACCCAATATCCCCAATAGGCTCAGCAAGCAATAAAATAATTAGAATACACAGAGCAAGTGATTAGTTAACAAAAAATACAATTATTATAAGTTGGCCCAAATCAGCCATAAAAAATCTGATGTCAAAGTCCCTTAACTATATACATGAGTTTAATGAAGTCCCAGAGATTGACTCGTGGTGTTACATTTTCAAACTGCAATTTATGCCGGATATCCCAAATCTCATGCAGCAGGTATTCAATAGTGCTCAAACACATAGGTATCATCCACCGCGTGCCCACCACCTATTTTTGGTACCCTTACCAGGTGGCGTATATTGGTACGCCTTGAGAATAAGCCACTCCTTGCTCCGTAGCTCTATTCAATCCAAATCTGATCCTCTTGTTGTTTAGGATGAATACCCATAGATTTTGGGCTTGAGGGTAGCTCAATGTGGGTTTTTGCATGAAAGAAATCAATGAAGGAAATATATAGCGTAATATCGCTTTTATTAATAAAAACCTCTAAAAGGTTAAAAGTGTGCACTCGCATTTAAAATCCTTGATGTACAGCATATAATAACATAGGCGAAGCTCTCACCCTACTTTCGGTTCACCTCGGCCGCTGGTGTCCACGAGGGGGAGAGGGAGTTCGCTTCCAAAAATTGCAAGGTTCCTTTGTTGTATTAGTGTAGGGGTCCGCCTAGTCGCCGTCAACGAGTTTCACTGCGTAACGCAGCTTTATCAAGACTCCAGAAGAGACCGTGCAAATCCGTGACCCGGTAAAGAGGTCAATGGAATGGTGGTTGTTCAAGGACAGATTTGTCAACAGTTTGCCCGTTGGACCAAACGGACGCCTTCTTTTGGGAATGGGGAGCCCATTCAGGCTGGGTTATGCGTTTCCTCCAGTTAAAATAGTTCCTCGGGTGTAAAAGTGGATCAATCCTGGGTTTTGGTCCTTGCCCCTGCTGTGTGAAACCCCCGAGATGGCCCGATTACATTCACTCTTCCCCAGTCCTACGGCGCATGCACAGCCTTTATTCCAGTGTGAGCACTCGGATCCGCTCCCGCCTCTTTGTCCAAGAGCTCGTCTAAGGCGAGTGGATCCGAGCGTGCTGGTGGCCGCATCCCCCGTTACCCTTTAACAGGGAGTGTGCTCTCCCCCCTACCAATACATATGTGGTACGTTGTATCCAGGAGAAATTGGGATCTCACACGCAATAAGATTTTATTGACACAAATTGTAAAAAATTGATTTTTTATTTTGTTTTGCACATATTTCACCCAAAAGTATTAAGAATACACTAAGGCCAAACAAGACTTTTCATGTTCATTTCATGTGAAAGCCCAGACTCTGCTGAAAAAAAAACAATATATAATTATCCTGGGAAATCCCTGGAAATCCTTTCAAAAATCAGTTGAACATGTGTAGCACAACATGGTCTGGCAACAGAGGGTGACAAAAACTCTATATAGGCTGGCAATTAGACTGGATCCATTGTATCTTCCAAAAATTGCCTCACAATTCCATAGTTCTCAAGAGTTCTGTTTGTGCTCAGATGCATCTGTTGGATGGTAAACAGAGTGTCCTAACCTACTTAGATTGGACTTCCGATTGGCTAAGATCCGATCACCTCTTTGCTTTTCTGGCAGAAATAGAAAGTTACAGGCTTCTAAAGCATCCATCGCCAGGTGGATTAGGGAGGCGATTCAGTTGTCCTATCGGAGTTCAGATGGCCAAGCTCCTCAAACCCTATGATCACATTCCACTAGAGCAGTGTCCACTTCCAGTAATAATTGGTCTGGAGTCTCTTTGGCGGATATATGCAGCGCAGCCACGTTGGCCTCACTGCATACCTTTCTAAAACACTACAGAGTCGACCTATGCTCCGATAAAAAGCAGGAGTTCGGAAGGAGGATTCTGCAGGCCATCTCCCCACCTTGAGGTAGGACGGTTCTTTATTTTTTTTACTGTTATCTTCGGCTAGCTGAGTCCTGAAGGGTGTTTGGGGAAGACCCCAATTAGTTTACTGGTAATTAGTTTACTGGTAGTGGAATTTCCGGTAGTCCTCCAGGACGGCGTCCTACATCCTGCCCTATATATATTTGTTTAGATTTTAGATGTAGAACTTTAACCTGGGATTACCTGGGATTGTCCCATTGTGTTTCCTCTTCCAGGGGGGAGGAGTTACTTGGCTAGCCGTTCCTGGAGGACTACTGGAAATTCCATTACCGGTAGGCTAGTTGGGGTTTTTAATGAGAATGGGAGAAAGATTTAGGAAGAGAACTCCTGGAAGTGGAAAAAAGTGTTATAAATACCTGACTCAATAGTACTTGACTATGCACACTTTTTGCATGTGTTATGGAGTTGTGAGTTGAGGTGATACAGTATTGGATTGGACGCGGGTCTGTAAGAGCATTGAGGAAATAATAGGAGAAAAGTTAGAAATTTACCCGGGGTATTTCTATTACATAAAGACAGCGTCCCCAATAAAAATGCATTGTTATCCAGATTAATAAATGCGCAAGAATGATCATACCCCAATTTTGGAACGAGAATTACCACCTACAGTGAATGATTGGTTAAAGTGGACCAACACCGAGAGGTGATCGGCCCGGAAATCTATAAGATTCCCGGGCCGATCACCTCCCACCCCGCGGGACATCCGAGATCGGGATGTCCCGCGGGGTGAAACCCCCCCAAAAAACCCCAAACACCTTACCTGATCTTCGGCGGCGGCCGGCGGCGGCCGTCTGCGAATGGCCGGCGGGGGCGCGCGCGCGCCGAAAGTGACGCGAGGGCGGCGGCAGCCGCTTGGACGTTCCTGATCCCCGCCTGGACGTTGGCGGGGATTGGACCGTCCAGTCACGTGGGAGCGGGGACAGGTAAGATTTTGGGGCTTTCTGGGGGGTTTCACACAGCGGGGCACCCCCGATCGGGGTGCCCCGCCGAAGTGGACCAAAACCCAGGAAAGTCAAAATCCTGGGTGTTGGTCCACTTTAAGGGATTAAAGTAATGGAAGATTTTACAGCGGCTGTACACGAGAAAGAAAAGAATCAGGAAATCTGGATGAAATGGACTTATACAACGAGGGGCAAGTAAGAACTGAACATTAGGATAGTGGTTTGGGGGAGGCAGGGAAGCAAATATGGGTGGAGATGAGATGGAGGAGGGAGTGGAGCCAGGAGGGAGGCATTTCAGAGAAACAGAAGGTTGTAATTTGTTTTCTTTTTCTTCTGAGGTTGGTGAATGTGTTTGAGGTTATTTATGATTTATTGGTGTGTTTGATCTCTGCCTTATGGAGGATATAGGGTGGGAAAATTAGATTTGTTGAAATCGTATGGAACTAAAAGGAAATATCCTTGGAAATGTAGAGGCAGAGAGGGTTTATAATGGGAAATAAAGGTTAAAAAATGCTGTGATGTTAAACTATAATATAGGTGGAACAATGTGTAGATGTTACGATCATATCACATTTTATATTTACATAAGATTTGTTAAAGGATAATCAGAAAATGATGAAGATTTAAAAAAAAAATAACCCCATATGCATGGGCCTTGGCTTCAGGATAGCAGGATGCTGCCGGTGGTGCACATGGCTTTGCTGGTACCTACCATTGTGCCTATCTACCTACCTGCCTAGAGTCTATAATATACTCTAGGGCTTGTGGGGTATCCCAATGAGTGAAACTCCTGGGATTATTATTGAACAAAGGGGAGTCCACAGTTGTTTTTTTTAAACCTCTTGGCTTCTCTTATTACTATTAACCGCATGTGTACTGTATCTAAAATCTGTTAACAAGAAGAAAAAAGTATTGCAATAGCGCATTTACTATAAAGCTTACATGTCATGCATTTTGATTTCACTTTACATTAAAATGTATTTATATTTTTGTTCCTCCTGAAGTCAATTTTAAAAATGGTGTCTCATGGAGCTGCAGGTCATCTGCAAAGAAGAAGTTTCCTTCCGCTGTGCATTGTGGGGTTTTGTCTAATAAATTCAGGTAGCAGCACGGCTAGGATGCTGGGAAAGAAAGTTCCAAAATGTCAGTTACCTGGAGAAAATCTGTGGGGGGATTGAGTGCAGGAGCAAATTAAGTGCTGACAAAGATTCAGTATAATGTGCAAGGCTGTTGGTCCAGTTTAAGCTTAAAACCTATAGAAGAAGTCCAAGCTTAGATAAGCTGCACAGAAGATGGGACCCTAAGTGACAAGTCAGTCACCCAATTCCGTGCAGCAGTGCAACTGTTCTGGTCTATCGCTCATGTCCAACTATCATTCAAATCTGTGGCTGCCATGCAGAGCCCTGCCACCTGCCAGTATCAGGGGAGGATTTTGGTGATTAGGTTACTTTTTTTAAATTATTTTAACTGCCCAATTGGGATTAGCACAGCAAGGAGGAGGAGTGGCTGGAAGAGTTACAAAACGCCTGGACATTCGCTTTATAGTGGACCAAAACCCAGGTTTTTCATCTCTTCCATTCCGGGTCACCACTAGCAGCAACACGTGGGTTAATCTCAGCCTTAGGCGGGGACTGCAAGATAGAAAAAAATAGCTCCTCCCTATGACAGACGGGATATCCTCAGTTCTTTTTTTGCAGTCGCAAGGGGCTGTGAAGATGTCTGGATTTTTTTGTTTTTAGTACAGTGCTGACTCTCAGCCCATTACCAGCTGAAGCTTCCCCGTGACCCCAATTAGATGCCTGAAGTTAGTATCCAAGCCGATAGCGTGGGATCATGCAGGGTGAGAGGAGCGTGCATGGGTCCAGATCGAGGATCAGGAACCGTGTCTGACCTTGGGTGAGGGACCCCTGTGCGCTAGGGACACTACTGTTCTCCAGCGCCATATGCAGATGGCAGGTTCTGCTCCTCGGTCAGATCATCCATTTTCCCCTGCGGCTTTCGGCTCAGGCTCATCTGAGCAGGAGACCCCCTTTGGGTGCAGGTTGTAGAATTTTTGTCCCTTAGAGGTTTAACAGACAACTATCTTGCTGGACCGGGGAGTTGCAGTACTGGTGCCCCCAGCAGAGCAAGGCTGTGGCTTCTACTCAATACAGTTCATTATCCCCAAGAAGAAGGGATCCACTCGGCCAATCCTGGATCTCCGGAGTCTGAACAGATACTTTGGAGTGCAGAAGTTTTGCATGGAATCTCTAAGTCTTTGTGTCGTTGATGCAACAGGGGGATTTTCTGGCCACGGTGGACATAAAGGATGCTTATCTGCATGTCCCAATCTTCCCTGGTCACCAATACCTAAGCTTTTGTGGTGGGCGCCCGACATTTCCAATTTGTGGCACTGCCATTCGGACTGTCCACGTGAGTGGAGTTGGCGGTGGAAATGTGCACATCACCCCATACCTGGATGACTTGCTCATTCAAGCTCCATCTCTGCCAGAGGCACTGTGGGATGCTTGGATGGTCCTGTCCATGCTGGAGCTACGCCTAGTCCCAGGTGGTTCCCTGCATGGTGGCAACCTATCTAGGTATAACATTAGATACTCGACAGTCCATCTTCCTGTGCAGAAGGCCATGGCTCTTGAGGAGGCTATGAGGTCGCTGCTGACAGACGAACATTCCACAATCAGGCAGGGCATGCGTCTCCTTGCCCTGATGGTGGCCACCATCGAGGCAGTCCCATATGTCTAGTTCCACTCCAGGGCCTCTACAAATGCTGCTCCTATCAAAATGGTACAGGACTGTACAGATGTTGGACCGTCGCTTCATCTTGATGGACAATGCCCGGCAATCCCTGCATTGGTGGCTGGACCAGCAGTTGCTGGCAGGGGGTCAGTCCTTCCCGCCGGTCCGGTGGGTCATCCTGACCACAGATGCCAGTCTGATGGGTTGGGATGGCGTTCTGGACAACCAGACTGCTCAGGGTCTCTGGGTCTTCCAGATGTGTTGGAACTGAGGGTGATTCTGCTGGTTTTCAGATATTGGTTGGCCCAGCTCCAGGGCCTTCCGGTCAGGGTACAGTCGGAAAGTTCCACAGCTGTTGTCTACATAGACCATCAGGGGGGTGTCAGGTGTTCCAGGAAGAGAGTCATATCATGAGTTGGCCAGAACTTTCCATGTAGCTCAGTGGTTCATATTCCAGGGGTGGAGAATCTGCAAGGTGATTATTTGAGCAGGGAGATGGTGAACCAGAGGGAATGGTCCCTGCACCAGGACCTGTTTCAAGCCCTCTGTGACTGGTGAGGTGTGCCAGAGGTGGACCTCTTTGTATCTTGGCACAATCAGGAGGTCCGTGTCCAGGGTGCGAGAACCATTGGCCATGGCGGTCGACGAGCTGGCCATTCCCTGGTCAGGGTACAACCTGCTCTACGCATTCCTGCCATTGCTGGTTCACATGTTAAAGAAGGTCAACTGCAAGCAGATTGCTATCATCCTGATCGCCCCACACAGGCCCAGAAGTGTGTGGTTTGTGGCTTTGGTCAGCCTGGCAGTGGAGCCCTGTGGCACCTGAATTTTCCAGTGATGGCTTTAGCGGCTTGGCCTTTGAAACCAGCATATTGGAAGAGAGGGGTGTGTCCACCGTGGTAACTCGGACCTTGGTTTGAGCACGAAAATGGTTGTCTTCTAGGATTTACTACAGGACTTGGAGGGTCTTTGTGTCTTGCTGCAAATCCAAGGGCCACTCCTGTAGGAGGTTCTCTACACCCAAAATGTTGGAGTTCCCCCATAAAGGCCTGGGTGCTGGCCTGCAGCCCAGCACCCAGCTCTTAAAGGCCAGGCCTTGGCCTTGTCTATTTTTTTTCCAATGGACAATCGCGGAGCATATGTTAGTCTGCACTTTCATGCAGGGTGCTGCGCATGTTTGGCCTCTGCGGAGGTCTATAGTACCTCCCTGGGATCTTAATCTGGTCCTATCAGTGCTTTAAGGGCCCCCTTTGAACCCATGGCGGAAGCTTCCCTGATGACGCTCACATTGAAGGTGGCCTTTCCCTTCATGTGGCAGGTTTCAGAACTGGCAGCGTTCTCAATCTGATCACCCCTTTTGATGCTGCATGAAGACAAAGTGGTGTTTCATGTGAAGCAGGTTATTTTGCCCAAGGTGGTCTCTCGCTTCCATCGTAATCGGGAGATGATGCTACCCTCCTTGTGCCCTCGTCCCACTCATCAGAAGGAGCGACTCCTACATTCCCTCGATGTGGTCAGGGCATTAAAGTATTGCTTGGCCACTACTCGAGAGCTACTTAAGACAGCTGTCTTGTTCGTGATCCTGGAAGGGCCAAGGAGGGGCCTGATGGCGGCCAGGGTTTCACATAGCAGCGCATCCCAAATGAGCATGCTGCTGGAAGAGGCCATCTAAAAGACTCCAGGGCCTAACAAGATCAGTTTTGGGACACTTTCAAATCATTGTCCTGCATAAAAATAACCTTTTGTTCCCTACAGGTTATTGCATCTAGTATGTGCTTTACCTGATTACTAGATTCGAACATAAAGATATGAGGCAAAGCATGCTGGATGGGACAAAAGTTGAGTATAGAGTTTATTTGTAGGTTGATAAACCAATAGATAAGTAGGTGCACACCAATTAGATTTACAAAATCAGTTTTATATTCAATGAGGGATAACATATTTGTTTTAGCTTGGAAAATAACTTAAATTAATCTTGTAGCACTTTTCACCACTAGATGGCGTGATCACATTGCTTACATACGGTATATTGTCTCAATGCTTCCCGTAAGTACTAGTGATTATCAGCAGCCATTTGCCCTGGAAGTAGCATATGGGCAATAAATTGGACCTACACTCTCCCTTGCAACCATGGGACACTAAAGTAACCTAATCTACCAAGGTCAAGTCCCCTTCCATTAATGATCCAATTACTTAGAATGACATACTGCGAATTCGGAACCCCTGAGCTTGTTTACGTACCGCTATAATATTTAGGGATTACACTAGGTCAGGTTTAGGGGTTAAGATAAATAAAGAGTTAGCTACTGGGGCAGACATCTGTTGGGGGGTCAATTTTAGGTATAGGTTAGTTTTGAGGCTTGGGTCAGGTATAGGTGTTATGGTAGGGTCAGGCTTAGTTGATTAGGTTGTAGATTACTACCAACGCTTATGGATTATGATTGATGTTTTGCATCAGATTGTGAGGTTGGGTGTTATAAGCTCAATGTGTTAGGCTGGTTATTGGGGTCAAGTTGGAGTAGGCGGGTAGTAAGGCAGATGAGAATGACAGGCTCACAGATAGGTAATTGGATTAAAAGTGATAAAGGTCCGTTTTAGGAGTAGGCAGTAAGGTCAGAATTAGAGCTTAGGGGCTTTGATGTTAGGGTCTGGTTTAAAGATTAAGGTGAATGTTAAGGTCAGTGTTAAAGGAAATTTAAGGTTTTAGCGTTGAGTTTAGGGGTAGGTTTACATACAAATGGCAGTGATCAATGGCAAAACCAGGGTTAGGGGAATAGATCAGGCTTAAGATTAAGGATAGGTGATAAGAGGTCAGGTTCAGTTATACAGTTAGGTAGTAAGGTTGTGATTTGAAAAGCTTAGGACACATAACAGTGACAAGTTTACTGTAAGGGTAGTTAGTAGAGAGAGAATTTAGAAAAATAAAAACGGAGACACCTGGAACCAAGCAAATAGAGAGAGGTAGAAGGAACAATGTGATGGAAAATAGGCACACGAGAAAAGCGCACGAGAGTCAGATGGGACAAGCAAGCAATGGGTAGAGAGAGCGACAGAGGGAGACTATAGAACGAAAAGAGATACAGGAAACAATATAAAAGAATAGTGAGTGAGACACATGGAACACATAAAGAGAGAAAGGTGAGGAAAAGAGAATATAGAAAAAAGAGATAAAGGAACATAAAAAAAGAGTGAGATGGAGAGAAAATGTAGAAAAAAGAGATAGAGGAAACCCAGGGAACATAAACGATGAAAAAATAGGGATGTACCTGGAAAGAGTGAGAGGTGGAGTAAACAATGTAAAAAGTGAGAGACAGATGGAAATCTCAATAATGTGTGTTGGAAGGGAGGAAACGGAGAACACATAGCAAAGAGAGAATGAGGACATAGAGAACCAAGATAACAGAGAAAAAAACAACAGAAAAGGAGAGAAAAGAGGAACATTTGGAAGAGAGGGAAACACAAAAAAAAGAGAGTGAGAGAGATGGTGGAACATGGGAAAATATAGAAAAGAAAGGGAGGGAAAGCGAGTAAACAATGGGAAAAAAAGACAGTGGACATACAGTATGGAAGAGTAGAAGATGGAGGAAACAATAGAGAAAGCCACTTTAGAAGAGATTGAGGGAGACACAGTACATAGTACAAGTTGGAGGAAACTGGAAATAGAAAGACAAGGGAGAGAGAGAGAGTAGAGATATTGGGGGGCATGTGGCAAAGGGAGAGATGGAAGGAGCAAGAATAAGAGCTGAAAAACAGGCAGCAAAGAAACGGTGAAAAGGACGAGGTAATTATTGATTAATTCACCAACCAGAATAATAGTTCACCAACCCTTCACCAACCAGAATAATAGTTCACCAACCAGAATAATTCACCAACCCTTCACCAACCAGAATAATAGTTCACCAACCCGAATAATTCACCAACCCTTCGCCAACCAGAATAATAGTTCACCAACCCTTCACCAACCAGAATAATTCACCAACCCTTCACCAACCCTTCACCAACCAGAATAATAGTTCACCAACCCTTCACCAACCAGAATAATAGTTCACCAACCAGAATAATTCACCAACCCTTCACCAACCAGAAAAATAGTTCACCAACCAGAATAATTCACCAACCCTTCACCAACCAGAATAATTCACCAACCAGAATAATAGTTCACCAACCCTTCACCAACCAGAATAATAGTTCACCAACCAGAATAATTCACCAACCAGAAAAATAGTTCACCAACCCTTCACCAACCAGAATAATTCACCAACCCTTCACCAACCAGAATAATAGTTCACCAACCCTTCACCAACCAGAATAATAGTTCAAGAACCCTTCACCAACCAGAATAATAGTTCACCAACCCGAATAATTCACCAACCCTTCGCCAACCAGAATAATAGTTCACCAACCCTTCACCAACCAGAATAATTCACCAACCCTTCACCAACCAGAATAATTCACCAACCAGAATAATAGTTCACCAACCAGAATAATTCACCAACCCTTCACCAACCAGAATAATAGTTCACCAACCCTTCACCAACCAGAATAATAGTTCACCAACCCTTCACCAACCAGAATAATAGTTCACCAACCCTTCACCAACCAGAATAATAGTTCACCAACCCTTCACCAACCAGAATAATAGTTCACCAACCAGAATAATAGTTCACCAACCAGAATAATAGTTCACCAACCCTTCACCAACCAGAATAATTCACCAACCCTTCACCAACCAGAATAATAGTTCACCAACCCTTCACCAACCAGAATAATAGTTCACCAACCAAAATAATAGTTCACCAACCCTTCACCAACCAGAATAATAGTTCACCAACCAGAATAATTCACCAACCCTTCACCAATCAGAATAATTCACCAACCAGAATAATAGTTCACCAACCAGAATAATAGTTCACCAACCCTTCACCAACCAGAAAAATTCACCAACCCTTCACCAACCAGAATAATAGTTCACCAACCCTTCACCAACCAGAATAATAGTTCACCAACCAGAATAATAGTTCACCAACCCTTCACCAACCAGAATAATAGTTCACCAACCCTTCACCAACCAGAATAATAGTTCACCAACCAGAATAATAGTTCACCAACCCTTCACCAACCAGAATAATAGTTCACCAACCCTTCACCAACCAGAATAATAGTTCACCAACCCTTCACCAACCAGAATAATAGTTCACCAACCAGAATAATAGTTCACCAACCCTTCACCAACCAGAATAATAGTTCACCAACCCTTCACCAACCAGAATAATTCACCAACCAGAAAAATAGTTCACCAACCAGAATAATTCACCAACCCTTCACCAACCAGAATAATTCACCAACCACAATAATAGTTCACCAACCCTTCACCAACCAGAATAATTCACCAACCAGAATAATAGTTCACCAACCCTTCACCAACCAGAATAATAGTTCACCAACCCTTCACCAACCAGAATAATTCACCAACCCTTCACCAACCAGAATAATAGTTCACCAACCAGAATAATAGTTCACCAACCCTTCACCAACCAGAATAATAGTTCACCAACCAGAATAATAGTTCACCAACCCTTCACCAACCAGAATAATAGTTCACCAACCCTTCACCAACCAGAATAATAGTTCACCAACCAGAATAATAGTTCACCAACCCTTCACCAACCAGAATAATAGTTCACCAACCCTTCACCAACCAGAATAATAGTTCACCAACCCTTCACCAACCAGAATAATAGTTCACCAACCCGAATAATTCACCAACCCTTCGCCAACCAGAATAATAGTTCACCAACCCTTCACCAACCAGAATAATAGTTCACCAACCAGAATAATTCACCAACCCTTCACCAACCAGAATAATAGTTCACCAACCCTTCACCAACCAGAATAATAGTTCACCAACCCTTCACCAACCAGAATAATAATTCACCAACCCTTCACCAACCAGAATAATAGTTCACCAACCCGAATAATTCACCAACCCTTCGCCAACCAGAATAATTCACCAACCCTTCACCAACCAGAATAATTCACCAACCAGAATAATAGTTCACCAACCAGAATAATAGTTCACCAACCAGAATAATAGTTCACCAACCCTTCACCAACCAGAATAATAGTTCACCAACCAGAATAATTCACCAACCCTTCACCAACCAGAATAATAGTTCACCAACCCTTCACCAACCAGAATAATAGTTCACCAACCCTTCACCAACCAGAATAACAGTTCACCAACCCTTCACCAACCAGAATAATAGTTCACCAACCCTTCACCAACCAGAATAATAGTTCACCAACCCTTCACCAACCAGAATAATTCACCAACCCTTCACCAACCAGAATAATAGTTCACCAACCCTTCACCAACCAGAATAATAGTTCACCAAGCCAAATAATTCACCAACCAGAATAATAGTTCACCAACCAAAATAATAGTTCACCAACCCTTCACCAACCAGAATAATAGTTCACCAACCAGAATAATTCACCAACCCTTCACCAACCAGAAGAACTCACCAACCAGAATAATAGTTCACCAACCCTTCACCAACCAGAATAATAGTTCACCAACCCTTCACCAACCAGAAAAATTCACCAACCAGAATAATAGTTCACCAACCCTTCACCAACCAGAATAATACTTCACCAACCAGAATAATAGTTCACCAACCCTTCACCAACCAGAATAATAGTTCACCAACCCTTCACCAACCAGAATAATAGTTCACCAACCCTTCACCAACCAGAATAATAGTTCACCAAACCTTCACCAACCAGAAAAATAGTTCACCAACCCTTCACCAACCAGAATAATAGTTCACCAACCAGAATAATAGTTCACCAACCCTTCACCAACCAGAATAATTCACCAACCAGAATAATAGTTCACCAACCAGAATAATTCACCAACCCTTCACCAACCAGAATAATTCACCAACCACAATAATAGTTCGCCAACCCTTCACCAACCAGAATAATTCACCAACCACAATAATAGTTCACCAACCCTTCACCAACCAGAATAATTCACCAACCACAATAATAGTTCACCAACCCTTCACCAACCAGAATAATAGTTCACCAACCCTTCACCAACCAGAATAATTCACCAACCCTTCACCAACCAGAATAATAGTTCACCAACCAGAATAATAGTTCACCAACCAGAATAATAGTTCACCAACCAGAATAATAGTTCACCAACCCTTCACCAACCAGAATAATTCACCAACCAGAATAATAGTTCACCAACCAGAATAATTCACCAACCCTTCACCAACCAGAATAATTCACCAACCACAATAATAGTTCGCCAACCCTTCACCAACCAGAATAATTCACCAACCACAATAATAGTTCACCAACCCTTCACCAACCAGAATAATTCACCAACCACAATAATAGTTCACCAACCCTTCACCAACCAGAATAATAGTTCACCAACCCTTCACCAACCAGAATAATAGTTCACCAACCCTTCACCAACCAGAATAATAGTTCACCAACCCTTCATCAACCAGAATAATAGTTCACCAACCCGAATAATTCACCAACCCTTCGCCAACCAGAATAATAGTTCACCAACCCTTCACCAACCAGAATAATTCACCAACCAGAATAATAGTTCACCAACCAGAATAATTCACCAACCCTTCACCAACCAGAATAATAGTTCACCAACCCTTCACCAACCAGAATAATAGTTCACCAACCCTTCACCAACCAGAATAATAGTTCACCAACCCTTCACCAACCAGAATAATAATTCACCAACCCTTCACCAACCAGAAAAATAGTTCACCAACCCGAATAATTCACCAACCCTTCGCCAACCAGAATAATAGTTCACCAACCCTTCACCAACCCGAATAATTCACCAACCCTTCACCAACCAGAATAATTCACCAACCAGAATAATAGTTCACCAACCCGAATAATTCACCAACCAGAATAATAGTTCACCAACCAGAATAATAGTTCACCAACCCTTCACCAACCAGAATAATAGTTCACCAACCAGAATAATTCACCAACCCTTCACCAACCAGAATAATAGTTCACCAACCCTTCACCAACCAGAATAATAGTTCACCAACCCTTCACCAACCAGAATAACAGTTCACCAACCCTTCACCAACCAGAATAATAGTTCACCAACCCTTCACCAACCAGAATAATTCACCAACCCTTCACTAACCAGAATAATAGTTCACCAACCCTTCACCAACCAGAATAATAGTTCACCAAGCCGAATAATTCACCAACCAGAATAATAGTTCACCAACCAAAATAATAGTTCACCAACCCTTCACCAACCAGAATAATAGTTCACCAACCAGAATAATTCACCAACCCTTCACCAACCAGAAGAATTCACCAACCAGAATAATAGTTCACCAACCCTTCACCAACCAGAATAATAGTTCACCAACCCTTCACCAACCAGAAAAATTCACCAACCCTTCACCAACCAGAATAATAGTTCACCAACCCTTCACCAACCAGAATAATAGTTCACCAACCAGAATAATAGTTCACCAACCCTTCACCAACCAGAATAATAGTTCACCAACCAGAATAATTCACCAACCCTTCACCAACCAGAAGAATTCACCAACCAGAATAATAGTTCACCAACCCTTCACCAACCAGAATAATAGTTCACCAACCCTTCACCAACCAGAAAAATTCACCAACCCTTCACCAACCAGAATAATAGTTCACCAACCCTTCACCAACCAGAATAATAGTTCACCAACCAGAATAATAGTTCACCAACCCTTCACCAACCAGAATAATAGTTCACCAACCCTTCACCAACCAGAATAATAGTTCACCAACCAGAATAATAGTTCACCAACCAGAATAATAGTTCACCAACCCTTCACCAACCAGAATAATAGTTCACCAAACCTTCACCAACCAGAAAAATAGTTCACCAACCCTTCACCAACCAGAATAATAGTTCACCAACCAGAATAATAGTTCACCAACCCTTCACCAACCAGAATAATAGTTCACCAACCAGAATAATAGTTCACCAACCAGAATAATTCACCAACCCTTCACCAACCAGAATAATTCACCAACCACAATAATAGTTCACCAACCCTTCACCAACCAGAATAATTCACCAACCACAATAATAGTTCACCAACCCTTCACCAACCAGAATAATTCACCAACCACAATAATAGTTCACCAACCCTTCACCAACCAGAATAATAGTTCACCAACCCTTCACCAACCAGAATAATAGTTCACCAACCCTTCACCAACCAGAATAATTCACCAACCCTTCACCAACCAGAATAATAGTTCACCAACCAGAATAATAGTTCACCAACCCTTCACCAACCAGAATAATAGTTCACCAACCAGAATAATAGTTCACCAACCCTTCACCAACCAGAATAATAGTTCACCAACCCTTCACCAACCAGAATAATAGTTCACCAACCCTTCACCAACCAGAATAATAGTTCACCAACCCTTCACCAACACCAACCAGAATAATAGTTCACCAACCCGAATAATTCACCAACCCTTCGCCAACCAGAATAATAGTTCACCAACCCTTCACCAACCAGAATAATTCACCAACCAGAATAATAGTTCACCAACCAGAATAATTCACCAACCCTTCACCAACCAGAATAATAGTTCACCAACCCTTCACCAACCAGAATAATAATTCACCAACCCTTCGCCAACCAGAATAATAGTTCACCAACCCTTCACCAACCAGAATAATTCACCAACCCTTCACCAACCAGAATAATTCACCAACCAGAATAATAGTTCACCAACCCGAATAATTCACCAACCAGAATAATAGTTCACCAACCAGAATAATAGTTCACCAACCCTTCACCAACCAGAATAATAGTTCACCAACCAGAATAATTCACCAACCCTTCACCAACCAGAATAATAGTTCACCAACCCTTCACCAACCAGAATAATAGTTCACCAACCCTTCACCAACCAGAATAACAGTTCACCAACCCTTCACCAACCAGAATAATAGTTCACCAACCCTTCACCAACCAGAATAATAGTTCACCAACCCTTCACCAACCAGAATAATTCACCAACCCTTCACCAACCAGAATAATAGTTCACCAACCCTTCACCAACCAGAATAATAGTTCACCAAGCCGAATAATTCACCAACCAGAATAATAGTTCACCAACCAAAAAAATAGTTCACCAACCCTTCACCAACCAGAATAATAGTTCACCAACCAGAATAATTCACCAACCCTTCACCAACCAGAAGAATTCACCAACCAGAATAATAGTTCACCAACCCTTCACCAACCAGAATAATAGTTCACCAACCCTTCACCAACCAGAAAAATTCACCAACCCTTCACCAACCAGAATAATAGTTCACCAACCCTTCACCAACCAGAATAATAGTTCACCAACCCTTCACCAACCAGAATAACAGTTCACCAACCCTTCACCAACCAGAATAATAGTTCACCAACCCTTCACCAACCAGAATAATAGTTCACCAACCCTTCACCAACCAGAATAATTCACCAACCCTTCACCAACCAGAATAATAGTTCACCAACCCTTCACCAACCAGAATAATAGTTCACCAAGCCGAATAATTCACCAACCAGAATAATAGTTCACCAACCAAAATAATAGTTCACCAACCCTTCACCAACCAGAATAATAGTTCACCAACCAGAATAATTCACCAACCCTTCACCAACCAGAAGAATTCACCAACCAGAATAATAGTTCACTAACCCTTCACCAACCAGAATAATAGTTCACCAACCCTTCACCAACCAGAAAAATTCACCAACCCTTCACCAACCAGAATAATAGTTCACCAACTCTTCACCAACCAGAATAATAGTTCACCAACCAGAATAATAGTTCACCAACCCTTCACCAACCAGAATAATAGTTCACCAACCAGAATAATAGTTCACCAACCCTTCACCAACCAGAATAATAGTTCACCAAACCTTCACCAACCAGAAAAATAGTTCACCAACCCTTCACCAACCAGAATAATAGTTCACCAACCCTTCACCAACCAGAATAATAGTTCACCAACCCTTCACCAACCAGAATAATTCACCAACCAGAATAATAGTTCACCAACCAGAATAATTCACCAACCCTTCACCAACCAGAATAATTCACCAACCACAATAATAGTTCACCAACCCTTCACCAACCAGAATAATTCACCAACCACAATAATAGTTCACCAACCCTTCACCAACCAGAATAATTCACCAACCACAATAATAGTTCACCAACCCTTCACCAACCAGAATAATAGTTCACCAACCCTTCACCAACCAGAATAATAGTTCACCAACCCTTCACCAACCAGAATAATAGTTCACCAACCCAAATAATTCACCAACCCTTCACCAACCAGAATAATGGTTCACCAACCCTTCACCAACCAGAATAATTCACCAACCAGAATAATAGTTCACCAACCCTTCACCAACCAGAATAAAAGTTCACCAACCCTTCACCAACCTGAATAATAGTTCACCAACCAGAATAATAGTTCACCAACCCTTCACCAACCAGAATAATAGTTCACCAACCCTTCACCAACCAGAATAATAGTTCACCAACCCTTCATCAACCAGAATAATAGTTCACCAACCAGAATAATAGTTCACCAACCCTTCTCCAACCAGAATAATAGTTCACCAACCCTTCACCAACCAGAATAATTCACCAACCAGAATAATAGTTCACCAACCAGAATAATTCACCAACCCTTCACCAACCAGAATAATTCACCAACCACAATAATAGTTCACCAACCCTTCACCAACCAGAATAATTCACCAACCACAATAATAGTTCACCAACCCTTCACCAACCAGAATAATAGTTCACCAACCCTTCACCAACCAGAATAATTCACCAACCCTTCACCAACCAGAATAATAGTTCACCAACCAGAATAATAGTTCACCAACCCTTCACCAACCAGAATAATAGTTCACCAACCAGAATAATAGTTCACCAACCCTTCACCAACCAGAATAATAGTTCACCAACCCTTCACCAACCAGAATAATAGTTCACCAACCCTTCACCAACCAGAATAATAGTTCACCAACCCTTCACCAACCAGAATAATAGTTCACCAACCCGAATAATTCACCAACCCTTCGCCAACCAGAATAATAGTTCACCAACCCTTCACCAACCAGAATAATTCACCAACCAGAATAATAGTTCACCAACCAGAATAATTCACCAACCCTTCACCAACCAGAATAATAGTTCACCAACCCTTCACCAACCAGAATAATAGTTCACCAACCCTTCACCAACCAGAATAATAATTCACCAACCCTTCACCAACCAGAATAATAGTTCACCAACCCGAATAATTCACCAACCCTTCGCCAACCAGAATAATAGTTCACCAACCCTTCACCAACCAGAATAATTCACCAACCCTTCACCAACCAGAATAATTCACCAACCAGAATAATAGTTCACCAACCAGAATAATAGTTCACCAACCAGAATAATAGTTCACCAACCCTTCACCAACCAGAATAATAGTTCACCAACCAGAATAATTCACCAACCCTTCACCAACCAGAATAATAGTTCACCAACCCTTCACCAACCAGAATAATAGTTCACCAACCCTTCACCAACCAGAATAACAGTTCACCAACCCTTCACCAACCAGAATAATAGTTCACCAACCCTTCACCAACCAGAATAATAGTTCACCAACCCTTCACCAACCAGAATAATTCACCAACCCTTCACCAACCAGAATAATAGTTCACCAACCCTTCACCAACCAGAATAATAGTTCACCAAGCCAAATAATTCACCAACCAGAATAATAGTTCACCAACCAAAATAATAGTTCACCAACCCTTCACCAACCAGAATAATAGTTCACCAACCAGAATAATTCACCAACCCTTCACCAACCAGAAGAATTCACCAACCCTTCACCAACCAGAAGAATTCACCAACCAGAATAATAGTTCACCAACCCTTCACCAACCAGAATAATAGTTCACCAACCCTTCACCAACCAGAAAAATTCACCAACCAGAATAATAGTTCACCAACCCTTCACCAACCAGAATAATAGTTCACCAACCAGAATAATAGTTCACCAACCCTTCACCAACCAGAATAATAGTTCACCAACCCTTCACCAACCAGAATAATAGTTCACCAAACCTTCACCAACCAGAAAAATAGTTCACCAACCCTTCACCAACCAGAATAATAGTTCACCAACCAGAATAATAGTTCACCAACCCTTCACCAACCAGAATAATTCACCAACCAGAATAATAGTTCACCAACCAGAATAGTTCACCAACCAGAATAATTCACCAACCCTTCACCAACCAGAATAATTCACCAACCACAATAATAGTTCACCAACCCTTCACCAACCAGAATAATTCACCAACCACAATAATAGTTCACCAACCCTTCACCAACCAGAAAAATTCACCAACCACAATAATAGTTCACCAACCCTTCACCAACCAGAATAATAGTTCACCAACCCTTCACCAACCAGAATAATTCACCAACCCTTCACCCAGAATAATAGTTCACCAACCAGAATAATAGTTCACCAACCAGAATAATAGTTCACCAACCAGAATAATAGTTCACCAACCCTTCACCAACCAGAATAATAGTTCACCAACCCTTCACCAACCAGAATAATAGTTCACCAACCCTTCACCAACCAGAATAATAGTTCACCAACCCTTCACCAACCAGAATAATAGTTCACCAACCCGAATAATTCACCAACCCTTCGCCAACCAGAATAATAGTTCACCAACCCTTCACCAACCAGAATAATTCACCAACCAGAATAATAGTTCACCAACTAGAATAATTCACCAACCCTTCACCAACCAGAATAATAGTTCACCAACCCTTCACCAACCAGAATAATAGTTCACCAACCCTTCACCAACCAGAATAATAATTCACCAACCCTTCACCAACCAGAATAATAGTTCACCAACCCGAATAATTCACCAACCCTTCGCCAACCAGAATAATAGTTCACCAACCCTTCACCAACCAGAATAATTCACCAACCCTTCACCAACCAGAATAATTCACCAACCAGAATAATAGTTCACCAACCCGAATAATTCACCAACCAGAATAATAGTTCACCAACCAGAATAATAGTTCACCAACCCTTCACCAACCAGAATAATAGTTCACCAACCAGAATAATTCACCAACCCTTCACCAACCAGAATAATAGTTCACCAACCCTTCACCAACCAGAATAATAGTTCACCAACCCTTCACCAACCAGAATAACAGTTCACCAACCCTTCACCAACCAGAATAATAGTTCACCAACCCTTCACCAACCAGAATAATAGTTCACCAACCCTTCACCAACCAGAATAATTCACTAACCCTTCACTAACCAGAATAATAGTTCACCAACCCTTCACCAACCAGAATAATAGTTCACCAAGCCGAATAATTCACCAACCAGAATAATAGTTCACCAACCAAAATAATAGTTCACCAACCCTTCACCAACCAGAATAATAGTTCACCAACCAGAAGAATTCACCAACCAGAATAATAGTTCACCAACCCTTCACCAACCAGAATAATAGTTCACCAACCCTTCACCAACCAGAAAAATTCATCAACCCTTCACCAACCAGAATAATAGTTCACCAACCCTTCACCAACCAGAATAATAGTTCACCAACCCTTCACCAACCAGAATAATAGTTCACCAACCAGAATAATTCACCAACCCTTCACCAACCAGAAGAATTCACCAACCAGAATAATAGTTCACCAACCCTTCACCAACCAGAATAATAGTTCACCAACCCTTCACCAACCAGAAAAATTCACCAACCCTTCACCAACCAGAATAATAGTTCACCAACCCTTCACCAACCAGAATAATAGTTCACCAACCAGAATAATAGTTCACCAACCCTTCACCAACCAGAATAATAGTTCACCAACCAGAATAATAGTTCACCAACCCTTCACCAACCAGAATAATAGTTCACCAAACCTTCACCAACCAGAAAAATAGTTCACCAACCCTTCACCAACCAGAATAATAGTTCACCAACCAGAATAATAGTTCACCAACCCTTCACCAACCAGAATAATAGTTCACCAACCCTTCACCAACCAGAATAATAGTTCACCAACCAGAATAATAGTTCACCAACCAGAATAATTCACCAACCCTTCACCAACCAGAATAATTCACCAACCACAATAATAGTTCACCAACCCTTCACCAACCAGAATAATTCACCAACCACAATAATAGTTCACCAACCCTTCACCAACCAGAATAATTCACCAACCACAATAATAGTTCACCAACCTTTCACCAACCAGAATAATAGTTCACCAACCCTTCACCAACCAGAATAATAGTTCACCAACCCTTCACCAACCAGAATAATTCACCAACCCTTCACCAACCAGAATAATAGTTCACCAACCAGAATAATAGTTCACCAACCCTTCACCAACCAGAATAATAGTTCACCAACCAGAATAATAGTTCACCAACCCTTCACCAACCAGAATAATAGTTCACCAACCCTTCACCAACCAAAATAATAGTTCACCAACCCTTCACCAACCAGAATAATAGTTCACCAACCTTTCACTAACCAGAATAATAGTTCACCAACCCGAATAATTCACCAACCCTTCGACAACCAGAATAATAGTTCACCAACCCTTCACCAACCAGAATAATTCACCAACCAGAATAATAGTTCACCAACCAGAATAATTCACCAACCCTTCACCAACCAGAATAATAGTTCACCAACCCTTCACCAACCAGAATAATAATTCACCAACCCTTCGCCAACCAGAATAATAGTTCACCAACCCTTCACCAACCAGAATAATTCACCAACCCTTCACCAACCAGAATAATTCACCAACCAGAATAATAGTTCACCAACCCGAATAATTCACCAACCAGAATAATAGTTCACCAACCAGAATAATAGTTCACCAACCCTTCACCAACCAGAATAATAGTTCACCAACCAGAATAATTCACCAACCCTTCACCAACCAGAATAATAGTTCACCAACCCTTCACCAACCAGAATAATAGTTCACCAACCCTTCACCAACCAGAATAACAGTTCACCAACCCTTCACCAACCAGAATAATAGTTCACCAACCCTTCACCAACCAGAATAATAGTTCACCAACCCTTCACCAACCAGAATAATTCACCAACCCTTCACCAACCAGAATAATAGTTCACCAACCCTTCACCAACCAGAATAATAGTTCACCAAGCCGAATAATTCACCAACCAGAATAATAGTTCACCAACCAAAATAATAGTTCACCAACCCTTCACCAACCAGAATAATAGTTCACCAACCAGAATAATTCACCAACCCTTCACCAACCAGAAGAATTCACCAACCAGAATAATAGTTCACCAACCCTTCACCAACCAGAATAATAGTTCACCAACCCTTCACCAACCAGAAAAATTCACCAACCCTTCACCAACCAGAATAATAGTTCACCAACCCTTCACCAACCAGAATAATAGTTCACCAACCCTTCACCAACCAGAATAACAGTTCACCAACCCTTCACCAACCAGAATAATAGTTCACCAACCCTTCACCAACCAGAATAATAGTTCACCAACCCTTCACCAACCAGAATAATTCACCAACCCTTCACCAACCAGAATAATAGTTCACCAACCCTTCACCAACCAGAATAATAGTTCACCAAGCCGAATAATTCACCAACCAGAATAATAGTTCACCAACCAAAATAATAGTTCACCAACCCTTCACCAACCAGAATAATAGTTCACCAACCAGAATAATTCACCAACCCTTCACCAACCAGAAGAATTCACCAACCAGAATAATAGTTCACTAACCCTTCACCAACCAGAATAATAGTTCACCAACCCTTCACCAACCCGAAAAATTCACCAACCTTCACCAACCAGAATAATAGTTCACCAACCCTTCACCAACCAGAATAATAGTTCACCAACCAGAATAATAGTTCACCAACCCTTCACCAACCAGAATAATAGTTCACCAACCAGAATAATAGTTCACCAACCCTTCACCAACCAGAATAATAGTTCACCAAACCTTCACCAACCAGAAAAATAGTTCACCAACCCTTCACCAACCAGAATAGTTCACCAACCCTTCACCAACCAGAATAATTCACCAACCAGAATAATAGTTCACCAACCAGAATAATTCACCAACCCTTCACCAACCAGAATAATTCACCAACCACAATAATAGTTCACCAACCCTTCACCAACCAGAATAATTCACCAACCACAATAATAGTTCACCAACCCTTCACCAACCAGAATAATTCACCAACCACAATAATAGTTCACCAACCCTTCACCAACCAGAATAATAGTTCACCAACCCTTCACCAACCAGAATAATAGTTCACCAACCCTTCACCAACCAGAATAATAGTTCACCAACCCAAATAATTCACCAACCCTTCACCAACCAGAATAATGGTTCACTAACCCTTCACCAACCAGAATAATTCACCAACCAGAATAATAGTTCACCAACCCTTCACCAACCAGAATAATAGTTCACCAACCCTTCACCAACCAGAATAATAGTTCACCAACCAGAATAATAGTTCACCAACCCTTCACCAACCAGAATAATAGTTCACCAACCCTTCACCAACCAGAATAATAGTTCACCAACCCTTCACCAACCAGAATAATAGTTCACCAACCAGAATAATAGTTCACCAACCCTTCACCAACCAGAATAATAGTTCACCAACCCTTCACCAACCAGAATAATTCACCAACCCTTCACCAACCAGAATAATAGTTCACCAACCAGAATAATAGTTCACCAACCCTTCACCAACCAGAATAATAGTTCACCAACCCTTCACCAACCAGAATAATAGTTCACCAACCCTTCACCAACCAGAATAATAGTTCACCAACCCTTCACCAACCAGAATAATAGTTCACCAACCCTTCACCAACCAGAATAATAGTTCACCAACCCTTCACCAACCAGAATAATAGTTCACCAACCCGAATAATTCACCAACCCTTCGCCAACCAGAATAATAGTTCACCAACCCTTCACCAACCAGAATAATTCACCAACCAGAATAATAGTTCACCAACCAGAATAATTCACCAACCCTTCACCAACCAGAATAATAGTTCACCAACCCTTCACCAACCAGAATAATAGTTCACCAACCCTTCACCAACCAGAATAATAATTCACCAACCCTTCACCAACCAGAATAATAGTTCACCAACCCGAATAATTCACCAACCCTTCGCCAACCAGAATAATAGTTCACCAACCCTTCACCAACCAGAATAATTCACCAACCCTTCACCAACCAGAATAATTCACCAACCAGAATAATAGTTCACCAACCAGAATAATAGTTCACCAACCAGAATAATAGTTCACCAACCCTTCACCAACCAGAATAATAGTTCACCAACCAGAATAATTCACCAACCCTTCACCAACCAGAATAATAGTTCACCAACCCTTCACCAACCAGAATAATAGTTCACCAACCCTTCACCAACCAGAATAACAGTTCACTAACCCTTCACCAACCAGAATAATAGTTCACCAACCCTTCACCAACCAGAATAATAGTTCACCAACCCTTCACCAACCAGAATAATTCACCAACCCTTCACCAACCAGAATAATAGTTCACCAACCCTTCACCAACCAGAATAATAGTTCACCAAGCCGAATAATTCACCAACCAGAATAATAGTTCACCAACCAAAATAATAGTTCACCAACCCTTCACCAACCAGAATAATAGTTCACCAACCAGAATAATTCACCAACCCTTCACCAACCAGAAGAATTCACCAACCAGAATAATAGTTCACCAACCCTTCACCAACCAGAATAATAGTTCACCAACCCTTCACCAACCAGAAAAATTCACCAACCCTTCACCAACCAGAATAATAGTTCACCAACCCTTCACCAACCAGAATAATAGTTCACCAACCAGAATAATAGTTCACCAACCCTTCACCAACCAGAATAATAGTTCACCAACCCTTCACCAACCAGAATAATAGTTCACCAACCAGAATAATAGTTCACCAACCCTTCACCAACCAGAATAATAGTTCACCAAACCTTCACCAACCAGAAAAATAGTTCACCAACCCTTCACCAACCAGAATAATAGTTCACCAACCAGAATAATAGTTCACCAACCCTTCACCAACCAGAATAATTCACCAACCAGAATAATAGTTCACCAACCAGAATAATTCACCAACCCTTCACCAACCAGAATAATTCACCAACCACAATAATAGTTCACCAACCCTTCACCAACCAGAATAATTCACCAACCACAATAATAGTTCACCAACCCTTCACCAACCAGAATAATTCACCAACCACAATAATAGTTCACCAACCCTTCACCAACCAGAATAATTCACCAACCCTTCACCAACCAGAATAATAGTTCACCAACCAGAATAATAGTTCACCAACCAGAATAATAGTTCACCAACCCTTCACCAACCAGAATAATAGTTCACCAACCCTTCACCAACCAGAATAATAGTTCACCAACCCTTCACCAACCAGAATAATAGTTCACCAACCCTTCACCAACCAGAATAATAGTTCACCAACCCTTCACCAACCAGAATAATAGTTCACCAACCCTTCACCAACCAGAATAATAGTTCACCAACCCGAATAATTCACCAACCCTTCACCAACCAGAATAATTCACCAACCAGAATAATAGTTCACCAACCAGAATAATTCACCAACCCTTCACCAACCAGAATAATAGTTCACCAACCCTTCACCAACCAGAATAATAGTTCACCAACCCTTCACCAACCAGAATAATAATTCACCAACCCTTCACCAACCAGAATAATAGTTCACCAACCCGAATAATTCACCAACCCTTCGCCAACCAGAATAATAGTTCACCAACCCTTCACCAACCAGAATAATTCACCAACCAGAATAATTCACCAACCAGAATAATAGTTCACCAACCCGAATAATTCACCAACCAGAATAATAGTTCACCAACCAGAATAATAGTTCACCAACCCTTCACCAACCAGAATAATAGTTCACCAACCAGAATAATTCACCAACCCTTCACCAACCAGAATAATAGTTCACCAACCCTTCACCAACCAGAATAATAGTTCACCAACCCTTCACCAACCAGAATAACAGTTCACCAACCCTTCACCAACCAGAATAATAGTTCACCAACCCTTCACCAACCAGAATAATAGTTCACCAACCCTTCACCAACCAGAATAATTCACCAACCCTTCACCAACCAGAATAATAGTTCACCAACCAGAATAATAGTTCACCAAGCCGAATAATTCACCAACCAGAATAATAGTTCACCAACCAAAATAATAGTTCACCAACCCTTCACCAACCAGAATAATAGTTCACCAACCAGAATAATTCACCAACCCTTCACCAACCAGAATAATTCACCAACCCTTCACCAACCAGAAGAATTCACCAACCAGAATAATAGTTCACCAACCCTTCACCAACCAGAATAATAGTTCACCAACCCTTCACCAACCAGAAAAATTCACCAACCCTTCACCAACCAGAATAATAGTTCACCAACCCTTCACCAACCAGAATAATAGTTCACCAACCAGAATAATAGTTCACCAACCCTTCACCAACCAGAATAATAGTTCACCAACCCTTCACCAACCAGAATAATAGTTCACCAACCCTTCACCAACCAGAATAATAGTTCACCAACCAGAATAATAGTTCACCAACCCTTCACCAACCAGAATAATAGTTCACCAACCAGAATAATAGTTCACCAACCCTTCACCAACCAGAATAATAGTTCACCAAACCTTCACCAACCAGAAAAATAGTTCACCAACCCTTCACCAACCAGAATAATAGTTCACCAACCCTTCACCAACCAGAATAATAGTTCACCAACCCTTCACCAACCAGAATAATTCACCAACCAGAATAATAGTTCACCAACCAGAATAATTCACCAACCCTTCACCAACCAGAATAATTCACCAACCACAATAATAGTTCACCAACCCTTCACCAACCAGAATAATTCACCAACCACAATAATAGTTCACCAACCAGAATAATTCACCAACCACAATAATAGTTCACCAACCCTTCACCAACCAGAATAATAGTTCACCAACCCTTCACCAACCAGAATAATAGTTCACCAACCCTTCACCAACCAGAATAATAGTTCACCAACCCAAATAATTCACCAACCCTTCACCAACCAGAATAATGGTTCACCAACCCTTCACCAACCAGAATAATTCACCAACCAGAATAATAGTTCACCAACCCTTCACCAACCAGAATAATAGTTCACCAACCCTTCACCAACCAGAATAATAGTTCACCAACCAGAATAATTCACCAACCCTTCACCAACCAGAATAATAGTTCACCAACCCTTCACCAACCAGAATAATTCACCAACCCTTCACCAACCAGAATAATAGTTCACCAACTAGAATAATAGTTCACCAACTAGAATAATAGTTCACCAACCAGAATAATAGTTCACCAACCCTTCACCAACCAGAATAATAGTTCACCAACCAGAATAATTCACCAACCAGAATAATAGTTCACCAACCCTCTGGTGAATAGATTTTGGTGGTGTCCTTGCTCGGGTCGCCGCTCCATTCTTGACAATTGGGAGGTGGCGGATAAACCGATTGTCAAGAATGGAGCGACCGGAGCAGGAAGAGAACCTTGAAGGAAAGGAGATGTAAAAATGTGGATAAGAAAAGGAAGCTGAAATGTGTGAATGGAAGAGGGATAGGGAGAAGGTCAGGCTCCGATACAGGTTGAGGTGATGAGATGGGGAGGGCTGAGGTAAGCGGCCGCCATGCCCCCCCTTCCTCCCTCATACACACCGATGGTGGGCACCGGGGCTGGGCTGTGAGGTGAGCGGCCGCCATGCCCTCCCTCCCTCCCTCATACACACACCGGTGGCACCGGGGTTGGAGCTGCGCCGCCGCACGGGGTGTATGTGACCCGCTATGAGCACATGGCGTCACCCCGCGCACCTGATTGGCTGAGACATTCCTGTCACCGGCGGCTCCGGGGAGCGGGATGAGACATCGGAGCAGAAGCGGGGAGATGGCCGGGGCGCTGCTGCCTCTGTTCGGGGCTTCTCTGGTGGTGGCGACATCGGAGCATGAGGCGGAGGATGAGGCCGGGGCGGCGGGCGGCTTCCAGCTCGTGCGCTGGGAATGGCACACGGTGCAGACTCCGTACCTGGTGGCCGTGTGGATCCTGGTGGCCAGTCTGGCCAAGATCGGTAGGTGACCTGTCTCTACCCCGCCATGAAACAAGCCCCGCCCTTATTCCTGACTGCAATTACCCCGCCTCACCCTATTACTGCCCCATCACTACACCTGCCTTACCCCCTGACTGAAACTGCCCTACCTTACCACCTTCTCCTGAAACTGCCCTACCTTACCACCATCTCCTGAAACTGCCCTACCTTACCACCATCTCCTCAAACTGACCTCCTGAAACTGCCCTACCTTACCCACATCTCCTGAAACTGCCCTACCTTACCACCTTCTCCTGAAACTGCCCTACCTTACCCACATCTCCTGAAACTGACCTCCTGAAACTGCCCTATCTTACCCCTGACTGAAATTGCCCTACCTTACCCACATCTCCTGAAACTGACCTCCTGAAACTGCCCTATCTTACCCCTGACTGAAACTGCCCTACCTTACCCACATCTCCTGAAACTGACCTACCTTACCCCCTGACTGAAACTGCCCTACCTTACCCCCTGACTGAAACTGCCCTACCTTACCCCCTGACTGAAACTGCCCTACCTTACCCACATCTCCTGAAACTGACCTCCTGAAACTGCCCTATCTTACCCCCTGACTGAAACTGCCCTACCTTACCACCATCTCCTGAAACTGACCTACCTTACCCACATCTCCTGAAACTGCCCTACCTTACCACCATCTCCTGAAACTGCCCTACCTTACCCACTTATTTCCTCCTGGTACCGGCAATTTTGGAGCTTCCATTCCCAGAGTTCCAGCTGTGCTGCTGCCTGGATTCAACTGCCATAACTAACGATGAACAGTAACAGGAAATTCAGCAGTTCTTCCTGTTTGCAGGTGGCCTGCAGCTTCAGGAGAAGCCATTTTGTTTTTGACCATTGACCATAGCAGGAGTTAGAAGAAGGTAACTTAATTAACTTAATGTGCAACTAAATTGCCCTGGGGAGGGATGCATATGAGCACTAATGCAACCGTGTTGGTACGGTTTCATTAAGAAGTATCTCAGTAGAGTCCATCAGACTCTAGGGCAGGAGTGCTCAACCACTTCTTGTAAAGGTCCCTATACAGGCATCTGGGGAAATGGGAAGGTCCAGGCGGGGACGGGGGGTGGGGTCAAAATTAGAAATCAGCACACTGGGGGCGGGGGGGGGGGGCTATAGATTCCACAGGCAAAACTAAAAAAGACTGGGGGATGGATGGGGCAGAGCTGAGGGGGCAGGAATGAATGAGGCAGAGATGGCAGGACGGATGGATGGGGAGAGATGGCAGGACAGGGATGGATGGGGCAGAGATGGCAGGACAGGAATGAATGAGGCAGAGATGGCAGGACAGGGATGGATGGGGCAGAGATTGATGGGGCAAAGCTGGGGGGGGCAGGAATGAATGAGGCAGAGATGGCAGGACAGGGATGGATGGGGCAGAGATGGCAGGACAGAGATTGATGGGGCAAAGCTGGGGGGGGGGGGGCAGGAATGAATGAGGCAGAGATGGCAGGACAGGGATGGATGGTATAGAGATGGCAGGACAGGGATGGATGGGGTAGAGATGGCAGGACAGAGATTGATGGGGCAAAGCTGGGGGGACAGGAATGAATGAGGCAGAGATGGCAGGACAGGGATGGATGGGGCAGAGATGGCAGGACTGGGATGGATGGGGCAGAGATGGCAGGACAGGGATGGATGGGGCAGAGATGGCAGGACAGGGATGGATGGGGCAGAGATGGCAGGATAGGGATGGATGGGGCAGAGATGGCAGGATAGGGATGGATAGGGCAGAGGTGGCAGGACAGGGATGGATGGGGCAGAGATGGCAGGACAGGGATGTATGGGGCAGAGATGGCAGGACAGGGATGGATGGGGCAGAGATGGCAGGGCAGGGATGGATGGGGCAGAGATGGCAGGACAGGGATGGATGGGGCAGAGATGGCAGGACAGGGATGGATGGGGCAGAGATGGCGGGACAGGGATGGATGGGGCAGAGATGGCAGGACAGGGATGGATGGGGCAGAGATGGCAGGACAGGGATGGATGGGGCAGAGATGGCAGGACAGGGATGGATGGGGCAGAGATGGCGGGACAGGGATGGATGGGGCAGAGATGGAAGGACAGGGATGGATGAGGCAGAGATGGCAGGACAGGGATGGATGGGGCAGAGATGGCAGGACAGGGATGGATGGGGCAGAGATGGTGGGACAGGGATGGATGGGGCAGAGATGGCAGGACAGAGATTAATGGGGCAAAGCTGGGGGGGGGGCAGGAATGAATGAGGCAGAGATGGCAGGACAGGGATGGATGTGGCAGAGATGGCGGGACAGGGATGGATGGGGCAGAGATGGCAGGACAGGGATGGATGGGGCAGAGATGGTGGGACAGGGATGGATGGGGCAGAGATGGCAGGACAGAGATTAATGGGGCAAAGCTGGGGGGGGGGCAGGAATGAATGAGGCAGAGATGGCAGGACAGGGATGGATGTGGCAGAGATGGCAGGACAGGGATGGATGGGGCAGAGATGGCAGGACAGGGATGGATGGGGCAGAGATGGCAGGACAGGGATGGATGGGACAGAGATGGCAGGACAGGGATGGATGGGGCAGAGATGGCAGGATAGGGATGGATGGGGCAGAGATGGCAGGATAGGGATGGATGGGGCAGAGATGGCAGGACAGGAATGAATGAGGCAGAGATGGCAGGACAGGGATGGATGGGGCAGAGATGGCAGGACAGGGATGGATGGGACAGAGATGGCAGGACAGGGATGGATGGGGCAGAGATGGCAGGACAGGGATGGATGGGGCAGAGATGGCAGGATAGGGATGGATGGGGCAGAGATGGCAGGATAGGGATGGATGGGGCAGAGATGGCAGGACAGGAATGAATGAGGCAGAGATGGCAGGACAGGGATGGATGGGGCAGAGATGGCAGGACAGGGATGGATGGGACAGAGATGGCAGGACAGGGATGGATGGGGCTGAGATGGCAGGACAGGGATGGATGGGGCAGAGGTGGTAGGACAGGGATGGATGGGGCAGAGATGGCAGGACAGGGATGGATGGGGCAGAGATGACAGGACAGGGATGGATGGGGCAGAGATGGCAGGACAGGGATGGACGGGGCAGAGATGACAGGACAGGGATGGATGGGGCAGAGGTGGTAGGACAGGGATGGATGGGGCAGAGATGGCAGGACAGGGATGGATGGGGCAGAGATGACAGGACAGGGATGGATGGGGCAGAGATGGCAGGTCAGGGATGGATGGGGCAGAGATGACAGGACAGGGATGGATGGGGCAGAGATGGCAGGTCAGGGATGGATGGGGCAGAGATGACAGGACAGGGATGGATGGGGCAGAGATGGCAGGACAGGGATGGATGGGGCAGAGATGGCAGGTCAGGGATGGATGGGGCAGAGATGACAGGACAGGGATGGATGGGGCAGAGATGGCAGGTCAGGGATGGATGGGGCAGAGATGGCAGGACAGGGATGGATGGGGCAGAGATGGCAGGTCAGGGATGGATGGGGCAGAGATGACAGGACAGGGATGGATGGGGCAGAGGTGGTAGGACAGGGATAGATGGGGCAGAGATGGCAGGACAGGGATGGATGGGGCAGAGATGGCAGGACAGGGATGGATGGGGCAGAGGTGGTAGGACAGGGATGGATGGGGCAGAGATGGCAGGACAGGGATGGATGGGGCAGAGATGGCAGGACAGGGATGGATGGGGCAGAGATGGCAGGACAGGGATGGATGGGGCAGAGATGGCAGGACAGGGATGGATGGGGCAGATATGGCAGGACAGGGATGGATGGGGGAGATATGGCAGGACAGGGATGGATGGGGCAGAGATGGCAGGACAGGGATGGATGGGGCAGAGATGGCAGGATAGGGATGGATGGGGCAGAGATGGCAGGATAGGGATGGATGGGGCAGAGATGGCAGGACAGGGATGGATGGGGCAGAGATGGCAGGACAGGGATGGATGGGGCAGAGATGGCAGGACAGGGATGGATGGGGCAGAGATGGCAGGACAGGGATGGATGGGGCAGAGATGGCAGGACAGGGATGGACGGGGCAGAGATGACAGGACAGGGATGAATGGGGCAGAGCTGGCAGGACAGGGATGGATGGAGACTGAGAAACAAAGTTTGTGTGTACCCTGCAATGCCACTTAGCACCCATGCAGTATTTCATGCAATGCTAGGTGCCAGGCAGCAGAGTCATGACACTGGCAGGGAGACTAAGCACTACATGGCCGATCAAGTAAAAGAGAACAGCACTGAGCACGGCAACACAAAAGCGTGCGGGGCTATTAGGGCCGGGGTCCAGAAACATGGTGCCCAGGTCTGCATCTGGACCCCGGTCCACCAGTTGAGTACTGCTGCTCAAGGGGTTTGATATATTAACCACCTTTGCAAAACGACACTACGTCGGTGCAGATTAGAGAAGTGCAAAATATAATTAAATTTTTTTTCTGCATGTTACTGCAATGTTAATGATTTAGCAAATGTGTCTCTGGCAGAACACCAACATGCTCCATTGTAAAAGAAAAAAATAGAAACTTAAAATTTGCACCACTATGGTATAGTCCGGTAGCTAGGCTTGATAAATACTTCAATACTTCAATACTTTATTGATCCGCCAAGTAAGTACAGGGTACATACAAGGAAAGCTTTTTGGCAAGGAGATACACCATGAGAGCTATAACAATTACACACATAACATAGAAATAACAAGAATTACGGTTCAGTGCAGGTTAATCTTTAGAGACTAACAGAATTATCAGCAATGCAGAGCAGGATAGAGGTAAGTGTCTCTCACGCTGCATTTATTCAGAGCCATAACGGCCAGAGGAAAAAAACAGTTTTTGTGTCTGGAGGTCTTGGTTGAATGAGCCATGAATCTGCGGCCAGAGGGTAGGAGCCTGAAGAAGGAATGTCCTGGGTGCGTCGAGTCTCCAGATATTTTCTTAGCCCTTGAGGAGATTCTGCTCATGTATTGATCATCCAGAGAAGGTAAGGGAGGTCCAATTAACCTCTCGGCAATCCTGGATATTCTAATCAGCCTATGCTGGTCTTTGGGTGTAGCCCCGCCGTACCAGACTGTAAATGAGGTGGTCAGGATTGATCCTATGGCATCGTTGTAGAAGGTTTTTAAGATCTTTTTAGACATGCAAATTACCTAAGTTAGGGACAGGGAAAAAGGACAGAATCCGCACCGGCTAACGATAACAGTAAGCCCTATCACTATACAATATGATAATGCAGTGTGCACGCAAGGAGGACAACCACCCAAATAAAGTGGATACTCTAAGACATATAAAAAAAAAGAGGACCCCCACAACTCCTCACGTCCCCCAGAAAAAGCGGCACCACTGTATGGAAATTTATACAAAATAGATCTTTATTGACTACAAATATCTACACTACAAGACATGTTAAAAAACACATAACAAACTACAATCCATATAGAAGGGAGGGAGGGGGAGGGGGCAACAAATGGTCACCAGTTGTTATTATGGTCATGCAATATTAACAAATATCACAACCATCACTAAAAAGATGCTCTATGATCCCGGCCAGGTACTATTAAAGTGCAAAAAAACTACTGTAAACATATATCTATCTTAAAGGATTAGATTACTACAAGTGCAAAAATACCTGTAGCCATCAACAATCAGAAATCCTAATAAATAAGTAAAAAAACTATTAACAAACCAAGTGTCAGTGCTAAAGTGCATACATATATACATTCATACTCCTATATATAGCTAATATGAGCCCCACCCGGGATCAAGCAAAACAAATGTAAATACAAAAATCAGTAAATCTTATATGACCAGCACACCACCCCTCCTGAACGTCTACGCGTTACGTGACGACTCTCCGCGTCACTTCTTCAGGACGACAAACAACCACCCACCCACCCTGCCCCTTTATACTGACCTTCCAAGCCGGAGCACCACCCGCCGCACACCGCTCAAATGCGCGCCACCATGCTGACCCCCGGAAGCACAGGAGCCGGGCAGATCCGGCATACAAGGCGCTCTGACATGTCCCGGCCGGAAACGCGTCAGAAAGTCAGCGCGCGCGTCATAGCAAGGTAGCAATGGCTGGAGGATCCCTAAAATCCCTCCCTTCTATATGGATTGTAGTTTATGTGTTTTTTAACATGTCTTGTAGAGTAGATATTTGTAGTTAATAAAGATCTTTTTAGACATACCGTATTTTATCAACTGTCTTAGGAAGTCTTTAAAGTGGACCAACACCCAGGATTTTGACTATCCTGGGTTTTGGTCCACTTCGGCGGGGCACCCCAATCGGGGGTGCCCCGCTGTGTGAAACCCCCCAGAAAGCCCCAAAATCTTACCTGTCCCCGCTGCCACGTGACTGGACGGTCCAATCCCCGCCAACGTCCAGGCGGGGATCTGGAACGTCCAAGCGACTGCTGCCGCCGCCGCCTCCCTCGCGTCACTTTCGGCGCGCGCGCGCCCCCACCTCTCGGTGTTGGTCCACTTTAAGATATCGGAAGCTTGCTTGCTCCACTTCAGGTCCTGCGTGATCTGAGTACCAAGAAATTTAGCACTGGCTACAATTTTGACAGCCTCCTCACCAATCAAAATGGGATGGTGTGATTGGTGGGATCGCCTAAAGTCAATTATAAGTTCTACTGTTTTCTGGGTATTCAAGATAAGATTGTTTGCTTTGCTCCATGATTCAAGGGTTTCTACTTGGGCCCTATAGTTAGACTCATCATTGTCACTGATGAGGCCTACTAAGGTGGCCGAAGGTTGACCGAAGGATCTGAGCAAGGGGAGACAGAACACACCCCTGTGGTGCACCCATGTTTGTGATCCTGGATGTGGAAACAAAGGGACCCAGTTTGACTCTCTGGGACCTACCAGTCAGAAAGCTAAAAATCCAGCCCGATAAGTTTAGTGGGATGCCCAAAGAGAGCAACTTCACATAGAGTATTTGGGGATCAATGGTGTTGAATGCAGATGAGAAGTCCACAAATAACAGTCTAGCATATGACTTGGGACGATCAACGTGATCTAATGTGAACTTGATCGCCATATTGACCGCATCCTCTGCTGATCTGTTTGCGCTGTATGCAAACTGTAGTGGATACCAAAGAGAACCTGTAGCCTCCTTAAAGAATGACATGACCAGTTGTTCGAATATCTTCATGACCACAGGGGTCAGAGCAATGGGTCTGAAGTCATTCAAGACCGAAGCGGATGATGATTTTGGTACTGGGATAATATGTCAGGCCTTAGGGCTGGTGGTCTCCCTTGGGGCATTCCAAAACAGGGTGCTGTGTGTATCCCTGAGGATTAACCTCCCTTGCAACCCCACTGCGTCATAACAGGGTATACACACTGTGGGAAATTCCAAGTCAGAATGCCACAGACAGAGCAACAAAATCCAGGATAGTGAAAATCTTGGGGCTTGGTTCCGCTTTCCGGGTTTTGTTCCATGCCTCGAGGGAATCCCGAACTCTGATGCCCCACCTTGTGAAACCACAGGGAAAAACAGGAATTCAGTCATCTCTTATTGGTCCAGCGGCATATGCGTGTGCTCTTGTCCAATAAGAGTAGTTTGCCCTGACTTGTGGGTGCATCCCTAGCATCACGCTCTCCTGCTCCAGCCTGTCTGTATGGCTGGTGTGGGAGCGTGTGCACAGCCTGAGGATGCAGGGGATGCAGCAACTTGCGCTCCCCATTGCAAAAGAATGAAAGCTATTTGCCTAATTACATATACATGGTAAACGGCTCAGATCAGAGCCTGCGCATGTGCCTTTAGACTGAAAAAAGTATAGTAAATACCGGCGTCCGGGGGGGGGGCACAGTGGGCATCCCAATTCAGGATACATCAGGGGGTGGCCAGCGGCCGGCCCTGGTATATTTTAGATTCTAAGGATAGGTTTTGTTCTGCTTTAAGTTGATGCTAATCTTTTCCCAGTAGAGCTCCATTCAACACAGGACAGGAAACAGTGGCACACATGTGTGGCAGCCGGCCCCCTCCAGTAACAGTATGCAGCTGTTTCCTGTTGTTATACAGGAACGGCAGTGGCGAGAAATGAAGATTGATTGGTAGCTAGGAGAAGCAGAGGATGGGGCAGTGAGGACTAGGGAGGATGCATGGGTGGAAGAGTCAGCAGCAGTGGAGGACCAGACAGTGGTCCGTCTGTGTTGTGGACTGAAGTGTGATTGCTTGCATCTAGGAGCAGGCAGTGTTTGGAGAACCCATTGGTGTTTGCAGAAAACCAGGCAGAGGAGGAAGCAGCAGCAGAGGACCAGGTAGAAGGGAGGCACTGGTGAGGAATGGAGGGTGATTGATGGCTTTTAGGAGCAGAGGGTCAGGCAGTGAGGACTGGATGAGCATTGGGGATTGGAGATGATCAGATGGAGTAGGTAGTAGCAGCGGTGAGAACATGAGGACGCAACTGCAGAGGACAAAGCAATGGAGGAACAGCTAGAGAGGCGGCAGCTGCTGAGGACCTGGTGCAGGATGTGGCAATGACTGGAGACCGTGTGATGGTGGCGGCATCAGGGAATGCCAGTAGCGGGGAGTCACTATAGGAGAGCGAAGACCACTGACAAATTAGCTGAGGCAACAGAAAGCCAGCAAAACCTTCAGCAACTAAGCAGAGGTGATAAGAGACCAACAGAAAGCCTGTGATGTTAGCAGAGACAGGCAGCAACCCCATGGAGAACAAGTCAGGGTTTGTGGGCAGTTGTCAGTGAACCGCGGGTCACGTGATCCAACTATAAACCAGGGACCTCCTGACACACAGACCGCGTTCCCCAAAACCCTTGTCCGAGTCCCTCCTATCAGAAACACCAGGCCCAAAGCCTGCGGACACACAGATTCTTGGTTTAAGGCAAACAGATTGCTCAAGTTAAGTTTTAATGCTATAAGCACACTAGGCAGTGATAACAATCATTTGGCTATGATGGAATATGAAATGATACAGATGATACAAATGCTGTTCTGAAACGGTTACAGGATAGAGTGGGTTACACAGAGAAACAATATTCAGTTACCTTAGTATGCAGTTTGCAGAGTAGTGGTGATGATGGCTTCCACAAGAGGTAAGTGGCAATCTGGGTGGGTGGACACCTCCGGCACGCAGGAATCGTAACCTCTACAGGAGTGACAAATGCCTGGCTCAGGGTTACCCTATTTATGCGGCGAGACCCCTCCACCCCCTCCCCTCTGTGGGACGGATTGTCACCTCCCACTGTTCTGGGGCTCGCTTCAGCCCCTAAAACCCTTTAGGGGTTATAACTTTGTGCAGGGGGGTCGTATGGCTTTGGAAGCGGTACCAAACGATTGGGCTGGACGCGGGGCATCCGATGAGTCCAGATATGGGGTCCCTAAGTGGGTCAGAACCTTAGATCTTTGTTTACCTGGTTTTCCTTTATTGCTGAGCCCGCAGTAACCTATTCACCAGTTTTGTGAGCCGGTTCTGATTCTGTACCTGGTTTGGTGCTGGGACACATGGGAGCGCAGCTATGGTCCAATTTGTGTTGGTGCCGGATGTCTGCAGCTCCCCTCTTTTATGTGACAAATTCACAGCCAGGGGTCCAGTGAGCTGCAGACCAACTGGAGCCTTACCAGGCTAGAGGTGTGACAGTCAGGGGTCAGCGGGGGGGGGGGGGGGGGGGCTTGGGCTGTGATCTGCCCTGCTTAACCTGTAAATGCTAATTCCTTTTCCTGAGTGCATATTGATGACTAGGAGGAAATAAAGGGGAACTCCGGACTTGCACCTGTGATAAAATGCAATGTAATATTTGCCCTGTTCCTCACAGCAGGTAAAGTTTGATGCCTGCGCTTTGCCTGCACCATTCATGTTTGCGGTCCAAACACAATTTTTCTTTAGGTGGAGTTGGAGTTGCAGCTCTTTTCTCCCGTTCCAGCTCACTAGCTGACCCCTCCATTCTGTTCTTTTTTTTCATTTGAAGATACATAATAATTGTTTCCTGTGGCTCAGGAACTCTTACATAACTGCCCTCTGATCTATTTTATCCCAATCCTGCTGTCTAATTAAATGTATACGGACATTTCTTTATCCATCTCATTACAGCTGATCCCGGTGTGTGTTAGTGACCTGCCTGTGCCACCCCCTCCGTCACCTGACCTTTCATCTCCCTCATGCTGCTTTTCCTTCTTCCAAAATCCAATGCTCTGTCATCTTGTTAGTTGCTGTAGGCTTGAACCCTGCCTTTCCTCTCAGTCCAGCTGCAGTGTCTTCACCTGTATGCTATGCTTACCTTTCATCGTAGGGTATTATCCAGGATATCCAGGCTGCTGTGAAAGCGCATGCTGTGCAATTTACCTATAAATGCCAGGGTATGCCGATGCTTACAGTTCTTTGACAGGTTCTGCGTGATTAGAATGAATGTTGAGGAGCATGCCACAGATAGTAGAGCATCCCGGGCCTGGTGCTGTAGATTTTGACGGGTACCTTTTGTGGGGTGTCTGGTGAGGCTCAAGCTCCTACTGCTCTGTTTACCTGGTTTTCCTATTTTGCTGAGCCCGCAGTAACCTATTCCCGTGTGCGGTTTTGTGAGCCGGTTCTGATTCTGTACCTGGTTTGGTGCTGCCACACAGGGGGGCGCAGCTATGGTCCAATTTGTGTTGGTGCCGGATGTCTGCAGCTCCCCTCTTTTCTTTTACAAAGAATTTATTGGGTTTTCATATAAAGTATACATGGATCAGACATTACATATGCATTAATGATGACAGTTGAACAGGTTTACAGAATGTACATAATGGTACAGTATCAAATAGTTACCCACAGAGATATGAAGATTCCTGAGTGTACTTGCATTAACAGAGTTTCCAATAGTTATCGAGAGAGGTGTGAAGGTTCCTGAGTATAATTGCACTAAAACATGGTGCTAACTATTAGGATCAACTTCTGGCACAGGACAGCAAGTGCTTGGGATGTGGTAAGTTGTAGTCTGGACTGGGGAGCTTGTACTAAAGAGATGTGTTTAACACGCCCATTCTTCATTGGTGCTAAGGATCAGTGGTTGGAGCTAAAGATTAATGCATAGTTGATAGGATTGATTGACAGTGGGATAAGAAGAGAAAAGGAAGGGCAGAAGAAGGGAGAAGAGAAGGGAGTGGGATGGGGAGAGGGAAGGGCGATAGGGGTGGATCCGAGGCTGGAGGCCATGCTTGAAATAGAATTGGATTTCCCTATATTCAAACTGGGTGGACTGGGTCCGTCTGGTGGTGGCCGACATCTATATATTCTAGCCAAGGGGTCCATACATCAAGGTATCTTTCATAGGTGTCGCTTTTTATCGCTGTAACTTTCTCGTTACACAGTGTATCTGAGATTCTGTTCAAGATCTCTTGCCAGGGGATTCTGGGGGATTTCCAGTTTCTGGCAATGGTGAGGCGGACGGTGGCTAAGACGTGTTGAATTAATTTCCAATGGTTTTTAGAGTATCTACCTGATTTGTAAGAAAGTAAAGCCTCCCTAGGGTTCTTAGTCATTGGGAGATGGATGATGTCAGAAAGCAGTTTGTATACCCTGTTCCATGTGGCCGAGACTATAGGGCAATCCCACCAGATGTGAGCCATTGATCCCACGGAAGGGCATCCCCTAAAGCAGAGTGGGGAAGTTGATGGGGAAAACTTGTGAATACGGTCTGGCGTGAGATACCATCTAAAGAGTGTCTTGTAGGCATTTTCTAAAACTACTGTGTTACAGGAAATCTTCTTTATGTTGTCCCACGTTCTCTGCCACTCGTCCTCCTCCACGTCGAACCCCAGCTCTCTTTCCCACTGAGACATATAATTATGCTTAATAGGGGATGGTGGGCAGCAGCTCCCCTCTTTTATGTGACAAATTCACAGCCAGGGGTCCAGCGAGCTGCAGACCCAGCTGAGCCTTACCAGGCTAGAGGTGTGACAATCATCAGGGAGGGGGGGGGGGTGTCTGTGATCTGCCCTGCTTAACCTGTAAATGCTAATTCCTTTTCCTGAGTGCATATTGATGACTAGGAGGGAAATAAAGGGGAACTCCGGACTTGCATCTGTGATACCCAGGCTGCTGTGAAAGCGCATGCTGTGCAATTTACCCATAAATGCCAGGGTATGCCGATGCTTACAGTTCTTTGACAGGTTCTGCGTGATTAGAATGAATGTTGAGGAGCATGCCACAGATAGTAGAGCATCCCGGGCCTGGTGCTGTAGATTTTGACGGGTACCTTTGTGGAGTGTCTGGTGAGACTCAAGCTCCTACTGCTCTGTTTACCTGGTTTTCCTTTATTGCTGAGCCCGCAGTAACCTATTCCCGTGTGCGGTTTTGTGAGCCGGTTCTGATTCTGTACCTGGTTTGGTGCTGGGACACATGGGGGCGCAGCTATGGTCCGATTTGTGTTGGTGCCGGATGTCTGCAGCTCCCCTCTTTTATGTGACAAATTCACAGCCAGGGGTCCAGCGAGCTGCAGACCCAGCGGAGCCTTACCAGGGTAGAGGTGTGACAGTCATCAGGGAGGGGGGGGGGGGTGTCTGTGATCTGCCCTGCTTAACCTGTAAATGCTAATTCCTTTTCCTGAGTGCATATTGATGACTAGGAGGGAAATAAAGGGGAACTCCGGACTGGCATCTGTGATACCCAGGCTGCTGTGAAAGCGCATGCTGTGCAATTTACCCCTAAATGCCAGGGTATGCCGATGCTTACAGTTCTTTGACAGGTTCTGCGTGATTAGAATGAATGTTGAGGAGCATGCCACAGATAGTAGAGCATCCCGGGCCTGGTGCTGTCGATTTTGACGGGTGCCTTTGTGGAGTGTCTGGTGAGACTCAAGCTCCTACTGCCGCGGGACCTGCGTCAAGTGGCAGACTGCTGGGGGGGGGAGCCTCCTACGCGCCCTGACATCACATGGGGCACGCAGGTCACCGCGAGGCTACGTCTACGCCGGCCGAAACTGGGGGCCTAGGTAAGGAGACGGGCTGGCCTGTGACAGCACAGGGCCGGCCCTCTTCACTTGTTAAAGTGGACCAACACCCAGGATTTTGACTATCCTGGGTTTTGGTCCACTTCGGTGGGGCACCCCGATCAGCCCCGCTGTGTGAAACCCCCCAGAAAGCCCCGAAAACTCACCTCACCCCGCTCCCACGTGACAGCTGCATCCAATCCCCTCCGACGTACAAGTGGGAGGCAGCAACGCACAAGCAGAGCGCGTCCGCCGCCGCCTCCCGTGCGTCCCTCTTACAGGGGGCCCTGCTCTTACAGAGCGCCCTGCTAGAGGGGCAGCTCCGTCCGCCCCTACGTTAATCGGGGCCTGAGAGCAGACCAGGATAGTCTGGAGAAAGGGGAGCACTTACCAACCTTTATTAACTGGTATTATTAACACCTACAGTAAAACAAAGAATAGAATGTTCCACATCTGGACCATGAGCTTGCAGAGTAATCCTGGGTGGATGGACTAATTCTTTCAGTTTGTCTATCAGAGGTGCTGTGTCCCCGCCTTTCCACACGCCTCATTAGATGAAGATTTGAATAAATAAATTACATTTATGGGTCCAGGATGAGATTTAAAAAAAATGGGGCTTGATGATTGTTGAACCCTGCCATATACACCACCCTTCCCCTTCAGGCACCACACACGCACATCTTCCCCTGCTGATTTGGGTACATGATTCCAAGCCATACCATCGATTTCTTAGCTGCACCCTGTATTACAGTTGTCTGGGGAATTCCTATGTAGTGCAGATACCATTAAAGCAGACCTTCACCCTGAATAAGAGCCTATCTTATATGTTTCCCACACCCTGTACATACAGATTGCTCACATTAATCCGGACCCTCACCCTGAATAAGAGTCTATCTTATATGTTTCCCACACACTGTACATACAGATTGCTCACATTAATCCGGACCTTCACCCTGAATAAGAGCCTATCTTATCTGTTTCCCACACCCTGTACATACAGATTGCTCACATTAATCCGGACCTTCACCCTGAATAAGAGCCTATCTTATATGTTTCCCACACCCTGTACATACAGATTGCTCACATTAATCCGGACCCTCACCCTGAATAAGAGTCTATCTTATATGTTTCCCACACCCTGTACATACAGATTGCTCACATTAATCCGGACCCTCACCCTGAATAAGAGCCTATCTTATCTATTTCCCACACCCTGTACATACAGATTGCTCACATTAATCCGGACCTTCACCCTGAATAAGAGCCTATCTTATCTGTTTCCCACACCCTGTACATACAGATTGCTCACATTAATCCGGACCTTCACCCTGAATAAGAGCCTATCTTATATGTTTCCCACACCCTGTACATACAGATTGCTCACATTAATCCGGACCCTCACCCTGAATAAGAGTCTATCTTATATGTTTCCCACACCCTGTACATACAGATTGCTCACATTAATCCGGACCCTCACCCTGAATAAGAGCCTATCTTATATGTTTCCCACACCCTGTACATACAGATTGCCCACATTAATCTGGACCTTCACCCTGAATAAGAGCCTATCTTATATGTTTCCCACACCCTGTACATACAGATTGCCCACATTAATCCGGACCTTCACCCTGAATAAGAGCCTATCTTATATGTTTCCCACACCCTGAACATACAGATTGCTCACATTAATACAGACCCTCACCCTGAATAAGAGCCTATCTTATATGTTTCCCACACCCTGTACATACAGATTGCTCACATTAATCCGGACCCTCACCCTGAATAAGAGTCTATCTTATATGTTTCCCACACCCTGTACATACAGATTGCTCACATTAATCCGGACCCTCACCCTGAATAAGAGTCTATCTTATATGTTTCCCACACCCTGTACATACAGATTGCCCACATTAATCTGGAGCTACACCCTGAATAAGAGCCTATCTTATATGTTTCCCACACCCTGTACATACAGATTGCTCACATTAATCCGGACCCTCACCCTGAATAAGAGTCTATCTTATATGTTTCCCACACACTGTACATACAGATTGCTCACATTAATCCGGACCTTCACCCTGAATAAGAGCCTATCTTATCTGTTTCCCACACCCTGTACATACAGATTGCTCACATTAATCCGGACCTTCACCCTGAATAAGAGCCTATCTTATATGTTTCCCACACCCTGTACATACAGATTGCTCACATTAATCCGGACCCTCACCCTGAATAAGTGTCTATCTTATATGTTTCCCACACCCTGTACATACAGATTGCTCACATTAATCCGGACCCTCACCCTGAATAAGAGCCTATCTTATCTATTTCCCACACCCTGTACATACAGATTGCTCACATTAATCCGGACCTTCACCCTGAATAAGAGCCTATCTTATCTGTTTCCCACACCCTGTACATACAGATTGCTCACATTAATCCGGACCTTCACCCTGAATAAGACCCTATCTTATATGTTTCCCACACCCTGTACATACAGATTGCTCACATTAATCCGGACCCTCACCCTGAATAAGAGTCTATCTTATATGTTTCCCACACCCTGTACATACAGATTGCCCGATTGCCAGGCACATCTATATTTTAGGATAGAGTGCCCTTTTAACATGTATAGAACTCAAGCTTCCTTGACTTCTCTTCTGTTCCCCGTCTTTCTTTCTAAGCGATTGCCAGTGTCAGGGATGTTGGAGAATGATGAAGATGTCCTCATGCTGCGAGTGTTTCCATGGTGCGCATTCAGCAAGTACTATTTATTTCTCTCCGGCACTATTAGGAAAATCGGAGAGCTGAGCCTCAGAATAGGAGCTTGCGCTGCGAGTAATGGAGGGGGGGGGATGGGGGGGGGTAGCTGGTGTGTACATAGCGCTTCATGATTGTGGATTGGAAATGGAGTAGTGTGAGGAGCTCTGGAGTGGGGTGCGGGGGAAGATCTTTTCCCCGTGTCGTTATCGAGAATAAAGACAACCGCTGGGCTATATTGTAATTCCAGCACGTGGCAGCCGCTCGACAGAGATAAAGCGCTACTGGAATTCAATACTCGCCGTAATGGCTTACAGACTTACTATTGGATTGTGAATGCGTACATTAGCACCTAGCAGGCGCTCCAAGTCTGTGATACTACACGGGATTGTGTTATGGGGACAGCGATTCTATTCTACTGGCAGATCAGCACCAAACTCGTATCTACTACCACTGTATGAAAAAACAATATACTAATTATATAAGATTAATGTGGACCAACACAGTAAATGAGTTGGCCCTCTCTTAAAGATTACCCTAGGGGCAGCCCAGTGTGAAACAGTGTGAGAGGAACAAGTCCTCAGAGACTGAAAACCCTGTTGTTCCTCTTTAAAGTGGACCAACACCCGATGCTGATCGGCCCGGGAATCTATAAGATTCCCGGGACGATCTGCCCCGCTGTGTGAAACCCCCCAGAAAGCCCCGAAATCCCTACTTGCTCCTCGATCCAGCGGCGCATGGGCGAGCCGCCGCTTCGCGCATCCCTCTAGCAGGGCGCGCACCCGCGCCGGCCGTTTGTGAATGGCCGGTGCGCTCCCTGTAAGAGTGACGCGCGGCAGCGGGCGCGCTCGCTTGTCCGTCGACGGACCTCGCTTGTCCGTCGGCGGGGATTGGCTGCAGCGGTCACGTGGGAGCGGGGACAGGTGAGTTTTTGGGACCAAAACCCAGGATAGTCAAAATCCTGGGTGTTGGTCCACTTTAAAGGGGCCTTTTTTCACGTTTGGACCACTTTAAGTTAATGGTAAAGTCAAATAAAAGAATTGGATTTATCTCTCAACCAAAAGGCTCAATGCCTTGTAGTGCTGTGAGCTGCATTGCTCTTGTTTCATTGCTATCAGCCCCGAAAGCTGAGACCATGCTTCCGACCACACAATGCATCTCTGTGATGATCTCTCATGTCATGTGCCCCTTGCAGTTAGTAAAGAGGGGCACAGGCTGGGAGCCTTGAAGGAAGAGGTGCCAGATTTCTAGAGATATGTTATCAGGAGGTTGTTGTTATGGTGCTTTAAGTCCAGGCTTTCCATTTTGGTTCTAGGTCCAAAACTATGCACTAATTCCTACAGCTACGTAAAAACTTCTCATTGAGCATTCTGGACATGTCCGTCACCTCTTATGAAAGTCTTACACCAAGATCGTAAAATGTATATGTTTTGTTCATACACGTATTAATTGCATATGACCTCATGTCTATAAAAAGATTGAACGATAAAAGTTACTGGATTTTAAGCGGCTCTAACAAAATGCATCTGCGACCGGCCTGGAATCTAACAGATTCCATGGTCAGCAGTTGGATTTTCTCCCAAGGAATCCCCAAAAACCTCACCTCGCCATGCTCCTATGGCGCATGCGCGGCCTCTCGTCCAGTGAGAGTCTTCTACTATGATGTCGTCCCCATTCCCTCTGTCAGACGTACACGGATCCCAGGTTTGGCAGATGACCAGAGTGGGAATGGTGCCTAAACTTGCCCACAATCCAGCACTATTCTCCCGCACTCCAGGTACTGGGTGCTGCCATCTTGAGGAGAAACCACAGAGCAGCTTCCCTGCTCTGTGCGTAGCCCCATCTGCCTGTTCACATGAATGGACAGGTGGGAGCACGCACATAGTGGGGGGGGGGGCACTTTGCACTGCATGACTGGACTTCCTCTTTAACCTTTCCTGGAGTCTTTTAGTCTTTTTTTTTTTTCAGGTCCAAGTCTTCAATGCTTTACAATAGCTTATGTGATGGCCTTCAATAACTTATCTATGAGCTCCTTATGTGGTACAGAGTCAAAGGCTTTGCTAAAATCCCGATAGGCGATATCCACAGCACCACCTTCATCTAACACTTTAGTGACATTGTCAAAGAAATCAATAAGATTGGTCACATGATCTGCCCTCAGTAAAGCCGTCGCTGTTGCTGTTTTGGGTCCAATAGGTCATTAATTTTTAGATGGGAAATGATCTGTTTTTTTAAGAGTGTTTCCATTAATTTGACCACTATAGATGTTACACTAACTGGCCTGTAATTACTGGCTTCTTCTCTACTCCCCTTTTTATGGATTGGTACGACATTGGCCATTCTCCAATCATCTGGAACCTCACCAGTTGAAAGGGAATGGTTAAGTAAATCAGTCAGAGGGGCTGCAATCACAAACCTAAGGCCCTTATTTAACAAGGGATAGCGCCAGGTAGCGAACGGTAATGACGGTTACCGCCACGAGAACGCCGGCTCCCCTCCGCAATCACACATTTATCAAGCCGATCCTGCTTAGCGACTGAGATAGCGCCAAAAAGCGACTCATTCATCATTATTCCAGCCTCACCCCACAGCGCCAGCGAGCGACCTTGAACAGCGACAGGTATGACCTCTCGCTACCTGGCGCTCTCCAATGCATTTCAATGGAGCAATCTTTAAATATTCTTAATTAATTGCTATTAATGTTTTTTTTTTTTTTTTTTTTTTTTAAATGTCAAAAATTCTGTGACCACTTCTGCAATGTTAGATATTTTTTTTAAGGTTAAAAAAGAAAAAAAAAAAAAATGTGCAGAATTGATATTACAGGTCTGATATTAATGTATTCATATTACAAAATGTTTTGAAAAACATGTTTTTTTTTTTTTTCAAAAAATATGGTTGTTTGGGGGTTAAAAACTACTTTTAACCCATCGCCGCCAGCGCTCTGGGGTTTAAACATGCATTTCACAGCGCAAGAATTTTTGAGCGTGATTTGTTAATGAATATGCTGGGAGCCGTTCGCTATGGCCATTCGCTGTCATGCGCTCCCATACAGCGCGGAACCTGTCAAACAGCGACTCCTAACCCCGTATTCAACATTACCGCACACCGACTGAGTCGCTGTCAACAGCCGAACAACGGGCAAGCACAGCGAATACTAGCGTGCGCTGTGAAATTAACGCTACTGTCGCTCATCTGTCGCTACCTGGCGCTATTAATGAATCAGCCTCTAAGTTCCCTTAGAATTCTAGGGTGGATTCCATCTGGACCCATCGCCTTACTTACCTTTAGATGTGCCAGCTCGGCTAAGACATCAGCCTCCAGAAACTCCGGAGCTGGGCCCTCCCAGCGGGATGCTGTGCTATGGCCATGCCTGCTACTATCTGGAAATTAATTAAAACTCCTTGCTACGTCTCTTTGTATGTGGAGAACACATCAATGCATAAATGTACTGCTTCTTACAGATAAGTGGAAGGCCCCTTTCATACCGTCCCGCTCACGCAGATGGAGAAGAAAATGCTGTACATAAACAGGGGTGGACTAGATAAAATATGATAAAATAGTCAGTGTGTCATTTTCTGGCTATATGTGCATACGTCTTGATTTATCTACCACTATTGTCTTAGGTGTTTAGGTGCCTTTGATCTACATTTGCATAAGATAGCATGACACTACTCCCTTCATGATCTGCCAGGTGCTGGCTTTGTTAATTTTTATGCAAAATAGTCTAACTAATCATTCCCAGGAAATTGGGTTTGCGAATATGGTGTAAGTTGTTTTCGGGGCTGAATTGTATGTGAGTCAGAAACATGATATTGATGGTCTGCTTGTGTTACCAACTCTGTAATCCCATAGACCTGAGATCATAGGCGCACATGCTATAGAGGCAGTGAATACAACTGCTACCTGCCCATGACAGAAGGGGGCCCAATGTCAGCTGCCTTCCCCCCGGCCTTGCAGGACCTGTGGTAACAGATTCAGATCAAATCAGACTGGGCCCACAGCAGTATGCAGCGTTGGCCTCTGTCTACAAGGAGCCCCATAGGTTCTCAAAGGTGGAACTAAGATGGCAGCGCAAGTGTATTGGGAACTCGGGGAAGCAAGCACCCCAGGAAGGAACTGACCTCACTGGGCCCCATCCAACACTACCTAGAACCTAGACCACATTCTCTGACAGTGTCATGAGAATAGATGCTTGGGGCCCACCTTACAGTAGCATATACAGCAAATATTAATGGCTTATATTCTTTGTGTGTCACACACATCCCGCTTCCTGTAGTAATAACGATCGAGTAAACCATCTCCAGATGCCATTGCAGAGAGAGAGATCTTGAAAACTGGCCCCTCCCAGTCTATATATACCTGGGACTCCCACTTAATCCCCAGTGTTCTCACCCCGGCACCCCCCCCCCATGGTCTATTTCTACCCAGTTCAATTTTTATTAGTATTATGTAACTATTGGAAGCCTCCCAGCCTTGGCTGCTGACTGGGTAATGGTAGTCGGCACCTGGTGGTGCCTAGGAGCTTATCTCCTCCACTAGTCCCCATTATTGGGGCAGAGTGGCTATCCGGTTGGTGAGCCGGATTTGGGATGCCCCGTCCCGTTGCCCCCATATCTCTTCCCACTCCTTATGGCCTCTCCCTTTATTGTGGGGAGGTGCGTTGGGGGGGAGGGGATGGGAGGCGAGGGGTTTTTAAGCAATGCTGGCATTTTTATTTCCTGAGGTAATTTTAGTGCGCGCAGCTATGTGTGTGCGTGTGTGCGCACGCGTGTGTGTTAATAGCCCGCGTTTTTATTATCTGGTGTATGTGTGTGTGTGAGGTGATTCTTTTACTCAGGCCGGCTCTGGAGCTTATCTTGTTGGTGGCGCTGCCGCCATTTTGCCTCCTGAGGTGATCCGTTTTGGGGGCGGGGCCACGTCGCGCTGTGAGGTGATTGGGGGAGGGGGCGGGGTCAGAGCGCTTCCTCTCTGAGCTGTCGGCGCTGTGAGGTACTGCCTGTGAGGTAAAACTTTTTTTTCTTAGGTCCCGCTGTATAGGTGCTTTTGCGGGCTGTTGGCAGTCTTTTAAAGGATATTGTTTTTTCTTATTGAATGATGTGAGTTCATTTATCCTTAAGGGGACTTATGCTTATGTCCATATATGTAAATATAGAGGCATTGTGGGTTATACCCCTGCCCATAGTGGTTTTCATATGTATAGTACATTATGCATTATCCATTAGTTAGGCATTGGCATGTTTTAAGTGTATGTGTCTATATATATATATATATATATATATATATATATATTCATATATATATGTATATATTTTATATTATTGGACCTCTTGTTTTTTGACTAGTATTTGTTTATGTTTTTTTGTGTGCATGTGCAGTTTATTCATGAAATTTTCATATTGCCTTTTGTCTTTTTTAGATTTGGGATACCCCTGCTGCATGGGTCTCCCAGTCGGATATACCTGGCTAGTCTTCTTTTGGGGTCCTAAAATCCTCCCACTCCCGGGACTTTAATTAATTAATAAGGGGCATCCCGGGTTGCTTATAGCATAAATCCCTGGGTTCTGCGAATACCAAATAATTTCACCGAATGGAGGCTTCCAATGATACCGGAAATAGCTCTTCGAGGCAATCTAGGCAGTGTGGGGGTTGTGGGGCTCCGCTCCCAGGTGATGACGCCATATTGTGCGTTCCTTGCGCCCAGCAGAATATTGCGCGTCAGTCTGGCACTCCGATTCCTGGCTCTTCGCAACCTCAGTCATCGCCTGCCCCTCTGTCTTTATTCCGGACCCCGTGTGACGTTGTCATAGGTGGGGATTCGCAATCTGAGTTGTGCGCTCGAGTGGCCACTCTCGAGAAGTTGTTGTCGGCACAGGTAGCTCAAAAGGCTACGGCTAAAAGGAAACACATTTCTTCTCCTCCTCCGGCTCCTGCTGTGGAGGCAGCGGAAGTATTGGACTGGTCAGATTGTCCTTTGTATGAGGAAGGGGAAATCTTGGAAGATTTGGATGAGCTTGAGGCTCCACTGTTGTCTGATACTTCGGCAGAATTGACTACAGGGGTGTCTTGTGATACTCCTTCTATCCTCGCCAAGGTTTTTGAAATTTTGTCTCTGGATCCACCTGCGGCGGCCCCTCCGCCTAAGGGTGAACTTTTTGATATGCCTAAGCCGCGTTTAGCGTTCCCTGGTCAGCTACATTTTGAAAGGGTTGTGGTTAAGGAATGGGAACAGCCGACCCGCCTGGTTGGTTCCCCTGCTAATTGGGACAGGCAGTATCCCTTTTCGGAGGAATTGGTCAAACTTTGGACGGTTCCCCCGGATGCGGATGCTCCGGTTTTGGGGCTCTCTAACACGTCAGTGCTGCATTCACCAGACACTACCACAATTAAGGATGTTGAGGATCGTAGAATCGATCAACTGGCTCGTCATGGTTTCATTAGTGCTGGTTCGACCTTGCGACCGTTATGTGCTTCGTCCATTGTTCTCTTGGCTCTTAAGGCCATGATTAAAAATTTGTACGTGGATCTTGATCCGGAATGTGAGGAGTTTGCCTCTCTTCAACTGTGTGAGTCTTTTGCTTCTTTCGTTCTGGCCGCCCAAGATGATGCTATGGCTATGTGCGGCAGGACATCAGCTCTTTTGGTTGCTATTCGGCGGTCAGTGTGGCTCCGCCAATGGACGGCGGATGTTGGTGCTAAAAGATCACTCACAGCCCTACCTTTTCTGGGTTTACGCCTGTTTGGTGACAAGTTGGATTCAGTCACCAAGGGAGGTAAGTTGCCTCAGCGCAGGAAGCCGCAACGTCTTTTTAGAAGAACCTCTTCCTTCAATCCTTCCTTTCGGGGAGCCAGGGCAGGCAGAGGGGCCTCCCTTCCCGCTACCAGGGGCATGAGCTGGAACCGGGGGCGAGGTCGCGGCCGTCCCGGTCATTCGTGGGGCTCTAAGCCTAAGTCCACGCCCAAGCCTGCTCAGCAATGAGGGGGCGCCCTCACCCGTGCGGGTGGGGGGACGGTTGCGGCACTTCTCCCAGGTTTGGGTCCGGGCGGTCCCGGACAGATGGATTCGGGAGGTGGTGTCGTCCGGTTACAAGCTGGAGTTCCAGTCCCTTCCTCCCTCAAGGTTTTTCAGGTCCTGAATACCTACTGATCCTTTGGTCGCCCAAGAACTTCGTGTGTCGGTAAGGAATCTTCTAGAATTGGCGGTCATCCATCCGGTGCCGCCTTTGGAATTGGGTCTCGGTTTCTATTCCAATCTCTTCACGGTACCCAAAAGGGACGGATCAGTGCGTCCTATCCTGGATCTGAAGTTCCTCAACAGGTTCATTCGTCCACGAAAGTTTCGCATGGAAACTCTGCGCTCGGCCATCACTTCTCTTCGGCAGGGGGACTTCATGACGTCCATAGACATAAAGGATGCTTATCTGCATGTTCCCATCTGCCCGGTCCATCAGCAGCGTTTTCTGCGGTTCGTAGTGGAGGATCTGCATTTTCAATTCGTGGCTCTTCCGTTTGGTCTTACCTCGGCGCCAAGGGTATTCACCAAGGTTCTAGCAGGGGTGATGGCCATTCTCAGAACTCAAGGCATTCGAATTTTGCCTTACCTGGACGACCTTCTCATCATGGCTCCTTCCTTTAATCAAGCAGAGAAGGACACCAGCACGGTGGTTTCTACGCTGGAAAGCTTCGGTTGGGTGATCAACTATCCCAAGCCCTCCCTGGCTCCGGCCAGGGTGGTGTCCTTCTTGGGGATGACACTAGACTCTTGTCAGCACAGTGCTTTTCTACCTCAGTTGAAGATACTTTTGATTCAGGATTTGGTTCGGCTTTTTCTCTCCAATCCTCGACCGTCCATCCGTCTGGGGATGAGGCTGGTGGGATTTCTGGTAGCCTCCTTCGAGGCAGTTCCCTTGGCTCAGTTCCACACTCGGACGCTTCAGCTTCACCTGTTGGCGTCTTGGGACCGTTGTCCACGTTCATTGGACCGACCGTTCCAGTTGTCCTCCCGGGTCCGGCAGTCCCTTCAATGGTGGCTGGTTTCGAACAATCTCTTGAAGGGCAGGTCCTTCCTGACTCCTCTCTGGGAGACTGTCACCACGGACGCCAGCCTTTCGAGTTGGGGGGGTTTCTGGAAGGATCTTCAGTTCCAGTTCCTCGAGAGGCTCACTTGCCCATCAATGTTCTGGAGCTGAGGGCTATCCGTCTGGTTCTTTCTCTTCTGACTCAGCATGTCTGGGGCCTTCCGATTCAGGTTCGTTCGGACAACCGGACGGCGGTTGCCTACATCAATCATCAGGGAGGGACTCGCAGTCTGGGAGCTCTCAGAGAGGTTTCCCTGATTCTGACCTGGGCGGAGGCCCATGTTCCTTGCCTGTCGGCAGTTTACATTCCGGGTGTGGAAAACACGGAAGCGGACCTTCTAAGCAGATGCTCCTCCCGTCTGGGGGAATGGTCTCTCCATCCTCAGGTTTTTCAGGCTCTGTGTCTTCGGTGGGGAACACCGGAGGTGGACCTGTTTGCTTCTCGTCACAATTACAAACTTCCGACCTTTGTGTCAATGTCTCAGGACCCTCTGGCTCTGGCGGTGGACGCCATGTCTCTGAGCTGGGGGGAACTGGGGTTCCTGTATCTGTTCCCTCCGATTCCCTTGCTAGGAAGAGTGTTAAGAAAGTTGATTCTGGAAGGGGTCTCCGCTATTCTTGTGGCTCCAAGGTGGCCAAGAAGGATGTGGTTTGCGGACGTCGCTCGGATGGCAGTAGACCAGCTCGAACTTCCTCTGTGGCCGGATCTTCTCACTCAGGGTCGGCTGCGTTACCCCAATTTACCAACGCTGGCCTTGACGGCTTGGCTGCTGAAACCTCCATCTTGAAGGAGGAAAGTCTTTCTGATTCGGTTATTAAGACTCTTATTTGTGCTCGAAAGAGGTCTTCTTCTGCTGTCTATTATAGAACCTGGCGTTCTTACATCGATTGGTGCGAGGCTAGGTCTTTGCCCTGCAGAGTCTTTTCTGTTTCTAGAGTTTTGGATTTTCTTCAGTCTGGACTGGAGGCTGGTCTGCAGCTTAGTACATTGAAGGAGCAGGTTTCTGCCTTGTCTATTTTCTTCCAGAAGGCTTTTGCGCTTCATCCGTTGGTCAAAACGTTTTTCCAGGGGGTTACGCATGTGCAGCCTCCTAGGAAGGCTTTGCTCCCTGTTTGGGATCTGAATTTGGTGTTGTCTGCTCTTCAGGCTCCTCCTTTTGAGCCTTTGTCGGATATTGCTCTTTCTACTTTGACTCAGAAGGTTGTCTTTCAAGTGGATATCACTTCTGTTCGGCGTGTCTCTGAGTTGGCGGCCTTGTCTATTCAGGCGCCCTACCTTGAGAGACATCAAGATAAGGTGGTATTTCGGTTCAAATCGGACTTTCTTCCTAAGGTTGTTTCTGCATTTCATCTGAATCAGGACATTGTTCTTCCCTCTTTGTGTCCTAACCCCAAGAATGACAAGGAGAGGGTTTTGCACTGTTTGGACGTTGTTCGCTGTGTATTTGCGTGCTACGTGTTCTTTCCGTAAGACTGATGCTTTTTTTCGTTGTGCCTTGTGGGCCTAGGAAGGGTTTAGCCCCGGCTAAATCCTCCATTAGTAAATGGATTCGTCAAGCCATTATCGGCGCCTATACGGCTAAGGGGAAAGTTCCTCCTTTTCGTATCACTGCTCACTCTACTCGCGCTATTGGTGCGTCCTGCTGGATACCCACCCTTTAGGGACACTGCTTTTGGACGTCCCGATCGTTATTACTACAGGAAGCGGGGTGTGTGTGACACACAAAGAATAATACCATTTTGTGAATACTCACCAGTAAAATGGATATTATTGGTGTGTCACACACACCCCGCTTCACCCGCCCTTTTTTGGTATCCTGGTTTTCTCTATTTGGTGAAGCTATTATTTTGTTGAGGGTTAATTTCCTGGTACCTTGTCTTACTGCTTTTCAATTACACTGGGGATTAAGGGGGAGGTCCCAGGTATATATAGACTGGGAGGGGCCAGTTTTCAAGATCTCTCTCTCTGCAATGGCATCTGGAGATGGTTTACCCGATCGTTATTACTACAGGAAGCGGGGTGTGTGTGACACACCAATAATATCCATTTTACTGGTGAGTATTCACAAAATGGTATTTTTTAGGGCTCATGCACACAGACATTAAAGCGGACCTTCACCCTGAATAAGAGTCTATCTTATATGTTTCCCACACCCTGTACATACAGATTGCTCACATTAAAGCGGACCTTCACTCTGAATGAGTATATCTTATATGTTTCCCACACCCTGTACATACAGATTGCCCACATTAAAAATCATCCTACCTGCATCTACTGCATGTTATGAGCCTTTAAACATCCAAGATGGCGGCTCATGAAACATCAGGCAGCCTGCAAACGGGAAGTGCCTTCTGACTGTGCTGGGATTGCTGACCTTTTCCTGACCCCAGCTCTGCTCTGTCTGAGCTAAGCACAACTATAACCCACCCCTCTGTACTTTATCCCGCTCTCCTCTCCTCAGTAACTGTGATGCTTCTGAGTCAAGATGGCTGCGCCCATATCCTAAAGTCCTGAACAAAGTTGCAGCCCAGTGGGGGAAAGAATAATTAGTGACTAAAAACTTAAAATATATTAACTTTAGATGCTGGGGAATTGTTTTTTAAAGTGGACCAACACCCTCCCATGATCGGCCCGGGAATCTATACGATTCCCGGACCGATCAGACCCCTGACTGCGGGGCACCCCGCTGTGTGAAACCCCCCAGAAACCCCTAAATCCCTACCTTATCCTCGATCCAGCGGCGCCCACCTCCCGCGCGTCCCTCTAGCAGGACACGCACTCGTGCCGGCCGTTTGTGAATGGCGCCGTTTGTAAGAGTGACGCGCGGGAGGCGGCGGCGGCGGGCGTGCTCTCTTGTCCGTCGCTGCCTCCCGCTTGTCCGTCGGCGGGGATTGGCAGCGGCGGTCACGTGGGAGCGAGGAGAGGGGAGTTTTTCGGGGTTTCTGGGGGGTTTCACACAGCGGGGCACCCCCCATCGGGGTGGCCCCCTGAAGTGGACCAAAACCCAGGATAGTCAAAATCCTGGGTGTTGGTCCACTTTAAGGGTTTGGGCTTTTCAATAAATCATGACGAAGGTCCGGTTTAAACTGTGCTCTGCATGTGTAGGTAACCTGATCTCCTTCTTTACAGTGACAGCTTGTGTTATCTTTTGCTTCTATCATAAAAAACTGGAAAGCACATTACTTGCTATCACAAAGTGCAGCATTTTTTTTTTCCAGGGGTCTGCAGAGGGTTCCCTAGGTAGTCTGTTGCGCCTGTTAGTTTTTTTTTCTTTTTTATGGACTGAAAGTAATGTGTTAACAGACAGCAATAAGGGCATTGGTTTAAGCTAGCGTGAACCCTTGGGAAGCTGTGGAGCTGTGCCGGCATCTCCTGGTGCTTGCTCTCAGAAATAGCCGCTAGCTCGCACAGTTCTGCTGTAATCTTTCTTTCTCCGACTGTACTCTGTGTCTCTAAATCCTGCTCGCCTCAGCAGGTGATGCCTACGAGGACTGCGCTGTGTGCAAAGCCCCTGAATCATTAAATTAATACTTATAAATAAATATATATATATATATATATATATATATAGACCTTGGTGGGACACAAAGTACTTTCACACTGTGCTGTGCCATATGCTCTTGTTGTGACTCAGTAGCAGGGCCGGCTCCAGGTTTATGTGGGCCCTTGGGCTGCATGGTCTCAGTGGGCGCCATTGTGGTGGAGAGTCGCGAGTCAGAAGAAGGGCTGCTTTCCCTCCTACCCCCTATTAGAGCTGTTTTTTAGTGAGTCTCATGTAGCTGGCTCTTAAAGTGGACCAACACCCAGGATTTTGACTATCCTGGGTTTTGGTGCACTTCGGCGGGGCACCCCAATCGAGGGTGCCCCGCTGTGTGAAACCCCCCAGAAACCCCAAAAAACTCACCTCTCCTCGCTCCCACGTGACCGCCGCTGCCAATCCCTGCCGGCGGACAAGCGGGAGGCAGCGACGGACAAGAGAGCGCGCCCGCCGCCGCCTCCCGTGCGTCACTCTTACAGGGCGCGCACCCGCGCCGGCCATTCACAAGCGGCCGGCGCGGGTGCACATCCTGCTAGAGGGACGCGCGGGAGGCGGCGGTCACGCGGGAGCGAGGATAAGGTAGGGATTTCGGGGATCTGGGGGGGTTTCACACAGCGGGGTGCCCCGCAGTCAGGGGTCTGATTGGTCCAGGAATCTTATAGATTCCCGGGCCGATCTTGGGAGGGTGTTGGTCCACTTTAACGGCAGGATAAGCCACTACGTGAGACTCACGAAGCTGGCACTAGAAGGGTTAACCACATTGTGCAAGCTGACAGTGGGCCCCACCTTGGGGGGGTGGGGGCCCTCGGCAGCTGGCCGGGCTTGCCGGGTGCTGATGCCGGCCCTGCACAGCAGCACAGCAGGCAGGGTAACAGGCTGTATAAGCTTGTGTCTCCTTAGGGCACAAGTTCTAGGGCCCAAAGAATAACTTTAATGAAAAGTCTACTTTCGATGGCATTTTTAAAAGTTTTAATTATTGCGTGCCGATATCTCCTCGAGGTGATACTTTGTTATTTTTTTTGTAATTGTTTGCATCTTTTTGTTAAAAGAAACAATTTTCTGTAGCAACGACGTGTTTACGTTGTACACAAACTGGTGTGTTATTGTACGGAGAAGAGTCTTACTGACTCAGGCCTGATATTCGTCTGATTGGCTGAGAGTACGCTCCACCCCTCCTGCTTTAGTTCAACTTTTTCGTATAGGGGGATTCCAATCGTGTGTTCCGCTAGCTAAAGGGTTACTGGCAGAGTTACCACCCAAGGAGGGATGTCACTCATTACTGCTGCCCACTTTTTATGCTCTGCTTTGTATGGGTAGGGGACATCACCCTTGACAGTGGAAGGCTTCTGGGATTTGTAAGCAACAGCTGTACTAAGAGCTTTTCTCCAATCCAGGAAAGGCACTTCCATTTGAGCAACACAGAGCTACAGGAATATAAGAAACCTGGAAACTGATTAGTAAGTCACAGGTCTGGGGGCACACACGTTTATTTTACATTCCAGAAGAGGAAAACAATAAGGCAAACACCAAAAACCTGCCAAAAAGGGAATTTTTGTGGACCAAAACCTACTGCTTGATTTCCTTCCCCAGGGGCATCCAGATGTGGGATGCCCCCCTGTGTGAAACCCCCCTCCGATGTCTTACCACAGCGGCTCCGAGCACGCTGGCGGCCGCATCTCGCGCTTCCCTCTAACAGAGAGCACGTCCGCACCGGCCATTTGTGAATGCGCCCGGCTAGACAGAAGCGCGAGATGCAGCCGCGGCCTGCGCATACACCGTTATATCGGGATCCAGGTTAGGTTTCTGGGCCTCCTGGGGGGTTTCACACAGCGGGGCATCCCAATTTTATACCGTGTTGGTCTAACAACTCTACAGGGTTCGGGGAGATATAGAATCCCTCTTCCCCCTAAAGGCAGGAGCACCAAAAATCACAACACTGATATCAAGTACAAAAATGACGTGATTTTATTTGGAGTAATCCAGACAACAACACTTAACAAGACTAACACAGTAAAAACACTGCACCTCCCCTAATGCTTCCAGTGCTGACAATAATAAAGCAGACCATAAATTACTGGGAAGCTCCCTAATATGAGGCGTACAGGGACTGGAGTAACTATCAATCTTATTACTTACAATATTATTATCCAAAACACAACATAAATACATGGATAAAGTGCTAAGTGCCAAGCTGCCCTTATCTCCCAAATACAAACATGGCTGACATGTCAGAATGACTACCCGAAGGGACTAGAAATGAAAAGGTGGTGTGGTACTTCACCCAATCTCCAGAGCTATCCTGCTGGGGGTCCTGAACAAGCGAAAGGTGACGCGTAGCGTGATTCCCCTGAATCACTTCCTCATGGCCTATATATATATTTATTAATAAGCACAGTTTTGCACATAGCACATTATAGCACATAGGGTTTTGATTAATGCACTCTGTATCCATAATCATTATCTTGTACTTTTAGGGACCTGATATTAATGGCTAATATAATAGAGCGTTACATAATTATCCAGGGGGTCTGATGTGTTTTAATTGTTTTTTAATGTAATAAGTGTTACCTAGCATTGTAATAGTACCCGTATACAAATAAAGGGTTTTTATCAATTCTACATTTTTAGGCTGGTGCGGTTATACTATACAGGTATATTGTGGGGGTGCTCTGGGTTACCCCACTTTTGTGGAATAACTCTTTATTAACTTCATGCTTGATGCTGACTGTGCTCAGACATGCTACACCCTTACTAATGTTCTGGTCTAGCAGGCAACTGGCGAGCCACAAACTAGGAGGCCGATTCAGTAATAGCGCCAGGTAGCGACAGATGAGCGCCAGTAGCGTGATTTTCACAGCGCCCGCTAGTATTCGCTGTGCTTGGCCGTTGTTCGGTTGTTGACAGCGACTCAGTCGGTGTGCGGTAATGTTGAATACGGGGTTAGGAGTCGCTGTTTCACAGGTTCCGCGCTGTATGGGTGCGCCTGACAGCGAATGGCCATAGCGAACGGCTCCCAGCATATTCATTAACAAATCACGCTCAAAAAATTCTCGCGCTGTGAAATGCTTGTTTAAACCCCAGAGCGCTGGCGGCGATGGGTTAAAAGCAGTTTTTAACCCCCAAACAACCATATTTTTTGATAAAAAAATAAACAAGTTTTTATAAACATTTTGTAATATGAATACATTAATATCAGACCTGTAATATCAATTCTGCACAAATTTTTTTTTTTTTTTTTACCTTAAAAAAAATATCTAACATGGCAGAAGTGGTCACAGAATTTTTCACATTTAAAAAAAAAACAAAAAACATTAATATCAATTAATTATGAATATTTAAAGATTTCTCCATTGAAATGCATTGGAGAGCGCCAGGTAGCGAGAGGTCATACCTGGCGCTGTGATGGGATTAGCAGCGGCGCTGTTCGTTGCAGTCCGCTACATGATGAATCCCGCGCTAGCTGACGCTCTCGCCGGCGCTAGCCTCATTTAGCGTGATAAATGCGTGATTGTGCCCGCCGCCTGGCGTTCTGGAGTCGGTAGCCGCCGATAGCTGGCGATACCTGGCGCTAGTGAGACACTACCTGGCGCTATCCCTTGATAAATAAGGCCCTAGGTGCCCACGAGCCTCATGTGGCTGCCATGGTACAGGTTGGAGTCCCCTGTCGTAAGTGGTCTGAAGGACCCCGATACTAGTACAAATGTTGAGGACATTTAAGGGTAAGTCGACTGTCAATGACATTTTTGAAAGCGTATATGATGTGCTGAAGTTGCTAAGCTTATCCGGCATTTTCTCCCCTATGTTAGTTTATGGAAGAAATTTTCACTCCCTGCATTCTTTTGCTATTGGCAACGTACACCTAGGGCTTTATTCATGAAGGGATAGCGTCAGGTAGTGGCTGGTTAATGAGAGGTAGCGACTGTTGAACGCCGGACACGGCAGCAATTACACATTTATCAAGCAGAATCTGTTTAGCGTCTGGGATAGCGCCATGTAGCATCTGATTCATCATTTTCACAGCCTCAGCGAACAGCGCCGGCGTTCAGCCCTGCACAGCGCCAGTTATGACCTCTCGCTACCTGACGCTCTCCCATACATTTCAATGGACGATCCTTTCCTTCTCTTTAAACTGTGTTTTTTTTTTTGTTTTGTTTTTTTTAAATCTCAAATAATTCTGTGAGCTCTTCTGGCATTGAATAAGCAGTTTTTTCTTTTTTTATATATTTCCTCAGAAATGACATTACAGGTCTGCCATTAAAGTGTTCATGTTACAATGTTGTTACAATGTAATTCCATATGTTTTCGCTTTGTTACTAGTGGATAGATGCTGAAAAACAGACTTTAATCACACAGCCTCCTGCGCTCTGGGCTTCAGAGAAGCATTTTTCAGCGCCAGAGATTTGTGAGGCTGTTTTTTTTCTGAATATGGTGTGAGTCGGTAGCTATGAGCAGTCGCTAACATGCGCTCCCATACAGCGCTGTACTGGTCAAATAGCGACTCCTCACAATGTATTCAACATTACTGGACAGGGACGGGGAGGCCGATTCATTAATAGCGCCAGGTAGCGACAGATGAGCGACTGTAGCAGTATTTTCACAGCGCCCGCTAGTAGTCGCTGTGCTTGGCCGTTGTTCGGTTGTTGACAGCGACTCAGTCGGTGTGCAGTAATGTTGAATACAAGGTGACGAGTCGCTATTTGACAGGTTCCACGCTGTATGGGAGCGCATGATAGCGAATGGCCATAGCGAACGGCTCCCACCATATTCATTAACAAATCACGCTCCAAAAATTCTCGCGCTGTGAAATGCTTGTTTAAACCCCAGAGCGCTGGCGGCGATGGGTTAAAAGTAGTTTTTTAACCCCCAAACAACCATATTGTTTGAAAAAAAAAAAAACAAGTTTTTATAAACATTTTGTAATATGAATACATTAATATCAGACCTGTAATATCAATTCTGCACATATTTTTTTTTTTTAACCTTAAAAAAAATATCTAACATTGCAGAAGTGGTCACAGAATTTTTGACATTTAAAAAAAAAAAAAAACATTAATAACAATTATGAATATTTAAAGATTGCTCCATTGAAATGCATTGGAGAGCGCCAGGTAGCGAGAGGTCATACCTGTCGCTGTTCAAGGTCGGACGCTGGCGCTGTGGGGTGAGGCTGGAATAATGATGAATGATTCGCTATCTGGCGCTCTCTCAGTCGCTAAGCAGGATCGGCTTGATAAATGTGTGATTGTGGAGGGGAGCCGGCGTTCTCGTGGCGGTGACCGTCATTACCGTTCGCTCACCGGTCGCTACCTGGCGCTATCCCTTGTTAAATAAGGGCCTGAGTCTCTATGAAGTAGCGACCCACGGTTGAGCACAGCGACTACTAGCGGGCGCTCTGAAAATGCCCGCTACAGACGCTCATCTGTCGCTACCTGGCGTTAGTGATGAATCAGCCTGCCCGTCGCTATAAACTAGCGACCCACGGCCGAGCACAGCGACTACTAGCGGGCGCTCTGAAAATTCCCGCTACAGACGCTCATCTGTCGCTACCTGGCGTTAGTGATGAATCAGCCTGCCCGTCGCTATAAACTAGCGACCCACGGCCGAGCACAGCGACTACTAGCGGGCGCTCTGAAAATGCCCGCTACAGACGCTCATCTGTCGCTACCTGGCGTTAGTGATGAATCAGCCTGCCCGTCGCTATAAACTAGCGACCCACGGCCGAGCACAGCGACTACTAGCGGGCGCTCTGAAAATGCCCGCTACAGATGCTCATCTGTCGCTACCTGGCGTTAGTGATGAATCAGCTTGCCCTTCTGTACATCAAGAAGCGAGCGGTGAATGCTGTGCACAAGAACACTGCTGCTATGGCCGCTGTTGAGGCGAGGGAGCCCATGCAATCTTGCACATGCCCAGCAGCAGTGCTCTGTGCAACTAAAATGAACTGGGACGAGTACTTTTTTTTCCCTGTCCTTTACTGTTTCTCTTTTTGTTCCCATCTGTGCACTATCTGTGCCCCTCTCACATCCTGTCTGCGGTATTATATGGAGGATAAGCTCCATTGTGACTGTTTCTGGCCAGGTGACACCTTAGTAATGGTGGCGTTATATCAGTGCCATTGGCACCACTGAGATCCTCGGCCCTGAAATTCCTGATCCTGCGTTGTCAGTGTCAGAATAACCCCCCCCCCCCCGTCCCCCCGTCTGTCCAGAAGCTACAGTACATATGTTGGCAGAAAGGTTCAGTCTGCTCAGATACAGTTGGTTTGTCCTTTTGTAGTAAAAGAGGATGTTCCTTTTCCTTGAATTTGAATAGTGTCTGCGGTAACTAGGGTAACTGATTCTTATTTTAAGAACGTGTAATTAGCCTGCTGGCTGTTTCTATCGAGCATGTCAGTGCAGATACCCATCATTTATCATTAGATTTATCAGATGTAATGACACGTGTGCGTTCATAAGCAACCCAAATAGTTGGGCAGCTGTGTAAATCATAAATTGAAATTGCAACGGTCCGGTAATCTCATATCGCCATATTTTCTTTTTTTTCATCAAATGCGGCTCTCTGTTATCTCAAGTGGTGCCTGGTGGTAAATATGGGTTGTCAGTCACCTAAACTATGTTAAGAGCTCATAAACAATCATTTATAGTACACAAAGAGCACACATTGCACATAAAGCAAACCTTCACCCTGAATAACCCCCACCCTGTACATACAGATTGCTCACATTAATCCAGACCTTCACTCCGAATAAGTGTCTATCTTATATGTTTCCCACACCCTGTACATACAGATTGCCCACATTAATCCAGACCTTCACTCCGAATAAGTGTCTATCTTATATGTTTCCCACACCCTGTACATACAGATTGCCCACATTAATCCAGACCTTCACTCCGAATAAGTGTCTATCTTATATGTTTCCCACACCCTGTACATACAGATTGCTCACATTAATCCAGACCTTCACCCTGAATAAGAGCCTATCTTATATGTTTCCCCCACACCCTGTACATACAGATTGCTCACATTAATCTAGACCCTCACCCTGAATAATAGTTTATCTTATATGTTTCCCCCCCTGTACATACAGATTGCTCACATTAATCCGGACCTTCACCCTGAATAAGAGCCTATCTTATATGTTTCCCACACCCTGTACATACAGATTGCCCACATTAATCCAGACCCTCACCCTGAATAAGAGTCTTATGTTTCCCCCACCTTGTACATAGAGATTGCCGCCATTCAAAATCATCCTACCTGCATCTACTGCATTTTAGAAGCCTTTAAACATCCAAGATGGCAATGGAATGGAATCTCAGGATGCCTGCAAACAGGAAGTGTCTTCTGACTATGCTGCTCTGCATTCTGGGATTTCTGACTTTTCCTGACCCCAGCTCTGCTCTGTCTGTGCAAAGCACAGCTATATTCCACCCCGGTACTTTGCCCCCCTCTCCTCAGTATGTGATGCTTCTGAGGCAAGATGGCGGCACCTGTATCCTAGGATCCTGAACAGAGTTGCAGCCCGGTGGGGAAAAGAATAATAAGTAAATGGCTAACAATGTAAAATATATTGTTTTTAGATGCTGGAGAATAGCTTGGTCCACAATAGTTTTTTAAAGGTTTGGGCTTTTCATTAAATGATGCTGAAGGTCCAGTTTAAAGATATGGACTACCCAACAAAAAAAACAAAAGGGTAATGGCCTTTTGTCCCCTGAAGCTGATTGGTACTAATTCCGCGATCAGCAAATCACCTGCACCGGCTGCGTCGGGAACTCGAGTCACTGCCACTTCCATGTTGGACTCGCACACTCCGCCATCAGTCACTACAATGGGCATTGCAGTGAATGGAGAGGGCATGGCCGCATCCCTGTGACTGATGACTGAAGGGCGGTGGTCAGTCAATTTAAAATAATCCCACACTGTTTGGAGATACCTTGGGTGTTGGCCCTCTCCAGGGGGCATCCCAAATTGGCCTCAGACAGTGCACACCCAACCAACCCTGAGCATCCCCTGCTAAAAATACAGATCAGCAGGGGAGGCTTGTGCGTTTCACCTGCTGGCAATCTACAAGGGAGCCTGCTCCCATGTGACTACATCTAGACTGCCACCAGGCACAGCACTATAACAAGAAGGCTAATTTTTGCTGGCTGGGAGCTAAGTAATCTTTGTTATATTAAAGAGTCTGGATAAGGACTTTAACTTGCAGTGGTGGTTTGCATGGTGAACTGTGTTCACAGACAGTGATTTCTGAGCCTATGCAGTTATTTGCATAACCAATTCAAGCCTGTTTTTTTTTAAAGATATAGTTTATTGGTTTTAAAAGATTTTTAATACAGACGGTAACAGGTGCGTCCTGATTTGGCAGACTCCAGGATCACAGACATTCTCCCACGTCACATGCACAGGCTTCCAGCAAATCATAATATATCTGTCACCACAGACAGAACTCCTCACTGGTGTAATAGACAGCCAGAAGAATATGAAAAGAATATCTTTTTATCTTTATTTCACAAATGACAAAGGGGAGACAAGTAAGAAGAAAGTATGTGATAAGGATGAACCCGCAGTGGTGCTCACAATCTATATGCAATATATAAATGAAGCCATTTTGAACAAGACAAGTCATAGTGACAATAATGTAGAGAAAATGTAGCCAGCCAGCGATTGGTGATAAAATTCTTCAAATGTTTATTTTCTACATTTTAAAAGCAATAATTCAGCAGGTTTAAAGCACATAGTAGATAATACATGAAGGGCCCCAACGCGTTTCGGACTGTGAGTCCTTATTCATGACAAACAATGGATAGAGTAAGCAAGGTTTAAATATCAGTGGGTGGAATTCCATTCAATTAGCATAGAGCAGCCAAGCTGTAGCCAATTGAAATGGATCCATTAGGTAGGTTCCGGCTCTTACGTAAAAATGCACATTAACCCTTAATGGCCAGAGCCTCAGGCCATATATTGAAACCATATTAGTATACATAAAAAGAAAAATAAATCACTGACCAAAATGCGTAAATATAGCATCAAATATAATGATTTAACAACCCACTCCACTGACACTGACATGTAAATTGATAAGGTCATCATAATACCACCCTCCCAAGATCAGTCTGAGCAGATCAAAGGATTGTAATAAACATCATCATTCCATTATCAGATATCATTGAGGTCTAGTATGCATAGTGACAATAACCTGCTCCAACCTGACACATATGATGTTTGTTTTAAACCAGGAGTCTAGTCTAAAGCCAGGTGCCAGCAACCCCAATGCCCGATGTGCAGCCAGAGTTGGGCATTTAAAACGAAAAAATCGTGGCCACAAGGTTGCCCCTCTATCGGAAGATTTAAAAATAAAGACCTTTGGAGGAGAAGAAAAATCAGTCAATTGTATACACATTTTTTCTGACTCCAAATCCAGGTTAAACTAGGTCCGTCCCATGTCCCCACAGCCTTGCTGACAATGATTCAGTATCATGCATGCAGAGAGGGCAAGTGAGTTTTGAGGGTTTTTTTCAACTGTGCAATTTGTGTCTTTTATTTTCTTGTGACCCCCCAATATCTTTTCAAAGATAGGTTTATACATCCTTCTGACATACTTAAAAATGTAAACAAGCTGTCTAATTTCAAGTCACACATACACATCACCTTATATGTTACAATTCAATAAGCATTCAAGTTCATAAAAAAAATAAAACAACCTCCAACCAGAGGGTGCACCGCTAATATAACTGTGGATGTGCTACACTGTACATAAAGTGACACAATGCAAAACCAGGGGCTTAGGGCTTACAAACCCACTCCACCCCAACCACAGGAGCACCAAAAGTCAGCAGAATCATACAAAATTTATAATACCATTTTGTGAATACTCACCTGTAAAATGGGTATTATAAGTATGTCACACCCCCCCTCTTCAAACATTAGTAATTACACTTGGGTTAACCCACCTGTAGGTGGCGACGTTGCAGAGAAGTCTTGAAAAACGAGCCCCTCCTGGTCTATACATACCTGGGACCTCCCACTTATCTCACAGTTTTCAAACAGCAGTAAAGACAAGGTACCAGAAAAAAAACCATAGGTAACCCTCAAACTGTAAACAAGGCTTCACCATATAAAGATCCAGGATACCAAAAAAGGGCGGGTGAAGCGGGGTGTGTGACATACTTATAATACCCATTTTACAGGTGAGTATTCACAAAATGGTATTATTCTAAGTATGTCACACACCCCGCTTCAAACATTAGTAATTACACTTGGGACATCCAAAAGCAGAAAGGGCGGGTATCCAACAAGGCAATAATGCAAAACTCAAACCACTGCAGCCTGCAGAACCTTGCGGCCAAACACAGCATCCGCTGAAGCCCGCACGTCAACCTTATAAAACTTGTAAAAAGTGTGAACAGAAGACCAAGTAGCAGCCTTACAAACTTGTACAACAGAAGCCTGGTGCTGAAAAGCCCAGGACGCCCCAACAGCACGAGTAGAATGAGCAGTGATACGAAAAGGGGGAACCTTCCCCTTGGCAGAATAGGCCCCAACAACAGCCTGACGAAACCATTTGCTAATGGAAGACTTAGCGGGAGCCAAACCCTTCCTAGGCCCACAGGGCACCACGAAAAAAGCATCAGTCTTATGAAAAGGAGACGTAGTAAGCAAATAGTACCGCACACAGCGTACCACGTCCAAACAGTGCAAAACCCTCTCCTTGTCATTCCTAGGCTTAGGACACAAGGAAGGAAGAACAATGTCCTGGTTAAAATTAAAAGCAGAGACCACCTTAGGAAGAAAGTCTGGTTTGAAGCGGAAAACCACTTTGTCCTGATGCCTCTCAAAGTAAGGAGCCTGAATCGACAAGGCCGCCAACTCCGAAACGCGCCGAACCGAAGTGATGGCCACCAAAAGGCAACCTTCTGAGTCAAAGTAGAAAGAGCAATATCATGCAAAGGCTCAAAAGGAGGAGCCTGAAGAGCAGAGAGAACCAAATTCAAATCCCAAACAGGGAGCAAAGGCTTCCTAGGAGGCCGCAAATGCGAGACCCCCCTGGAAAAAAGTCTTGACCAAAGGATGAAGCGCAAAAGACTTTTGAAAAAAGACAGACAAGGCAGAAACCTGCCCCTTCAAAGTACTCAGCTGAAGACCAGAGTCCAGCCCCGATTAAAGAAATTCCCAAATCCTGGAAACAGAAAAGACCCGACAGGGCAAAGATCTAGCCTCACACGAATCAATATAAGATCTCCAAGTTCTATAGTAGATGGTAGAAGAGGACCTCTTCCTAGCACTAATAAGAGTCTGAATAACAGAATCCAAAAGACCTTCCTCCCTTAAGATGGAGGTTTCAGCAGCCAGGCCGTCAAAGCCAGCGTTGGTAAATTGGGGTAACGCAGTTGACCCTGTGTGAGAAGATCCGGCCGAAGAGGCAGATCGAACTGATCCACTGCCAGACGAACGATGTCTGCGAACCACACCCACCTTGGCACCTTGGAGCCACGAGAATGGCGGGAACCCCTTCCAGGGCCAGCTTTCGCAACACCTTGCCTACCATGGGGATCGGAAGAAACAGATAAAGGAACCCCAGGTCCCCCCAGTTCAGAGACATGGCATCCACCCCCAGAGCCAGAGGATCCTGAGATAGCGACACGAATGTCGGAAGCAAAGTAATTGTGACGAGAGGCAAACAGATCCACCTCCGGCGTCCCCCACCGGAGACAAAGAGACCGAAACACCTGGGGATGGAGAGACCATTCCCCCCGGCAGGAAGAGCACCTGCTCAGAAAGTCCGCCTCCGTGTTTTCCACTCCCGGAATGTACACTGCTGAGATGCAAGGGACATGAGTCTCCGCCCAGGCTAGGATCAGAGACACCTCTCTGAGGGCACTCAGACTGCTAGTCCCTCCCTGGTGATTGATGTAAGCAACCGCCGTCCGATTGTCCAACCGAACCTGAACCGGCAAGCCCTGTAAATGCTGTGTCAAGAACCAACCTGACAGAGACAGAACCAACCTGATGGCTCTCAATTCCAGAACGTTGATGGGCAAGTGGTCCTCCTGAGGACCCCACCGCCCCCGGAACTGAAGATCCTTCCAGAAACCTCCCCATCCCGACAAACTGGCGTCCGTGGTGACAGTTTCCCAAAGAGGCGTCAGAAAAGACCTGCCCCTCAAGAGATTGTCCGAGACCATCCACCACCGGAGAGACTGCCGAACCCGGGAGGACATCCGGAAGGGCCGATCCAACGACCTGCAGTACAGCTGATAAGTAAAGATGACACGGACGGCACCCAGAAAAACCCCAGTCCTTGAGGGGTTACTGTCAGCCACGCCCTGACATAAGAAGCCAGCTCTAAGTCCCAGTAAAAAGGCAGAATTACCCGCAATAAAACATACCACCTTAACTAAACAACACAGATTACCTTAAAAAGCCGATCTGTAAAATGGCGGCGCAGAAGACAGCCGCAGCAGCAACCGACCATCCACAGCCAGAAACGAGGAGGAAGGAAGAGGAAGAAGGGCGGCCACCCAAACACGCCAAGCGCTCCGGCCCGCCCCCCCTCTAAGCACCAGCACAGCGCGGGCTGCGCGAGACGTGGCCCCGCCCCCCTCCTCCTCCGGAGTACAAGCCTTACTCAGCGGGCGCCTAAAGACATGGCGCCCGCTCCTCAGCCAGAAGGGGCTCACTAGAGCCCTGCACAAACCAGGGGACCGGTCAGACAGGCGGGCCGGCGACACGCACGCCGCCCGGCCCCGCCCCCCACCGGCCGTGCCAGCCGCAGAAAAAGAATCAGTCAGACACATGAAGTGGAGACAAACAACATGTACCAAGCATACAGACACAGCCCCCCCCCCCCCCCCCTTACTAGCGCAGGGAGAAGGGAACCAAGCGGGACACAGGGCAAATACCCATAGGGGGCAACAGGACGGGGCATCCCAAATCCGGATCACCAGGCCGGATAACCGCATTGCCCCATAGTATGGGGTCTAGCGGAGGAGCAAGCTCCTAGGCACCTTAGGGTGCCGTCTACCCTTGCCCGGCCGGCAGCCTAAGCTGGGAGGCTACACAATGAATTAAGGGGCAAATAAAATAAAACAAGCCGGGCAGAAATAGACCAGAAGGGGGGCCGGGGTGTTACCCCGGCTACCTGCAAGCAGGAGACTTCATTCTTCTGTCTTGTCGCCATCTTGCAGAGAAGAACACTGGGGAGATAAGTGGGAGGTCCCAGGTATGTATAGACCGGGAGGGGCTCGTTTTTCAAGACTTCTCTGCAACGTCGCCACCTACAGGTGGGTTAACCCAAGTGTAATTACTAATGTTTGAAGCAGGGTGTGTGACATACTTAGAATACATAATTTTATTAGAATGACACAAAAAACACACAATACAAACAATTTAAAAACACTGCATATCCCCATATACCTCCAGTGCTGGAAATTATGAACCAAACAATATATAACTGGGAAACTCCCTAAATTTACTGGTGGTAGGACCATCAATACATACACTATTTTGTGCCGGCACAAAAAAGACCCTAATATAAAAAAGATAACCAGCTGCCTAACCAGTACCTAAGACAATAATAAAGTGACAGTGCATACACAACACAACCGATATCAATGCTACTAGCAACTATATATATTAATAAAGTGACGGTGCAAAGTGCCAAAGTATTATGAACCATAAATCCACACACTAATAAAGCTGAAAATACTGTAATAAAAAATATATCTATATCGATATGATATATGAAAGCATAAATAGCTGTGAACTCCATAAACAAACTGGTCAGGCTACTATAAGTGCAAAACCACAAACAAATGTGACCATAAAAGACCTGAAATAAGTGACAAATAAGAATCGTACGCCTGGCTGCAAGGTCCTGACACAAGTGGAGTTGGGGACTAGCAGGGGGAACACCTGCGCACGCGGCCGCCCGTGCCGCTTCGTCGGGTGCAAACAGTTAATACAGTGCCGAGTGCGAGCTTATATATGTACCTGCCATCCATATGAGCCAAACACGCGTCTGTGGCAAGACTGGGAGCGCTTCCGCAATCCGGCCGGCCCGGGCGGAAATGACGTCACCCGTCAGACCGGACGTGACACAGCTGGGAACTAGTCAAGCATCACAGAGGGTGTGCGTGCGCCGCCGCCGTACACAGCCTGCTGACTTTTGGTGCTCATAAAAAAAATGACATAATGGAGCTCCGAGTTGGAAAATATGCAAGAAAATGTGTATGTTATCAAAATACTCACTTGCCTGCTCTAACAAAGATTTAGGTGTTATATTCTAAGCATACAGCACGTCCTGCTCCATCTATAATACTTACACATGGGTAATCCTCCGCCCGAGGGCGCTGTTCACTGCAGACATGCAAAAAAACAGGCTCCTCCCGGCCCTACACACACCGAGGGACCTCCCACAAATCCCCAGATTTCTCTGCAGTGCTGACTGCGAAGACATGAAGTATCACGCTCTCGCAGGTAAGCGGGGCTTTACAGCCTGCGGCCCTGCAGGACTATTTTCCACCCGTCCTTGTCGTTGATGTGCCTCCCAGGCTGGGCTGCGTCGGTCGGGTGAAGGTATGCTCCACCGCAATCCCCCACCATAGGGTAGGCGGTTTAGGCTGATGGTGAGCCTCTAGTAGATGCCCCTCCCGCATTATTGCCCCGTGCCCCGTGTAACGGTGGACCCTGTGTGTCGGGTCGCCTTCCTCCCTCGTTTCCCCCCGTAGCTCGGGGGAAAAGAAAGGGGGGGGTATGTGTGTGTGGCGGTATCAGTATAGTGTTGTACACGCTCATGGTTGTTGCCTTGTATTGACCGGCAAACTGGATGTCAGAGCCGCTTGCTTGCGCACTTATTACTTGGCTAGTTGCGCGAGGAGGTCGGCCGCCTCGGGCGGCAGTGTCATTCATTCATTAATTTGTCATGTACAGTACGCGGACCAGAGCTTCGCGCTCTTTGGGGGAGGCGGGAACTTAGTTTGGTGCGCTCTGCGTCACGGCCAGATTGGACCCGCCCCTCGAGGTTCGCTTGGGCGCCATTTTTGTTGGCTCTGACACCCATTCTTCTCCTTATGTCTTTCAGACGCCTAGATTCTGGTGGCATCTCCCGGCCTGATATATATCTTAGCGGGTTTCACATTTTAAATTCTCCCACATTCCTAGCGGGTCTTGGGGCATCCAGGGTTGCTTATAGCATAAATCCCTGCTGGCATATTGCTTTGATAAATCACCATATGGAGGTATCTCAGAATTATGTGTCCTGGGGTCGTCGCGGGGACAAGACCGGCTGTGTACAGCGTGTGGACAGCCCCATGCTGATGCTGACAGAGCACGGGTCTGCGGATCGTGTGCTGAACAAGTACTGGCCCTGCAATCAGGTTTACCAGTGGCTGCACCTCCCTTCAATACACCTGTCTCCCCGTGCTTAAATCTCACTCCTGATGATTCGCACTCGAGCGGGGATGACCAGCAGATGGTGCCGCGCAGGCTACCTACGGCTGAGCAGGTGATGTCTGGTTTGGCGGAGCGCTTTGGCGCTGGAAAGAAGCGGTCCCTGACGCCTCCTGGTTCTATGTTTCCCACTGAAACTGAAGAGGACTGAAACTGAAGGACCTTGATCCTTCTGATGAAGGTGAACTGTTCTCAGATTCCAGTTCCTCAGACGAGATACCTTGGAGCTGTGACAATTCTGGCCCTGGTTCCTGTGGCCTGTGTGACACTGATGAATTACTTATAAAGATCTTTGAAGTACTGTCCATTTCTCCTCCGGGAGAGTCTCACAAGCCCAAAAGGGAGAGTTTCCACACAGCGACGCCACGCTTGGAATTTTTGGAGCAGGATCATTTCCAGGCTCTTATATACAAAGAATGGGAATCACCTTGTAAACTTACAGGGGTTCCAGGGGTCTGGGATTGGAAGTACCCTTTTCCCCCTGATGTGGTTGACTGTTGGTCAGCCCCTCCCGAGGTGGATGCGCCGATTATAGGGGTTGCTAACCCTCCCTTCATGACGGTTCCTACTTATGGTACCCTTCGGGATGCTGAGGACCGGCGCATTGACAGACTGGCTTCCCACGCCTTTTCGCGTGCGGGGACGGCTCTGCGTCCGGTCTGTGCCGCGGCCATCACTGCGGTGGTCACCAGGACCCTTCTTAGAAAGATACTTGATCACCAGCCGGAGGATCTCCCTTGGGAGGTCTTTAATGCACTTTCCAATTTTGATGTTTTTGTGAGGTTTATCCTCTCAGCTATGGACGACACTATTAACATGTGTGCTAGAACCTCTGTCCTTGTGGTAGCTATTCGCCGCCTGCTTTGGCTGCGACAGTGGGGAGCTGACGATGATACTAAAAAGGCCCTCACTGGCCTTCCTTTTAGAGGACGACGCCTATTTGGGGCCCGTTTGGACCTTTTTGGAAAAAAGGGTAAGGCACCCTCGCGCAGAAGGCCGTTTCGGCCTCCTAGGGGCAGGGACACCCCTCCCCCTCCCTATGTTAGTGTCAAGCGCGAACCAGAGGTGTGCTTCCAACTTTTCGGAGTAGATGCCCGCCCCAGGGGGAGCAGACAACGTCCTGGGCCCTACGGCAGGGCTAAGTCCAAATCTGCCAAAACCGCTCAAGCATGAAGGGACGCCCTCGCCCTTTTGGGTGAGGGGACTGCCGCAGCACTTGGCTCCTATCGCAGGGTGCCATGCTTCCTTCTGGTGTTCCAGGAGGTAGTTCCCCTGGATGCAGGATAGAGTTTGCTGGGCGGTCCCTTTCTGAGTTGTCGGGGTTCTTCTAGTCCCTGTTTCTCTTCAGGAGTTGATGCAGGCCGCGCTCGGCCAGCAGGGTCTGGGGTCTCCTGCAGGTTGGCCCTTACCTGGTGATTGCATCTACATTACCTTTCCCTCTGGGGATGAGGCGGTCTGACCCAGGCTGGCATTTGTGGGCCTGGCATTTATACTTTCACAGGCAGTTATGGTATCTCTGTGTTGGGTCGCAGGCGCTCTTTGTCCAGTGGGCCTCTTGATGCCTGTGAAGATCTAAGATCCTTTTTTAGTTCCCTGTGCCTTCCGGACACCTAGGCCATTACTAGTCAGTGTTGAAGGACCAACTCTACGGATTGGGGCCTTGTTTTTGGTTCCTCTTCTGCTCCCAGACGGCTCGCCAAGGCGAGGACGGGAGTGATATCTTGGACGTGTCCCTGTGGCGTCCGCGCTAGGATCTACTTGATTTTCCTTCGTTACTTCCAGTTTCTACATCGGCCCGAGTTGGCTATTTGACTGGTGGTTTCCTTTGGGAGTCTTTTGAATTGGTGCTCAGGCACCTCACTTACTTAGTGTCCCCCTGGTTCGGTATCTCGCTTCTGGGTGGCATTTGGATTCGGTTCAGTCTAGAGCCTTCTTCCTTGGTAATAAGTGGACTTCTGATTACAGGGGCTCTGCCCTCTTTGATGTCACCTTACCTTCACCATTGCAGCTGGTGGGCCCGTTGGTGGCGGCCCAGATGCTGTCCCTTATACTCAGAAGCCCTTGGGCTCTGCGGCACCTTATGTTACTTATCCTGGACAGGGTTCCAGCACCCCTGGAACTAGGTCTGTGCGCTTTCCCCTTGTTACGGGGGTTCCTCTTGAGATTGTGAATTCAAGGACTATGTCAGGGGGCATCCCCCCCCTTCTTGCTTCTTCCTGTTGATGGTCACCATGGGTACCAAGTCTTGCAGGTTGACAGGGGGGTTTGTTTCTTCTGAAATCTCCCATGGTCCCTAGGTGGGGCCCTTAGGGGGTTCATTTACCTACTGTTTTTGTTGACACAGTGAGCCTTCGGTGGGCTCTATCTTGCTGGACTACTCCTCTTCAGGACCTGTCCATTTGGGGACTCTCGGTCTGTCTGAGGACAGTGGCCTGTCCTTTTTTATCTGTGAAAGTCTCGGAACAGGTTGATTCTCCAGGAAGGTTCTGATCCGATGGCTGTCCTCCTGTGGCAGGAGGTTCTTTCCTAGTGTCCCACTGAGTTCCTACTGGTGTGGCTCTGTTGGGCCCCGTCACTATCACAGGGGCTCTGCCCTTGGTTATTGTCCCAGAATTTTCTGACCTTGGTCATGGGGGCTTAGTAATTTTTCTGTCTGGAAATTTAATTCTATATGTCTTATCTTCATTCACCCTGCTAGGCGGGGTTCTGCGCAAGATTGCTGAAGAAAGGGAGAACCGTTATGCTGGGGGCCCTGGGTGGCCCTATGGGGTATGGTCCGCAGATGTTTCTGCTGAGGACAGTGGTCCTGTACGCTCTCTCACGAGGGCTGTTCTGCCTATTCAGGCTCTTTACTATGTCGCCCCTATGTTCAGGCTCTATTATGGCGATCGGGCGGTTTTTTACTTCACCCTGTTGGAAATGGCGTATCTTTGGGTGTCTTGTTTCTAGTGGAGGGCTGGGACCTAGTTTCCTCCTCTTCTTCTCCCTTTTCTGCCATCTATGTTAGGGTATGTTGTACCCGTATTGCTTGGTTGGGTCTAGCTCTCTCCCCTGTTGGACGTTCTCTGTTCCCAGGGTCCTAGAGTTATTACAGCATGGTTGGAGTTGGCTCCCCAACTCAGTTCTCTGAAGGTTTTCAGGGTTCACCCTGTTCGCCCTTCTGTAGAAGTCTGATTCAGTCTTCCGTGTCGAGCATTCTTCAGGGGTTGCTCAGGTGCGTTCCCCAGGGAATTCTATGCTCCAGTTTGGGGGTTACCTTGTTCTGATTGCCCTGCGAGGGGTTTCCTTTGGTCTTATTCCGGTTCTTGTCTGAACTGTTCCTTCCCTCATGCCGCCCTTTCGGGGGCTGTTGCTTCAGTCAGAAGTGTGCCGTAGAGGACGGCTCTGTTTGGTTGGTCCTAGTCATTATATATATATATTTATATATCTGTACACCATGAGGTGGGGGTGTTCCGCCTTACGCCGGTTTTCGGTCCAGGCGGTGTTTTATGCTCCTTTATTCTAGACCTTTTCTGCCTCTGGGCAATTTCCTTGATTACTCTGAGCTAAGGGGATCTGCATCCCTCAACAGGTGTTGGAGATTTTCCTGGACTGTCTCTTGTCCCTGAGAGGGACTTATGCCCCTTGGGGCTTGCAGGTGTCTCCATCCTTAAGTGCCGGATCTTGACTGCTTCCATGGGTGTCTGTGCCCTTTGGATTGGTCTTACTCGGTTGGTTTTGTCCTTCTGATCCTAAAGTATACCTTTCGGCTCTTGCTGATTCTTGTTAGGGTAGTGTTCAGTATTCCTGCCTGTCTCGCTGGAGACCGGGTTCATATTCCCCGATGGGGAGAGTTCTAAGGTTGCCATGGCTACTTTTTTGCAGTAGCATAGTTGGGCTATTACTCTGGCCTATTCTTTTAGGGGAAGAATCTTCTTCTCTCTTTTTTGTTCTGTTTCTACTTGTGCTTGGCTTGGGCCTTTCAGCACTAGGTTTCTGTTGAGCAAGCTTTGCTAGTTCGCTGCTTGTGTTCAGTTCATCCTTTGCAAAGGTTTTCATAAGGTTGACGTTAGAGCATTTGTTCTTGCTCTTGGTAGCAAGGTTGCGGGTGACGGCTCTTTTACTGTTTGCTGTGCCTTTTTTGATGGGGATCCCACCCTGTTTATGGACACTGCTATTGGATGTCCCATGCGTAAGTATTATAGATGGAGCAGGACGTGCTGTATGCTTAGAATAATACAATTCTGTGAAATACTCACCTGTAGAATTGGTATTATATGCATACAGCACGTCCTGCTCCAACCCACCCTGGTTTCACTTTGTTCTGGATCCCCTGTATGGTGATTGTTATCATTGTTGTTATTGCCAGTTTCTGGGTGGTTGGTTTCTCCCGGCTTCTCCTTCTCACTGCTTTTCAATGCTGGGGATTTGTGCGAGGTCCCTCGGTGTGTGTAGGGCCGGGAGGAGCCTGTTTTTTTGCATGTCTGCAGTGAACAGCGCCCTCGGGCGGAGGATTACCCATGCGTAAGTATTATAGATGGAGCAGAACGTGCTGTATGCATATAATACCAATTCTACAGGTGAGTATTTCACAGAATTGTATTTTTTTTTCCTGCTATATTTGCAGCAGTGGTCTTAGAAGGCTTATCAGGCTATAAAGCTGTTAATATTTTTCTGTTTTTGCAGTGTTTCATCTCTCCAGGAAGGTGACAACTGTGGTTCCTGAGAGCTGCCTCCTGATCATCCTTGGCCTGGCCCTTGGAGGAATTGTCCTAGCCATTGCTCAGAGGGCTGAGTTCCAGCTAGAACCCAGCATGTTCTTTCTGTTCTTACTGCCACCCATCGTCCTGGACTCCGGCTACTTTATGCCCAGCCGCCTTTTCTTCGATAACATTGGTGCCATACTCATGTATGCTGTGGTGGGAACTGTCTGGAACTCCTTTTCAACTGGAACTGCCCTGTGGGGAGTAAAACTTTTGGGCCTTATGGGTAAGTTTCAATATTGATTTCAAGTTCACTTCGTCCTTGTTGAGACTATCTGTAATTACATTGCATGTAATCACCTCACTCCTAAAAAATATGATTTAGCTTCGACTTAAACCGGACCTTCAGAATAATTTAATGAAAATCCCAAACCCTTATAAAACTATATTCTAAGCAGACAGCACGTCCTGCTCTAAACATAATCCTTACGTGTGGGTATTCCTCCGCCTCCAGCGCCGTGCACTGCAGAAATGAAGAAAACAAGCTCCTCCCGGCCCTACATATACCGGAGGACCTCCCACAAATCCCCAGATTTCTCTGCAGTGCTCAGACTGCGAAGACATGAAGTATCACGCTCTCGCAGGCGAGCGGGGCTTGACAGCCCGAGGCCCTGTGGGACTATTTCCACCCGTCCTCATTGTGTATTAATGCCTCCCAGCCTGGGCTGCGTGGGTCGGGTGAAGGTAGGCAGCACCTTGTGTGCTTACGGAGCTAGACTCCTCCGCAATCCCCATCCATGGGGTAGGCGGTCAAGGCGTATGGTGAGCCTTCTATTGGATGCCCCTCCCGCACTAGTGCCCCTCACCCGGTGTAGCGGTGAACCCAGTACAATGGATCACCTTCCTCCCTAGATTTCCCCATTAGTGGGGGAAAAAAAGAGGGGGGGGGGGGTCGTGTGTACGACGGCTAATCCTTGCCCTAATCACACTAGTCACCAACTGTCTTAATGGGTTACTGGTGTCAGAACCGAGCTTCATTTTCAGCCTTTGCTTTCTACTGCGCTTGCATTGCATTCCCAGCGCGTACCTTGGTTCTATTTTATTGACGTTTGGCGTTCTATCACTGTATTCACCTTGTCTAAGTTCTGAGGTGAATTCTCCCTGACAATATTGTTGCTTCTGATTGGCTGCGCGCCTTTGAGCTTCGCGCTCTCTGGAGGGGGGGCGTGATTCGTTTTGGCGCGCTCCGCGTCATCGCTAGCTCTGACCCGCCCTTCGAGGTTCGCTCGGCGCCATTTCCTTCTCACATGCGCGTGGTGAAGACGGTCCACCCCTCGCTGCGCTGTAAGTGCCTTCATGGGTGATCTTTTTCTTAGCCCTGTTTTTCCTCGCTATTGGCTCTGACATCCCTGTTCCCTTTGTGTCTTTCAGACCGCGGATTTCGGCGGCTTCTCTCGGCCCGGCTTAGTATCCGGCCCAGACCTTTTTAAAACAAATTACTTCCACTTCCCAGCGGGTGTTGGGGCATCCAGGGTTGCTTTACAGCGTCAATCCCTACTGGCACATTTAATATAATAATCACCATATGGAGGCATCCCAGGATATAGTGAACGGGGTTCCTTCGGGACAAGCCCGTATGTGTGTAGCTTGTGGGGTCACACCTAGCATCAGTGAAAATGTGCGGGTCTGCGTCCCTCGTGCCCAGCAGGCGCTAGCCTGCCTACCCACCTCTTCCAAGGCTGGGCCCGCGCCTCGCCTTGTTTCTCCTACTCCCCCAAGCCTGAGTCTAACCCCCAATACTAGTGGGGACTCTCATGCCGATTTTGCAGCTAGACTGGCTAGCGCGGAAAGTTTAGTCGCTGGCTCCTTGGCGCGCAAGGCTACCGCTAAAAAGCGCCACTTGAATCCTGAAGCCACTATACTTCCGGTTGAATCTGATGATGTACATTTGTCTTATGCACATTCCCCTTCTGAGGAAGGGGAACTGTTTTCTGACTCGGGGTCCTACGACGAAGAGTCTAGAAGTCAGGAGGAGTCTGGCTCTGATCTGTGGTTCCAGGATGATGTGGATAGATTACTGTCACAGATCTTTGATGTGTTATCCCTCTCTCCCCCGCCTGCGGCTCCTCGGCAAAGAGGTGACCTGTTCCATACCGGCAGGGTGCGGTTGGAGTTTCCTGAACAAACTCATTTTAATAATCTCATATTAAAGGAGTGGGAACATCCCAGCAGGCTCCAAGGGGTTCCTAAAACCGTGGATAAGAAGTATCCTTTCCCTGCTGATCTGATCAAGTGTTGGACTTCTCCGCCCGAAGTCGATGCTCCGATCCTTGGTCTGTCCAATACCTCCATTATGCACTCCCCTGACACTTCTACGCTGCGGGATCTGGAGGATCGGCGGGTTGATCAATTGGCATGTCATGCCTTTGCCTTTGGGGGAGCTTCGCTCTGCCCGGTCTGTGCCTTGGCCATTACGGCGGTGGCACTCAGGACGGTCGTGAAGACTGCCCTTGAAGGGGCGGACGACTTGCCTTCGGACGCCGCCAATGCTTTGGTTACCTGTGAGACTTTTATTAATTATATTCTGTCGGCCTCAGCTGATGCCATTAAACTGAGTGCTAGATCCTCGGCTCTGGTGGTTGCAATACGTCGTGCGGTCTGGTTGCGCCAGTGGGCCGCTGATAATGTCGCTAAAAAGGCTCTTACGGGACTTCCATTTAAAGGGCTGCGCCTTTTTGGAGAAAGGTTGGATATCTTCGCCAAAGGGGGCAAGATGCCTCAACTCAAGCGGCAGGTTCGGCCCTTTCGTGGTCCAAGCTCTCACTCGACCCCCTACCGTGGGGCTAAACAGGGAAGAGGAGTGTCCTTCGCTGGAGCTCGTTCAGATTCCTGGAACAGAAATAGAGGACGCCGTCCCGGCTCTTCCTGGGGGTCCAAGCCCAAAGCCCCTCCCAAGACCCCCCAAGCATGAAGGGGCGCCCTCGCCCGTCAGGGTGGGGGGGGACGTTTACAGCATTTTCAGCATGTCTGGAGACGACTCGTCCCAGATCGGTGGATCCAGGAGGTAGTGTCCTCCGGTTACAAGATAGAGTTTGCTGTACTGCCCCCTACCAGGTTCGTCGGGTCCCGAATTCCACAGGACCCTGCCTTAGCTCATGTCTTGATGCTAGCGGTGCAGGATCTTCTAGACCTCGGGGTCATTTGCAAGGTCCCCTTAAAAGACAGGGGTGTGGGGTTTTATTCCAACCTGTTCACGGTGCCCAAAAAGGACGGGTCAGTCAGACCCATTCTGGATTTAAAAATCTTAAACAAATTTGTCAGAAACAGACATTTTCATATGGAAACTCTGCGCTCGGCCATTGCCTCGCTGCGCCCAGGGGACTTCATGACATCTGTGGACATCAAGGATGCTTACCTGCACGTGCCGGTGTTCCCGGGGCATCAAAGGTTTCTCAGATTCGTGCTGATGGATCAGCATTACCAGTTTGTGGCTCTGCCCTTCGGACTTACGTCCGCCCCCAGGGTATTTACCAAGGTGCTGGCAGGGGTAATGTCTCTAATGAGACAAAAAGGCATACGGGTGTTGCCCTATCTGGACGATATCCTCATCTCAGCTCAGTCTCTGCAGCAAGCAGAGCTGGACACGCGGTCGGTGGTGGCCGCTCTGGAATCCTTCGGCTGGGTCATCAATTACCCAAAGTCTTCTCTGTCCCCCTCTTCGGTGACGCCGTTTCTGGGGATGATTCTGGATTCAGTTCAGTCAAGGATATTCCTTCCTCCACAGAAGGTGGAGGCTCTGACAATGCAGGTGAGGTCCCTGATCTCCAGCCCTCATCCCTCCATCCGGCAGGGAATGCAGTTGGTGGGCTCTATGGTGGCAAGCTTCGAGGCGGTGCCCTTTGCGCAATTTCATCTGAGAACTCTGCAGCTTCACCTTCTGTCAGTTTGGAACAAGGACCCAGCGTCCTTGGACGAGAGCTGGGTGATCCCCCCAGATCCTTTCTGGCCCCCTCCTGGGAGACGGTCACAACAGATGCCAGTCTCTCGGGCTGGGGGGGATTCTGGAAGTCCCTGCGTTTCCAGGGGAGATGGGGTCCTCAGGAGGCCCATCTACCCATCAATGTGCTGGAGCTCAGGGCAGTCAGATTGGTACTGGAACAATTGACTCAGCACCTAAGGGGTCTGGCGATTCAGGTACGCTCAGACAACAGGGCGGCAGTAGCCTACATCAATCATCAGGGAGGAACCCGGAGCAAGGGTGCTCTCCAGGAGGTGTCTCTGATTCTATCATGGGCGGAGACCAATGTTCAATGCATCTCGGCTGTGTACATTCCGGGGGCGGAAAATCTGCTAGCAGATGCCCTGAGCAGGGGGTCGTCTCGTCAGGGAGAGTGGTCTCTCTCCAACACGGTATTTCAGTCTTTGCGTCACCGTTGGGGTCTCCCAGACGTGGATCTGTTTGCATCCCGTCACAATCACAAGCTCTCGAGCTTTGTATCTCTGTCCCAGGACCCTCTGGCTCTGGCCTCGGATGCTCTGTCAATGTCTTGGAGGGAGTTTCGACTCCTGTATGCGTTTCCACCAATTCCCATTCTAGGCAGAGTGCTACGCAAGATCGCTCTGGAAGGGGTACCAACGATTCTGGTGGCCCCAAGGTGGCCAAGAAGAGTGTGGTTCGCAGACGTGGTTCAAATGGCAGTAGATCATTACGAACTACCAAGGATACCAGACCTTCTAACTCAAGGGTCTCTACGCCATCCCAATTTACTAACTCTGGCTTTGACGGCTTGGCTATTGAAACCACCATCTTGAAAGAAAAGGGTTTGTCCGCTCCTGTAGTGGCTACCATGGTGCAAGCCAGGAAGAAGACCTCTTCTGCTATATATTATAGGGTGTGGCGTGCCTACATTGACTGGTGTGAATCCAGGTCTTTTCCCTGCCGGGAATTCTTAGTCTCCAGGGTGCTGGAGTTTTTACAACATGGTCTAGACTTAGGTCTTAAGCTTAGTACTCTGAAGGGCCAGGTTTCGGCCCTGTCTATCTTCTTTCAGAAGACATTTGCCCAGCACTCTTATCAAGACTTTCTTTCAAGGGGTCACTCATGTGCGCCCCACTCGCAAGCCTATGGTTCCTGTTTGGGATCTGAATTTGGTTTTGTCGGCCCTGCAGGGTCCTCCCTTTGAGCCTATTCATGAAGCAGCTCTGGCTGTTCTCACGCTCAAGGTGGTCTTTCTGGTAGCTATTACCTCGGTCAGACGGGTGTCTGAATTGGCTGCCTTGTCTATTCAGCCTCCTTACTTTGAGAGACACCGGGATAAGGTAGTGTTTCGCTTTAAGCCTAAGGTGGTGTCTGCATTCCACTTAAATCAGGATATTGTACTTCCTTCCATGTGCCCTAATCCTAGTAACCCTAAGGAGAGGGTTTTGCATTCATTGGATGTGGTTAGGTGTGTCAAGTCTTACCTGGTTACCACCCAGGCCTTTAGAAAAATGGATGCTCTCTTCGTTGTGCCTCACGGGCCCAGGAAGGGTTTGGCTCCTGCCAAGTCTACCATCAGTAAATGGATTCGTCAGGCTGTGGTTCAAGCCTATACTACTAAGGGGAAGACTCCCCCATTTCGTCTTACTGCTCATTCTACTAGAGCTGTTGGGGCTTCTTGGGCTTTTCAGCACCAGGCCTCTGTGGAGCAAGTTTGCAAGGCCGCTACTTGGTCTTCTGTTCACACCTTTACAAAGTTTTACAAGGTTGATGTTAAGGCCTCAGCTGACGCTGTGTTTGGCCGCAAGGTTTTGCAGGCAGCAGTAGTTTAAACTGCTTGCTGTTGCCTTTCTGTTGGGGATCCCACCCTACCTTACGGACACTGCTATTGGATGTCCCACACGTAAGGATTATGTTTGGAGCAGGACGTGCTGTCTGCTTAGAATAATACAACTCTGTGAAGTACTCACCCGTAGAGTTGGTATTATACGCAGATAGCACGTCCTGCTCCACCCCACCCTGGTTTCACGTTGTTCTGGATCCCCTGTTTGGTGATTGTTATCTTGTTATTGTTGCCAGTTTTGGGTGGTTGCTTCTCCTGGACTCTCCTTCTCACTGCTTTTCAATGCTGGGGATTTGTGGGAGGTCCTCCGGTATATGTAGGGCCGGGAGGAGCTTGTTTTCTTCATTTCTGCAGTGCACGGCGCTGGAGGCGGAGGAATACCCACACGTAAGGATTATGTTTGGAGCAGGACGTGCTGTCTGCGTATAATACCAACTCTACAGGTGAGTACTTCACAGAGTTGTATTTTCCAAGCATCTAAAATTAATATATTTTAAGTTTTTAGTCACTTGCTTATTATTATTTCCCCCACTGGGCTGCAAATCTGTTCAGGACTCTAGGATACGGGGCGCCGCCATCTTCACTCGGAAGCATCACACATACTGAGGAGAAGAGAGCGCGGTTATAGCTGTGCTTTGCACAGACAGAGCAGAGCTAGGGTCAGGGAAATGACAGCAATCCCAGAATGCAGAGCAACACAGTCAGAAGACACTTCCTGTTCGCAGGCTGCCTGATGCTCCATGAGCTGCAATCTTGGATGTTTAGAGGCTCATAACATGCAGTAGATGCAGGTAGGATGATTTTTTAATGTGAGCAATCTGCATTCACAGGGTGTGGGAAACATAAGATATGCTCTTATTCAGGGTGAATATTTTTTCCTTTCCAGTTTTCTTTATAACCTGTAGCACTCTCTACCCAGGACAGTTCTAGGACACACACTGTTATAGGGGAGCATGCTGCCTTAGTAAACAACTGCATAACTTAACTGTCACTTCTTAAAACTTTACCCTGAATAAGAGTCTAGCTTAAATGTTTCCCCCACCCTGTACTGATTGCCCACATTAAATATCATACTACCTGCACCTATTGCATATTATGAGCCTTTAAACATCCAAGATGGCGGCCCATGGAGTTTCAGGCTGCCTGCAGACAGGAAGTGTCTTCTAACTATGCCGCTCTGCATTTCGGGTATTGCTGTCCTTTTCTTAGTATACAGTACGTCATGCTCCAAATCTAATACTTACACATGGGATATACTCCGCCAGATGGCGCTGGACTGCAGAGACATCGAAAATAGGCTCCTCCCGGCCCCTCAAATACCCAGGGACCTCCCACAAATCCCCAGAATTTCTCTGCAGTCTGGCTGCGAAGGACGAGAAATTGGCACTCTACTCGCAGGTGAGCGGGGTTATTAACCTGCGGCCCTGTAGGACTATTCCCACCCGTTCCACTAGTAATATGCCTCCCAGCCTTGGCTGCGCTGGTCGGGTGAAGGTAGGCAACACCGCCGTTGGTGCTTAGGAGCGCTGCTCCACTGCAATCCCCCACCAAAGGGTAGGCGGTTCAGGCTTATGGTGAGCCTCTATGGATGCCCCTCCCGCACTATTGCCCCTTGCCCCTGTCTATCGGTGGGCCCTATTTAAGTGGCCACCGTCCTCCCTCATCCTCCTTGTAGTCTTCGGGGGAAAAGGGGGGGTGTATGTGTATAGATATGTAGGTTATGAAGTCTGTGCTTTCACCTTTCACATATCTTTATTCTTGTGTCAGCTGCCGCGCTGACTTGTCTTTATTGCTTTTAAATTTACCGCCGCCGCGCGCTGACTTGGTTCCACGCTTGGCGGCGGCATTACCTCAGGCGCTGGTGCGCCATCATTGGCTGTTGGCTTTCTGGCTTCGCGCTCTTCGGGGGGGGCGGGGCCCGTCTTTGGCGCCTTCCGCGTCATCGCTGTTACTGGCCCGCCCCTCGAGGTATACCGACGCCATCTTTTCTGACTTGGTTGGCCTATGCGCGACAGACTACTACCTACCGCAGTCCCTCGCGGGCGGCTTTATCTGTTTCACTCTTGTTACGATGTACTTAAGGTCTTGTCTACTTATGTGGTGCCCTCGGATCCCCGGGCTGCGCAAGGGCTCCTGTCGGCTGTGAAGAACCTCCTGGACATGGAGGTCATATGCCCAGTGCCTTCCCCAGAGAGAAGCCGGGGCTACTATTCCAACCTCTTCACGGTCCCCAAAAAGGACCCATTCTGGATTTGAAGTTTCTCAACAGGTTTATCAGAACCAAAAAGTTCCGTATGGAGACTCTGCGCTCAGCCATCGGTACCCTTCGTCAAGGTTCATGACGTCCATAGACATCAAGGATGCTTATCTCCATATACCGATCTTCCCAGCTCACCAGAGATTTCTCAGGTTTGTGGTGGGAGATCAGCATTTTCAGTTTGTGGCACTCCCGTTCGGGCTGACCTCGGCACCGCGGGTGTTTACCAAGGTCCTGGCGGGCATAATGGCCCTGCTCAGGGCATTCGCATTGTGCCGTATCTGGACGACCTACTCATCACAGCTTCTTCCCTCTGCCAGGCGGAGCTGGACACCAGGACGGTGGTGACGACGCTGGAAAGGTTTGGATGGGTGATCAACCACCCCAAGTCTTCTCTCTCCCCATCAAGGGAGATCTCTTTTCTGGGCATGAATCTGGATACCAGTCAGGCCAGAGTGTTCCTACCTCAGCCAAAGGTGCAGAGGGTTCAGGATCTGATGCGTGTTCTCCTGACCAATCCTCGCCCTTCTATCCGGCTAGGGATGACTCTGGTAGGTTTGATGGTGGCTTCCTTCGAGGCAGTCCCCTTTGCTCATTTCCACATGAGGTCGCTACAACTCCATCTATTGCTGAAATGGGACAGATGTCCACAGTCCTTGGATCAGTAATTTCTGATGTCTCCCAGGGTTCGGCAGTCCCTTCAGTGGTGGATGGAATCAAGCAATCTGATGAGGGGCAGATCGTCCCTGGCCCCTCGTTGGGAGACGGTTACCACGGATGCCAGCCTGTCGGGCTGGGGAGGTTTCTGGAAAGATCATCAGTTCCAGGGGTTGTGGGGTCCTCAGGAGGCTCACACCCACATCAATGTCTTGGAGCTCAGAGCTATCCGCTTGGTTCTGTTGCGTCTGACAATTCACCTACAGGGTTTACCGGTTCATGTTCGATCAGACAATCGTACTGCGGTAGCTTACATCAATCACCAAGGAGGGACTCGCAGCAGGAGTGCCCTCAGGGAAATCTCTCTGATTCTGACATGGGCGCAGAGCAATGTTCCTTGCATCTCGGCAGTATACATTCCGGGAGTGGAGAACACGGAGGCGGACTCCCTGAGCAGGGGATTCTCTCGCCGAGGGGAATGGTCTCTCAACCACAGGGTGTTTCGGGCCCTGTGTCTCAAGTGGGTGACTCCGGAGGTGGATCTCTTTGCCTCTCGGCACAATCACAAGCTCCCAATCTTTGTATCTCTGTCTCAGGATCCTCTGGCCCTGGCAGTGGATGCCTTGTCCCTTGCCTGGAGGGATCTGGGGTTTCTGTACCTGTTTCCCCGCTTCTCCATGGTAGGCAAGGTAGTGCGCAAGCTAGCTCTAGAGGGGGCACCCGCAATTCTGGTGGGCCCAAGGTGGCCAAGACAGGTTTGGTTCGCAGACGTCGTAAGATTGGCGGTAGATCAGTACAGGCTGCCCCTGTCTCCGGATCTGATCTCTCAGGGTCAACTACGTTACCGCAATTTACAAACGCTTGCTTTGACGGCGTGGCTGCTGAAACCTTCATCCTGAGGGAGGAAGGTTTGTCTGAGGCGGTTATTCAAACCTTGATTAGAGCTATGAAGAGGTCTTCCTCTACCATTTACTATAGGACTTGGCGGTCCTATATTGACTGGTGTGAGGGTAGGGCCTTACCTTGCAGGGTGTTTTCAATTCCTAGGATTTTGGAGTTTCTACAACACGGTCTGGATCTGGGGTTCCAGTTCAGTACTTTGAAGGGTCAGGTTTCTGCCCTGGCTGTCTTTTTTCAAAGGTCTTTTGCTTTGCATCATCTGGTCAAGACTTTTTTCCAAGGGGTCACTCATGTTCGGCCCCCTAGAAAGCCTTTGTTTCCCGTTTGGGACCTAAATTTGGTTCTTTCGGCCCTCCAGGGGCCTCCCTTTGAACCAATGCAGGATGTGGCTGTTACGCACCGGGTGCGAAGAAGTGGACCCGCAGGGTCTGCAGAACTGTTTTGGCAGATACCGCGTCAGGGGAGCGGAGTCTAAGGAGCCACTGGTTTTCACCAGAGCCCACCGCAAGGCGGGATGGTCTTGTGCGGCAGGTGACTCCCAGGTCGCTACCCCCCAACAGCGGCACAGTTCCACAAACTGCTGAAGTGACGTGCAGCAGAGACAAACAGTGGTCGGAGGAGAAGGCCGAGGTCAGGACTGGCAGCGCGGGTTCAGTAGCGGTGAGACAAGCCGAGGTCGGGACTGGCAGCGCGGGTTCAATAGCGGTGAGACAAGCCGAGGTCGGGACGGGCAGCACAGGTTCGAAGGTCAATAGGAGAGCCGAGGTCATACACGAGGAATCAAGCAATACAGCGATAATCATTCAGGGAACAACACCGAAGATCCGGCACAGGAAGTAAGGCAGGGTTTAATTTATAGGAAGCGCCAAAAAGGGATTGGATGGCAGAGACCAATTAACAGGGCCTTGGCCCTTTAAATCTGAGGAGGTTGACGCGCGCGCCCCCTAGTGGCCGGGGACGTGCGCGCAGGGAAGACGGAACAGACACAGAAGGAGGAAGCCGGCGGCCATGCCGGTCAGAGGAGGAAGCGCGGGGACCAGGTAAGGGGGAACCGCAGCCAGGGGGGCCAGCAGCAGACGCCCGGATGGCGGTGAAGCGGGGAGCGCTGCAGGAAGGGGACGCAGCGCTCGCCCGAGGAGAGGCACGGAGGGGGGCGCTGCGCGGGGAAGACGCAGCGCTCGCCCTAACAGTACCCCCCCCCTTAGGTCTCCCCCTCTTTTTGGGACCGAGGAAGTTTGAAATAAGGCTCCGATCGAGGATATTCTCCTCAGGCTCCCAGGACCTCTCTTCAGGACCGCAATTCTCCCAATCCACTAGAAAGTATCGTCTCCCTCTGGATGTTTTGGAAGCCAGAATCTCTCTCACCGAGAAGGCATCTTCGGTACCAGCGACCGGAAGTGGCTCCAACGTTTTAGAAGAGAATCGATTAGTCGTCAGAGGTTTTAATAAAGAAACATGAAAAGAGTTGGGAATACGTAAGGAGGCTGGCAAATGAAGTTTGTAACAGACCGGATTAATTTGTTGCTTGATCCTGTACGGCCCTAAATAGCGAGGGCCCAATTTATAACTGGGTATCTTGAAACGAATGTACTTGGCTGAAAGCCAAACTTTGTCTCCAGGAGAGAAAACAGGAGCGATTCTTCTTCTTTTATTAGCGCTGCTCTTCATGCGGGTAGAGGCTAGAACAAGAGAATGTCGTGTTTCACGCCAGATAGAGGAAAAAAACTGTGTTAAGTCATCCACGGCGGGTACCCCCGACTGTGTAGGTAAGGGTAGAGGAGGCAAAGGTTGGCGGCCATAAACAATGAAGAATGGGGATTTCTTTGTGGCTTCAGAATCTTTGAAATTATAAGAGAACTCCGCCCATGGCAAGAGATCGACCCAGTCGTCTTGTCGGGCCGAAACAAAGTGACGTAGATATTGTCCTAGAACCTGATTGACCCTCTCCACTTGGCCGTTGGACTGGGGGTGGTAAGCCGAGGAAAAATCTAATTTCACCTTTAACTGAGTACAGAGAGCCCTCCAGAATTTTGAAACAAACTGAACTCCCCTGTCGGAGACAATGTGGGAAGGAAGTCCATGGAGCCGAAAAATATGTTTAAAAAAGTTCTTAGCCAACTGAGGAGCGGATGGGAGTCCTGGAAGCGGAACGAAGTGCGCCATTTTTGAAAAACGATCCACAACAACCCAGATCACTGTATTGCCTTGAGATGGAGGAAGATCCGTGATAAAGTCCATAGCGATGTGAGACCAAGGGATTTCAGGAATAGGAAGAGGATGAAGAAGACCCGCCGGTCTTTGGCGAGGCGTTTTATTACGTGCACAGGTGGTACAAGCTTGCACGAATTCTGCCACATCCTTCTCAATGGAGGGCCACCAATAATATCTGGCAATAATTGCGTTAGACTTTTTGATACCAGCATGACCGGCAATACGGGAAGCATGACCCCATTTTAATATTTGGAGGCGTCGGCGAACCGGGACAAAGGTTTTCCCAGGCGGAGCCTGCACTAGGGAGGCAGGAGCGGAATGAACCAAATGATCAGGAGATATAATGAACTGAGGAGCAGCGTCCACGTCTGTGACGTCCGAGGAGCGAGATAGAGCATCTGCCCTGATGTTCTTAGAGGCAGGTCGAAAATGAATGCGGAAATTAAACCGCGCGAAGAATAGTGACCAACGAGCTTGGCGAGGATTCAAGCGTTGAGCAGTTTGAAGATACAAAAGGTTCTTATGGTCGGTAAAAATAGATATGGGGTGAAGCGACCCTTCTAGAAGATGTCTCCACTCTTCAAGAGCTAATTTGATAGCCAGGAGTTCACGATCCCCAATAGAATAATTTCGCTCCGCGGAAGAAAAAGTCCTAGAAAAGAACCCACAAGTATGATTTTTCCCTGAAGGAGACCTCTGTGTGAGAACAGCTCCTGCTCCGATGGAAGAAGCGTCAACCTCTAGAGAAAAAGGACGAGAAGGGTCTGGTCTGGTGAGCACCGGGGCCATAGAGAAGGTCTTTTTCAAAGTTAAAAAGGCTGCCTCCGCCTGTGGAGGCCATGACTTGGGGTTGGCTCCCTTTTTGGTGAGAGCCACAATGGGGGCCACGATAGTGGAAAAATGGGGTATGAATTGACGGTAATAGTTGGCGAAGCCCAGAAATCGTTGAATGGAACGCAGACCAACAGGCCGAGGCCAATCTAAAACCGCTCTCAATTTGCTAGGGTCCATTTGTAGTCCTTGGGCTGAAACAGTATAACCCAAAAAGGGCAGAGCGGTTTGGTGAAAGAGACACTTTTCTAATTTGGCATAAAGATGATGCTGCCGAAGGCGGGATAGTACCAGACGAACGTGCCGGTGATGCTCTTCGAGGGAAGAAGAGAAGATGAGGATATCATCTAAATAGACCACGACACAGGAGTACAACAAGTCCCGGAAGATGTCATTGACGAACTCTTGAAATACGGCAGGGGCATTACAAAGCCCGAAGGGCATCACCAAATACTCGAAATGACCGTCACGGGTATTAAAGGCAGTCTTCCATTCGTCTCCCTTGCGGATGCGGATCAGATTGTAGGCTCCTCGGAGATCCAGTTTGGAAAAGATCCTGGAGCCACGAAGACGGTCGAAGAGTTCTGGAATTAAGGGTAAGGGGTATCGGTTCTTTACCGTGATCTTGTTAAGACCCCGATAGTCGATACAGGGTCGGAGAGAACCGTCTTTTTTCTGTACAAAAAAAAAGCCAGCCCCAGCGGGAGAAGAGGACTTCCGGATGAAGCCCCTCTGCAGATTTTCTTGTATGTAAGTAGCCATTGCTTGAGTTTCGGGGACGGATAGTGGGTAGATACGGCCACGAGGAGGAGTGGTCCCAGGCAGGAGGTCGATCGGGCAGTCATAAGGGTGATGAGGCGGAAGAGTCTCAGCTTGCTTCTTACAGAAGACATCAGCGTAAGCCCGGTAAACTTCGGGTAGGCCTGGTAGAGATGTGGTAGGATGATCGGTTCGGACTGGTAAGGCTTTCAAGCAATTCTTGAAGCAGGTTGTACCCCACGCCTTGATGTCCCCAGTGACCCAGTCTAGGGTAGGATTATGAAGCTGAAGCCAAGGAAGACCCAATAGGATTGGGGAAGTACAATGGGGTAACACAAAGAGTTCCAAGTATTCCTGGTGAAAGAGGCCAATCTTAAGGAGCAAAGGCTTGGTACGGTACTGCACCATACAATTCAGTCTATCTCCATTAACTGAGGCGATGAATAACGGTTTGGCCAAGCGGTTAACTGCTATGTCGTATTTCTTGATCAGGGAGGCCTCTATGAAATTGCCCGCCGAACCAGAATCCAGGAAGACCGGCAAATTAAGCACAGAGGCAGATGAGAGACAAAGCTGTGCAGGTACGGTAAATCTTGGAGAGGAAGCACACACACCCAGAGACTCCTCTCCCACCGAGTCTAGGTGCGCCCGTTTCCCAGTCGAGAAGGACGAATGGGGCAATCTCTTAGAAAATGATCAGGGCTGGCGCAATACAGACAGAGATTTTCATTTCTCCTGCGAGACCTCTCCACGGGGGTTAGGCGAGAGCGGCCGACCTGCATGGCTTCCACCTCTGGAGAAGATGGTACAGACAAAGGTTTCTGAAAGGTGGGAGCCAAACGGAACATCCTCCTGTCACGTTGGGAATCTCTCTCCAGGCGAAGTTCCTCACGCCTCTCAGCAAAGCGTATGTCAATGCGAGTGACGAGATGAATGAGTTCAGAAAGGGAGTCAGGTATCTCTCGGGCCGCTAGAACATCTTTGATCTTGCTAGAAAGACCTTTCTTAAAACAAGCGCAGAGGGCCTCATTATTCCATGCTAACTCGGAGGCCAAAGTACGGAATCGAATAGCATATTCACCAACAGAAAGATCGCCTTGCGTTAAATTCAATAGAGCGGACTCGGCAGATGAGGCCCGAGCGGGTTCTTCAAAAACCTGACGGAATTCAGTAACAAAGGCCTGGACGGTGAAGGTGAGAGGATCATTACGGTCCCACAAGGGAGTGGCCCAAGCCAAGGCTTTTCCGGAGAGCAAACTAATGATGAAGGCCACTTTAGAGCGTTCGGTGGGAAATTGATCAAACAATAATTCCAGGTGCATAGAGCACTGGGCTAGAAAGCCTCTGCACAACTTCGCGTCCCCCTCATATTTTGCTGGTAAGGAGAGGCGGATTCTGGATGGGGAAACTGCTGGAGACTGCGGTGGCGGCACCGGTGGCGGTGGAGAAGGCGACAGCTGCTGGGTCAAGAGTTGCTGCATCATAGCGGTAAGCTGATTAATCTGCCGAGACTGCAAAGCCACCAGCGCTGGGAGTTCGGAAGTCTCCGGCAAGGGCACCTCAGCGGGATCCATGGCCGGATCTTACTGTTACGCACCGGGTGCGAAGAAGTGGACCCGCAGGGTCTGCAGAACTGTTTTGGCAGATACCGCGTCAGGGGAGCGGAGTCTAAGGAGCCACTGGTTTTCACCAGAGCCCACCGCAAGGCGGGATGGTCTTGTGCGGCAGGTGACTCCCAGGTCGCTACCCCCCAACAGCGGCACAGTTCCACAAACTGCTGAAGTGACGTGCAGCAGAGACAAACAGTGGTCGGAGGAGAAGGCCGAGGTCAGGACTGGCAGCGCGGGTTCAGTAGCGGTGAGACAAGCCGAGGTCGGGACTGGCAGCGCGGGTTCAATAGCGGTGAGACAAGCCGAGGTCGGGACGGGCAGCACAGGTTCGAAGGTCAATAGGAGAGCCGAGGTCATACACGAGGAATCAAGCAATACAGCGATAATCATTCAGGGAACAACACCGAAGATCCGGCACAGGAAGTAAGGCAGGGTTTAATTTATAGGAAGCGCCAAAAAGGGATTGGATGGCAGAGACCAATTAACAGGGCCTTGGCCCTTTAAATCTGAGGAGGTTGACGCGCGCGCCCCCTAGTGGCCGGGGACGTGCGCGCAGGGAAGACGGAACAGACACAGAAGGAGGAAGCCGGCGGCCATGCCGGTCAGAGGAGGAAGCGCGGGGACCAGGTAAGGGGGAACCGCAGCCAGGGGGGCCAGCAGCAGACGCCCGGATGGCGGTGAAGCGGGGAGCGCTGCAGGAAGGGGACGCAGCGCTCGCCCGAGGAGAGGCACGGAGGGGGGCGCTGCGCGGGGAAGACGCAGCGCTCGCCCTAACAGTGGCTCTTTCTGTGCTTACTCAAAAGGTTGCTTTTTTGGTGGCTATTACCTCTATTCGGCGTGTCTCTGAGTTGGCGGCTCTGTCTATTCAGGCCCCTTACTTTGAGAGACACCAGGTGGTTTTTCGCTTTAAACCAGATTTCCTTCCTAAGGTGGTTTCTGCCTTCTATCTCAATCAGGATGTAGTTCTCCCTTCCTTGTGTCCTAAGCCTAGCAATGACAAGGAGAGGATTTTGCACTCTTTGGATGTGGTTCGTTGTGTTAAGTACAATTTGGTTGCTACTTCTCCTTTTCGTGAGACGGAAGCCTTGTTCGTGGTGCCTTCTGGGCCCAGAAAAGGTTTGGCGCCCGCCAAGTCTACCATTAGTAAATGGATACGTCAGGCCATTGTTGGGACCTATTCTGCTAAGGGGAGAGTTCCTCCTTCCAAGATCACTGCTCATTCTACTCGTGCTGTTGGGGCTTCCTCTGCTTTTCAGCACCAGGCTTCTGTTGAACAAGTTTGTAAGGCTGCTACTTGGTCTTCCGTTCATACTGTTTCAAAGTTTTATAAGGTTTATGTGCGGGCCTCAGCAGATGCTGTTTTTGGCCGCAAGGTTCTGCAAGCTGCAGTGGTTTAAATCAGTGCATTTTTTTGCTGTATTTGGATCCCCACCCATGACGGACTGCTATTGGATGTCCCATATGTCATGAATAGTGGAAGCGGGGTGTGTGACACACTCCGCTTCATCCTGCCCTTTTGTATTCTGGATCTTTTATATGGTGAACCTTTTATGGTTAAGAATGTTTTATTAGCTCTTCCTGGTCCCCTTACTGCTGTCATATACTGGGGAATGTGTGGGAGGTCCCAGGTATTTATGGACCGGGAGGGGCTTCTTTTTTGCTTTCATCTCTGCAGAAGTTCGCCCTCTACTGGACCATAACCCATATGTCATGAATAGTGGAAGCGTGGTGTGTGACATACTTATAATACCCATTTTAAAGGTGAGTAATCACAAAATGGTATTTTTCGTAGGTCCTCCAATCCTCGACTCTTTTGTGGAGGTAGGAGTTCGGCCTCTTCGGTATACCGAAAAGAAGGCCCCAAAATAGGGCAAAATCTTTTTTGGGGGAACAAAGAAAGCCCTCCTTCAAAGCCCCCTCAGACATGAAGGGGCCCTTGAGTTATGGCTCAGCCCTTCGGCCTGTCTTCGGCCCCAAGGGTGTTTACCAAGGTTTTGGGCAGGTCTCTTGTCCTTTCTAAGAATCCAGGGAATACATATAATCTCTTACTTAGACGATCTGTTGATCAAGGCCCTATGCTTTCTGAAGTATACACAGACTTATCGATGCTAGAGCGGTTCGGCTGGACAGTCAGCTATGCAAGGTTGCATATCTTACCTTCATGAGTTATATCTTTCTTGGGAATGTCATTAGAAACAACTCAGGACAGGTTATTTCTCCCTGAACAGAAGAGACTATCTCTTCAGGTTAGGGAATAGGATCTCTTGGCCTGTCCTCACCCTATGATTCGTCAAGGAATGTGTCTGTTGGGCCTGATGGTATCTCGCTTCGAGGAGGTGCACAAGACCCCTGCAGATGGAATTGCTTTAATCTGGGATCGAAACCCACAAACTTTGGATCACCCCTTTTACATGACACACTCAGCAAGGCAGTCCCTAACCTTGTGGCTGAAGCCTCAGCCTCTTTAGATGGGCAAATCTTTTCTTCCGCTGCAATGGTTGATTGTTACCATGGATGCCAGTCTAATAGATTGGGGGGGTGTCATGGGGTCACAAACTATCCAGGGTCAGTGGGGACCAGGGTAGAGCAGTCTTCCTATAAATATCCTGGAACTGAGAGCGATTCTATTGTCTCTCAAAGATTGGACACCCAATTTGAGGGATCATCACCAGAAGCAGGAGGGCTCTCAAGGAAGTGAGCAGGATCTTACTCTCATGGGGTCACAAACTATCCAGGGTCAGTGGGGACCAGGGTAGAGCAGTCTTCCTATAAATATCCTGGAACTGAGAGCGATTCAATTGTCTCTCAAACATTGGACACCCGATTTGAGGGATCATCACCAGAAGCAGGAGGGCTCTCAAGGAAGTGAGCAGGATCTTACTCTGGGCCGAGAAGCATGTTCTGTACATTTCGGCGATCCTCATGCCAGAAGTGGGCAATTTGCAGGCCTATCAACTGAGCAGTGGTCTGCATCAGGGAGATTGGTCCCTAAGTAAGAAGATCGTTTAGTCCCCTTGCATTGCGGGGGTTCCCAGAGGTAGATCTGTTTGCATCCCGCCAAGATTGCAAAGTTGTATCTCAGTCCAGGAATCTTCTAGCAATAGCGACAGATGCACTGACTCTTCATGATTTACTTCCTTATGTGTTCCTCCAATGAGGAGAAGAATGTGGAAGAATGTGGATCCAGATCTTCTCACATGGGGGCCTCTATTGCACCCCAATTTAAGAGACCTGGCATTGATGTCCTGGCTATTGAAACCTTCATTTTGGCAGAGAAGGGTTTTTCTACCAGAGTCATACGGACCATGATTCAGGCCCGGAAGCAAACTTCATCAACATTTACTACAGAGTCTGGTGAATATTATCGCTTGGTATGAGTCCAAAGGTTTTGCTTATGGAGTTCCTATCTCCAGAATTCTGAAATTTGCTGAAGTGTCTTGATAAGGGGTTTCAATTGAGCACTGTAAGAGGACAGATATCTGTTTTTATCCTTTTTTTTTCTCAAAAACCCATTACCGAGTGTAAACTTATTAGTACATATTTTGCATGGGGTCACTCATGTGCGTCCTCCCCTTGAGCCTCTTCTTCCTGCTGGGACTGGAACTTGGTTCTGTCAGCCCTCCAGGGTCCTACCTTTGAAACATTGGCTCTAAGTTGTCTCTAAGCTTAATGACATTTAAGCCATCTTGTATTGGCAATTACTTGGGTACGATGGGTTCCTTATTAGAGTTGCATAAGGACAAGGCCGTCTTCTGTTTTAAGCAGGAATTCCTTCCTAGGGTGGTTCCCCTTTTTTCATCTTCAATTAGCCAGAAGGAGAAGTTCCTCCTTTTGCTTTACTGCTCTACACGAGCTATTGGAACTTCCTGGGCTTTTCAGCACCAGATCTCAGTGAAAAAGTATGCAAGGCTGCTACTTTGTCCTCAGTTCTTACATGCAAATTTTATAAGGTAGATGTCGAAGGCTCAACACGTGCCATTTTTGGTTGGAGGTTATAACAGACAGCAGTAAGCTAGCGGCTGAAATAGCTTACTCTTCTTTAAAAAATTGATCCTTGGGATCCCACCCTGAAGTAAGGCCACTGCTTTTGGAGGTACCATTCGTTGCTGAATGCTGACAGCCTGGAGTGGAATGGTGAGAGAAAGTACAATTCTGTGATTCTCACCTGTAGAATTGTTTTTTCTTCTACATCCACTCCAGGCCATCAGATCCTTCCTTTCTGCTAGGATTCTATATCTATGCTTCGGATTCCTAGTCCTAGTAGAGCTTGTCAATATGTAAATTGTTGTTCCAAAAAAAAAAGAGGAAAATAAATGGAGAGAGGTAGAGAGGAATTAATCTTGTTTTTTTTTTTGTCTCCAACAATGTCAAGGGGCTTCTTGCGATGCCTTATCCTCCTGGATGACTGTGTCTACTGCTGTTCTGTTACTGGTTTGCGGAAGTACAGCCGGAAGTATATAGGCCAGGAGGAGCCACGCCTTTGTCTTGCAGTCCACGCCCTTCGGTCGAGAGTTAACCCATTTGTTACTGAATGCTGATGGCCTGGACTGGATGTAGAAGAGAACAATTCTACAGGTGAGAATCACAGAATTGTATTTCTCTTTCATTTTACCTCAGGACATCAGAGTAATTCAGTTACAATTGGGTTAACCTCTCAGCCGAAGGGCATGGACTGCAAGAACGTTGTGGCTCCTCCTCCCAGCCTATATCCTTCCGACTGACTTCCTCCAATCCAGTTTATTTTTTGCAGTTGAAACTGGACTGCAAGGGTGTATCTGAACTCCTCTCTCATTTACTTTTTTGGTTTTTAAGGATTATGCCTTGGAAGCGGGGGTATTGCAAACCCTGTCTGTTCCTGGGCCCTTATACTCCTCTGATCTGGATGGACCCACAATGACTCCGCAGCTATACTGCATACGGATCAGGATGGTAAGGGTAAGCACCAGGGTCTTGGAGCGCTTTGGGTTGTCACCTTTTGACACTCCTGTGCTGGCAATTCCGCCATAGGAAGAGCAGCCTTAGTTTTGTCTGGTGAGCCTGATTGGCGGTGACCAGGGGAATTATTTTTCCTCTTTTCCCACTTGTTAATGATGTATTTTACTGATTGTAATATTCAAAATTTGCGCACCTTTAAGGGGGTGGAGCTAAGGTGGGCCGCAAGGACAGAGAGGAAGGATTGCTGCCTCGTCCTTGTAACATCGCTTTTTCTTGGCCGCCATCTCTGGAACAATTTCGGCTAGGAGAGGTACCTAGCACCGCCGAAGCGGCCGGTTCTTCTCCAGGTCACAGTGTCTTTTCTCGGTTGCTGCCTCTGGAACATTTTCGGCTAGGCCAAGTACCTAGCACCACCAATGCTGCCGGTTCTTCTCTGCTGCCCGGGTGGACGTTCGGCACTTCTCCGGCCAGAAGCTGGGGTTGCTGGCCGGCAGGGGGGCTGCTTCCGAGCCACCGCACAGCCACCCTCATGCGGACCTAAACCATTAGGTAGGTTAATTTGATTTTATTTTTATATGATTATTATGTTTATTAATATTAATATAGTTTTAATATTGTTTTAATCTATATTGCTATAGATTGTGGGCAGGCAATATAGATATATATATATGGTGGTCACCCCCTTAGGTCTCAGAGTAGTCACATGTGACTATTGCGAACTGTTATATACTTGGTCTCAGATCCCAAGGGACGTAGACTAGTATTATTTTCACTATGACGGAGGCATCTGGGGTAATCGGATCTGGCATTTAGCAGATAGTTTTACCCCATGTCCAATATGCATGCTGGTTGCGCTGGACGAGGATAGCACGGTGTGCAGGGATTATGCTATGGTAGTAGTGGCTAAATATGGAAGACAGTTATCTCCCCCCTGCAAGGGTTCTGACCCCTGTCGCCAATTCCCTCTGAGCCTTAAACCCCCCCTGGCAGCCCTGAAGCGGACCTAAACCTTTAGAGAGTCATTCAAGAAGTAACGGCTACTAAGAACGTTTTAAAGAAAAATTTCCTCAGAATTTGAAGAGGATATTGTGGCTGCTATAGCCTCCCAGGAAGACTTATCCGTTGGGGAGGATTCATCCAGTAGAGACTTGGATTCAGAGTCCTCTACACAAGGGGGCGCTCAGTTAAGGAGAAGATGGATGGTTTGATTTCCTCCATTCTGGAGGTTGTTGCGGTGCATACACATTATTCTAATCTGATTCATAGGGAATGGCAGAAGCCAGATAGTCCTCCGCCTATTCCTAAAGTGCTAGATACTATGTATCCCTTTCCTCCAGATCAGATAGAATTATGGTCTCACCCTCCTGTGGTGGATGCTCTGGTGCCAGGTCTTTCTAAGACTTCGGTTATGCCATCCTCTGATAGTGCTTGTCATGAATGACTTGCCTTCAGTCCATGCCCGGGGTGTCCCTAGGCAACTGGCCAGGGTTTCTCCTGCCCAGCAGCCGCTTCTGCCTCAGATGCCAGCTCCAGCGGCACGCGTGTCGCCGAGCGCGCCCTCGTCCACTGTCCTTCTACTCGTGCTTGCGCGCGAGTACAGTCAGCTTATGTCCTCAGGTGGTGCTATACACAGAGTGGCCACTGGAGGCTGTTTAAAAGAGCTAAACCTAGGAGGTGCAGTTCTGGGCAGTATGCCTTTGGAGTTCAGCTGGGGCAATCAGCCCAGAGCTCTCCAAGTGCACCAATCAAACCACAGATCCAAAGTGCACCAGTCAGCACACAGATCCAAAGTGCACCAATCACAGTCACTGCCTCCCTGTCCAATCCAGCCAGGTTCAGTCCTATAAAGGGATTACCTCTTCAGTGTGTCAGTGCCTGTGATAGCGTTTAGCTGGCTTTGTTATTGTTCCTGTGATTGCCTGTTTAAACCATTGACCATCTGCTTGAATCTCGACCACGTCTTCGTCTCATCCCTTGTACTGCGCAGCTCTCTGACCTTCCGTTGTGACCCCTGGCTTGACGTCTGACTACGCTTGAATTCTCCTGAGCACCCGAATTGCTTCCAGTATTACCTGTTCCCGAAGTACCCGAACTGTTTCCAGTACTTACCCGACATTGCCCAGTCTGGCCTCTGGTTCATCTGCCTTCAACCCCTGTAAGCTCACATCCTTTGTGCTATTAAGTCCTGGGGGCAACCGTGTCCGGCGAGGCATATAAAGCGTCCCGGCAAACGGGGGCTTGTCTAAAGGTGAAGCTAGCAGCGGAGATTGGGGGTTGTGGGCTTACTCTGAAGGCGGGTGTCCCTCGGCCTGACATTATCACAGGTCCAAAAAATTGATATGGAAGAACTTGTACAACAAGTGCAGGCCATGGCTACCGCCATTAACCAGCTGGCCCAACGTGTGGCTGATCAAGAAAATCGCCAGCTGCCTGCACCACCTGTATCCTCACCTCCTGTTGAGCCGAAAGTTCCCCTTCCTGAGAAATTTGATGGGGATCGTACAAGATTCTCCAACTTCAAGAACTCCTGTGAACTTTATTTCAGACTACGGCCCTACTCTTCGGGCACAGAAATACAGAGGGTGGGCCTGGTTATCTCTCTGCTCCAGGGTGATCCACAGTCCTGGGCGTTTGGCTTAGCGCCCACAGATGAGGCCTTGCAATCTGTCTCAGCCTTTTTCTCCGCTATGGAGATCCTATATTCGGACCCTGACAGGACTTCGACTGCTGATGCCAGGCTTCGAAGCCTGAAACAGGGGAAACGCTCAGCAGAGGAATATAGTGCCAAATTCCGCCACTGGGCGATTGAATCCCGTTGGAATGATCCTGCTCTCTGTAGTCAGTATAGAATTGGTCTTTCAGAGGGTGTTAAGGATGTTCTAACAAATTTTCCTTACCCTAAAAGCCTGGATGAACTCATGCTTATGGCCATTAAAATTGACAGACGGCTACGGGAGAGACATATAGAGAAGAATCACTCTCACTTCTGGGAATCTTCCCACCAGGAGTCATCCTCTATGGGTGTTGTCTCATCTTCGCCCCCAGAAGAGCCTATGCAACTTGGTGCTACTCACCTTTCCCCGGCTGAAAAGAGTAGACGTCGCACCTTAGGCCTATGCATGTACTGTGGGGTTTCAGGTCACCTGGTTAGGACCTGCCTCAATAAAAGACCTTTGGCGGGATTGCAACATCCTGACAAGATAGAGAAAGTTTGTCAGGACGGTCAGGTAACTTCCCTTCATAGAAGTAAAATGTTGTTACCTGCTACTGTGGGTTGGGAGTTGTCCAGGAAATCAGTCTCCGCTTTTGTCGATAGCGGAGCAGTTGGCAACTTCTTGGATAAATCCATAGTAGCCGCCTTAGGCATTCCCTTAATCCCCCTTGGGAAGCCCCTTCAGATTTTGGCAGTAAACAATACTGCTGTTCCTAGAGGAACTGTCACCTCCAAAACCCCTTTAATTAACCTAGTTGTGGGACCTTCCCATTCTGAGAACCTTGAATTTTTTGTCTTAGACAGCCCTGATGTCCCGGTTGTCTTAGGGTTCCCCTGGTTAAAGGTGCACAACCCTACCTTTAATTGGGAAACTGGGGAATTGACAGGATGGAGCCCGCACTGTGCAGAACATTGCTCTAGTATCACTGTTGGAGCAACCCAAGTCTCAGAGCTTATTTGTCCGTCTGCCTCTCCATCCATGAGGGTACCTCATGTATCTTTATTGAAGTCCGCCGGAACCATTCAGGGTGATAATCCTGTTAAGTCTGGTGAGGGTCCTGAGGCCCCTCGTGAAGGGGAGGGTACTGTCATGAATGACTTGCCTTCAGTCCATGCCCGTGGTGTTCCTAGGCAACTGGCCAGGGTTTCTCCTGCCCAGCAGCCGCTTCTGCCTCAGATGCCAGCTCCAGCGGCGCGCGTGTCGCCGAGCGCGCCCTCCTCCCTCGTCCACTGTCCTTCTACTCGTGCTTGCGCGCGAGTACAGTCAGCTTATGTCCTCAGGTGGTGCTATACACAGAGTGGCCACTGGAGGCTGTTTAAAAGAGTTAAACCTAGGAGGTGCAGTTCTGGGCAGTATGCCTTTGGAGTTCAGCTGGGGCAATCAGCCCAGAGCTCTCCAAGTGCACCAATCAAACCACAGATCCAAAGTGCACCAGTCAGCACACAGATCCAAAGTGCACCAATCACAGTCACTGCCTCCCTGTCCAATCCAGCCAGGTTCAGTCCTATAAAGGGATTACCTCTTCAGTGTGATAGCGTTTAGCTGGCTTGTTATTGTTCCTGTGATTGCCTGTTTAAACCGTTATTGACCATCTGCTTGAATCTCGACCACGTCTTCGTCTCATCCCTTGTACTGCGCAGCTCTCTGACCTCCCGTTGTGACCCCTGGCTTGACGTCTGACTACGCTTGAATTCTCCTGAGCACCCGAATTGCTTCCAGTATTACCTGTTCCCGAAGTACCCGAACTGTTTCCAGTACTTACCCGACATTGCCCAGTCTGGCCTCTGGTTCATCTGCCTTCAACCCCTGTAAGCTCACATCCTTTGTGCTATTAAGTCCTGGGGGCAACCGTGTCCGGCGAGGCGTATAAAGCGTCCCGGCAAACGGGGGCTTGTCTAAAGGTGAAGCTAGCAGCTGAGATTGGGGGTTGTGGGCTTACTCTGAAGGCGGGTGTCCCTCGGCCTGACAGTGCTTTTCCAAAAGGATCCAGGGGATAAGCGCATAGATCAGGTGGCACGTCAGGCTTATTCTATTATGGGGTCGACCTTGCGTCCGGCCTGTGCTACATCCATAGCATCTGTGGCGAGCAGGAGGTTGTTAAAACAACTTGACTCTTAAGACTCGTACGGGTCCTTGGAAGTCGTGCTACCAGTTTATCAAAACCAGTTTGTATACAAGTATGTGATCTTAGCTATGGATGATTTAATCAGGTTAAGTGCCGTAGGCCTAGCTCTGGTGGTAGCCTTAAGGCGTGCTTTATGGCTTAAGCAATGGCCAGCTGACACAGCCTCTAAAAATAATCTGACTGGACTCCCCTTTAAGGGCGAGCTTCTGTTTGTGGAGTGCTTGGTTGACATGGTAAAGGAGGCTACTGGTGGTAAATCTACTAATCTGCCACAGAAGCCTAAGTCTAATACTGCTTTACGCAGGGCCTCTAATCCTCCGGCTTTTCAGGGGGGTAGAGGTTCGGCCTCTTCAGGATACCGAAGAGATTTTTAGAGTAAGACAAAGTCTCAAATTAATGCAAGAGGCATTAATGCAAGAGAATAAAGCCAAACCCCCTTCATATCCTGCTCAGGCATGGCTGAGTCCTCAGCCCCTTCAGATCGGCAAATCCTCCCTTCCAGTACAATGGAAGATTATCACCATGGATGCCAGTCTAACTGGTTGGGGGGGGGGGGTGTCATGGAGACACAAACGATCTAGGGACAGTGGAGTCCGATAGAGAGCAAACTCCCCATAAATATCCTGGAACTGAGAGCGAATCTATTTTCCCTACATCCAGTCCAGGCCGTCCCAATATCTCACAATTGGGTCTTTGCCTCTAGAGGGCGCTTGACTGCAAGATCAAAGATGTAGCTCCTCCCGGCCCCCTATAAAGGCACTGCCCCTCTATCATTCCCCAGTTGTTCATCTTGCAGACCTTATTCTAAAAGGTAGCCGGCCACAGGCTTATGGTGAGCCTTAGGGGGAACCACTTGTATATTTTTTATGTATATGTCCCTCCCTGCCCACAGCTTTATTATTTGGTGTGTGTGCTACATGCTTGGTGCAACTTCACTTGCGCTCCTCACTGACAGGCAGTAAGGAGCGGTCTCTGACCTCCTACTCACCTTCCTGTGTTCCCCCGTTGGTGTGCCTGGGGCGCGCGGCGGTCGCGCTCCGCGGGCCTCCTTTGCACCACAGTGTGCGGCGCTGTCTGTGTGAGAGACGGAGGGGGGAGCGCACGCGGCGCCCGTCGCTGACAGGGGCCGCCGCCATGACAGTGGATGCAGGAGGGCGGCGTTCTTCTCTGACGCACCGTGGGGGGGGGGCGGCGGGGCCCGGCCTCGGCGCGTAGCTGACGCCGCGCCGGTGTCCGCCCCCCGAGAATCCTTCGAGAAGGAAGCTGTGCCAGACGCACTGCTTTTGCTGCTGCTGCTACTGCTGCTGTGCTGGGAGCCAGGTGCTCAGGCCTTCCTTGCTGCGGAAGCTGCGGTAATCCCTCCTGTCGGTTTGCGGTGTTGTGAGTCCCTCTTTTGATTATTGTTGCACTTGCCATATGTATTTTATGTTAAGGCTGACATGGGGCTCTCTCTCTTTTTTGTTTAGATCGTGGGCTAAGGTTGAAGGTTGTGGTTCGTCCCGGTCCCCCTTTTTAATAAGAGGGATCGATTATAGGCTTAGGCCATTCAGCACTGTTTGTACCACTTGCTCCAGAGGCATTGTTTTGGACCATGAGCGGTCGCCCCTGACTAGCTCTGTATTACCATCGACATCTCCGGACCCTCCACTGCTGCATTCCGCCCCTAGTGAAGGGGGAGCCAGCTAGGGGTCTCATACTGATTTTGCGCATAGGCTGACTAGTCTCGAGAAGCAGATCTCGTTGACAGCCCCTAAGAAGGCCTCGAGTAAGAAGCTGCATTTGGAGCCGATTTACTCGGGTTGACGATCTTTTTGATTGCTTGGGTTCTGGGGTTCTGCAGAGGAAGTTGGGTTGCCAGATGATTCTCACTCAACGGTGGAATATTCAGCTGGCGATGACAGTATCTCTGGTTCCTCCTCAGACAAAGATTCTTGTCTCCCGGATGATACGGAGAATTTGCTCTCCTCCGTGTTTGATACCCTACACATTGTTCCTCCCAGAGCGGCTAAGAGGAAGCAGGGTGATTTATTTCGGCCTGAGAGGCAAAGACGGGTCTTCCCGGAGCAGCCTCACTTTTCTAACATGATCCTTAAGGAATGGGAAAGGCCCAACAAGTTACCATCGGTCCCTAAGGGCCTGGATAGGCGGTACCCCTTCCCTGCTGAATTGGTTCGGTTATGGTGTCACCCTTCCGAGGTGGATCCTCCCGTGTCAGGCTTGTCCAATACCACTGTCATGCCGTCGCCTGATAATGCTTCCTTACGTGATCCTGCAGACAAGCGCATGGATCAGCTTGTCTGCCATGCGTTCACCTTTGCTGGTGCCCTCTTTCGCCCGGCGTGTGCCTCGGCAATCGTCTCGCTAGCCAACAGGAGAAAGGTGAGACACCTTGTAGCTAGAGCTAAGGCTCGCAAGCGGGCTGAGGAGTATAAGGAACTCAAGGCTTGCTTGGATTTCATTGGCTTTGTTGTTACTGCCATGGATGATGTGGTCAAGCTTGGTGCCAGGATTTCGTCCTTGCTTGTTGCTCTGCGCCACTCGCTCTGGCTGAAGCAGTGGTCGGCTGATGCGGCTGCCAAGAAGTCCCTCACAAGTCTACCTTTTGTGGGAAGCCAGCTGTTTGGGGAGCGCCTGGACCTTCTGGTCAAGGATGGTAGACTCCCTCAGAGAAGGAAGCCTGCTCGGTCCTTTCGGAACCCCTCTTCCTATCGTTCCTTTCAAAGAGGAAGAGGTTCTTCATTTCCCGGTGCCCGCAGAGATACCTGGGGCAGAGGTAGGTCCCGCGGCCGACCCAACCCCTCATGGGGAGCTAAGTCCAAACCCCCTGCCAAGCCCTCTCAGGCATGAGGGGGCGCCCTCACCCATCCGGGTGGGGGGATGGCTTCTGCTGTTTGCTCAGATCTGGAGGCGTCACGTCTCGGATCGATGGATTCAGGAGGTAGTGTCCTCCGGTTACAAGATAGAGCTGGCAGCCAGGCCGCCCACAAAATTCCTCCGATCCTGGACCTGAAGGGTCTCAACAGATTTGTAAGAGTCAGACATTTCCGCATGGAAACGTTGAGATCGCTTTGGCCCGGCGACTTCATGCCCACGGTGGACATCAGGGACGCTTATCTGCACATCCCGATTTTCCAGGGACATCAGAAGTTCCTGAGTTTGCTCTGGAGGATCTACATTACCAGTTTGTAGCACTTCCATTCGGGATATCCTCAGCCCCCCGAGTGTTCACCAAAGTGCTGGCGGGCATCATGGCTATCCTGAGGAGTCAGGGTATTCGTGTGTTACCCTATCTGGACGACTTGCTGATTTCGGCCCGGTCCCTTCAGCAGGCCGAGAGCAATACTCGGGACGGTGTTGTTAACCCTGGAAGCCTTCGGTTGGGTAATCAATTACCCCAAGTCATTTATCACTCCCTCAACATTGAGATCCTTCCTGGGAATGACGATAGACACCGCTCAGGTCAAGGTTTTTCTGCCACAGCAGAAGGTTTTGAGTTTCCAGACGCAAGTGTAGGCCTTGCTGTCTTGTCAGCAGCCGTCGGTACGTCTGGGGATGAGATTGGTGGGCCTAATGGTGTCTTACTTTGCCCAATTTCACATGAGACCTCTACAATTGAACCTGCTGACCGGCTGGAATCAGATGCAGGAATCTCTGGAACAAGGCTTTTCGCTGTCCCCCCTGGCCAGGCAGTCCCTTTTATGGTGGTTGGACTCCCGGAACCTGCTGGTGGGCAAGTCCTTTCTGACTCCCCATTGGGTGATAGTTACCACGGATGCCAGTCTGACAGGCTGGGGAGGCGTTTGGCAGACCCAGAAGATCCAAGGTCAGTGAGGTCTGCAGGAGAACTGTTTACCCATAAATCTCTTGGAGCTGAGAGCAATCCGGTTGGTTCTTCTTCGCTTGACTCCCCATTTAAGAGGCCGTGCGATCCAGGTTCGCTCGGACAATCAGACTGCTGTGGCCTACATCAACCACCAGGGCGGGACTCGGAGCAAGAGATCCCTGAAGGAGGTAACCCAGATTCTGACTTGGGCAGAGGAGAATGTTCCCTGCATCTCGGCGGTTCACATTCCCGGGGGGGAAAACCAGGAGGCAGACTCCCTGAACAGGAGTTCCTTGCGCCTGGGGGAATGGTCCCTCAGCAGCGAGACTTTTCAGGCTCTGTGTCTCCGCTGGGGTCAGCCGAACGTGGATCTGTTTGCGTCCAGACACAATCACATGCTTCCAGGGTTCGTCTCACTCTCAAGAGATCCTCTGGCCATTACAACAGATACCTTGGACGGAGTTCAAATTTCTGTATGCATTCCCTCCGTTTCCGCTCCTGGGCAGAGTGCTGCGCAAGATAGCCCAGGAAGGGTTACCAACCATCCTGGTGGCTCCTCGCTGGCCGAGAAGGAGTTGGTTTGCAGAGATAGTCTAGATGTCAATAGATCACTACATCATGCCCGACGACCCAGGGCTTCTCACACAGGGGTCGCTGGGGCACCCCAATTTACGGACGCTGGCTTTGACAGCCTGGCTATTGAAACCTCAACCCTGACGGAGAAAGGGTTATCGGCCACGGTTGTGCAAACAATGATTCAGGCAGGGAAGAAGTCTTCTTCCATGATATACTACAGAGTTTGGGGGCCTATATCGCTTGGTGCGAGGCCAAGAGCCTTCCTTGCCGAAAATTTGCTATTTCTAGGATTATGGAGTTTTTACAACGCGGTTTAGACTTGGGTCTCCATCTGAGCACCCTCAAGGGCAGGTCTCGGCTTTAGCCATCTTTTTCCAGAGATCCATTGCCAACCATAGGTTGATCAGGACATTTTTCCAGGGATTTACCCATGTATGGCCATCGCGTAAGTCAGTATTACCGGTGTGGGACTTGAATTTAGTACTATCTGCTCTGCAGGGTCCTCCCTTCAAGGCATTGAGCGATGCTGCATTGTCTATGTTGACTCTCAAAGTGTTTATTCTTAGTATACAGTACGTCCTGCTCCAGATATAATACTTACACTTAGGTTATCCTCTGCCAGAGGGAGCTGTACTGCAGAGACATGGAAAAACAGCCACCCAGGGACCTCCCACGAATCCCCAGAATTCTCTGCAGTGCTAACTGCGAAGACATGATGTATCACTCTCTCGCAGGTGAGCGGGGCGACCAAAGCCTGCGGCCCTGTTGGACTATTCCCACCCGTCCTCCCTGTGATGTGCCTCCCAGCCTGGGCTGCGCTGGTCGGGTGAAGGTAGGCAGCACCTTGCGTGCTTAACGGAGCTATGCTCCACCGCAGTCCCTCACCAAAGGGTAGGCGGTTTAGGGCTGATGGTGAGCCTCTAGGGTATGCCCCTCCCGCACTATTGCCCCATGCCCCGTGTAGCGGTGGGCCCTGCACAAAGGGTCGCCATCCTCCCTCATTCCCCCCGTAGCCCGGGGGGAAAGAAAGTGTGTGTGTGTGTGTAGCAAGGTCTTGTGTATGTTTTACACGTTATGGCCTTAGTCTGCCCGGACTAGTATCCCTGGGGTCAGAACCGCGCTGTTTAGTTCTTACTGTGTAATTGCCGCCGCCACGCGCACTTCTTCCTTTGCTGGATGTGCGGCGCCGGGCGGCGACGTCGCCTCAGACGCTGCGGCGTCTTCATTGGCAAATCATCTCCTCTAAGTGTCCCATTCACTTCGCTCCTCATAGCAGTTTGTATCCACCTCAGAGCTTCGCGCTCTTCGGGGGGGGCGGGGACATAGGTTGGCGCGCTCCGCGTCACTGGCCGCTCTGGCCCGCCCTTCGAGGTTCGCTTTGGCGCCATTTTGATGCTGGTCGCACGCACGCGTGGTGGCGGTCCTCCTCCTCCTCGGGTCTGTAAGTGCCCTAGCGGGCGATTTTCATGATCTGTGTTTACTGCGCATGGTTCTGACACTCTTTATTCCCATTATGTCTTTCAGACTGGTGAACGCCTTTGGCTTCTCCCGGCCCGGTGTTAAATTATAGCGGGCCTTGTTAAATTCTCCCAATTCCATAGCGGGTCTTTGGGGCATCCAGGGTTACTTAGAGTGTAAATCCCTACTGGCATATTGTGCCTTGATTAATCACCATATGGAGGCATCTCAGAATTATGTGACCGGGGTCCCTCCGGGACAAGACTGGCGGTGTATAGCATGTGGACAACACCATGCTGATGCTGGCAGGGCACGGGTCTGCATACCCTGTGCCGAGCAAGCACTGGCCCTGCAATCTGGTCGGCCAGTGGCTACACCTAGCCTCAATTCACCTATCTCCCCAGGCTTAAATCTCTCTCCTGCTGAGTCGCCTACAAGTGGGGAATTGCAGCCTGCCGGCCCTTCCAGGCTGCCTACGGTTGAACAGATTATTGCTAGGTTGTCAGAGCGTATGGGCCCTGGTAGAAAGCGGCACCTGTCGCCCCATGTCTCTGTATGCTCTATGAGAACTGAGGGGTTTGCTACTTCATGTGACTATACCCCTTCTGAAGAAGGGGAATTGTTCTCTGACTCAAGCTCTTCTGATGAGATGACAAGGAGTCATGATGATTCTGGCCCTGAATACTGGGGCCAGTGTGACACTGATGACCTGTTGCTTAAGGTCTTTAAGGCACTGTCTATGTCTCCCCCCGGTCAGGTCCCCAAGCCTAGAGGGGAGCGTTTCCATACTGCGACTGCACGTTTGGAATTTTTAGAGCAGGCTCATTTCCATGCTCTTGTCCTCAAAGAATGGGAATGCCCCAGTAAACTTCCAGGGGTTCCAGGGGACTGGGATAGGAAATACCCTTTCCCCCCTGAGGTGGTTAATTGCTGGTCCTCACCCCCCGTGGTGGATGCGCCAATCATAAGGTTCCCTAACCCCACCTTTATTACAACCCCTGCCTATAGCGCCCTTCGGGACGCTAAGGACCGACGCATTGAGCTGCTGGCCTCCCATGCCTTTTCTTGTGCCGCGACGGCGCTACGTCCGGCCTGTGCCGCAGCCATTACTGCGGTGGCCGCTAGAACCCTCATGAAAATATTGCTCGATCACCAACCCGAGGATCTCCCCTGGGAGGTGTTCAATGCACTCTCCAATTGTGATGTATTTGTGAAGTTTATTCTATTGGCGCTAGATGACGCGATTAGAATGTGTGCAAGAACTTCCGCCCTTGCGGTGGCTATTCGTCGCTTGCTCTGGCTGCGACAGTGGGGTGCTGATGAGGCTACTAAAAAGACTCTTACTGGGCTCCCCTTCAGAGGGCAACGCCTATTTGGTGCCCGCCTAGACCTGTTCGGTAAAAAGGGCAAATCACCCCTTCGCAGACGGCCGTCCCAGCCCCCTCGAGGCAGGAGCACACCCCCTCCCCCCTACCTTAGTATTAAACAGGAACCAGGGGTGTCTTTCCGGATTTTTGGGGCAGACCTTCCCCACGAGCAGCAGGCAACGTTCTGGCCCCTCCGGCGGGGCTAAGCCCAAATCTTCCACCAAACCCCCTCAAGCATGATGGGGCGCCCTCGCCCGGCTGGGTGAGGGGATGGCTGCAGCACCTTGCTCTTATCAGGAGGCATTTTGCCTCACTCGGACGGATCAGGAGGTTGTGCCCTCCAGATACAGGATAGAGTATGCTGCTCTGCCTTCCCCAGTTTTTTTATTAGACCCCAGGTACGCCTGGTCCCTGCCCCTGTTCAGTTGCCGGCACAGGCCATGTTAGGCCTGCAAGGTCTGAGGGTCTCTTGCAGATTGCCGTAATAGGCAGAGGCAAGGGCCGCTATACCACCTCCCACAGCCCCCCAAAGGATGGGTCAGGTGGCCCATTCTGGATTCACAGCTATTCTCTAATTACAGGCAGTTTCCTGCATGGATACTCTTGAGTTTGGCTATCAGCACCTTGCGCCCAGTGGGCGTCTTTCCCGCCCGGGGCACTCTTCAATGCTTATATTTTCATCCCTGTGCCCTCAGATCTCTGAGGCTCTCCAGGTTTGTGTTGGAATTCCAACACTGTTAATTGTGGCCCTGATATCTGGCCTCTCCAATTCCTAGAGTGTCACTCAGGTGCTGTCGATGGTGATGTCTCTGATGAGACCAAGGGACGCCCGCGCGATGTTTACCCGGACGCCCTTCCTCACTTCCCTGTCTCTGAGTCAGGATAGTTGGATACCCGGCTGGTGGGCCATTGGGAGTCATTTGGATGGGTGTCAATCACCTCGAGTCCTCACTGTTCCCTAACGTGGTGACTCCATTAATAGGAATGATTCTGGATCAGTTTCAAACCAGATTCCCCCCTTTCAGCAATTAGGTGGGCATTCTGGTCTCATGGGCCCAGTCCCTCACTACTGTCCCGGTTTCTTAACACCAGGCAGGGATGCAACTGGTGGGCCGTTGTTAACTTGCTTGGCAGGAGCCCGAGCAGCGAAAGTGGTCCCTTATACTTAGTTTTCCCTTGAGCCGTTTGCGACTTCTAGTGGTAAGCATAGGACAGGGATCCAGCACCCCTGGAGCAGGGCCGGTGGGTGAACTCGAGGGACCTGTCTGGGGGCAGTTCCCTCTTGCTTTCCTGGAAACGGCCATCATGGATGCCAACCTTTCAGGTTAAAGTGGATGGTTTCTTCCAAAAACTCCCTGCGATTCTGGTGTTGGTGGGGCCCTTAGAGGGTCCTTACGACTATGGAAGTCTAAGCAGTAAGCGTTTTTCAGTTGGCTCTTCTCGCTTGACCGTTCCCCTTCCGGAATTGCCAGGCTGGGGGTGCTCGGTCCGTCTGATGACAGGCGTACTACATTAACACTATGTTCCCTTCTGGGCGGAGACAATGCCCCCTGCATGTTAGTGATATTAGCTCTGGCTAAGCCCCTCTGCGACAGGATGTGCTAATCCCCGTGTCGCTATGGAATCCATCCAGTCATGGATCTGTTGGGTTCTGTCACCTTCACAGGCTATCGGCCTTGTTTCCCTGTCCCAGGATCCTATGAGTGAGCCTCCTCTGCGTCTTCTTCTATGGTTGTAGGGTTTGGCATACCCACATTTATTGGGACAAGTCTAGTCCTCTTACTTTTTGTACGTTCTCGGGTTCCAGGACTCCAGTGTGGCCTTGAGCATAAATTGGAGTTGGTCCCCCAACTCTGCGCTCTGGTGGGTCAGGCTCTGCCCTGTCCACCTTGCCTTAACAGTTCTGGTTCAGTCTTCCTTGGTTAAGACTTCCTTCAGGGGGTGCCCATGTGCGCCCTCCATTACTCCTATGGCCCCTGTTGGGATCGAAATTGATTTCATTGCGTCTGCTTGCAGATTGTCTACTGGTCCTATTCAGGACACTGTCTGGATGTCCTTACCCTTAAGGGGGTCCATCTGGTGACTGTTACCTTGGTCAGGCGTGTGTTAGCAGGCGGTTCGGTCTACCTAGCCCTCTTTCCTTGAGATACACCAGGATAAAGGGAGTTCGGCCTGAAGCCGGATTCTCTACATCTGTAGGTGTCGTATGTTCAATTATCCGAGATATTGTTTCCACGGCTGTCCCCCTTCCTTGCAACGTTGAGGAAGTGGTTCGGCATTCCTTATACAGGTGTTAGCAGTTTTTTTCTTTAGAAGTCACTGTGTCCTTTAAGGGAACTGAGGTTCCTTGGGGCTTGTGATCATTACATCCTGAATGTGCTCGATCTCGCCTGCTCTCGGGAGTTGGGCGGTTTGGTCCTGGTAGTTACCTTAATGGACGTTACTCCTGGTACCTTGTTTTTTGGCCTTGGTTTCTGCCAAATTCATTAGCTATCGGATTGTCAGGCTATTGCTCAGGCCTATTCAGGCAAGGGGAAGAACCTCCCTTGTCGCCTTGATTCTCTTCTACGCGTGCTTGATGCCTCTTGGGCTTTCAGCACCGGTTTTGCTGTTGAACTGATTGGTTAGGCCACTACCATTGGCCTTCTGCTCATACCTTTTGCAAGGTTTTTTTTTTACAACGTTGATGTTAGGGCCTCAGCTCATGCTGTCTTGGCTGTCTGGTTCTGCAGGTGACAGTGCTTTAAACTGTCTGCTGTGGTCATTTGTTGTTGGGGATCCCACCCTACTTTATGGACACTGCTTTTGGATGTCCCAAGTGTAAGTATTATATCTGGAGCAGGACGTACTGTATACTAAGAATAATACAATTCTTTGAAATACTCACCTGTAGAATTGGTATTATTGGTATACAGTACGTCCTGCTCCACCCCACCCTGTTGTTGCTTTTTTCTGGATCCCCTGTATGGTGATTGTTATCATGGTTATCTTTACCAGTTGTTCTGGGTGGTTTACTTCTCCCGGCTTCTTGTTCACTGCTTTTCAATGCTGGGGATTCGTGGGAGGTCCCTGGGTATTTGAAGGGCTGGGAGGAGCCTGTCTTTCCATGTCTCTGCAGTACAGCGCCCTCTGGCGGAGGATAACCCAAGTGTAAGTATTATATCTGGAGCAGGACGTACTGTATACCAATAATACCAATTCTACAGGTGAGTATTTCACAGAATTGTATTTTTCTGGTAGCGATCACCTCGGTGCGTCGTGTCTCAGAGCTGGCCGCGCTTTGTATGAAACCACCCTACTTTGAGCTGCATAGGGATAAGGTTTTTTTTCGCTTTAAACCTGATTTTTTGCCTAAGGTCGTTTCTCCCTTTCACCTTAATGATGAAGTTGTCTTACCTTCCTTGTGTCCAGCATCGGCTAATTCCAAAGAACGGGGACCCTCCATGCTTTGGATGTGGTCAGAGCCATTAAGTATTACCTGGCTGCGACTGAATCCTTTAGGAAATCGGATTTGCTCTTTGTTCTAACAGAGGGGTCTAGGAAAGGATTGCCACCAGCCAAGTCCACTCTGGGTAAGTGGATCAGACAGGCGGTGATACAAGCATATTCTGCCAAGGAAAAGGAACCCCCTTTTCGGATCACAGCTCATTCTACCAGAGCTATTGGTGCCTCTTGGGCTTTTCAGCACCAGGCATCGGTGGAACAAGTTTGTAAGGCTGCAACTTGGTCTTCAGTTCATACTTTTACAAAGTTTTACAAGGTGGATGTCAGGGCCTCTGCTGACGCTGTTTTTGGCCGAAAAGTGCTTCAGGCGGTAGTGAAATGAACTACATGCTATTCCGCACTGGGGATCCCGCCTATATGGACACTGCTTTTGGATGTCCCAATCTTGAGGATATTGGGACGGTCTGGGCTGGATGTAGGGAAAAATACAATTCTGTGAAACTCACCTGTAGAATTGTTTTTGGATACATCCAATCCAGGCCGTCCCACCCCGCCCTTGTGTTCATTATGTCCTGTATGCCTGTTATGGTGATCAAACATTTTTTTGTTTCATAGTTTTTTGCTTAGAGAGATTACATGCTGAAGCTATGTGAAGTAACATGGTTTCTTAGGTCTCCCGGCCTACCCTCTTTTGTTGAATACTGATTTTAAACCACTGGGGAATGATATAGGGACAGCTGCCTTTATAGGGGGCCTGGAGGAGCTACATCTTTTATCTTGCAGTCAAGCGCCCCCTAGGGGCGAACACCCAATCGTGAGGATATTGGGATGGCCTGGACTGGATGTATCCAAAAACAATTCTACAGGTGAGTTTCACAGAATTGTGTTGTTGGCCTGACATCCTATGGACATCACCAAACATTGCTGTGTTTGCTCCTTTTTAATGCTCTACCAGGCCTTTACTGCAGCTGTTTGTTTGTGGGCCTTTCTGTCTGAAGTTTCTTTAACCAGTGAAATGTGGCTCAATCGGGTGGAGACTTGGAAATTCTAATTATTATTATAATAATCTCCTGGTAGCTTTGGCTTTATGTTTTGGGGTCATTGTCCATCTGTATTATGAAACGCCGACCAATCAGTTGCATTTGGCGGGATTTGAGCACACAGTACGCATCTAAATACCTCAAAATTCATCTGGCTGCTTCTGTCCTGTGTCACATCATCAATAAACACTAGTGAGCCAGTGCCACTGGCAGCCATGCATGTCCAAGCCATCACACTGCCTCCGCCAAATTTTACAGATGATGTGCTATGCTTTGCTTCAGGAGCTGTACCATGCCTTTGCCATACTTTTTTCTTCCCATCATTCTCATAGAGGTTGATCTTGGTTTCATCTGTCCAAAGAATGTTCTTCCAGAACTGGGCAGGCTTTTTAGATGTTTTTTTTAGCCAAGTCCAATTATAGCCTTTTTATTATTGAGGCTTATGTGTGGCTTGCACAGGGAACCCTCTGTATTTACTTTAATGCAGTCTTCTCTTTATGGTAGATTTGTATATTGATATGACTACATCCTCGAGAGTGTTGTTCACTTAGTTGGCTGTTGTGAAGGGATTATACTCTTCACCATGGAAATGATTCTGTGACTATCCACCACTGTTGTCTTCTGTGGGCTTCAGGTCTTTTTGCATTGATGAGTTCACCGGTGCTTTTTTCTCAGGAAGTACCAAACTGTAGATTTTGCCAGTTCTAATATTGTAGCAATGTTTTTTTTTCTGCTTTTGCGGCTTAAGGATGGCTTGTTTTGCTTGCATCGAGAGCTTTGACCGCATGTTTTCTTTACAGCAAAATCTTCCTAATGCAAGCACCACACCTCACAATTTAAAGGAAGAGAGTGAAGACAAGAGGTTGGGTCACAAAGAGTATTTACTAAGCATGGTAGCAAGTTCTCTAAGGGGTGACAACACTGTCAAGTGGTTTGGTCAGACTCGATAGTAAGCTTGTTTAAATAGATGGGCTTTGAGGGTGCTTTTAAAGGTTTTATTAGTTGAAGAGTGGCAAATTGTATGGGGAAGGGCATTCCAGAGGAGCTTAGTGGCACGTGTGAAGTACTGGACACAAGAGGGAGGAGGTAATCAGGGTTGAGGCCCGGAGGAGGTCATGGGCTGATCGCAGACTACATATGGGTTAGTAACTGGGCTTGCATTTGAGTGTCATCAGCATAGAAGTAGTTCTGGAAACCCAAAGAGTTTGAGTTGACCAAGGCCATAGGTGTAGACTGAGAACAATAGGGGTCCCAGGACAGACCCTTGTGGTACCCTGATGGATAGAGGGCGAGGAGAGGAGACTGTGTTGGAATGGGATATGATAAAAGTGCTGTCTGAGAGGTAGGAGGAGAGCCAAGAAAAGGCAAGTTCTTGGATTCCTAGGGTGGCGAGTAAATGGAGGAGGAGGGAGTGGTCAATTGTGTTGAAAGTAGAGGATAGGTCACGAAGGATGAGAATGGAATAATGTCCTTTAGATTTAGCAGTTAGTGGATTATTAGTGACTTAGTAAGAACAGTTTCAGTGAAGTGATTACAATGGAAACCAGATTGGGGATCTAATGAGTTAGAAAAAATATAGATTGTTATTTCTGAGTGAACGTGCAGCTCTAGAAGTTTATGTAAAGTGTGAAGTATGTGAAAATAAGCAGTGAGCTAGGTTGGTAGTTGGTGAGGACAGATGGGTCCAGGGAGGGGTTTTTGAGTAATGGGGTTATGACTGCATGTTTGGAGAGTGAAGAAAAGGTTAATGAGAGATGTAAGTGTCAGGGTGTTGGACAGTTGTGGTGCGCAATGGAATAGGATCAAGAGAGCAAGTAGTAAGGTGGGTCTTTGAGATGAGGGAGGATAGCATTTAATTGGACAGCGGGAGAAGGTATAGGGTAGCAGTCAGGGGTGGGCTCTGGGGGGTTATCTGAACAGATTAGTCGGATGTCGTTGATTTTGTCCTGGATAAAGGAGGCAAAATCCTCAGCTGTTATTTGGGAGGTGGGAGGTGGTGGCTGTGTAAGGAGCTAAAGGTGCAAAACAATTGTTTGGGGTTGCGGGCCTGTGAGGATATGAGGTGTGGCAGAAAAGGGGGGGGGGGTGGAGAAGAGGGTCAGTGTGAGTAGATTATGGTCAGAAAGGGGCAGCGGAGATGAGGAGAGATTAGATAATGAGTAGAGGTTACTAAAGATGAGATCTAGAGTGTGGCTGTCTTTGTGAGTGGTGGCAGTAGACCATTGTTTAACCCTTTAACTGCCAGCCTACCTGGAGATTTTGTCACCCTTTGTTGCCAGACCATTTTACACTATTGTGCGTTCCACATGTTCAACTGTGATTTTTGATGGGATTTATGGTTATATCAAGTATATGGTTCAAGTATGACATGGGAGTCTGGGCTTTAACATGAAATGTCTTGTTTGTCTTTTTTTAGGTGTATTCTCAATATTTTTGGGTGAAATATGTGCCAAAAAATAAAAAAAATCTATTTTTTACAATTTGTAGTGTTTTTTTTGTAATAAAAAATGTAAGTTTGTCAATAAAATCTTATTGCTTGTAAATGCCCCATTTTTCCCGGTTACAGCGGTACCGCATGTGTATTGGTAGACACCCTTTCCTGCCCAGGAGACTCCCCCAAACTGAAACAGCTCTTTAGGAGATTTTCAGATAAAATACAGCTGTGATATGCACTATGCGCACCTTGCAGTTTTGCAAGAAAACAACCCTTTACATTTGAAATACCCCCTACAAACTATATATTCTCTGGAGGTACACGCCTCAAGCTTTCTAGGCGTACCAGGCTTGTTGACGTGGGTGGAGTTTTCTAGAAGTAATCCCTCAATGAATTATTTGGTTGCACAGAGTTTCACTAAAGAAGAATAAAAAAGAAGAATCAAAGCCACATTTTCCTAAAAAAACTATATGGAAACAAGAAAAATCAAGGTAAATCTGAAAAAGCAACATCCACCAAACAGAACGATACCCAACATGCATAGGTCCTGTCAAGGGAAGAGTTGCCCCAAAGTAATGAATGTGCATAAGGGTAATTTTTATTTCAGCTCTGCAGACACAGAGCTATTTTTCTACCAAAACAACCCTTTACATTTGGAATACCCTCCATAAGTCATATATTCCCTAAAAGTACACATGTTAAGCTTTCTAAGCGTACCCAGCTTGTTGTAGTCGGCTCATCTTTCTGGAAGTAATCCCTCGAAGAATTCTTAGGTTGCACAGGGTTTCACTAAAAAATGTATAAAAAAGCAGAATAAAAAACACCTTTTTCTAAAATATCAATATGCAAACAAAAAAAAACAAGCTAAATCTGAAAGAACAAGGTCCCCCGAGCAGAACAATACCCGACATGCATAGGTACTTTTAACCCTTTTAATTGTCCGCCTACTTGAGTTTTTGTCACCCTCTGTTGACAGGTCATTTTGTGCCATTTTGCGCTATGTTTAACCTTGTTTTTTGTAGGGAGGCAGGTAGTTTAGGGGGCAGGGGGTTATTGGCAAGTCACCCGCTAGCCGCAGGTGACTCACCAGCCCCCTAAGCCTTGTGAACTTGTATAGGGGTCTCATAGATCCCTTACCAGTTCACAAAGGGTTAAATTGGACCAAAACCCAGCTGGATCAGCCAGGGAATCTATAAGATTCCCGGGTCGATCCATTCCTGCCCTGCTGGGCATCCAAAATTGGGATGCCCCTCTGTGTGAAATCCTCCAGGTCGCTTGCTACACTTACCTTAATCCCGGTCCGCGGACCGCATTCCCTCTATCCCTCTAGCAGGGATAGAGGGAAGCACGAGATGTGGCCGCCAGAGGCAAGCGCGAGATGCAACCGCCAGCGTGCTTGGAGCCGCTGAGCTAGAGCTGAGCGTGCTGATTGGAGGAGCGGCCGCACATGCGCCGTAGAACCGGGATGAGGTGAGATAATGCGTGATCTCTGGGGGGTTTCACATAGCGGGTAGCAGGGCATCCCCGATCGGGGTGCCACAAGGGAGTGTACCAAAATCCAGGACAGTCAAAATCCTGGGTTTTGGTCCACTTTAAATGTAAAAAAAAAACACACAGACAAAAAAATATATATATATATATTTTTTTTTAATACTTACCTCCATCCATCCCGGAGCACTGTGTGCCAGGCTGAACACTTTACCTTCTGATCACCTGCTGCTGCTGGAAGCCTTTTATATCTGGGTGACAGGTAACATGGGGTTAATTAAAAAAAAAATGACATAGGGTGGGGGGGGAGACCACCTTTTTTGGGAAAATTTAAGGGTTAAAAACCCTTAAAACTCCCAGAAAAATGACGTGAGGTCCCCCCTGCCATGCATAACCAGCCCGGGACCAGCTATGCAGGGCTTGTAGAACAGGGCCACTGGCCCTGCGGGCTAGCGCAGATGACTTGCCAGCCCCAGCCTTGTGAACTGGTATAGGGATCTCATGGATCCCTTACCAGTTTACAAAGAGTTAACAGTAAAATAAAACACAAACACATAGAAAAAAATGATTAAAAAAAAAAAAATAATAATCTTTTTTTTTTTTTTTACTCACCTCCAATCGTCAGCTCCTCTGTCCCTCGCTGATCCGATGACAGATGCCGGTGATCGGCAGCCAGAGTGGGGAGGGGGGGCAGGAGATCAGAGGATTTCCTGTCCCCTCCTTCTCTGGCCACCGATCACCGGCATCTGACAGCTGAGAGGCCTGGAACTGGCATGACACTTGTTGAGTGACGTCACTAGCCCCGCCCTTTGGTGGCTTCGCGGCAAGATGGCGGCGCCCGTCAGGAGCAGAGGGGGAGAGAGCCTAACAGGCTCCTGCAGATAGAAGAGCCCTGGGGGGATCGGACCCCCCCCCCCCCCCAGGTGAAGAGGAGGGCCGGTGAGAGCGAGCAAACACGGAGGTGAGTAAATGTCATTTTTATTTTTTTTTTTTTATTTTTACAGGAAATGGGGGGGGGGGGGGGTACCTATTCTGGGCATTCTCCTGCAGCCGAAGGAGCCCCGACGGAGGATCGGAGCCCCCCAGGCTGAAGAGGAGACCCGGACGGATCCAATGAGGGGTCAGGTAAGTGTTTTTGTTTTATTTTTCATGCGCTAGCAGGGGGCAAAATCAGGCACGTAAAATTTACGTGGCTGGCGTTTAGCGGTTGGAGAGGCAAGGGTTAAGGCCAGAGGAGGAGGTAAGGGGAAGTAGTTTGATGGCAGCTGAAGTGTTATTTTCGATAGGTATGTTAAAGCAATACTGCAGGTAAAGGTAATTGTTACACCATTGCGTCAGGCCACATTTGGAACTGTCCTAAACTGTTTTCTATTTTTAATCGGAGATTACAGTTTCATCCAATGACATTCTCTTTACAGGATTGGACAGGATTGCTGGTTTCCCCCTCTGCCTTCTCTAGATTCATCACATCGCTCATCCCCACCACCCCCTGCCTCCCCACGCTCCAGCAGCTGGGAGAACTCTGCTCGGCTGAGATGTCAGCATCGAGTGTACGATTCTTCTCCCATCACTGCATGTGTGAGCGGTGAGGGGAGAAAAATCTTGCCCTCGGTGGACACTGGCATCCTCTCTGAGTGGGGACACACGGCTCACTCACGCGGGGGGGGGGAGAAACCTGCCTGCTGCCCCATCTCTTCTCATCTGTGCTGGAACACGGGGCAGTGTGTGCTGGGGGGGGCAGTGTATGCTTGGCAGGACAGTGTGGATGCATGACCTTTGGGAGTATGCACATTCGTTTTGGGAGGGCACGCATACACTTTTGAGGTGCGCACATGCATTAGGGAAATAGCAGCCCATTATTGCAACACAACACTAGCACAGGCCAATAGAATTTTATGGCGATGCAAGTGTAACAGAGGTAGAACACTGTCATTGTGTTGTCGTAGATTTTATCGTTTACTTTTTTTACTACGCACTCCTGGCATAGCCCACGACTCCTGTGCTTAGTAAATGGATAGGTGTGGCCTTAGTTTATTACTTTGTCGTGCTTAGACTCGGCTTTATATTTGGTGCAGCAGCTGGTAACTGATAAGAAATGGAAAATATTGAATGAATAAACATGACAGTCACCTGTAATGTTAAAGGTTTTTTGACATGACGAAGTGAAATTGATTTTCAAGAGCCATGGTAGTCAGAGGAACAGCACTTTTTGGGGTGTTTTTCCTCTCAGTGGAGGCCCCACTGTATGTATGCAACTAGGTCACTCACCTTCCTGTCGCTCCCACAATGCAGATTTGGATGAGAACTAGCGTGCTGATTGGCTGTGTAGCCTGTTCAACCAATCAGCGCGCTCACTTGCACTCATCTCCCTTCGGGTCCGGTGATGGCTAAGCAGCCGAGCGGTGCCAAAGGGAGCCAAGTGCGCCCCCACTCACTTCCTAGCCATCACATGCCTGTGCTGACCATTCAGAAACAGGTGAGCCAGGATGCAGCCGCGACGCAGAGACGTGGCGAGAGTCCTGGGACAAGATGAGGGAAACAAAGCCTCTGGGTGGTTTTACACAGCGGGGCATCCTGAATTGGGATGTCTCAAGGAGTGGAACCCATCCGATGTTGCTTTTTAAGAGTGCAGGGCTGAAGATGTGAGCAGGGACCAAAGGTTTGTCTTCGGGCTTTGGGGCCTCTGTGTGTCAGCGACAGGTCTTTATTGTATGACCTCAGAGCATTTTTTTACACTACACTTATGTAAAGTGTAAAACCTCATAAATATATAGGGTGTCTGTTAATGTGGATCAAAACACAGGATTTTCACTTTTCTAGGTTGTGGTCTGTTTTACACCTGTGTGTTGAAACCCCCTGGACTGCAGTAATCTTACCTCAATTCATGCTCCCACAGTGTATTTATGGGCTCTCCTCCATTCAGCATTATTGCCAAATAAATGGATTTCCGGACACCTCCCACTGACCACTCCTCCCGGTTGTTTGAACCCGTCATCGGCCATACATTTATGACTGACGAGGGTTCACACAAAGGATGGAGGGTTGCCGAGGATGGCATAGAAAGCCTACACATGCCCCACGGGCATCAAAGAATGAGGTAAGTTTTACGCTGTGGCGCATTCCAAATGGGGTTGCTCCCGGGAAGGGTTTTCAACCAGCCCTAGACTCTAGGGCTTTAGTCAAAGGCTTTTGGTTCGCTTTAAAGGAAACTTAAATCCTCATTGGTAACTCAGTACCAGTACGGGTCCTGGTTCACAGAAGCACTAAACTAACCCTCTCACACCATCAGCAAGCCCTCTATTAGGAATATACTCACTTTTTTAGGGACATTTGAAATAAGGATGATCCAAGGTAGATTGTTAAAAGGTTTCAAAATCATTTTTATCTTCAGATTTGTCATTTTTTACTTTAGGTCTGCTGTATGCAATAAGAAGGCATTTGCGTGAACCAAAACCTGGGGAACCACATATGAATATGCGGCTGGAGAAGCCGAATAGAATCCCCAGCTGCACACATCGGTGACGTGTGACATCACTCGCATCCTTCGGCTGTACGTAGCCGCGCACAGCCATTCAGTTGCATTGGACTTGGCCGCGCACAGCCGAGAAGGGATGCGAGTGATGCCGCTGCCAGCCACGCATGCACCGTGGGCTCGGGAGAAAGGTTAAAATTTGCGGGGTGAACTGGGGGGGTTTCACAGCGTGCCCCGGGAAGAGGGAATCAGCCGACCTTGGATGGTTCACTTTAAAGTGTTAATGTCTGGTTTTTTTTTCTGGTAAAGCTGTTTGGTTGATCAACCCATTTATGAAGGTTTGGATAGTTGGAATGAAGTTAATCTAGGAAAAACTGTGGTATTGAGGATATGGAAATAAACAAATGAATAAGACAAATTGATTCATTTAGGTTGTCTTGTGTATGTCTAGCATTAGGGACCTGCTGGGGTGAGCATTATTTAACTTTGTCTTCTTGACCTTATCATTCACTTTACCCTATCTTGCTTTAGACCCCCAGGTGGAGGCTGGGTTGATGGATTTCCTGCTCTTTGGAAGCCTGATTTCGGCGGTGGACCCCGTTGCTGTGCTGGCTGTGTTTGAAGAGGTTCACGTTAACGAGACCCTGTTTATCATTGTATTTGGAGAGTCGCTGCTGAATGACGCCGTCACTGTGGTAGGTGCATTTAGTATAGTCGCCAGTTTCTAGCATTTCATTAACGTGCTGAAACAATGAACCCTCTGATGTTCCATCAGCAGTTGCTTAAATGAATATTTTATGTTTTGGGGAAAAAATCCAACTGTAACAGTGTTATTGCCGAGAATGTCTCTGCAAAGATAAAGAATAAAGCAAAAATAGGCTATCCCCACGATTATTGTGTTAAAGCAGACCAACACTGGTGCTGGCGCCAGTGCAATAAGAAAGGCTGGGGGGCATCCAGAATGCTGGAGCCCCCTGCACATAAACTCCTGCATTCATGATGCCCCCCCCACACCTGTCATATTGCAGCGGTGCCAACACCCGAGCCGCGAGGTGGTTCACTTTAAGGGACAGTGCAGGCAATGGCAATTATAAGGCACATTTTAAGTAATGTCATGGGTAAAAAGAAAGAAGGAGCACACTTTGGAATGAACAAAGGGGGGTGGGAGCAGCTCAATCACTATTTATACAAAATTATCAACATTATTATTCAGGGCCTGGGAACTAATTTACCGCCCAGTTTAACCCTCTCATCAACTAAATATCAAGCAGCAAACATGTCTAGCTATGTGGAAAGACAGAGATTTGGTTGCATATATCTGCAGATACATGTGGAAGCCACACTGCCCCGGCAAGGCACTCTGTGTTTAGTGTGGTCCCTACTCTTAATTCTGAGTCCCCAAAGTTGGGACATGCAATGCAGACAAATATCTGAAAGCTACTCACCTGGGAAGCTGCCAGCCTCCCTTTAGAACACTTCACAGGGAGAAATACATATTGACTGAATTCCTCCCTGCTTGTGCTCATGGCAATTCAAATGAACAAAGGGGGGTGGGAGCAGCTCAATCACTATTTATACAAAATTATCACTAACTAATTTACCGCCCAGTTTAACCCTCTCATCAACTAAATATCAAGCAACAAACATGTCTAGCTATGTGGAAAGACATAGATTTGGTTGCATATATCTGCAGATACATTTGTTGCTTGATATTTAGTTGATGAGAGGGTTAAACTGGGCGGTAAATTAGTTCCCAGGCCCTGAATAATAATGTTGATAATTTTGTATAAATAGTGATTGAATTGCCATGAGCACAAGCAGGGAGGGATTCAGCCAATATGGATTTCTCCCTGTGAAGTGTTCTAAAGGGAGGCTGGCAGCTTCCCAGGTGAGTAGCTCTCAGATATTTGTCTGCATTGCATGTCCCAACTTTGGGGATTCAGAATTAAGAGTAGGGACCACACTAAACACAGAGTGCCTTGCCGGGGCACTCTTCATTACAGGCAGATTATAGGCTTGGTTACAAACTAGAATTATTTTATTTTTATAGTGTCTGTCTTCATCTCTAGCTATTTAAAGAGGAACTCTGGCTAGTTCCTCTGACTCATGCAGGACAGTGGCATTATGATTAGAGTGACTGGCTGTGCATCCTCCTACTTACTGTATATTCTAAGTATAGAGCACGTCCTGCTCCAGAGATAATTCCTTACGTTTGGGTAATACATCCACAAGATGGCGCTGGACTGCAGAGACCGCAAAAAAGTGGCTTCTCCCGGCCCCTTATATTCCAGGGACCTCCCACAAATTCCCCAGTTCTTCTCTGCAGTCGGCGCTGCAAAGGCAAGAAGATGGCTCTCTCTACTCGCAGGTGAGCGGGGCTATTAGCCTGCGGCACTGTAGGACTATTCCCACCCGTTCCTCTTTTTTCTGCCTCCCAGCTTTGGCTGCACTGGTAGGGTGACGGTAGGCAGCACCGCTGTCAGGTGCTTAAGGAGCACTGCTCCGACCGCAATCCCCCACCAAAGGGTAGGCGGTATAGGCCCATGGTGAGCCTTATGAGATGCCCCTCCCGCGCTATCGCCCCTCGCCCCCTGTCCATCGGTGGGCTCCTGTTATATTTCTCGGGGGGGGGGGGGTGTATGTGTATTCTTCACTCCTTGGGATTGTATTCCGTGGTATGCTTTGGCTTTGTGTGTGTTGGTTGCACTGGTTGCTTTTTAAAAAATGCTGCCGCCACGAGCACTTGTACGGCATTCCGCGGTCGGTGGCGACTTTACCTCAGGCGCTGCTGCGGCATCATTGGCTTGGCATAGTCACGTGGGCGCCTTCGCGCTCTTTGGGGGGGCGGGCCTTGTTGATGGCTCGTTCTGCATCGCTGTCTCCGCGGCCCGCCCCTCGAGGTATCTGCAGGCGCCATTTTGCTCTCCTCGTGCTGCGTGGCTGACGTCAGGATAATGTGCTTGGGGTTCCTTCGGGACAATCCCGGCTGTGTGTGGCGTGTGGGGTGTCCCCTACAGGTGATGAAAATGTGCGGGTTTGTATGCCCTGTGTCCAGCAGGCGCTTGCGGTGCAATCTGGGTTACCAGTGGCTGGGCCTGTGCCCCGTATGGCTTCGCCTACTCCCCCACGCTTACATCTGACTCCCAGTGAGGTGCATACCAGTGGGGAATCTCAGCCTGATTTGTCTACCAGGGTGGCTAACGTTGAGAAGCTGATTGCTGGCTCTGCGGCGCATAAGGCCTCGGCTAAGAGGCGGCATCTGGCACCTGGCATTACCCTTTTTCCTATGGAGGCTGAGGAATTTTTTGACCTGGCCGTCTATACCCCCCCTGGAAGAGGGGGAATTGTTTTCTGATTCAGAATCATCTGATGAGCAGCCTAAGGGTTATGCTGATTCTGGCTCTGACCCATGGGCTCCAGATGACACTGACAGGCTTTTGGCTCACATTTTTTAAGTACTTTCCATCTATCTTCCTGCCGCGGCTCCTCGGCAGCAGGGGGAGTTGGTTCACACTGCTAAGCCACGTTTGGAGTTTCCTGAGCAAACTCACTTTAATAATCTCGTGCTCAAAGAGTGGGAGCGACCTAGCAGGCTCCCTGGGGTGCCTAAGAGTTGGGATAGGAGGTATCCCTCTCCTGCTGAAGTGGTTAAGCGTTGGTTGTCCCCTCCCGAAGTGGATGCACCAATTCTGGGTTTGTCCAACACTTCTGTTATGCATTCCCCTGACTCTACTACCCTGAAGGATGGTGAGGACCGGTGCATTGATCAGCTGGATTCCCATGCCTTTGCCTGTGTGGGGTCCACGCTGCGTCCTGTTTGTGCCTCTGCCATTACAGCTGTGGCTATTAGGACTCAAAAGTATTTTAGATGGGGCTCCTGATGATGCTGCTAGTGAAGAGTATAGAGCCCTTCTTCGTTGTGAGGTATTTGTTGCATATGTCCTCTCTGCCTTGGATGATACCATTAGAATGTGTGGCAGGGCTTCTGCCTTAGCGGTGGCTATACGCCGCTCGGTTTGGCTGCGCCAGTGGGCAGCTGACAATGCTACCAAGAAGGCTCTCACTGGGTTCCCCTTTAAAGGACTGCGTCTATTTGGGGATCGCCTGGACCTGTTTGCTAAGGGAGGCAAGTTACCCCAGCGCAAGAGACAGTCTCGGCCCCTATCGGGGTTCAGGTTCCTTTCTTCCCTCCTACCGTGGGCCCAGAATAGGAAGGGGAGCTTCATTTGCAGGGGCCCGGGGAGATTTCTGGGGAAGGGGCAGAGGGCGTGTCCGCCCTGGCCCCTCCTGGGGTTCCAAGTCTAAGTCTTCCCCCAAGCCCCCTCAGGCATGAAGGGGCGCCCTCACCCATCCGGGTGGGGGGACGGCTTTGGCTCTTTGCTCAGGTCTGGAGGCGTCATGTCTCAGACCGGTGGATTCAGGAGGTAGTGTCCTCCGGTTACAAGATAGAGTTGGCAGCCTGGCCGCCCCCAAGATTCATCAGATCCCGGATGCCTCAAGACCCCCTGTCAGCTCAGGGCCTGTTGCTTGCTGTGCAGAATCTACTGGAGCTGGGGGTCATCTGCCAGGTGCCCTTAAGGGAAAGGGGCAAGGGCTATTATTCCAACCTTTTCACCATTCCCAAAAGAGATGGGCCTGTCAGACCCATCCTGGACTTAAAGCTTCTCAACAAGTTTGTCAGATCCAGGCGCTTTTGCATGGAGACTCTGCGCTCAGCTGTAAGTTCGCTGTGCCCAGGGGACTTCATGACCTCTGTGAACATCAAGGATGCTTACCTCCATATTCCAGTCTTTCCAGGTCATCAGAGATTCCTCAGGTTCGTGGCATTGCCCTTCGGTCTCACTTCGGCTCCCAGGGTATTCACCAAGGTGCAGGCGTGCGTTATGGCTCTGCTGAGAGCTCAGGGCATTCGCATTCTTCCCTATTTGGACGACATTCTTATCACTTCTCCATCCTTCCAACAGGCAGAGCTGGATACTCAGCGGGTAGTGACCACACTGGAGTCATTCGGCTGGGTGATAAACCACTCCAAATCTTCCCTGTCTCTTTGGTGAAGCTATTTCTGGGCATGAATCTGGATACAGCTCTGACCAGGATCTTTCTTCCTCAGCAGAAGGTGGAGAGTCTGCAAGCGCAAGCTCAGCACCTTCTGTCCTGTCCTCATCCTTCCATCAGGCAGGGAATGCAGCTGGTGGGCCTGATGGTGTCCTGCTTCGAGGCGGTTCCTTATGCTCAGTTTCACATGAGGCCTCTTCAACTCCACCTCTTGTCTGTATGGGACAGGGACCCTGGGTCCCTGGATCAGGTTTTGGTTCTGTCCCCCCTAGCCAGGCGGTCCCTCTCGTGGTGGCTGGACTCAAGGAACCTGCTGGTGGGCAGATTCTTTCTGGCCCCTTGCTGGGAGACAGTCACCATGGATGCCAGTCTGACTGGTTGGGGGGGCTTCTGGAGATCCCTAACATTCCAGGGGCAGTGGGGCCCTCAGGAAGCCCACACCCCTATCAACATTCTGGAACTGAGGACGATCAGGTTGGTTCTAGCTCGCTTGACCCCACACCCTCGGGGTTGGGCTGTTCAGGTACGCTCGGACAACCAGACGGCAGTTGCCTACATCAATCATCAGGGAGGGACCTGGAGCAAGAGGGCCCTCAAGGAAGTGTCTCTGATCCTGTCCTGGGCAGAGGACAATGTTCCCTGCATCTCAGCTGTGTACATTCCGGGGTGGAGAATCTGGAGGCAGACTCTCTGAGCAGGGGGACTTCTCGCCTGGGGGAATGGTCCCTCAGCAACAGGGTGTTTCGCTCTCTGTGTCACCGTTGGGGTCAGCCAGATGTGGATCTGTTTGCGTCCTGTCGCATTCACAAGCTTCCAGTCTTTGTGTCCCTCTGGCCTTAGCCATGGATGCTCTGACAATGCCCTGGCAGGGTTTTCAGCTACCCTGTATGTCTTTCCCCCGTTTCCCCTGTTGGGCAGGGTTCTGCGCAAGATAGCTCAGGAAGGGGTGTCAGCAATCCTGGTGGCCCCCCGTTGGCCAAGAAGAGTGTGGTTCGCAGACATTGTGCAGCTGGCGGTAGATCAGTACGCCCTGCCCAAGTATCCAGACCTGCTCACTCAGGGGCGGCTACGCTACCCCAATTTACAAACGCTGGCTTTAACGGCCTGGCTGCTGAAACCTCCATCTTAATGGAAAAGGGGGCTGCCTGCCTCTGTTGTTGATCAGGGCTAGGAAAAAATCCTCTTCTTCCATCTACTATAGGGTTTGGGGTACCTACATTGACTGGTGTGAGGCTAAATCTCTTCCCTGTCGTGTGTTTTCTATTCCTAGGATTCTGCAATTTCTCCCACATAGTTTGGATCTGGGGCTTTAACTCAGTACTCTGAAAGGTCATGTTTCTGCCTTGGCTATTTTCTTTCAGAGATCTTTTGCTCAGCATCATCTGGTCAAGACTTTTTTCCAGGGGGTTACTCATGTGCGCCCCCCACGTAAGCCTATGTTACCAATCTGGGACTTGAACTTGGTCCTATCTGCCTTGCAGGGGTCTCATTTTGAGCCTGTGCATGAGGCTGCTTTGCCCATTCTTACTCTTAAGGTAGTCTTTTTGGTGGCTATCACTTCTGTTAGGCGTGTTTCTGAGTTGGCGGTGCTTTCCATCAAGCCCCCTTACTTTGAGAGACACCAGGACAAGGTGGTGTTTCGCTTTAAACCAGATTTTCTGCCTAAAGTTGTGTCTGCTTTTCATCTCAATCAGGACATTGTTCTGCCTTCTCTGTGCCCTAATCCTAGTAACCCTAAGGAGAGGGCTCTACATTCCTTGGATGTGGTTAGGAACCTGAAGTTTTATTTGGTGGCTACTGCACCCTTCAGAAAGACTGACTTTTTTCTTTTTGTGGTCCCTTCGGGAAGACATTTTGTGGTCCCTTCGGGTCCTAAGAAGGGTCTGGCTCCAGCTAAATCTACCATCAGCAAGTGGATCCGTCAGGCTGTGATTCAGGCCTATTCTGCTAAAGGGAAGTATCCTCCCTTCCGTCTTACGGCTCATTCCACTCGTGCTCTTGGTGCCTCTTGGGCCTTTCAGCACCAGGCTTCTGTTGAACAAGTTTGCAAGGCCGCTACTTGGTCTTCTGTTCATACTTTTTCTAAGTTTTACAAGGTTGATGTTCGGGCTTCAGCTAATGCTGCTTTTGGCCACAAAGTTCTGCAGGCGGCAGTGATTTAATCTGCATATTATTGCTTTTGGGGATCCCACCCTACCTTACGGACACTGCTATTGGATGTCCCAAACGTAAGGAATTATCTCTGGAGCAGGACTTGCTGTATACTTAGAATAATACAATTCTGTGATTACTCACCTGTAGAATTGGTATTGTACGTATACAGCACGTCCTGCTCCACCCCGCCCTTGTTTTCATTATTCTTAGTACCTCTGTATGGTGGTTGTTATCATGGTTAAAATTGTTTTATTATGGTTGTTATTCTCCCGGCTTCTTGCTAACTGCTTGTCATTACTGGGGAATTTGTGGGAGGTACCTGGAATATAAGGGGCCGGGAGGAGCCACTTTTTTGCTGTCTCTGCAGTCCAGCGCCATCTTGTGGATGTATTACCCAAACGTAAGGAATTATCTCTGGAGCAGGACGTTCTGTATATGTATAATACCAATTCTACAGGTGAGTAATCACAGAATTGTATTTTTTCGCCCTATAAGACGCACCTATTTTCCCCAAAAGTGGGGGAAAATGTCCATGCGTCTTAACAGGCGAATTAAAAAAAAAAACGTACATTCCGACGATCCCCCGCAGCCTTGGTAGTCGCAGCTGCCCGCCTCCTCCTCCTTCATCTGGTTCCGGCCCCTGGGTAGGGCGTGGCCTGTGACGCTGATAGGGGTCACAGGCCACGCCCACCCAGAAGCTGGAACCGGCTGACTGCCGCTTCCATGGCCACAGCTCCCTGCCGCCTCCTACAGAGCAGTCAGCCGCAAGTTCACAGCGAGCCGATATTTGCCAGGGGTGGGCGTGGCCTGTGTCTCCATGCCCACCCTGGGCCGATATTGCTCACTGTGAACTTGCGACTGACTGCCGCTCCCTGCCACCTCACACTGCCTGTATGGGGGATGCCTGCACACTGCCTGTATGTGGGATGCCCGCACACTGTCTGTATGTGGGATGCCCGCACACTGCCTGTATTGGGGATGCCTGCACACTGCCTGTATTGGGGATGCCTGCACACTGCCTGTATGGGGGATGCCTGCACACTGCCTGTATGTGGGATGCCCACACACTGTCTGTATGTGGGATGCCCGCACACTGCCTGTATTGGGGATGCCTGCACACTGCCTGTATTGGAGATGCCAGCACACTGCCTGTATTGGGGATGTCAGCACACTGTCTGTATGTGGGATGCCCGCACACTGCCTGTATTGGGGATGCCTGCACACTGCCTGTATTGGGGATGCCAGCACACTGCCTGTATGTGGGATGCCCGCACACTGCCTGTATTGGGGATGCCTGCACACTGCCTGTATTGGGGATGCCAGCACACTGCCTGTATTGGGGATGCCTGCACACTGTCTGTATGTGGGATGCCCGCACACTGCCTGTATTGGGGATGCCTGCACACTGCCTGTATTGGGGATGCCAGCACACTGCCTGTATTGGGGATGCCTGCACACTGTCTGTATGTGGGATGCCCGCACACTGCCTGTATTGGGGATGCCTGCACACTGCCTGTATTGGGGATGCCAGCACACTGCCTGTATTGGGGATGCCAGCACACTGCCTGTATTGGGGATGCCTGCACACTGCCTGTATTGGGGATGCCAGCACACTGCCTGTATTGGGGATGCCTGCACACTGTCTGTATGTGGGATGCCCGCACACTGTCTGTATGTGGGATGCCCGCACCCTGTCTGTATGTGGGATGCCTGCACACTGCCTGTATTGAGGATGCCTGCACACTGCCTGTATGTGGGATGCCCGCACACTGCCTGTATGTGGGATGCCTGCACACTGCCTGTATTGGGGATGCCTGCACACTGTCTGTATGTGGGATGCCCGCACACTGCCTGTATTGGGGATGCCTGCACACTGCCTGTATGTGGGATGCCCGCACACTGTCTGTATGTGGGATGCCCGCACACTGTCTGTATGTGGGATGCCCGCACACTGTCTGTATGTGGGATGCCCGCACACTGTCTGTATTGGGGATGCCTGCACACTGTCTGTATTGGGGATGCCCAAACATTGCCTGTATTTGGGATGTAGTGAAACCTATGGTACCTCTTACAGCTGCTGTTCATTTGACCTCCAACAGCGATCAGATTTGTCACGCCAACAACAGTGGTGTGCAAGCTTGCTGGGCAAACCTGATAAGCTGCTGGTGGTCACGTGGGTCAGCTTCCCTACGAGGCATCACAGAAGCAAGACGTGTAGGCTGACTTATTTGGGTTTCCCAACAGGGGGATTTACAGTGGTGCAGTTAGAGGTACTTCAGTCTGGGGTTGCCTTTTTAACCCTTTAAGTGCCAGCCTACCTAGTGATTTTTCACCCTCTCATTTTTGATTATTTTGCGCTATACATGTTCAATGATTTTTAAAGGGATTTCCAAGTATTTCCCAGGAAAATGTCAGTGCGTCTTATTGGGTGAATGCAAAAAAAAGAAAGATTTACGTTCCCAGCTCCCACGCCTCAGCAGCTGTCTCCCGTCGACATAAAAACACACACACATTACCGGCCAGGAGGCAGCAGAACCAGGTAATGTGTGTGTCTATGGGAGACGGCTGTGTGGGAGCTGGGGGGATGTAAAAAGAAAAAAATAAGTTCAATCTGAAAAAAGTCCCCAGAACATAACAGTACCCAACATACATAGGTCCTGTCAAGGGAAGAGTTGCCAAACACTCCAACTTGAGCCATTTAAGGATCATTTTACTTAAAAATTTCAGATCTGTAGACAAGATGCGCACCTTGTGCTTTTCACGCAAAACAACCCTTTACATTTGAAATACCCCCTACAAAGCATTAGGGTTGTTAGGCGTACCAGTGCTTGTTGTACAGGGCTCATCTTTCTGGTAATCCAAAGATTATTTTGGTTGCACAGAGTTTCCCTAAAAAAATTATAAAAAAGCAGAATAAAAATACACATTTTTCTAAAATGTCAAAATTCAAACAAGAAAAAACAAGCTAAATCCTCAGAACAGAACAATACCCAACATGCATAGGTACTTTTGACTGTCGGCCTACTTGAGATTTTGTCACCTTCTGTTGTCAGGTCATTTTTCAACATTTTGCTCTATGTTTAACTGATTTTTTTGCAGGAATTTCCAGGGTATAAGTTGTTTTCTGGCAGAATTTGGGCATGAGATTGTTTGTCATTTTTCCAATTTTTGTGAGTGAAAATGAAAACACTATGGCACGTGAAAGCCCCATTTCTCTCTATTTCAGCTGTACCACATATGCATCAGTAGCCTTCTGTTTATGCCCAGGACACCCCAAAACAACTACTATCCACACTATAAAGGGTCACATTTTAAAAAAATGGGCGTGGGGTTCCCCTCCCCAGGGGGGATCCCAGGTTTTTTTCTTTATTTTTGAGGGTTGAACCCCTCTTCCCCATAAAACCAGCACGGGCAGCAGCTATGTGAGGCCTATAGACCAGGATGCGGAGGCTAGCTTTGGTAGCCCCCGGGCCTAATGGCTACAAGCCCGCATAGCCTATATGGGCTGCGGGCTCTTCTGCCTCCCCACCCCAGGCTTTAGGAAGGCAGGTAATGGGGCCGGGGGTTAATGGCCAGTCACTCGCTTGGTACAGGTGACTTGCCAGCCCCCCCAAGCCTTGTGAACTGGTATTGGGGGGGTTAAAAATTACTTGGGGTCCCCCCTTCCTAGCATGACCAGCCCGGCACCAGCTAATGGGGCTTTGTAGACCAGGGCACTTGAGGCCCTCTGCCCACTTCGGCTTCTCTTAGCCAACTAGAGGTCTCCTTCTATCCTCAGCCCAGTACACTAATACAGCCTGTGTTCCTTTTTTTTTTTACTAAAGCCTTTGCCCAATATTTATAACAACAGGAACCAGATGTAGTCGGCCATATTGCTCCCTGGCCTAGCAGCCCTACCCCCTGGTGCTGTTCAGCGATGATAGATTCAGTTAAACACAGCTCAGCTTTGGGATTTAGCCTTATCAGTTATAATAACTTTTATAAATCTAATAGCTCTTCAACTTGACTGCCGTTATGTGACCGTTTGGATTGCAGCTAAATGAATTAACATATGGCTGCCATTCATCGTCATTCTGCTTCCTGTTAGTGTTTTTACGAATATTGGGCAAAGGCTTTAGTAAAAAAAAAAAAAAAAAAAAAAAACACAAGCTGTTTTGGGGCACTGGGACAGGGATAGAAGCTATCAACATAAACTTCCTTCCTGGGTATAGGATCAATTATGGCACACTGTTAGAACCTATAAATGCTACTTTTCAGATAATTTCTTAATAAAGCATAATAAAGATTTTATATATGCACTGAAAACATGATGACTGATATGAGCTGGGGTCTGCATGAAAAAGGGCTAAAGCCAACCCGCCCCCCCCCCCCCCCCAGCAATATATATGTTGAACTTACTTTCTCCTATTTTCCCTTAGCAATGCATCATGCATCACAACTGACCACATCCATTCTCCACCTTCCATTTTTACAGATAGAGGTACTGGTAGTAGGCCAAGTGAGTCACATCTTTCATGTCTAGCAACAGCTCCATGAAGAGTTCGATACAGCTATGGCACACATACTTTTTTGTGACTACATTATGACACCCACCGGCTCTAAGTGTGCATGCTCGTTGGGTGTGTGCACATGCACTTTGGAAGTGTGTGCATGTGCTTTTGGGAGTGTACACATGCACTTTGGGAGTGCGCACATGCACCTTGGCAGGGCATGCATGTGCGAGCTTGGGAGTACACGCAAACTTGTTTGGGAGTGTGCACATGCACTTTGGGAGTGTGTGCAAGCACATTGAAAGTCTAAGCATGTGCTTTTGGAATTGCACACATGCACTTTCGGAATGCAAACTTGTTTGGGAATGTGCACACTTTGGAAGTGCACACGTGCCTGTTTGTGTGTGCGTTTGAGAGTGCACGCAAACACATTTGGAAGTGTGCACATAAACTTTGGGAGTGTGCACATGGACAGTTGGGAGTCCAGCATAGAAACCGAAGGTGGGTAATAGAAAATAAACGAGTGGGTTCTAAATTCCCCTGGTACCCCTGCCTATAGGTACCTGTAACAAGCATAGAAACCGAAGGTGGGGAGAATGAACACCGTGAGAAGCATATGCCATCAAAAATATGTTTTTTAATGCTCACAAAAGGTGGATAAGTAAATCAGTGCATAATATATACAGTGTACACAATACAGAGTTCTACAGCACAGCAAAAGTAGCCTATAATAAGGCATAGGGATGCAGAATTTTACCTGTAATGCTGCATCCCTATGCCTTATTATAGGCTACTTTTGCTGTGCTGTAGAACTCTGTATTGTGTACACTGTATATATTATGCACGGATTTACTTATCCACCTTTTGTGAGCATTAAAAAACATATTTTTGATGGCATATGCTTCTCATGGTGTTCATTCTCCCCACCTTCGGTTTCTATGCTTGTTACAGGTACCTATAGGGAGGGGTACCAGGGGAATTTAGAACCCACTCGTTTATTTTCTATTACTACCAGACTTTGCTTTATAAGATATACTATCTTTAACAGAGTGCTACAACCATTTTGTAATAACCAGTTGGGAGTCCACTCACATGTGCGTTTGGGAGTGCACGCATGCACTTTGGGAGTGTGTGCATGTGCGTTTGGGAGTGTGTTCATGTGTTTGGGAGTGCATGCATGTGCATGTGTTTGGAAGTGCGGGGGTGCATGTATGTCTTTGGGAGAGCATGCATGTGTTTGGGAGTGTGCGTCTAGACGTCCAATGTCGCCAAGAAAAAGGGAGAGAGGGAGAAAGCACAGCCAGGGTGTCTGAAGCAGGATCTAGATATTTTACAAACCCCGCCCATTACGGTGATTATTTTATAGCATCATAGCTCCATGGGCCACACCCACTTTCTTCAGAGGAGAAATCATATGGTGAAACTGTAAACCTCGATATCTCAGCCATTTCTTCTTCAATTTAAAAACTGAAAACATTTTAGGACAGTGCCAAATGTAGCCCAACGCAATAGTGTAACAATTGTCTTTGCCTTTAAAGTGGACCAACACCCAGGATTTTGACTATCCTGGGTCTTGGTCCACTTCGGTGGGGCACCTCCGATCGGGGTGCCCCGCTGTGTGAAACCCCCCCAAACACCCGGAAAACTCACCTCTCCCCGCTCCCAGCGCCGACGGACAAGCGATTTGACAGTGGCTCCTCCGCCGCCGCCTCCCGCGCGTCCCTCTTGACGCGCGCGCCCCCGCGCCGGCCATTCACAGACGGCCGGCGCGGGGGCGCGCACGCCTAGAGGGGCGCGAGGGAGGCGGCGGCGGAGGAGCCACGGAAACTAAGGTAAGGGGGTTTGGGGGTTTTGGGGGGGTTTCACCCCGCGGGACATCCCGATCTCGGATGTCCCGCGGGGAGGGAGGTGATCGGCCCGGGAATCTTATAGATCATTTAGAATCATTTTCTTCTAACTAACATGTTTTAAACCGGACCTTCAGCATGATTTATTGAAAAGCCTAAACCCTTAAAAAACAATTCCCCAGGATCTAAAGTTAATATATTTTAAGTTTTTAGTCACTTACTTTTTCCCTAAATCCAGTCCAGGTTGTCCCAATATCCTTACAGATGGGTGTTCGCCCCTAGGGGGCGCTCGACTGCAAGATCGTTGGCACTCTCTCTCAGATAATGGCAGCAGAGCGGGGCCACCTAGCCCGTCGGCCGTTGCGGACCCTATTTCCATGGATCCCTCCTGACCCACTCCTGCCTCCCAGCCTCTGGCTGCTACGGGATTCGTGACAGTAGGGTGAACGCCGGGGTCTGTTGGCGTTCGGCAGAGCTTAGGCTCTGGGCCAGAGACCTTATACTAAAAGGTAGCCCAGCCACAGGCTTATGGTGAGCCTGAGGGGGAACCACTAGATATATATAAATGTTGTATGTATCCCTCTCTGCCCACAAGCTTTACTGTATGGACTCTTTGTGCTTCCCAACTTGGCTCCTCGCTGGCTCAGCGAGGAGCGCTCTGGTCTCTCGCTCACCTCCCTGGCTCCCTCATCGGTTGTCTGGATGCGGGGCCGCTGTGCCTGCTTGTGCGGCGCTGTCTGTGACGGTGGGGGGAGAGAAATGCGCCTGCCACTGTTGGTGTGGAGGACCTCGGGCGCCCGCGCCGCCATTTTAGTGGCCTTAAGAAGTACTGAAGGGGCGGGCGTCTTCTCGGACGCGCCGCGGAGGGGGCGGAGCGCCCCCCGAGGATCCTTCTCGAAGGCTGGGCCTGCCGTGCTGTTGCTGGGGGCCTGGCTGGACGCTGCGGAGTCTGTGGCTGCGTTCCTGCTGCTTCTGCTGTGGGATCACGCTGGTGCTTCTGGCTGCGGATGCTGTCTGTACCTCTGTCTGTATCGTGAGTCCCTCTCTTTATTTTGACTGCATTTATTGTTTATTGCATTATGCCTACTCTGATCATGGTCCCTTCTCCTGTATAGGTCATGGGCTTGAGGTTGAGGGTTGTGGTTCCTCCCGGTCCCCCTTTTTAATAAGAGGGATCGTGTTATAGGCTTGGGCCATTAGAGTCTTGTAGCCTTATTGACTTTGACTTTTTTAAATCACCATAATGGAGGCATCAGGGGATAGTGAGCTGGGGGCCCCATTTGAGCAGGACAGGCTCTGCCCCTTGTGTAGTAGGATCCTCTGTGGTCACGTCTCGGATCGGTGGATTCAGGAGGTAGTGTCCTCCGGTTACAAGATAGAGCTGGCAGACAGGCCGCCCACAAAATTCCTCCGTTCAAGGATATCCCAAAATCCGCTAAAGGCCCAAGCATTGAGAGCAGCTGTGCAACACCTCCTGCGAATAGGTGTGATTTGCCCTGTACCTCGGCAGGAACAGGGTCAGGGATTTTACTCCAACCTGTTCACGGTTCCCAAGAAGGATGGAACACTAAGATCAATCCTGGACCTGAAAGGTCTCAAAAGGTTTGTAAGAGTCAGACACTTCCGCATGGAAACGTTACGGTCGGCGGTGAGATCTCTTCGGCCCAGCGACTTCATGACCACGGTGGACATCAGGGATGCTTATCTGCACATCCCGATTTTCCAGGGACATCAGAAGTTCCTGAGGTTTGCTCTGGAGGATCAGCATTACCAGTTTGTAGCACTTCCATTTGGGATATCTTCAGCCCCCCGTGTGTTCACCAAAGTGCTGGCGGGCTTCATGGCTATCCTGCGGAGCCAGGGAATTCGTGTGGTACCCTATCTGGACGACTTGCTGATTGTGGCCCGGTCCCTTCAGCAGGCCGAGAGCGATACTCGGATGGTGTTGTCAACCCTGGAGGCTTTCGGCTGGGTAATCAATTACCCCAAGTCCTTTGTCACTCCCTCAACAGTGAGATCCTTCCTGGGAATGACAATAGACTCCGCTCAGGTCAAGGTTTTCCTGCCACAGCAGAAGGTTTTGGGTCTCCAGACGCAGGTGCAGGCCTTGCTGTCTTATCAGCAGTCGTCTGTACGTCTGGGGATGAGATTGGTGGGCCTAATGGTGTCCTGCTTCGAGGCAGTGCCCTTCACCCAATTCCACATGAGACCTCTTCAGTTGAACCTGCTGACAGGCTGGTATCTGACTCCTCATTGGGAGATAGTTACCACGGATGCCAGTCTGACAGGCTGGGGAGGCGTTTGGCAGACCCAGAAGATCCAGGGTCAGTGGGGTCCGCAGGAGAACTGCTTATCCATAAATCTCTTGGAGCTGAGAGCGATCCGGTTGGTGCTTCTACGCTTGACTCCCCATTTAAGTGGTCGTGCGCTCCAGGTTTGCTCGGACAATCAGACGGCTGTTGCCTACATCAATCACCAGGGCGGGACTCGGAGCAAGAGAGCCCTCAAGGAGGTAACCCAGATTCTGACTTGGGCAGAGGATAATGTTCCCTGCATCTTGGCGGTTTACATTCCCGGGGTGGAAAACCAGGAGGCAGACTCCCTGTGCAGGAGCGCCTCGCGCCTGGGGGAATGGACCTTTCAAGCTCTGTGTCTCTGCTGGGGTCAGCAGGACGTGGACCTGTTTGCGTCCAGGCACAATCACAAGCCTCTCAAGAGATTCTCTGGCCATTGCCACAGATGCTCTGGCGATTCCTTGGACGGAGTTCTATATGCATTCCCTCCGTTTCCACTCCTGGGCAGAGTGCTGCGCAAAATAGCCCAGGAAGGGGTACCAACCATCTTGGTGGCTCCTCGCTGGCCGAGAAGGAATTGGTTTGCGGACATAGTTCAGATGTCAATAGATCACTACATCATGCCCGACAACCCAGGGCTTCTCACTCAGGGGTCACTGCGGCACCCCAATTTACAGACGCTGGCTTTGACGACCTGGCTATTGAAACCTCGATCCTGATGGAAAAGGGGTTATCGGCCACGGTTGTGCAGACAAAGGTTCAGGCAAGGAAGAAATCTTCTTCCATGATATACTACACGCTTGGTGCGAGACCAAGAGTCTCCCTTGCCGCAAATTTTATATACAGTACATATATATTCTGGAGTTTTTACAACACGGCTTAGACTTTGGTCTCTAGCTGAGCAGCCTCAAGGGTCAGGTCTCGGCTTTAGCCATCTTTTTCCAGAGATCCATTGCCAACCATAGGTTGATCAAGACTTTTTCCAGGGAGTCACCCATGTCCGGCCACCGCGTAAGTCAGTATTACCAGTGTGGGACTTGAATTTAGTACTTTCTGCTCTTCAGGGTCCTCCCTTCGAGCCATTGAGCGATGCTGCATTGTCTATTTTGACTCTCAAAGTGGTCTTTTTGGTAGCGATCACCTCGGTGCCTCGTGTATCAGAGCTGGCCGCGCTTTGTATGAAGCCTCCCTATTTTGAGCTGCAGGGATAAGGTGGTTTTTCGCTTTAAACCTGATTTTTTTGCCTAAGGTCTTTTCTCCCTTTCACCTTAATGAGGAAGTTGTCTTGAGTTCATTATGTCCTGTTGCCTGTTATGGTGATCAACCATTTTTATTTTCATAGGACATTGTTTTGTTCAAATTTTTTGCTTAGAGAGAGTACAAGCTGAAGCTATGTGAAGTAACATGGTTTCTTAGGCCTCCCGGCCTGTCCTCTTGTTGATTACTGCTTTTTAACCACTGGGAAATGATAGAGGGACACCTGCCTTTATAGGGGGCCGGGAGGAGCTACATCTTTGATCTTGCAGTCGAGCGCCCCCTAGCGGTGAACACCCATCTGTAAGGATATTGGGACGACCTGGACTGGATGTATCCAAAAACAATTCAACAGGTGAGTTTCACAGAATTGTATTATTATTCTTTCCCCCAATTGGGTTGCAACTCTGCTCAGGACTTTAGGACACGGACGCCGCCATCTTGACTCAGAAACATCACACTTACTGAGGCGAGGAGATTGGGCGGGTTATAGCTGTGCTTTGCTCAGACAGAGCAGAGCTGTGGTCAGGAAAAGGTCAGCAATCCCAGAATACATAGCAGAACAGTCAGACGGCACTTCCAGGTTGCAGGCTGCCTGATGTTCCATGATCCGCCGTCTTAAATGTTTAAAGGCTCATAACATGCAGTAGATGCAGGTAGGATGATTTTTAATGTGAGCAATCTGTATGTACAGGGTGTGGGAAACATATAAGATAGGCTCTTATTCAGAGTGAAGGTCCGGATTAATGTGGGCAATCTGTATGTACAGGGTGGGGGAAACATATAAGATAGACTCTTATTCAGGGTGAAGGTCCGGATTAATGTGAGCAATCTGTATGTACAGGGTGGGGGAAACATATAAGATAGGCTCTTATTCAGGGTGAAGGTCCGCTTTAACCTATTAAAGGTGCACTATCACGAAATTCTGTATTATTAAAAACCCATAACCATTGGCTATTGAGAGGAGGGGTCACTTATACACTCGAATAAACTGAATAAAACTCCTGCCAAGCTTATGGTTTTCTTCTCCTGGTAGGAATAAAATCCAGGGGTGACAGATTTAGTGTTTAAAGGGTGACAGAACCTGTCACCCGATTCCCTCTTCCTATAATATATATGTATAAGTGACCTCTTCTCCCTCCATCCAGCATATTTATATGAATTTTTATTATTGGCCCATTTTTTGGATGTTACTATGAGCTATTTGTGCATTTCCTCAAATGAGTGGAGCACAAGTTAGATTTTGGAGGCCATGCTGCCAGAACAGATGTTGTACAAAGCCAAAGCATGAGATACATAAGAAATTATGTGACCACTTAAAATTTTGACCCCCTAAGGCACAAGTGTCACAGTCCCTCCTGAAGGACCAGCTACGGGTCTTGTTTTGGAGCTCTGCACACAGACACACAGGTGAAGTTATCGGTGCTCAGACAGAGCTAGAGTCACTATGTGAAGATCTACAAGACATGACCTGTTGCTGGTCCTTGAGAAGGGATTTTGATACCCCTGCCCTAAGGTATACACCTTGGGGAAATTCTGTAATTTTTTTTTCTTTTGTAAACATGAAATTAGGTGGAAAAAAAATAAAGAATGTGTGTTTGTATACCACACAGTCTGCTCAGGAAGGGATTAAATCACCGTATATACTCGAGTATAAGCCGAGTTTTTAAGCCCACTTTTTGGGCTGAAAAAAGCCGCCTCGGCTTATACTCGAGTCCAGGGGCTGGAGGGTGAGGGGCGGCCGCTGCGGGTCCCTGCTGTACCCGCTGCTGCCGCCGCTCTCATGCATACAAACACTCACACACTGACCGGCGCCACCTTCAGTACTGCCTGTAGCCTCTCTTCACATCGGTCTGGGCGGGGCTTGTGCTGGATGGGCGTGAAGCAAAACAGGCAGTGTGGCAGCCACGCTTGCGGTGAGGTAATGGGCTGTAGGTAGGGGAGGCCTTTCGGCTCCGGTGTCTTCTCCGGTCCCTCAGCCTCCCGCCCCGTTCTCCCTCTGCTCGCCGTGACACCGTGTGCGGGAGCCGCGAGCTTATGAGTTGCTGAGCCTCCGCGGACATGTCGCAGAATACCATGGACAGGACAATAAAGGTGGGTGCGAGGCGCCATTGTGTGCCCGGCAGGTCCCTCACCTGGGGGATGGAGGCGGGTGTGTGTGCCAGAGACACATAGCTCAGTGTGCAGCCACTGTCAATGGGGGCATTTAGCTGTGGCTGCTCTTCTATTGCCCTGCTCGGTGACCTGTATGAGGGGCTGGAGGGTGAGGGGCGGCCGCTGCGGGTCCCTGCTGTACCCTCTGCCCCTCTGCAGGGTAACCTCGGCCAAACCCTGACCCCCGACACCTGAGCGGCGGCAGCAGCAGCAGGTACCCACAGTGTGTGTGTGTGTGTGTGTGTGTGTGTGTCTCTTTCTGTGTGTGTGTGTGTGTCTCTTTCTGTGTGTGTGTCTCTTTCTGTGTGTCAACTCCAATTCCAATTGAAAAAAGCCGCCTTGGCTTATACTTGAGTCAATAACTTGTTCCATTTTTTTGTGGTAAAATTGGGTGCCTCGGCTTATATGCGGGACGGCCTATACTCGAGTATATACGGTACTAATACAGCAGAAACAATTTATGCTATGCCTTATATAGTAACTATGAAGCCAGACTTTCTCTATGGAGGTATCTGAGGAAAGAAAGCGCTGTTCTAGAGGCACTAAATGGCTTATAATATTTATTTATTTAGCACTGGTATCTTTGATAGGCTGTCATAGGAATCAAAAGCCTGGGGACCACCTTGACTGGTTCCAGGTCTTTTCACAGTGATAACGGCTATATAGATAAAGTGGGATCACAGGAATCTGCAACACTGCTGGCTGGTGCATATATAAGAGAATCAGGCTGGTACTAGACAAAGGGTTGGTACCGGGATGTCTAGGAAAACAGTTCAGACTTTACCCTTCAGTTTAGACCACCCCCACCAATTTGGCATGCCCCACTCTGTGAGACTTCTAATTTTGGTGATCCCATGGTGCATGCATGGCTAGCTTTGCACGCTCGCTGAAGGTAAAAGAGGATACTGCGGGGGGGGGGGGGGCGGCTAAAGCCAGCCATTCTTTACTTAGCCATGCACCCTGAAGCATCACTGGCTACCTCTGTTGCGCTTGATTGCATCGGCAGCCATTTAAGTCTGCCGGCAAGGGGTATAGCAGTGATGCCCAGGCTGAGCCATGCATGCACTATGGGATCACCGGATCAAGGTGAGTATAGCAAAGTTCAGGGGGGGGGGATTTTAAACAAGGGACAGATAATTAGCCAGTGTCAGACTACCGGGTGTGAACCCTTATTGCAGAGACTAAGAACTGGCGATCGGGAAGCCTGGAATCTAAGGACCAACCTGGTTTTCACTAGAGCCTCTAAAGGTGAGGATAGGCTGGGCTGCAGGAAGGCCCCAGGTCAGGCAACCTAGGAGTGGGTTTTGCCAAGTTCTGGGTAGAAGACAGACCAGAGCTGGACTGGAAGCATGGAACAAGCTGAAGTTGTGGCCGGTAGAACAGGATCGAAGTCGTAAACAGGCCGAGGTCATGGGCAGGCAGAACAGGATCGAAGTCGTAAACAGGCCGAGGTCGTGGGCAGGCAGAACAGGATCGAAGTCGTAAACAGGCCGAGGTCGTGGGCAGGCAGAACAGGATCGAAGTCGTAAACAGGCCGAAGTCGTGGGCAGGCAGAACAGGATCGAAGTCGTAAACAGGCCGAGGTCGTGGGCAGGCAGAACAGGATCGAGGTCGTGGGCAGGCAGAACAGGATCGAAGTCGTAAACAGGCCGAGGTCGTGGGTAGGCAGAACAGGATCGAAGTCGTAAACAGGCCGAGGTCGTGGTCAGGCAGAACAGGATCAAAGTCGTAAACAGGCCGAGGTCGTGGGCAGGCAGAACAGGATCGAAGTCGTAAACAGGCCGAGGTTGTGGGCAGGCAGAACAGGATCGAAGTCGTAAACAGGCCGAGGTCGTGGTCAGGCAGAACAGGATCAAAGTCGTAAACAGGCCGAGGTCGTGGGCAGGCAGAACAGGATTAAAGTCGTAAACAGGCCGAGGTCGTGGGCAGGCAGAACAGGATCAAAGTCGTAAACAGGCCGAGGTCGTGGGCAGGCAGAACAGGATCGAAGTCGGCAGAGGTCGTCAGGAGAGCAGGAATATAGTCAGGAACAAGCTGGGTCGGTACACAGGAATGGAAGACTGGAACTCAGGAACAGGCAGGAGAAATGACCAACTGGCAATGGATTTCAGAGCTCACCAGTATTTAAAGGCCCCTGCGCATGCGCAAAAGCGAGCGCGTTTGCAATGCGCATGCATGTGCATAATCGCACATGCGCACAAATCCATTGAATCGTACGGTGCACAAATGCGCACTCTTATTTGGTCGCTTACTGGCCCTACTATGTCCAGTGCGAAAATGCAAGCGCACAGTGAACCTCTCCTAGGGAACCAGAGGAACAGTCCTGGTTCTATGACAGCCAGCCCTGGAGTTTTTTAGACTCTATGGTCAACCAACCTTTTTAGAAGAATCCCATCCACCACACCTCCAGTCCCTTACCCTGAGCAAATTTGGTTAGTTAGGAGAAGATATACTCACCTTGTTGAGTTGGAAGGGGATGAGTCTGCCAGGTCTCTTCTAAATAGTCTGGAGGGTCTCTTTAAAGATTCTTAGGAAGCTTAAATCAGACACGAGGCTCTGTATGATAGGGACTAGAAATTGCTGCACACTGTAGTGTATCATGTCTCATAATGGAGGTGGTGCAGCTGTTACTCATGTGCGCAGCCAGCTGCTGTCCATCATCAGATAAAAAAGGTGATGCAGGGCTCACCAAAGGAGGGAGGTTAGGTTAGTTTACTTTCCCTGTAATTCCCGGCCCTCCCTGAGCTGTGTTTGAACCTGGTTCTCAGGGACACGGGGAGGCCGATTCATTAACAGCGGCAGGTAGCGACAGTTGAGCGACTGTAGCGGCATTTTCAGAGCGCCCGCTAGTAGTTGCTGTGCTTGCCCGTTGTTCGGTAGTTGATAGCGACTCAGTCGGTTTGCCGTAATGTTGAATATTGGGTGAGGAGTCGCTATTTGACAGGTTCCGCGCTGTATGGGAGCGCATGATAGCGACTGGTCAGAGCGACCGGCTTCCACCATATTCATTAACAAATCACGCTCAAAAAATTCTCGCACTGTAAAATTCATGTTTAAACCCCAGAGCGCTGGCGGCGATGTGTTAAAAGTAGTTTTTTAACCCCCAAACCACCATATTTTTGGAAAACAAAAAAAACAAGTTTTTAAAATAATTTTGTAATATGAATACATTAATATCAGACCTGTAATATCAATTCTGTACATTTTTTTTTTTTTACCTTAAAAAAATTATTTAAAATGGCAGAAGTGGTCACAGAATTTTTCACATTTAAAAAAAGAAAAAAAAAATTAATAACAATTAATTATGAATATTTAAAGATTGTTCCATTGAAATGCATTGGAGAGCGCCAGGTAGCGAGAGGTCATACCTGTCGCTGTTCAAGGTCGGACGCTGGCGCTGTGGGCTGAGGCTGGAATAATGATGAATGAGTGGCTATCTGGCGCTATCTCAGTCGCTAAGCAGGATCGCCTTGATAAATGTGTGATTGTGGTGGGGAGCCGGCGTTCTCGTGGCGGGGCCCGTCATTACCGGCCGCTCACCAGTCGCTACCCGTCGCTATCCCTTGTTAAATAAGGGCCTCAATTAACCTTCACAGGGAGGCTAATCTAACCTACACTATACTTGAGTGTGTATAGAGACACATTCGATTGTATCTCCTGTGAGGCTCTAAGCTGTTATGAGAAATAAACTCTACACTAGCAGCTTTTCTTTTTTATAGCTGGCAATGGAAAAGTTAATGTCTGTCCTAATTATAATTTGGTTAATAACTCGCTGCCCTGCTGGCCTCATCCATTATGTATCGGCAGTGAGTGACATGCGGGCCCCGCTCTCTGTCATGTCGCTCTCTCTTGGCTGATTCATCTATAAGATCAGATGGTACAAGAGCCTCAAACCAACTGCTGCCATTATCCGCCAATGCTCTTATGACAAGTATTCCCAGTGTGCAACAGATGCACAGCACACTGTAACGCTCTATCCACCATGATTGCACACAAGAGCTTACCATTTAATTAGCACATTTCATGCATAGAATGGCTAGTTGGCACGGTGTGCTGTTATGTTATGTAGGATGAGAGTAGCAATATGCTGCTCTAACCCTGGCATTAATTGTCTTTACAAACCCACAGCAGCCAATCAGCTCTAGAGTCAACTTATATATGGGTTGAATTTTCTTCCTTAATAGCTGTCACCTTCCAGGGCTGTATTTGGTGTTCAGACTGCCCTAGACTCTTATAGTGCCTGTGTTGGAGGTACTGTGCAACAGCTTACAGCGTGTTACTGTATTCAATGTACATTTATATTGCTAGGTTAATGCAGTTTACAATTATGACAGTAGATGGCTGATGCATATATCTATGTGTAGTATTTGCTGTACATTCTCTGCATGTTGTTCTTTTTGCTGTCTATGTTATAAACCATGTAAGGTTAACTTAGAAATATAGAAACATAGAAGGTTGACGGCAGAAGGAGACCATGCGGTCCATCTAGTCTGCCCTTATGTGTATACTGTATGTTCTCTGTATCTTATGTATATACTGTATGTTCTCTGTATCTTATGTGTATACTGTATGTTCTCTTGATCTTATGTGTATACTGTATGTTCTCTTTATCTTATGTGTATACTGTATGTTCTCTGTATCTTATGTGTATACTGTATGTTCTCTGTATCTTATGTATATACTGTATGTTCTCTGTATCTTATGTGTATACTGTATGCTCTCTGTATCTTATGTGTATACTGTATGTTCTCTCTATCTTAGGATAGATGGAGGCTTATCCCAGGCATGTTTAAATTCAGTGACTGTTGATTTTTCAACTACCTCTGCTGGAAGTTTGTTCCAAGCATCTACTACTCTTTCTGTAAAATAATATTTTCTAACATTGCGCCTGATCTTCCCCCCGACTAGCTTCAGGTTGGGCCCCTTGTTCTATCATTAAGCTTCTTCTTAAAAACACTTTCCTCCTGAACCTTATTCAATCCTTTCACATATTTAAAGGTCTCCATCATGTCCCCCCTCTCCCTTATTTCCTCCAGACTGTACAAATTAAGTTCTTTAAGTCTCTCCTGATAAGTTTTAAGTTTAAGTCCTTCCACCATTTTTGTTGCCCGCCTTTGGACCCGTTCTATTTGAATAATGTCTTTTTGCAGGGGAGGTCTCCAGAACTGCACACAGTATTCTAGCTGTGGCCTCACCAGGGCTCTATACAGCGCCATCACAGCCTCCCTCTTCCTACTGGTGATGCCTCGAGCTATGCAGCCGAGCATCCTGCTTGCTTTTCCCACTGCCTGGCTACACTGTCCAATCATCTTGCAGCTATCAGTAATCAGTACCCCTAAATCTCTCTCCCCCGAGGTCCTGGCTAACACAGTGCTGCCCATACGGTGCTCAGAGCAGGGATTCCTTCTACCCAAGTGCAGGATTTTACATTTAGAGACATTAAACTCTAGTTTCCACAGTTTTGACCATCTATCCAGTAAAGCTAAATAATTTTCCATGTTGCAGACGCCTCCAGGAATATCCACCCTATTACTAACCTTTGTATCATCAGCAAACAGACAAACTTTTCCTACCAAGCCTTCTCCTATGTCATTTACAAATATATTAAAAAGAATGGGGCCCAGGACAGAGCCTTGTGGCACACCACTTGTGACTCGCCTTTGTTCAGATTGCACGCCATTTACAACAACGCTCTGATACCGATCCCTCAGCCAACTGGAAATCCACTGAACTATCCAGGGATTGAGTCCTACCTTCAATAACTTATCTATGAGCTCCTTATGTGGTACAGTGTCAAAGGCTTTGCTAAAATCCAGATAGGCGATATCCACAGCACCACCTTCATCTAACACTTTAGTGACATTGTCAAAGAAATCAATAAGATTGGTCTGACATGATCTGCCCTCAGTAAAGCCGGGCTGTTTTGGGTCCAATAGGTCATTAATTTTTAGATGGGAAATTATCTGTTTTTTTAAGAGTGTTTCCATTAATTTGACCACTATAGATGTTAAACTAACTGGCCTGTAATTACTGGCTTCTTCTCTACTCCCCTTTTTATGGATTGGCACGACATTGGCCATTCTCCAATCTTCTGGAACCTCACCTTCTCTTACTGCACTCAGTAAAGCCAGTTCCTGTTACACCACAAATATCTATTTGACCCCGCTGTACCCAGAACTCACACTCTGCAGGTTATGGGCCCAGAGACTGGATAAAGCCCAGTGACCAGGTGTGGCCCAGGCAGAGCAAAGTCCTGAACAGGAGATAGCGTGGCTGATGCGGAGATTGATATAAAGAAGATTCCATAGAGACATCTCCTATATACAAGTAGGACTACTCTTATATATAAAGGAGGGAGAATGGCCAGCAGCTCAAATCTTAAACTCTCAGTGGCCAAGCTGAACAGTGACAATTATCAGCTATGGAAGTTCAAAGTGTAAATTATATTATCCAGAGATGACTCGTGGGAGGTTATCACTACACAGAGGCCACAGGACAATAAGCAAGACTGGGACAGGAATAACAGACAGGCACTGGCCACCATAAGCTTACTAGTAGAAGACAAAAAGCTTAATCACATATGCAGTGAGAGTAGAGCGAAAGGCATGTGGGATGAGCTGAAAAGACTGCATGAGATATTGAGCTTAAACAGCAAATTATTTCTGCTGAGGAAACTACAAAATGAGGCTTAGCAGAGAGCAGGAGCATATAAGTGCCATGCTGAAAGTGATTGCACAACTCAGATTAGTTGGTGGGAATAAAACAGACAGTAACGCCGCAGCCATGTTATTGTGCAGCTTACCCAATACATACACTGCACTGATCAATGTGCTGGAGACAAGGCCTGAGACGGATTTGACTCTAGAATTTGTAAAGACCAGGCTCCTAGATCAATATCAATGAAGAAAGGAGCTTGCACATGACCATCACCAGAACAGGTCTTAAAGTGACTGGCAAGTCAAAAGTAAAAAAAAAAAAAAGGTAGCTTCCCTCTAATTTGGTGGCTCCAGCGCTGTCCTTCCTCTCCTGTGTGCCTCCTTAGTGAGGAAAATCACTGCCTCATTCTGGTTTCCTTCCCCACCCCGCTGATGTGGTCCATCAATCAACCTTCAGACGTCCTGAGTGGCTGCAGCTATGAAATCCCACCCTCTTCTCTGATCTCCTGCAGTATCTCTCCCCCTTTTATCTGATCACACTATGTGCTGGCAATAATAACTATGCACTTATTTTTTACTATGATATAGAGCAGTCTCGGGCACACAAATTAGAGACCACCAGTTGTGAATATGTAAAGCACACAGTGTATTTACATCACATCGCTGTTGCCACACCCACTGTTTCTCATCAGTGTTTCATCTCCTATGCTCTAATACTTTTTCAAATAATTTAGGAACTACAGGATCTTTTTGAAAACAGATTGAAGTTTGGGACAATGCAATGTGTACCCCGAGACAATGGGACAACAATCGGGCTTGCCTTTAGTATAACTTTAAAGCTACAGACACAAGGTTACACAGAAAGGAAACCAGGGTGTGCTTTAGATGCTGCAAACAGGGATACATAAAGAAAAACTGGTATATGGAAAGCAGAGCAAATGAGACGGCGTCCCTCTTATACTAAACGTAAGGTCAAAGCCACAATTTCTGATTCATGTGAAGGGAACTGGAATACCACGTTTAAAGTGACAGGCAGCCATACATTTCAAGGCTGGTGCACTGACTCCGGAGCAACCAGTCACATGACAAGTGATAGAAGCTTTTTCACAGAACTTGATCTGAATAAAAAAAAGTCTAGGTTACCTTGCAAATTGAAGTAAAATACATGCAGAGGGTTATGGGCATGGAACCCTGGTATGCCCCAATGATGCGGGACACAATTTAGCCATACCAGTAAAAGTTGTGCTTTCTATTCCTGATCTAGAAGGTGGACTGTTATCTGTGAACCATCTAGCAGCCAAAGGACTCCCTATAAAATTTCAAGGTGACAAGTGTTCTATCCTGGATGGCAATCAGATAATAGCAAGTGCCAAGCAGGATGATCATCTGTATCACCCCAGCTCAGGGAAGGAAAATGTGAGACTATGCACCCAGAAACACAATGTCTGTATGCACATGTGGCACAGGCGTTTAGTTCACAGACACCCAGAATGCATACAAGAACTACAAAAGAGGACTCTGACTATGGGTCTATGTGCTTGTTTATATGGGTGAACTCCCATTTTGTTCTGAGCAAGAAGGGGATGAGACAGAAATACTACAAACCCTAAGTTGCTTTGAGATTAAGGATCTTCAAGAGCAGGGACTTCTTGAGTCACTTTTTTTCCCTACGGAGAATATGACAGCAGGTATCTTTATCAAGCCCCTGACCACTGAAAGCCACCCAAGGTTTACAAAAAAGATATGTTTAACAAACTAAGCATCAGCTGTTGAGAAGGGGTGTTGGATAAACTGTTATCTGCATCTATATTGCTAGGTTAATGCAGTTATGACAGTAGATGGCGCTTTTACATATATCTACGCGTAGTCTCTGTTGTACACTCTCTACTGCATGTTGTGTTTCCTGTACATTGAGGTGATCTCTATTACTTCTTTTTCTTGTCTTGTAAGGTGAACTTCTCTTACTGCACTCGTGTTCCAGTAAAGCCATTTCCTTTTATACCACACATGTCTAACTGGATTTGACTCTGCTGCACCCAGCACTCACACTCTGCAACAGCCTGTGCCCCCTTTTGTTGAGTCAGGTTGCGGCTTACACCCTTGAATACCCCTCAGCATGTGCATGGGCTGCCTCCCAGCCCCTTACATAAATATGTATTACATGGTTATCCAGCCCTTATAAATAAAAAAAAAATCACAATAAACATTAAAACACCCTCAAGATTCACCTCACTTGCTACATATCCAAAACATAAAGCTATATTTGCCTTTTTGCCATCGCAGCTCCTCTCCAATCCAAGATCGCAACCGTGGATGTGACTACTTTACACCCCACTGTGCACTCTCACCTGTCCTGGCTATCCATTCCCTAGTTTCATGACACGGGGCTTCCCTGCATCACCAGCCCATTCCCACCATCAGGGGATCTAGTCAAGAAAAGAGTTGCTCTTAGACTCTGGGCTTCAGTTTCAGTTGTGTGCCAGGGATTGATGCCCTTGCTATCAGAACTCCACCTAACAGGAGGCAGGAGGGTGATAGATACTTGCCACTACCCTAGCCATGGGCAGCAGGTTTATCTTCTGTTCCTTGGCGATTGCTTTGCACAGGCCACACCCACGTGCCCCTTTCTCTTTAAAGTGGATGTCAGGTGTAAGTGTAATCTCCCCCACCCCTATCCCAAATAAATAAATAAATAAAACTCTTTACCTCGGCACCTAATTCAGCACTGGGTGCAGCTATCTTGAATCTGCTTCACAGAGCGGCTTCCCCCACCACGCACAAAACAGAGGAAACCGCTCTTCTTGCAGCTGCATGGGAGCGCCGGTAACCAGCACTTCCCTACTGGTTTGCTGCATGCTGCCGGATCCTGGGCAAGGTAAGGTTTTTTTTTTCTGTAACGCGCCCTGCCTTAGTACCAGGGGAGGTGGTATGGCAGGGAAGTTGCACTTAGACTTGAAATCCCATTTAATGTATTGTGGTAAGGTGTGTGGAAAAGTAATAAATGGTGTCTATTTTTCCCCTGCTATGCTCTATCAGGCATGATCTATGCCGAGTTTTCAGGACCCAGTTCACATTCCCCAGTCCTCTACAGGTTTGTTCCCTGATCGCAGGCCTCACACAGGTGATGAGGCTGATTGCAGGGGAAGCCTAAATAAAAGGAGCCGCTGAGCCTGTCAGTTTTTGCTGTTGACCAGCCTGGAGGAAGGAGCCCAGGCCGTACTGCTCAATGTGACTGAGAGAACTGGATTAAAGCCGAAGGACTTTGCTTCTGTCACCCCAAACTTGGACTTGTGGGAGATTAACAGCGTGGGCTTGTGTGCCCCGAAAGTAGACCTTGTCCAACAAGGACTTTTTTAGCTTGCTGCATTTTCTTACCCTGGACTTTGCTACGAGCCGGTGAGGTAACCGCTTATACTGCGTTTTGTGCTGCAACCATCTCTGATGTTAAGAAATGCTTTGGCTGTGGAATTCTTATGTTAGGCACTTACCTCACCGCCGTTCCGGGTCCCGCGGCGCGTTGCCGGCTGCCTCCCACCAAGCCGCGGCCCGGCGGTCCCCGGGTCTGCCGGCTCCTCGGCGCCGTCGTGGGGATCTGGGGCGGGCGGCGCAGGACGCCATGGGTGGCCGCGTCGCAGCCCGCTCCGCGCGGCTGCGCGGCCTTGCGGCTCTCCCCTCCAGCTCTGCGCTTCCCCTTCCTGGCGGGGGCGCGCCCGATCGTCAACGTGCTCGCGCGCGCGCGCGAGCACGTCTGCTTTATGCCTCCCGGCGGCGCTTCCCCCAGCGCGCCCGCCGGGGGCGAGTTTGAATTACCCAGTCAGTGGCCGGTTCTTTGGATCGGACCCAGGGACTGGTCGGCCTGTCTGGCCTGGGCCGTCCAGCTCCTGGGACCGATCCCACTTCATTGTTTGCACCAAGCACCTTCCTTCCCTCCTTTTTCCCTGTTTCCCATTGGCCAGACTTCCCTATATATTGGTACTGTTCCAGGTTCCCAGTGCCCGTTATAGCTTCTGGGTTCTGGATGTGTGCTGCTGTGTTTGTGAAGATATTGGATTGGATTTGGATTTGGACCCTGACTATTCTTGCTAGCTGCCTGCCCTCGACCTTCTGCTTTGCCTGACCATTCTATTGCCTGACCCTCCTGTACTTCGCCTGTGACCCCCTGGAATTGACCCCGGCTACCCTCGACCATCCTCTGTCTTCTCCCCTGGATACCTCGCCTGAGACTACCTGGTTTGACCTCGGCTTGAATTACGGACTTTCCGCACCCGGCATCCTCACTCGGGATTCCCTGCTTAACACCAAACTGCACCTTAAGCTACTATCCCTTGCGCCTGTTAAGTCCTGGGGGCAACCGACTGGGAGAGGCATTACTCGCGTCTCCTACAAGCGGGGGCTTGTCTATAGGCAGAAGTGGCGGTGGAGATTGGGGGATACTGGCTTAAGACAGACGGGTGTTAGGTACAATCCTGACATTATAACGGGCCGAAACAAGAATGGACCAAATTCTGGAGCAGGTGCAGGCCCTGACGGCGGCGGTGGAGCACCTGGCTCATCGAGTTGCGGCCCAGGAGAACCGTCCTACTCCCATGGTCCCCACTTCCCAGGGGGCTCCGGCCGCAATGACGGTGGAACCCAAGATCCCGCTCCCTGAAAAATTTTTTGGTGACAGGGCAAAGTTTGCCAATTTCCGGGACTCTTGTAAACTTTACTTTCAGCTTCGCCCGGTGTCCTCGGGCTCACAGGAACAAAAAGTGGGCTTGATTATATCCCTATTACATGGAGACCCTCAGTCCTGGGCTTTTAGTCTATCTACTCAGGACCCCATCCGCCAGTCAGTGGACAGTTTCTTCACTGCTATGGAGGTCCTTTATGACGATCCTGACAAGGGAGCCTCAGCTGACGCAAAGTTACGCACCCTCCGCCAGGGACGCCGTCCAGCCGAGGACTATTGTTCCGAATTCCGGCGTTGGGCAGTTGACTCACGCTGGAACAATCCTGCCCTCTGTGGTCAATTCCGGTTAGGTCTGGCTGACGCTATCAAAGATACCCTGGTGAACTATCCGGAACCCCAAACGCTGGATGACTTAATGCACTTGGCCATCCGCGTTGACCGCAGACTCCGGGAACGGCGCCTGGAGAAAGGATCACATTTTGAACCCGCGGCAAAATCTGAGGTTCCCGTCGCTCAACCTTCTGAAGAGCCTATGCAGCTAGGTGCCACCAGGCTCACCGAAGGCGAGCGACGACGACGTCTATCCGAGGGGCTCTGTCTATACTGTGGTGGGACCGGCCACATGGTTAGACTTTGCCCAAAGAAACCGTCGGGAAACTTCAGAGCCTAGGGGGTATCGAGGGGGCCCTCCTAGGCTGTAAGGTATCTCCTCAAGTATCGTCTCCAGTTTTTGTCCCAGTTCAGGTTATGTTTGGTGCCAAATATATTAACTTAAAGGCTCTTCTCGATTCTGGAGCAGCTGGGAACTTCCTAGATTCTGATCTAGCTCAGACTCTAGGAATCATGGCACAAACCCTGACAACTCCTATCCGGGTGTCCGCCATTGATGGCACTCCAGTGGCCGGGGGCTTAGTTCAGTTTCAATCACCTCCCATGCAAATCAAAGTTGGAGCCAGTCATTCTGAGGTTATCAGGTTCCTGATTTTGAGCATGCCTGGGACCCCCTTGATTCTGGGGTTGCCATGGCTGCAGACGCATAATCCTCAAATTGATTGGGTTTCAGGGCAAATTACCAAGTGGGGACACCAGTGTTTCCAGAGCTGCCTTGAATTTCCCCTCAGGGTCACACACTTACTCCCTAGTGGGATTCCTACTCCATATTTGGAGTTTGCTGATGTTTTTTCAGAAAAGGCAGCAGACAAACTTCCTCCCCATAGACCTTGGGACTGCCCAATAGAACTGCTCCCTGGTGCGATGCCTCCCAGAGGGAGAATATTTAATTTGACCCGAACAGAAACCCTTGCCATGCGGGAATACATCGCTGAGAACTTAGAGAAAGGGTTTATTCGGCCTTCATCTTCCCCAGCGGGGGCAGGGTTTTTTTTTGTGGAGAAAAAGGATGGGGGACTTCGCCCCTGTATCGATTACCGGGGCTTAAATAATATCACGGTGAAAAACAAGTATCCCCTACCGCTTATAGAGGGGCTCTTTACACAGGTGGTCGGGGCGCAGGTCTTCTCCAAACTAGATCTCAGAGGGGCCTATAACCTCATAAGAATTAGGCATGGGGATGAGTGGAAAACGGCCTTTAATACCCTTGAGGGGCATTATGAATATTTGGTTATGCCCTTCGGCCTGTGTAATGCCCCTGCGGTTTTTCAAAGTTTTGTTAATGAAATTTTCCGAGATTATCTGGGCCGATTTATGGTTGTCTACTTAGATGACATTTTAATTTTTTCTTCTTCCCTTGATGAGCATCGAAAACATGTGCGCCTAGTTTTACAGAAACTTAGAGAGAATTGTTTATATGTCAAATTAAAGAAATGCCAATTTGAGGTTTCTGAGGTTCCGTTCCTCGGTTACATTATCTCTAAGTCTGGTCTGTCTATGGACCAATCTAAGGTGAGGGCTGTTTTGGAATGGGAGCAACCCAGAGATTTGAAGGGCCTGCAGAGGTTTTTGGGTTTTGCCAATTTTTACAGAAGGTTCATTAAGAATTTTTCGGCCCTGGTTACACCACTAACCAATTTGACAAAGAAAAGCGGGTATCCCCCGGTTTGGCCGGCTCAAGCTGTCCAGGCCTTCGAGAATCTTAAGAGGGTATTTAGCAGAGCTCCCGTCCTAGTCCATCCCGATGAACAACGACCCTTCCTTGTAGAGGTGGATGCCTCAGAGATAGCGGTCGGAGCGGTCTTGTCCCAATACTACGGCTCACCTGCTCGCCTCCATCCATGTGCCTTCTTTTCCAAGAAATTCTCAGCAGCCGAAAAGAATTATGATATCGGTAACAGAGAATTACTGGCCATCAAACTTGCCTTCCAGGAATGGAGGCACTGGCTGGAGGGGGCTCAATATCCAGTAACGGTCTTTACTGACCATAAAAATCTGGAATACATTCAGTCCGCCAAGAGGTTAACTCCTAGACAGGCTCGCTGGTCCTTATTCTTTTCTCGGTTTAACTTTTCTATAACATATAAGCCCGGGTCTAAGAATGTAAAGGCGGACGCCCTGTCTCGGAGTTTCTCTCCCCCTGACTTACCGGAGAGGGTGGTTTCTCCCATCGTACCTCACTCCCTAGTGGTGGCCGCCATTCAACCCCAACTTCCTGATCTTACTCAATTCCAGGCCCAAGCTCCTCCTGGGAAACCCACGTCAGCCCTGTTTGTGCCTTCTGCTTACCGGTCTGAGTTTTTGTCCCATTTTCATGATACTAAAACAACCGGGCATCCAGGGATTAAAAAAACCATAGCTTTATTGTTACGCCAAGTTTGGTGGCCTTCTCTCAGGAAGGACGCTCAAAAGTTTGTCTCCGCTTGCAAAGTCTGTGCCCAAAGTAAGTCCTTGAGGAGCTCACCGGAAGGCCCACTCCTTCCGTTATCCATTCCTGCCTCCCCGTGGACACATTTGGCCATGGATTTTGTTACTGACCTCCCTCCGTCTCAGGGTCATACGGTTATCTGGGTAATTGTGGACCGTTTTAGCAAGATGGCCCATTTCGTCCCCTTAAAGAAACTCCCCTCAGCTCAAACTCTTGCTCAACTTTTCATTACTCATGTCTTTAGGATTCATGGTATTCCCATGGATGTTGTTTCGGATAGAGGGGTCCAGTTTGTCTCCCGGTTTTGGAGGGCCTTCTGTGCCAAGTTGGGGTTCTCAGTCTCCCTTTCCTCGGCCTTTCATCCGCAATCGAATGGTCAAACCGAGAGGACGAACCAGTCCCTGGAACAATACTTGCGCTGTTTTACGGCGGGTTCTCAGACTGATTGGGCCTTCTTCTTACCTTTTGCTGAGTTTGCTTTTAACAACGCCACGCATTCGTCCACAGGGGTTTCTCCTTTCCACTGTGTTTATGGCAAGGATCTGAAGTTTTCTGCTCTTTCGGACCAACCCTCTAGAGTTCCCTCTGTGGATGAATGGGTTTCTAAATGGCCAGGAGAGTGGAATAAAATTCAACAACACCTAACTAGGGCCGCTCGTTTACAGAAAAGATTTTCTGATCGCAAGCGATCGTCTAATTCTAACTTTAAAGTGGGTGACTGGGTTTGGCTCTCAACCAAGAACTTGGCGTTACGCCAACCCTCCGCTAAATTAGGACCCAAGTTTATTGGCCCATTCCCCATAACACACAAAGTCAACCAGGTGACGTACCGGTTGGCCCTCCCCTCTTCCATGAAAATCTGTAAATCTTTTCATGTTTCACTTCTTAAGTCCGCAAGAAACCATGAACTTAATAGTCCCCCTAGTCCTGTGGTAGTTGAGGGGCATCAGGAGTTTGAGGTTGCCCGGGTCCTTGATTCTCGTTTCTTTCGGAACTCTCTTCAATATCTTATTGACTGGAAGGGGTACGGTCCGGAAGAAAGATCTTGGGTTCCTGCCAGAGAAGTTCATGCACAGAGTTTAGTAAGGAAGTTCCATAGAGAAAATCCGTTAAAACCCAGCTTGGAGGGTCCAGTGGCCCCTCCTCAGGGGGGGGGTAATGTTAGGCACTTACCTCACCGCCGTTCCGGGTCCCGCGGCGCGTTGCCGGCTGCCTCCCACCAAGCCGCGGCCCGGCGGTCCCCGGGTCTGCCGGCTCCTCGGCGCCGTCGTGGGGATCTGGGGCGGGCGGCGCAGGACGCCATGGGTGGCCGCGTCGCAGCCCGCTCCGCGCGGCTGCGCGGCCTTGCGGCTCTCCCCTCCAGCTCTGCGCTTCCCCTTCCTGGCGGGGGCGCGCCCGATCGTCAACGTGCTCGCGCGCGCGCGCGAGCACGTCTGCTTTATGCCTCCCGGCGGCGCTTCCCCCAGCGCGCCCGCCGGGGGCGAGTTTGAATTACCCAGTCAGTGGCCGGTTCTTTGGATCGGACCCAGGGACTGGTCGGCCTGTCTGGCCTGGGCCGTCCAGCTCCTGGGACCGATCCCACTTCATTGTTTGCACCAAGCACCTTCCTTCCCTCCTTTTTCCCTGTTTCCCATTGGCCAGACTTCCCTATATATTGGTACTGTTCCAGGTTCCCAGTGCCCGTTATAGCTTCTGGGTTCTGGATGTGTGCTGCTGTGTTTGTGAAGATATTGGATTGGATTTGGATTTGGACCCTGACTATTCTTGCTAGCTGCCTGCCCTCGACCTTCTGCTTTGCCTGACCATTCTATTGCCTGACCCTCCTGTACTTCGCCTGTGACCCCCTGGAATTGACCCCGGCTACCCTCGACCATCCTCTGTCTTCTCCCCTGGATACCTCGCCTGAGACTACCTGGTTTGACCTCGGCTTGAATTACGGACTTTCCGCACCCGGCATCCTCACTCGGGATTCCCTGCTTAACACCAAACTGCACCTTAAGCTACTATCCCTTGCGCCTGTTAAGTCCTGGGGGCAACCGACTGGGAGAGGCATTACTCGCGTCTCCTACAAGCGGGGGCTTGTCTATAGGCAGAAGTGGCGGTGGAGATTGGGGGATACTGGCTTAAGACAGACGGGTGTTAGGTACAATCCTGACATCTTATTTTCAATAAACTAAATTTGATTTAAAGGAGACCTGTCGTCTGAGTCACTACCTTTCGCCCCAATCTCTTACAATTGGTGGAGGATAGGGGCACAGTGACTGTTGCTAGGGGCAACGGAGTGACAAAACGCTGCATTTAACATTGGATGGCTTGGGTGAAAGCGGCAACAAAGATGTCTAACCTGACGCAAATGGAGGAGGTGATAAAGCAGCTAGTACAGGCTAATCTCCAGCATAAGCAGGCCCAGGCCCAACAGCAGCAGGCCATGGCGGAACAACACCAAGCACAGCAGGAGGCCCTGACACAACAGCAGCAGGCGCTGGTACAACAACAGCAGGCCATGGCACAGCAGCACCAAACACAGCAGCAAGCCATGGCACAACAGCACCGAGCGCAGCAGCAGGTCATGGCACAACAGCACCAAGTGCAGCAGCAGGCCATGGCAAACCGGCAGGAGACAAACCGCCTGTTGATGGAGCAGACTGCTGCGCTCAGAGAGACTGTTATGGCTAAAGTCTCACAACCGGAGAGAAGCCCAGTCGAGACTGATGGTGCGAGAAGAGCCGTTCAGAGGGTCCTGTAAAGGTGATTCCTGGCGATGATGTCGAGGCTTACCTCACTGTATTCCAGAGCGTGGCTGAGAGAGAGCAGCTGCCTGTTGCCGATTTGGCCGGCGTGATTGCACCGTTCCTAGGTGAGCCACAAAAAGCGTATTATGACCTCAGGGAGCAAGATATACAGGACTATTCCAAACTTAAAATGAAAATTCTTGCTCGCCTGTGTGCTACGCCGGCGGTCCAGGCCAGGAGAGTATACAATTGGACTTTTGCCATTGATAAGCCTGCCCGGTCGCAGATGTACGACTTAATCCATCTAGTCCAAAAATGGTGGGAGCCAGAGCGTTCCACACCTGCGCAGATAGTCAAGAAAGTCGTGGTGGACCAATTCCTCCGGACCCTGCCGCCAAAACTTCAACAATGGGTTGGACAAGGCGACCCTCAGACTGCTGAGCAGCTGGTCAACATGGTTGAAAGATTTGTTGCGACGAAGGACTACCTTCGGGACGCCCCTACAGCACCAGCACCCACCAAGACCAGCAGACCTGTGACTACTGTGGGTAAGCGAGTTCCCATTGGAGGTGTGTGGAAGGGTGTAAGAGGGCAAAAGACTGACCCCGACCCCCAGAGGCCCCCTAATCCTAGGGAGGATGCCCGAGCGAGGAGGTTCCGTGGTCCCCAGTGCTGGAGGTGCCATGAGTGGGGACACATGGCCGCCTATTGCCCCCTCTCCCCTGAGCCCATGGAATGTGATGCTAGCCGCCAAAGGTCCCTGTTCGCAGAACCCGCTTGCACCGCCAGCCCGCGGTCAGAGACTGAGCCCCATATGGTGATGTTGAAAGTGAATGGTTGCTCAGTGAAGGCGCTGTTGGACTCAGGTAGCCTGGTAACTTGGGTCTGGGCCAACCTTGTGGTTGGAGGTTATGTACCAAAGAAAATGTTATCATGATTTGCATCCATGGGGGATATCGTGGCTTACCCTGTAGCCGTGGGTAAGTTTGAGACCCCCGCTGGAACACTGAACTATGAAGTAGGCGTGGTAAAGCACCTCAAAAGTGAGGAATTAAGGTGCGCTTTTGGAATAATTTTATTAGCAGCTGCCTATTATAAGGGGTCACACCTTATTCGAGTGGGTATAGGGTCAAAACTGGATTTTCTGATAACAGACAAAACGGTTTAGGCGCGTTTTAATGCTCATATGTCAGAAGCATTTTTAACCAGGCATAATGGTTTAGTTATGTCTGGGCAAAATTAATACTTCTAATTAGGTTATTTATGATATATGCTATGTTGTTTTAATCACACAGCGCAATATTATCAATTTCCATATATATTATGAAAAAGAGGTGCAAATAATGTCAAAAACAGAAGGGATGAGACTCACCGCCGTGGCCCGGGGGTACGCCGACCTACCCGGGGCCTATGAGGGTTCACCACACATGTAGTTGCCTGTGGGGTATCCGGCTCAGATGATAGATGGTTGCTGTAGCTTTAAGAGATTTAAGTGGCTGCAGTCCTGGGAGTTTCCTCTTTGACTTGGTTGCACTTCAAAATCTCCAACAACTTCTATACGTTTAAAATATATTTATTAAATATCTCTCAATATGTGTAAAAATTATATCAATGAATACAAAAAATAAATAAAATAAAAAATAATAATAATGTGTCTAAAAGGTCACGGACTGTGAGTCACATATCTGTCCATTCAGTTTGTTTGAATCCTTTTTTTAGTGCTTTCTTCCAATGCAGAAGCTGGGGTTGTGTTCTTACTCCTTTCAATAGTTGTTCCAAATGGAGTTTTTTTCGAAAAGATCCGATTGTAATGGAGGTCAAATGCAGAGTTGGCTGCTGAGCTGTGTGCGCAGCAGCTTCCCGACGCGCGTTTCGGCGTTGAATGCCGTGTTCAGGGTGTGTGGTAAAGCACCTGATGTACAAAGCAATAGTCGGACGAGGTTTTCCCTTGTTCTGGGAGTTGTGGGAAAGGGGTACCACTCCTGCCGGTAGCAAAGAATCTACGGCAGAACCTGTAACCCTCCCTGTCGTTGAGTCAGGTGAAAAAGTGGCTACCTCTGAATTATGCAGTGACTACTGTTTTCCCCTACAGGTTTTGGCAGGTGAGATTGACGAGTCTTCCTGATCAGAGGCTCTTAGACCTCGAATTGGCTCGGTGTAATTTGGGGTCGGAACCGTTGAGAGACCCCACTCTGGGGACCACAAGAGCGAATTTCATAGTGTTGAAAGGTGTGCCTCAGGAACCAGAAGCTGACCAGAAGTCGTAGAGAAAGTGAGTGAGGTGAACTACAAGGTTCATCAACCTGGTAGAGGAAAGCACTACCAGATTTACCATATAAATCTGATCAAGCTGTGGAAGGATCGTGAAGCCTTAGTAGTCACCCCGGCTAGAGTTAAAGAGATGGTGCAGACCGTTTCCCCAGTCAAAATAGGTGAGTCCTTGTCAGGACACCAAACGCAGGATGTCAGGGAATTTCTACAGAGAAATAGAGATAAGTTTTCAGACCTACCAGGCCAAACTCACCTAATAAAGCATCATATCAAAACTGAACCCTGCACTAAGGTTAACCTTAAACCGTACATGATACCAGAAGCACATAGAGAGGTGATCTCCTCGGAAATAACGTGCATGTTAGAGTTGGGCGTCATTGAGGAGTCTTCTAGTGCCTGGTCAAGTCCCATTGTCCTAATACCAAAGCCCAATGTGACCTGGAGATTCTGTAACGATTTCAGAAAACTCAATGAGCTCTCAAAATTTGATGCGTATCCCATGCCCCGGGTAGATGAATTGATTGAGAAACTCGGGAGGGCAAGATGCATCACAACCCTGGATTTCACAAAAGGGTATTGGCAGATACCATTGTCTGAGGACGCTAAAGAAAAAAACGCATTTGCCACCCCGGAAGGGCTGTTTCTCTATCTGGTAATGCCATTTGGGTTACATGGGGCCCCTGCTACCTTTCAGAGGCTGATGGACATGATCTTGAGACCACATCGGAATTATGCCGCTGCTTACCTGGATGATGTGATCATTTTTTCGATTGGAAGAGTCACCTCTGCAAGGTACAGGCCGTCCTAGACTCTATCAGTAATGCTGGGTTAACCATAAACCCTGAGAAGTGTGCAGTCGGTCTGGAGGAGGCAAAATACCTGGGCTATGTCATTGGTAGAGGGTTGGTTAAAGCCCAGATCAGTAAGGTAGAGGCAATACAGAACTGGCCCAGACGACTTACAAAAAAAAAAAGTGAGAGCCTTCCTTGGTATAACCGGCTACTACCATAGGTTCGTGTCCAATTTCGCGTCAACGGCTGCCCCATTAACTGACTTAACAAAGGGTAGTAAGTCAGTAATGGTGGAATGGACCCCAGAGGCAGAAAAGGCTTTTCCAAGCCTAAAATCTGCCCTGTGTAAACAGCTTGTCCTGGTATCTCCGGATTTCAGTAAACAATTTTTGGTACAGACGGATGCGTCTGATTCAGGTTTGGGTGCAATTCTGTCACAAGAGGTGAATGGGGAAGAACACCCAATATTGTACCTAAGCAGGAAGCTGACCCCGGCAGAAAGAAATTACGCGATAGTGGAAAGAGAGTGTCTCGCCATTAAGTAGGCGTTAAAAGCCCTAAAATATTACCTGTTGGGTCGAGAATTTGTCCTGATGACAGATCATGCTCTGCTGGCCTGGATGAAGCAAAATAAGGAGAGAAATGCAAGGGTGACCAGATGGTTTCTCTCCTTGCAAAACTTTAAATTTAAAGTGGAACATAGGCCGGGGAAGTTACAAGGGAATGCAGATGCTGTACCTAGAGTCTACTGTATGGTCGGTGAAAATTGTCAGACCTCGGGTCTGAAGAAGAGGGGGGGGGGATATGTGGCAAGGTGTATGGAAAAGTAATAAATGGTGTCTATTTTTCCCCTGCTATGCTCTATCAGGCACGATCCATGCCGGGTTTTCAGGACCCAGTTCACATTCCCCAGTCCTCTACAGGTTTGTTCTGTGATCGCAGGCCACGCACAGGTGATGAGGCTGATTGCAGGGGAAGCCTAAATAAAAGGAGCCGCTGAGCCTGTCAATTTTTGCTGTTGACCAGCCTGGAGGAAGGAGCCCAGGCCGTACTGCTCAATGTGAATGAGAGAACTGGATTAAAGCCGAAGGACTTTGCTTCTGTCATCCCAAACTTGGACTTGTGGGGATTAACAGCGTGAGCTCATGTGCCCTGAAAGTGAACCTTGTCCAACAAGGACTTTTTCAGCTTGCTGCATTTTCTTACCCTGGACTTTGCTAAGAGCCAGTGAGGTAACCGATTATACTGCGTTTTGTGCTGCAACCATCTCTGATGTTACGAGATGCTTTGGCTGTGGAATTCTTATTTTCAATAAACTACATTTGATTTGAAGGAGACACCTGTTGTCTGAGTCACTACCGTTCGCCCCAATCTCTTACAGTATGTTTGGTAAAGCTGGGCTCCCCATCATCCCCCTTGCCACCGTCTCCAGAGAGAATGGAAGCTGTGCAGGGCGTGAGTCCTTCCCCTATGTCTCCAACAGAACCATTCTCTGTCCGACGCCATCGATCACTGTGTGGGAAGATTGAGGACCGGAGACATCGTCGGAGGCCCTGGTGATTGATAACGCCTGTGGAAAGGATATTCACCTTGGAACTATCTCCTTGCTAAAGGGGTTGCCCACCAAAGCTGACATTGAAAGCTTGATAGCAAGATTTGAGGCAGCACACAAACGCGAGATGGCAGCAGTCAAGCAGCAAGTTTTGAAGGTGGAAACCAGAGTAACCACGTTGGAGTCATAGGGGGGTCACGACTGCTTGCCAAGCACTGGAAGCCAGATGCGACAGGCAAGAAGCAATGTTACAAGCGTGCCGCCTTCATCTAGACGACCTGGAGAGCAGAAGCTGGAGAAACAATCTGCGGCTCAGGGGCATACGGAGGCCTCGGCCGGGGAAGACCTAAAGTGCATTGTGTCCACTATCTTTAATACAGTCTTCGAGAGGGACCCGTCCACCCCCATTGAGCTGGACAGGGTGCATAGAGTGCTAGGCCCAAGGAGCCCTGAACCCGCAAACCCCAGAGATGTGGTGTGCAGAGTCCATCTTTATTGACTGAAGGAAGATATCTCGAGGAAAGCCTGGAGCAGGGGGGCTGTGGATTTCAACGGAGCCGCTGTAAAGATCCTCCCGGACTTGTCCAAGCGGACCATACAGATGCGAAGAATCTTGAAGCCTCTGTTGGATGTTATTGTTAATGCAGGGGCGACGTACAGGTGGGGCTTCCCATTCCACTTGATAGTCAAGAAAGAACGTAATGCCTTTTCATTAAAATCCCACCAGGAGTTGGAGAGCTTGTTTGCCTTTCTTCTATGTGACCTAGTTCAGGTTCTGGATTGGCTTGCGGCTAATGTGTCCCCGGTGCCCGGTGGTCAAGGAATTATCAGGGACTCGGGCGCCTCAGGAGACCTTCACGACCCTACGAGGTGGAAGCATGACGGACAACCCGAGCCCGGCTAAGCGAGTCAGTTTAGTGTTCTCAAAGTACACCTGCCACTCCATCCTCGCCTTCTCCTGGTTCACCCCTCTGGGATGGAGGTGAGGGGGGCGGCCTGAGATATGGATGTCCTAAGCCTCGGAGGACACCTTCTGGAGAACATTTTGAGTAGGAGTTATGCTAGCCTTGTTTTATTTGTGATGGTTTAATTCATTATCCTTTTTTTATTAGCCTGGTTTAATGTTTAAGGTTCAATGGTTTAGAGCTCCCAGGTCAGGGGCCACGTGGCTCCCGACGTGCCTCTCCTCTGAAAGGCACAGCACCCCCCAGTAGGTTGGCCTGGTAGGTGCTCAACACCTATAGGGTCTACTCTCTTACTTTTAGGAAAACTTAGAAGTTTTGTGTTCCCCCAACCCCCCCCCCCCCACTCCTGAACCCTATCCCACTTCCCGGCCTCCCTGGTCGCTGTGTAGTATGTGGCTGGGGGCCCTGTCTGGGCTATTTGGTGGATTGAATAGCCTAGTGCTGGGCTCTGTGCGCTAGGCTGTTTACTGCCCCTCAGTAAAAAATGGCGAATTTTAACATAGTGTCACTTAACGTGAAGGGTATGAACAGCCCAGGGAAGAGGTCCCTAATTCTGAGAAATATTAGAGGCCTGAAGGCACAAGTGGCCTTCCTGCAGGAAACATATTTCAGGGCAGCCAACCTGCCCTCATTTGTCAGCAAGTAATATCCGAGGGCTTACCATAGCTACTCCCCGAACTCTAGGTCGAGGTGGGTCAGCATCGCAATTTCGGCAGCTCTCCCCTGGGAGCTAGAGGACTTTAAAGTGGACCAACACCCTCCCATGATCGGCCCGGGAATCTATAAGATTCCCGGGCCGATCAGCTCCCTGACTGATCGGGGTGCCCCGCTGTGTGAAACCCCCCAGAAACCCCTAAATCCCTACCTGCTCCTCGATCCAGCCATTCACAAACGGCCGGCGCGGGTGCGCGTCCTGCTAGAGGGACGCGCGGGAGGCGGCGGCGGGCGCGCTCTCTTGTCCGTCGCTGCCTCCCGCTTGTCCGCCGGCGGGGATTGGCTGCAACTGTCACGTGGGAGCGAGGAGAGGTGAGTTTTTGGGGCTTCGGGGTGCCCCACCGAAGTGGACCAAAACCCAAAATCCTGGGTGTTGGTCCACTTTAATGCTGACGAGGAGGGTAGGTGGCTGTTCTTAAAGGGGAAGCTTGCCTCCTTCATGTATATGTTTGTGAATGTATATGTGCCAAACTCGGATCAGATAGCATTCCTGGAGCGGGTATTGAATGCGCGCACCACTTTCAGGTAGGGAGAGCTGGTCCTAGGGAGAGACTTCAACCTGGTGCTGGAGCCTCTCCTTGACACCTCAAGGAGAGGTTCACATATTTCCTTTGCCAGACTGAAGCAGCTGAAAAGGACACGGCCCTGTACTAACTAGTGGACCCACGGAGAACTCACCTTTGTCCCGGTCCCGCGGCGTCTCCAAGCGCCAAGCCGGGGCACTTCCGTGTACTCGGCCGCGCCGAGCATCTGTTCGAGCGGCGCCGCACACGGCCGCCGCCTCTCCTCCTTCGCCGCGTCCTCGCCTCGATGTGCGTGCTCACGTGTGCACGAGCATGCTCTTCTTATTAAAGTGGACCAACACCCGATGCTGATCGGCTCGGGAATCTATAAGATTCCCCCCGCTGTGTGAAACCCCCCAGAAAGCCCCGAAATCCCTACCTGCTCCTCGATCCAGCGGCTCGCGCATCCCTCTAGCAGGGCGCGCACCCGCGCCGGCCGTTTGTGAATGGCCGGCGCAGGCGCGCTCCCTGTAAGAGTGACGCGCGGGAGGCGGCGGTGGGCGCGCTCGCTTGTCCGTCGGCGGGGTTTGGCTGCAGCGGTCACGTGGAAGCGGGGACAGGTGAGTTTTTGGGGCTTTCTGGGGGGTTTCACACAGCGGGGCACCCCCGATCGGGGTGCCCCACCGAAGTGGACCAAAACCCAGGATAGTCAAAATCCTGGGTGTTGGTCCACTTTAAAGGAACCAACCACTGATGGGGTTTTCCCTATACTCACGCCCCCAAATAAATGATTGGTCATCCCAGCCCACGTTGAGTGTTTGCACCAATCACTACACACACGCCCTGTATGTTCAGTCCTATATAAGGGTTAACCCTCCAGTGCACCAGTGCCCGTGATAGCGTTAGCTGAGTGTGCCTTGGATTGTGTTTCGCTTGTTTGATATTGTTGCTTTGACCTTTGCTTCGTTTGACCATTCTTGCTTGCCGCCTGGACCGACCCTGCCTGAACCCAGACTACGCCTCAGTCTCTTCTTCTGTACTGTGAACCCGTGACCTCCCGGATTGACCTTTGGCCTGACCTCGACCCTTCTTTTCCTATTGAATGGCACGGCCTGCTTCAAGAAGTCCTTACGTATGGGATATTCCACCACAAGGTGGCGCAGTGTACTGCAGAAGAGTTGTGGATCCTCCCGGTACCATATAAAAACCCGGATCACCAATAGACCTATCCAGTGTTTTCTCTGCAGTGATTCTGCGAAGATAGAAGATGGCTCTTATATTGCGCAGGTGAGCAGGGCAACCAAGCCTGCGGCCCTGCATGTCTATTTCCACCCTTTTCCGGACCCTCTGTGCCTCCCAGCCTCGGCTGTCGGATCGGGTGAGGGTAGAGGAGCACTAGGGTCAGGTGCTCAAGGAGCGCTGCTCCTGGCCGCAGACCCTGTACCAAAATGGGTAGCCGGCCATAGGCTTTATGGTGAGCCTACTAGGGATGCGGAGTTCCTGTCCCAGCTTCTGAGGGGGTGAGTGTTTTGGGGACTATGTGCCTTGCTTCTGGTGTTTGGGGTCCTCCCCCCCATCCCTGGCCTGGGCTCTCGCCGCTGCCTGCTCGCTCTCCTCCCCCCCCCTTCCCCGACGTGTGTTCGGGGGCGGGGGGCGGGAGGTAGCGGCGAGTGTTTTTAGCTGTTTTTAAACAGTTTTTAACTGTTTTTCACCGCCGCCCGCCGCGGAGTACAAAGCGGTGACGGCGGTGAAAAACAGTTAAAAAAACAGCTAAAAACACTCGCTGCTACCTCCCCCCCCCCCCGAACACACGTCGGGGAAGCTATAACTGTGAGGCGTTTTTGCTGTGTCGTGATGCCGCCGTTTTCGCGCTCTTCGGGGGTCGGGGCTGGAGGATGACGTGTATTGCGTCGTCCTCCCGCGGCCTACCCCTCAAGTTTCCTCTGCCGGCGCCATTTTGATTCTGCTGCGCGTCTGGGGCCCCTCTTCCTCCCTGAGCCGCGACGGTGATCTCTGCCTGTGTCGCTTCCTCCTGTGATCTGGTGGCTTGGTGATCCTTGGCCTGCTTGGTCCATGATTCCCCTTTGGGGGTTTTGTTTCCTTGGGGCATGCGGCTGCGGGATGCTTATGTGTTTTTACATATGTCTTTCAGGCGGGACAACTGTGGGTTGTGGTTTCTCCCGGTCCTGCTCCCAACCCTCCCTCATCTCCCCCTACTGGCTTCTGGGGACATCCCTTGGGGGGGGGCATCCCGGATGGCTTTTTATTAGCCCTTACCCTGTGTGGGCCTATTGCCCCTGTCTTAATCACCATATATAGGCTTCTGGGGATAGCATGCTCGGGGGTCCTTCTCTGGTGGTGACCTCCACTCTCGAGTCCTTCGGCTGGGTGATCAACTACCCCAAGTCTTCACTGTCTCCGTCTTTGGTAAAGGTCCTTTGTGGGCATGACTATGGATACCTCTCAGGTGAAGGTATTCCTGCCTCAGCAGAAGGTGGAGGGCCTTCAGAAGCAGGCACGGACTCTGCTCTTGTGTCCCCATACCTCCATCCGGCAAGGGATGCAGTTAGTGGGCCTGATGGTGTCCTGCTTCGAGGCGGTCCCCTTTGCTCAGTTTCACATGAGACCTCTTCAGTTGCACCTCTTGTCTGTTTGGGATCGGGACCCTGTGTCCCTGGATCAGGAATTTGCTCTGTCCCCCCTGGCCAGACAGTCCCTCTCGTGGTGGCTGGACTCAAGGAACCTTCTAGTGGGCAGGACTTTTGTGCCTCCTTGCTGGGAGACTGTCACCGCAGATGCCAGTTTGACCAGTTGAGGGGGCTTTTGGAAGTCTCTGCAGTTCCAGGGTCGGTGGGGCCCCTAGGAGGCCCATGCTCCCATCAATGTCCTGGAACTGAGGGCGATCAGGTTGGTTCTTTCTCAGCTGACCACACACCTTCGGGGTCGGGCTGTTCAGATCCCCTCGGACAACCAGACGGCTGTTGCCTACATCAATCATCAGGGAGGGACTCGGAGCAAGCGAGCCCTCAAGGGAGTGTCCCTGATACTGTCTTGGGCGGAGGAGAATGTCCCCTGCATCTCGACGGTCTACATTCCGGGGGTGCAGAACCAGGAGGCAGACTCCCTGAGCAGGGGGATGTCTCAGCTGGGGGAATGGTCCCTCAGCAACAATTTCTCTCTCTGTGTCACCGATGGGGTCAGCCGGACGTGGACCTGTTTGCGTCTCGACACAATCACAAGCTTCCCAGGTTTGTCTCCCTGTCACAGGATCCTCTGGCCTTCGCTATGGATGCGCTAGCAATGCCTTGGACAGATTTTCGGCTTCTCCTTTTCCTCTGCTGGGCAGGGTGCTGGGGGTACCAGCCGTCCTGGGGGCCCCCTGTTGGCCGAGAAGGGTGTGGTTCGCAGACGTCGTGCAGTTGGCAGTAGATCAGTATGTCTTGCCCAAGGATCCAGATCTTCTCACTCAGGGACAACTGTGCCATCCCAATTTACAAACGCTGGCTTTAATGGCTTGGCTGCTGAAATCTCCATCTTGATGGATAAGGGGTTGCTGGCTTCTGTTGTTGATACCATGATTAGGGCTAGGAAGAAGTCCTCGTCCTTTTATCTACTATAGGATTTGGCATGCTTACATTGCCTGGTGTAAGTCCAAGTCTCTTCCTTGTCGGGTGTTTTCTATCCCCAGGATTCTGGAATTTTTGCAACATGGTTTGGACTCGGGCCTTCAACTTAGTACCCTCAAGGGACAGGTGTCAGCTCTGGCAATTTTTTTCCAAAGATCCTTTGCCAATCACCGGTTGGTTAAGACTTTTTTCCAGGGAGTTACTCATGTGCGTCCACCACGTAAGCCTATGCTACCGGTTTGGGACCTGAATCTGGTGTTGTCTGCTCTGCAGGGTCCTTCCTTTGAACCTATCCGGGGGGCTGCTTTGCCCATTCTGACTCTTAAGGTGGCCTTTTTGGTGGCTATTACTTCAGTCAGGCGAGTTTCTGAGCTGCCGGCGCTTTCCATCAAACCTCCTTATTTTGAGTGGCATCAGGATAAGAGCCTTGATTCAAAGACACATTTGTCCGGACTTCCGTAGCTGTCTGTGAAAGTTTTGGTGGGTGTTAGTCTTTTTTTTGCTTTTTTTCGTCCATTTTCTACTCGCACGAACGTTCGGGAAAATGTGTATATGCTCTTTCGATGAACGGAAGCAAATCGGAACATTTCCAAACAAAATCGGAAATTTTCCGTTCGTTCAGATAACTTCCGTTGTTGGGATTGTTTCTGTCTGATTCAGAGAGCTGATTTCCGACGGATCACCACCCTATAAATCCGTTTCATTTCTGATCCACTTACGGGACCTCTGAGGGCTCGGATTGCTATTGTTGAACATGTTTTGCGGCTATGTGGAGGAGTCTGCGCGCCTTTAGCACCAAGGCATTGCATGTATCAGCATGGCCGAGACCATAAATTGTATAGCAATGCATACCTGAATCAATACATTTCATGTATGCCTTATAGATGCATTTTAATGCTGATCTAAACTAGTCCTTAGCATGTAAACATTTATTTTTCCACACATCCATATAATTGCTATATTTTTTTAGACTTATGTCCTTTGTAAATTATATTTGGATTGTTGAACTTGAATCTTAATGTGTTGTAGGAGTTATTGTTTTAGTTGGTTACCTTTGCTTTGTGTAATTATTTTATATTTGGTTGCAGGAACCGCAAGATGTGCCACTCACCCCTGCTCCTGATGCCCATTCTTTGCCTGCAGAATGCGGGCCAGGGGTTCTCTAATCGGGCACTATGCAAAACCTGGGCCGTGGTGGCGAGGGCCCTCTGGCTTTTGAAGTCCAGATTTAGGTGTTTGGACCATACAGGGGGGGGGGGCACTGCAGTATGAGCCCAACAAGGTTATACCAATATTTTAATTTAAGTTTTTTAACAGGGACCACACGCGCCAGAGTGGCACAACTGAGTGTCAGGCCTTCAGTTGGTGGGTGAGATGCAGGAGCTGCGCAACTCGTTGGGGACCACAGATGAAGAATAATGTTCTGTGGCCTGCCATTGCTATGTATTTTGTTTTTTTTAGTTGTAAAAATGTAACATTTTCAAAATTTTGATACATTTTATATTTTATGATGGCATCCCAAAAAAAATGTGACAGTGTCATTTCATTTACAAAATACATTAACACAAAACTAATGGGCCCAGAAATATTTAAAGATGAATATTCACATGACCGATAAGTGGTTTGGGTGAGCTTTAAGGTTCCAAAAGGGAAGATGGAGGATAGTGCTAAGTGATTTAGCTAAACATTGTAGTAGAAGTGAGGGTGGCAAATATGTAGGCGAGCACTTTAATGAGTTAAGTTTGTAGTGCGCAGGCGCAAGATCGTAAGGATTCCGTCTGGATGATTATTTTTTGAAAAATGGAAACAGAATCTATCGGGAAACGTAAAGGATTCGTTGGAGGATACGATGGGAAAAGGGCAAAAACGAAAGCCTACGTTATAACATGTGAAAAGGAAAGGAAAAGTCTGGATGGAAAATGACATCCGCGTAATTCGTAATCTGCCGTACGAACGGACGGAAACTTTACACAAGGTTTTCAATGCATGCATAGAATCGCTCGTACGCTCATACGAGAACGGAAACATTTCACAAAAAAAAACAGATCTGCCCGAAAACGGAAGTTTTTTTGTGTCTCTCTGAATCGAGGCTAAGGTGGTGTTTCAGGTTAAGCCGGATTTATTGCCTAAGGTTGTGTCTGCTTTTTATCTGAATCAGGACATTGTTCCAAGGAGCGGACCCTTCATTCTTTGGATGTTGTAAGGGCTCTGAAGTTTTATTTGGTTGCTACTGAGTCTTTCAGGATATCTGACGCTCTTTTTGTTCTTCCTGCTGGACCTAGGAAGGGTTTGCCTCCGGGTAAATACACTATCAGCAAGTGGATCCGTCAGGCGGTGGAGCAGACCTATTCTGCTAGGGGGAAGGTTCCTCCTTTTAGGGTTACTGCTCATTCCACGCATGCTATTGGTGCTTCTTGGGCTTTTCAGCACCAAGCTTCTGTTGAACAAGTTTGTAAGGCCACAACTTGGTCTTCTGTTCATACTTTTTCAAAGTTTTACAAGGTTGATGTCAAGGCCTGAGCTGAAGCTGCTTTTGACCGCAAGGTACATCAGGCGGTAGTGGTTTAAACTGCCTGTTGTTACTCTTTAGGGATCCCACCCTACCTTACGGACACTGCTGTTGGACGTCCCATACGTAAGGACTTCTTGAAGCAGGCCGTGCCATGCAATAGGAAAAAGACAATTCTGTGAGTACTCACCTATAGAATTGCTTTTACTATGCATGGCACGGCCTGCTTCACCCCACCCTTGTTATCGTTATTCTTGGTTGCCTCTTTATGGTGATTAGTTAGTTGGGGTTTGTTACCTTTTTTAACTGCTTGTCAACGCTGGATAGGTCTATTGGTGATCCAGTTTTTATATGGTACTGGGAGGAGTTACAACTCTTCTGCAGTACACTGTGCCACCTTGTGGCGGAATATCCTATACGTAAGGACTTCTTGAAGCAGGCCGTGCCATGCATAGTAAAAGCAATTCTACAGGTGAGTACTCACAGAGTTGTCTTTTTGCCTACTCCTTTGGTGCTGCGATAGTATTGGACTGCCTTCCCGTGTATGAACCAGCCTGTCTACGTTGCCCTTTCGGGCCCTTGGTTCATCTGCCTTCACTCTCCAGTAAGCCCACATCCTTTGTGCTATCAAGTCCTGGGAGCAACCGTGTCCGACGAGGCGTATAAAGCGTCCCGACAATCGAGGGCGTGTCTAAAGGTAAAGCTAGCAGCAGAGATTGGGGGTTGTGGGCTTACTACGAAGGCGTGTGTCCCACGGGGCCTTACATTATCACGGGCCCGAATAAATGGAAGAACTTGTGCAGCAAGTGCAGGCCATGGCTACCGCCATCAACCAACTGCCTCAACGCCTGCCGGTTCAGGAAAATCGTCAACTGCCTCCATCTCCAGCATCCTCATCTTCTGTCGAACCAAAGGTTTCCCTTCCCGAAAAGTTTAATGGGGATCGCACAAGGCTTTCTAATTTCAGAAATTCCTGTGAGTTATATTTTCGGTTACGCCCGAACTCCTCCGGTTCTGAAACTCAAAGAGTGGGCCTGGTCATTTCCCTGTTACAGGGGGATCCGCAGACATGGGCATTCGGGTTAGCACCCACAGACGAGGTACAGACAGTCGCTGCCTTTTTCATGGCCATGGAGGTCTTGTATGCAGACCCTGACAAGTCTTTGACCGCTGATGCCAAGCTGCATAATCTTAGACAAGGGAAGCGTTCTGCTAAGGAGTACAGCACGGAATTTCGCCGGTGGGTGATCGATTCTCGGTGGAATGATCCAGCCCTTACCAGCCAATATAGAATTGGCTTATCTGAGAGTATCAAGGATGTCCTAGTAAACTTCACTCAGCCAAAGAACCTGGATGAGTCCATGCAGATGGCGATCCGTATCGATAGACGGCTTCGGGAGCGACGAATGGAGAGGGGTAAAACTCCCACTTGGAATTCCCCCCGCTTAGAGTCCTCGCCCACGGGTGCCACTCCTTCATCCTCTGCTGAAGAGCCCATGCAGATTGGGGCTACTGACCTTTCCCAGGCTGAGGGGTCAAGACGCCGCACTCTGGGTCTCTGCCTATATTGCGGTAATCTGGGTCATCTGGTCAAGTCGTGCCCCAACAAACGACCACAGGCGGAAAACTTCAGCACCTAGACACCACCGAGGGAAGGTGTCTAGGCGATCTGGTATTTTCCCCTCACCTTAGTAAATTACTGTTGCCCGCCAGTTTGTTTTGGGGGTATTCCAGGACAATTGCCACCGCCTTCGTGGATAGCGGGGCAGATGGCAACTTTCTGGATAAATCCATAATTTCGGCCTTAGACATTCCCTTAATTTCCCTTGATAGTCCCCTACGGGTTCTAGCTAATAATAATGAACCCATTAGAGGAGGAATGGTTACCTCCAAAACCCCTTTGTTAAAGTTGATCCTGGGGTCCTCTCATTCTGAAGAAATTGAATTTTTTGTTTTGGATTGCCCTGATACCCCAATAATCCTGAGGTTCCCTTGGTTGAAGGTGCATAATCCCACCTGCAATTGGGGAACTGGCGATTTGACTAAATGGGGTACTTATTGTTTGCACCATTGTTTTAAAATACCCCTTAAAGCAACTCAAGTTTTGCTCGAAGGGTTGCCTGAACCCTACATAGATTGGGCGGATGTATTTTCCAAGAAATCGGGCGATTCGCTTCCTCCCCATAGATCCTACGATTGCCCCATTGACCTGTTACTGGGTACCATGCCTCCTAGAGTTAAGATTTACAACCTCACCCGTCCTGAGGAGCAAGCGATGAAAGATTATATTTTGGAAAACCTACAGAAGGGATTCATTTGGCCCTCTACTTCTCCCCAGCTCTGCTCTGTCTGAGCAAAGCACAGCTATAACCCGCCCCCCTGTACTTTATCCCACTCTCCTCTTCTCTGTAAATGTGATGCTTCTGAGTCAAGATGGCGGTGCCCGTATCCTAAAGTCCTGAACAGAGTTGCAGCCCAGTGGGGGAAAGAATAATAAGTAAGTGACTAAAAACGTAAAATATATTAACTTTAGATGCTGGGGAATTGTTTTTTAAGGGTTTGGGCTTCTCAAAAAATCATGGTGAAGGTCCGGTTTAAAGGAGGCCTTCACTTCTGCCCCGATTCTCATTCATCCTGATGTCAGTCGGCCGTGCTTCGTCCAAGTGGATGCCTACGAACTCGGGGTAGGAGGTGTTCTCTCTCAGTATTCCGGCTCCCCCGAGAGATTACACCCCTGTGCTTATTTTTCGGAGAAATTTAACTCAGCTGAACAAAACTACGACGTGGCCAATCGGGAATTATTAGGCATTAAGTTAGTCTTTGAAGAGTGACGGCATTGGCTAGAAGGTTCTCTACATCCAGTTTATACGGATCATAAGAACCTGGAATATATCGAATCCGCGAAGAGGCCGAACTCCCGACAGGCCCGGAGGGCGCTCTTTTTCTCCCGCTTTTCAGTTTATCACCTTCAAACCGGGAGTAAAGAACACCAAGGCTGATGCGTTGTCCCGTAATTTTGGAGAGTGTAAGGGCAAATTTGATGAGAAGAAACCCATTTTGCCCCTGGGATGTGTAGTTGGGGTTCTACTCCCTGATTTATCAGAATCATTAGAAGCTTTTCAGGCCGATGCACCACCAGGTAAACCTTCTGGGTGTCGGTTTGTTCCACTACAACTACGTCTTTCTGTTTTACGGGAGTTCCATGATGCCAAGACTTCGGGGCATCTAGGGTACCACAAGACTTTAGCCCTCGCCAAACGCCATGTGTGGTGGCCCACGATTAGGCGCGATGTTATCGCCTTTGTTGAAGCCTGTCCCGTCTGTGCCCGCAGTAAGGGGTCTCCAGCAGGGCTGTTAATGCCCCTGGAGATTCCTGAGGAACCTTGGACCCATGTGTCGATGGACTTCATTGTTGATTGACCGCGGTCTCAGAATAATAATACGGTAATCTGGGTGGTGGTCAACTGATTTAGTAAAATGGCGCACTTCATCCCCTTGACTAAGCTCCCGTCGGCACCCGAATTATCTCAATTGTTTATAAGACATGTATTTAGCATCTATGGTATACCACAGAATATTGTCTCTGACCGTGGGGTGCAATTTGTCTCGAGGTTCTGGAGGGAATTTTGTGCGCGCTTGGGAATTCAAATCTAATTATCGTCAGCGTATCACCTTCCTCCTTCCTCCAATTTGCCGGCTCTGGAGGAATGGCTTCAAGAGAGAATGACTGTTTGGTCCAAGGTGCAGGAGAATCTTAAAGGAGCCGCCGAGAGACATAAGGCATCCGCAGACCGTCATAGGTCGCAGGAACCTCGCTTTCAGGTGGGGGATCTGGTCTGGGTTTCTACCAAGAATATTGCACTTCGTCAACCCTCGCCGAAATTGGGCCATAAATTCATCGGTCCTTTTCCGATCATGCAGAGGTTGAGTGATGTTACTTTTAAAATCAAGCTTTCCCCATCCATGAGGATTCCCAATGCCTTCAATGTATCGTTGTTTAAACCAGCTAGAAATATTCAGGTAGAATCTCCTCCACCCATCATTGTAGAGAATGAACCTGAATATGAGATCAATAAGATTTTGGATTCTCAAGTATTACGTAACTCGTTACAATACCTGATCAATTAGAAAGGTTTTGGTCCTGAAGAGAGGTGTTGGGTACCGGCCAAGGATGTACATGCTAAAGCCTTAATTATAAGGTTTCATCGGGACAATCCTGACAAACCTAGTAAGGGTCCGGAGGCCCATCGTCAAAGGGGGGTGAGTGTCACTGAGAACTCTCCTTTTTCCCGGTCCTGCGGCATCTCCAAGCGCCAAGCCTGGGCACTTCTGTGTGCTCGGCCGCGCCGAGCATCTGTTCGAGCTGCGTCGCGCACGGCCGCCGCCCCCGCCGCCTCACCTCCTTCGGCGCGTCCTAGCCTCGATGTGCGTGCTCGAGCACGTTCTTCTTATGCCCTCCGGCGGCACCGCACTCAGCGAGCCCGCCGGAGGTTAATTAAAGGAACCAACCCCTGATGGGGTTTTCTCTATACTCACGCCCCCAAATAAATGATTGGTCATCCCAGCCCATGTTAAGTGTTTGCACCAATCACTACACACATGCCCTGTTTGTTCAGTCCTATATAAGGGTTACCCCTCCAGTGCCCGTGATAGCGTTAGCTGAGTGTGCCTTGGATTGTTTCGCTTGTTTGATATTGTTGCCAACCTTTGCTTCAGTTGACCATTCTTGCTTGCCGCCTGGACCGACCCTGCCTGAACCCCAACTACGCCTCAGTCTCTTCCTCTGTACTGCAAACCCGTGACCTCCCGAATTGACCTTTGGCTGACCTCGACCCTTCTTTTGCCTACTCCTTTGGTGCTGCTATAGTATTGGACTGCCTTCCTGTGTATGACCCAGCCTGTCTACTTTGCCCTATCAGGCCCTTGGTTCATCTGCCTTCACTCTCCCGCACATCCTTTGTGCTATCAAGTCCTGGGGGCAACCGTGTCCGGCGAGGCGTATAAAGCGTCCCGGCAAACGGGGGCTTGTCTAAAGGTGAAGCTAGCAGCGGAGATTGGGGGTTGTGGGCTTACTACGAAGGCGGGTGTCCCACGGGGCCTTACAACAACACTCAGACACACGGGACTACACGTTCTTCTCCCCGCCACATGGAACATACTCCAGGATCGATCTGTGCCTAGTCCCCCACAACTCGCTGGCCCGGATTTCTGATAAGGCCATAGTGAGTATCGCAGTATAATACCATGCACCCATCACGCTTACAATGTCTTTTCCATGCCCGGTCCCACGAAGCTGGTCCTGGAGGTTAAATAACTCGCTACTGGAGGACCAGTGTTTTGGCCGAGATTCAAAGGGACACTCAGAGTTTTTACAAGCTCAATATGACACTGGAGATTAGCCCAGGGGTTCTGTGGAAGGCCCATAAGTGTTATATAAGGGGGTCTTTCATAAAGCTGGGCGCGAGAATAAAGAAGGAAAAATCAGAGCGCATGCTTGAACTTCTCAGGGAGATTAGAAAACTAGAATCATTTTACAAATAGTCCATTTCCACAATACACCTAGCAGCGCTGACATCACTGAGGGAGAGGTTAAAGACATTGTGCTGTGATAAGATCAAGGCCCAAATGACTAAATGCCGCAAAGCCTTCTTTGAATCAGGGGACAAGTGTGGTAGGTTACTGGATAGAGCATTGAGGGACGAAAAAGTCAAGACCTATATCCCAAGGGTGGCCAACGCGGAGGGACTGGTCTTCCACCTTACCAGGGATATAGCTGAGACTTTCCGCATATTCTACGAGGATCTATACAATCTCCCCAAAACACAGCAGTATGAGTTGATAGCACATAGAGAGTCAGGGCTGCCCAAGCTACCGGGGGAGGTATTGGAGGAGTTGGAGGAGCCAATCTTGATAGAGAAGCTACAGAAGGCGGTCTCGGGATCCGCAGAGGGGAAGGCACCGAGCCTGATGGCCTATACCTCCAATATTACAAAATATAGATGTCCCCTTTCTCCCCTGCTTTTCATTCTCACCCTCAAACCCCCCCTATGCAGGGTAGGACAGAACCCAGGTATCAGAGATCTGGAAGGCCCTACAGGTTGGTACAAGGTTTCAGTATATGCGGACGACCTGATCTTCTGTTTGACGTGTCCCGAGACATCCCTTCCAAACCTGATGGGAGAGCTGAGACGGTATGGGGAGCTCTTGGACCAAGTAGGCTTCTTGCAACATAGGAAAGCAAGTGATAACACCATAAAGGTGCTGAACCTGATACACTGGGCCTGGCAGAGAGGCCTCCCTTCCCTTCTCCTCGCCACCGATGCTGAGAAAGCCTTTGATAGAGTAAATTGTCAATTTATGCAATCCAAGTTGTATTGAAAGTTTATACAGTGCCCCCTCTGCATCGGTGCGGGTGAACGGTGTGCTTTTAGGCCCTCTCAGGATCTCCAACGGGACGAGGCAGGGATGTCCCCTTTTTCCCCTGATTTTCATTCTCACCCTCGAACCCCTCCTATACACGGTCCGACAGAACCCAGATATCAGAGATCTGGAACGCCCTACAGGTCGGTATAAGGTTGCCCGGTATAAGGTTGCCATCCCTACCAAACCTGATGGGAGAGCTGAGATGGTATGGGGAGCTCTTGGGGTATAAAATCAACTACCAAAAATTGGAGGTCTTGAACGTGAATATCCCGGCTAAGAGGTTCAGTAACATCCAGAACTTGTTTTCATTAGATGGGCAGGGGAGAGTGTGACCTATCTGGGGACTAAGATCAGTAACAACCTTGCAGGCACATATGCTCTGAACATTCCACCTTTAATGAACAAGTTTGAGGACGAGGTGTCCAGATGGTCACTTGGCAAGTTCTGATGGTTCGGCCGCTGCAATGCGCTGAAAATTATCCTTCTCCCACGACTATTGTATTTGTTGCAGGCACTCCCTGTGGCCGTACCGCAGGCCTTTCTTCGGAGGGTCAGAACCCTGTTTGTGAGATTGTGTGTCGGGGGGAAACCAAGGTTGAGCAGAGCTATTCTGTCCAGGGCAAAGGAGCATGGCGGACTGGGTTTTCCCAACCCTGTCTTTTACCCTGCGGCGGTCCATTTGAGCAGGGTGGTGGACTGGTGCCCTACATGGAAAACACAAACAATGGGTGGGTCTGGAGCAAAGATTTTCAGAGGCACCGGTAGATAGCATCCCATGGTTGGATGAGAAGGTCATTCCCCAAGCAATGGAGCATCCTATAGTGAGCACTACCCTACGGGTTTGCCAGCAGTATTTCCAGTGGTCTGGCCTCCCTCTTGCCCCCTCACCTATGTTCCCGGTCTTGGGGAACCCTCAGCTCCCCCCTGGTTGCGAAGGACAGACACAGAGGGCATGGAGGAAGGCGGGGTGCTGGGCGGACATGGAGGTGGCCCTAACTGGTCAGGTTAGCAGCGCCATCAGCTCTCGCATTTCCTCTCTGCTCTTCAGGAATTCGGAGGGGAGCAGAGGCACTCACCCCCTTCGAAGAGATGTGCTCTGGTAAGAACACTGAGAGGCATACTCTCTCGTTCATCCATAAAATCTTGATAGCCCCCCTGACGTGGATGAACCTCCCTTTATAAAGAAATGGGAAAGGGATCTAAAGGTCACATTCACACCCGAACAACGGAAGAGGATCCTGGCGATGCCGCATAAAACCTCAGTATGCACCAAGTATCAGGAATGTAACTACAAAATTCCGACGCAGTGGTACAGTGTGCCGGCTGTGATAAACAGGTGGTTCCCTGAGGCCGCGGTGGAGTGTTGGAGATGTGGGGAGGTGAGATTTACTGCACATTTTGTGGGCGTGCCCGATGCTTAAAGATTTTGGGGGCAAGGTCAGAAGAGTGGAGGCTAGCATATTAGATGAAGAGGTGCCAGAGGACCCGGGCCTTTTGTCGTCTCCATGTGTCTAAAGTCCCAATGAGGGTATACTGGGGATCTCTACTGTGCCATCTTTTAAATGCAGCAAAGGCCTGCATCCCTCAAATGTGGAAAAGGGCGGAACCGCCCTCACCAGCAAGGTCATGCCTTTTGAGAACATTATGGTCTCAAGAGACAATAGGTATGAGAAATTTGAGGGTACATGGTATAGGTGGCTGGAATTCAGGAGAGAATGTAAAGCTTTACTGCGCGAGGCTTTTTCCCAACCTCCCCCCCTCCACCGGTCTTCCCTTGTTGTTTTGTTGTCTTTGTTTGCTAGTGACACCACATTTCTCAGAGGGCGGAATGGGCCGGGTTGAGCTGGAGCCCGGAGCGGGACAATTGAAGCAAAGGGAGGTGGCCCGCGGGCTCCCCGGGTATCCTGGTAGGCTGGAGTGGTAAAGGAAGTTTCAGGCTGCCGGGGCCAAGGGGGCATTAGGGCGATGCCTTCTGGTCGGGTAGAGGTGGGACCCGGAAGGTAGAGCCCCCCCCCCTCGGAATACGGGTGCAACGTGTGGAAGCTGGGTGGTCAGCTAGTCCTGTGGGCCCCGTAATATTACATGGGTAGGGTGCTCGGGCTAAAGGTGGTTGCCGTGCCCAATAGAGTGTTATTTGAAATGTGTGTTTCATGCCAAAATCTGTATTTTGTAATCAAATGCGTGAAAATTAATAACTACAGAATTTATTTAAAAAAAAAAAATCTTTGCTGCCTCCAGCAACATTGCAAGTATAAGCCTCATTTATGGCATATAACTAAACAGCTCTTATTTCTTTTTAATTATAATAAACAGTTGTGCGCTCAACAGTGGTTATGTTGGTGCCTTCATTTTGTGCCTTTTTACACAAGCATTACTGGACTTAATATTTATTCCAGTATCAGTGTCAAAGGTCAGTGTGTGTTTCTGGGGAAACGGACAGATTGGGAGCTCATTACAACAAACATGAAGGCCGGACTGCCGTGTTTATCCAGGGCATGAATTGAGACCCTCCAAATAATTACCAATATTGATCTGTTTTGCAGCCGCTTTTTATCTCAGGCAGGCTTGGCACACAGACGCTTTGTGTTGGAGGTGTTGTGTAACTTTGTGTAGAGAGTAATGTTACATTTTCTGCACAATAGAAGCTTACCAGTGGAGGGTTTGATAACCCTATAAAAGCACAAGCTGCATAGATCTAATTAAAGCATTCTTAGCCTACTGGAGCAAATTTAATGGCGGTAGGCAGTAAGTACCCCATACTTATCTCTTCTCCATCATAGGAGGTCTCTGGTAAGTGGTACCCCATTCTCTCCTCTTCAGCATATGACATTCATAGTAGGTGGTACCTTATACTTATCTCCTCTTCAGCATATCAAGTCCATGATGAGTGGTCTCTACAAATAACCTGCCATCACCTCCTTTTCATTGGTCATTTCGATCTTCTTCAGCGTATGAGGTCTATGTAAAGTGGTCTCTACAAATAAGCTGCCACCACCTACTTTTCAATGGTCCTTTGCATTTTCTTGAGCACAGGAAGTCTATGGTGAGTGTTCTCTAACAAATAACCTGCCATCACCTTTTTTTCATTTAAAACATTCAGAAATTAATCAGTTGTTAGATGTAAACCAGCACCCTCATATATAAATGCCCAGGGCCGAATTATGAGGGGAGCATGCCCCGGGGCCTCCACCACTTGCCCTGCAAAGGGGGCCTCCACCAACCTTCTGGGTTATGGTCTGGTCCAGGAGGCTTTTTAATCTTTGGTCGGACAGGCCTTGGGGCAGGCATAAAGCTTTTGGCGGCAGTGGGCGCCAGCCCCGCCCGGGCAGCCCAAGTCACCATACAGCAGCATGGAGAGTCTAGAGCAGCAAAGCTGTCGTCAGCAACGCTACAGTGATGGATGTGTGCAGAGCTGTCAATTGGCGGCCACTCACTGCACATAAGCCGCCAAGCACAGCCGCTGGCAGCTCAATGCGGGGAACTGTTTTCTGTTGGACCAGCTGGGTGACTACAGTACCCCCCACCCAGAATGGCAAAGCAGGAGTTCCAAAGCAGCATGCACCACAAGGGTGGCACAAGGGGCTTGATCTGACATTCCAGTAAGTAGGCATGTGCCAGACAACCTCCAATTAGTTACTTGACTGGACCATTATTTTTAAGGGAAAAAATACTGTATCTGGGGCCTCCACCAGATTTTGTGCATAGGGGCATCCACCACACTTGATCTGGGCCCTGTAAATGCCTATAGTGTTATGCAGTCTTCCCCTTGAGCCCCTTCCCCAAATTCAAAGAACCTCCTCTATCCAAAGGTAATGCTACGAGGTCTCTAAGAAGCACAGATGAATCTAAGACCATGGTTGACATGAGTAGAAATCTACTAATAGAACATGTGACAGTGGTAGTGCAGCTGGTTGTGGCACTAGCAGTTGCGATGTAAGCAGTCGGCATGGTGGTACTGGACATGGTTAGACTGGGCAAAGGTTGGCAACAGGGTACAGTGACACTGGATTGCCAACAAGGAGGTCATGGTGGCAGTCTTAAAAAGAAGCACTTTTCGAGGCCAGACACTCACCCAATCACCTGCTGAGGAGCACCGCAAAAGCATCTGACCAGATAATTCTTCACTCAAATGTATCAATGTGTGAACCACTCCCTAAACTAGAGTTGGTCACTTTTGGTTGCCTGAGCCACAGGAGCACATGAAGCTCAGGGGGCCACCGCAGCTCATTTCTGTGTAGGTCTGCTTCCTTTTATTTAATCACTAGCTACAACGGAATAGACATTATTTTTCTATTTTTTATCCCATTGTAAAATTGGGAAAAATAACTGGTAAATTATATTAACGTAAAAACTGTGGGTGTCCAATAGGACCCGAGGGGTGTCGCTGCTTTGTCACCACTTTTTGGTCCTGATGACACACGTGGATTTTCTGTTAAATGCTCTTCAGAAGCCTTTACATCAGTAAGGAGGCACTAGAGTGTTTCACACAGATCTCATGTCTTCTTTTCTGGGAAATACTATATTCTGTTTCAGGGAAGTGGAGTTATTAAAGGCAATAAAGGCACTGCACTTCTGCCATGGATATGCAGAACTCACTATCCCCGCATTAGCTGATTTCATAACATATATTATTGCAGCCATCAATCAGGCTTCAGCGTTCCTGTTTAATTTCAGCTCTGCCACGGCGGCCTGAATCTGAACCCCAGTCAGTTTTTTTTTGATGGAGTAAATAGAGGCTGAAATAAATGTAACAAACTTTTTGTTGTTTGTGACCCCGTTTGAAATATCTATATAAGTGATAGGAAGCTCATATAATGTAAAGTCTATGGGTTTTATTGTGACCAAAAAGTGATGATTAGCACAAACTATGTAGTATATGTAGCCATAGCCTTTCTGATAGATTACTTTCCAGTTGATTACCACTGACAAGTGGGGGGAAGTATTACTGAGGGTCACAGGCAGCAAAACAGCTGTATTCAGGTATGGTAGGAATAAATATATGATCATTAGAAGCAATGAGTGAATGAATTTTAGACTTAGCATAGATAGTCCCTTTAAATTCATTATAACCATTTCACACTCTTTGCAAAACAAATATTTGCTGGCTGTTTACACTCTCCTGTCTCAGAGAATGTCATGGAGGCTGATTCATTACTAGCGCCAGCTATCAGCAGATGAGCGTCTGTACAGCTGCGCTTAGAGTGAATGCTAGCATATGCTGTGATCGGCTATCAGGCGCTGTAACAGAGCGTCTCATTCGCCGATGGCACGCTGTATTAATCCATTTACCAATGAATGTTATATTTGCAATGTTATATTTCACAATTCTTTTTGTTTTTCAGCACTCATTTTTTTTTTTAGTTCTAATTTTTTCTATCTCTCTCTCTCTCTCTCTCTCTCTCTCTCTCTCTCTCTCTCTCTCTCTCTCTCTCTCTCTCTCTCTCTCTCTCTCTCTCTCTCTCTCTCTCTCTCTCTCTCTCTCTCTCTCTCTATTACTCTTTTTTTTGTAATTTTATTTTTTTCTTTTTTAGTAATTCTTATTTTTTTCTTTTTTGTACTTTCATTTTTTGTATAAAAAATCAGATGTGTTTTTTGTGTGTGTGGAGTTACACAATACTATTGTAAATAAAAAACAAAATCAAATGTATGTTAAAGGAAATAAATATTCATTTAAAAGAAACAGGCCAACATGGCCAACTCAAAAAACAGCCGCACAGCTGCAAACTTAATTCCCCCCACCCTATCTTTTTTTCTGCATCTCCAGCAGCATTCGTCTTGATTCCATGACGTATTGCCACCGTCTGTGATGCTCCTCTGTGCAAGCTGTGGGAAAGAAATTACACAATTAAGTATCACAGTTCAAAAAATACACTATATACCTATGATCTTTGAAAAAATTAAGTACAAATATTTTTAAACAGACACAACAGGCCAACCTTTCTGAATACTAGAGTTAAAATAAAAGAACCTGTGTAGCCATTCTACATAACCACCCTAATCTAACATCACAAAGGACATAACTTAATTTAGTAGTCAATTACACCTGAGGCAATATGATCTAAATACTTTGACCTTTTAAATTACCATATTTTTCGCCCTATAAGAAGCCCTTATTTTTCCCCCAAAAGTGGGGGAAAATGTCAGTGCGTCTTATCGGGCGAATGCTGGAAAAAAATAAATAAAAAGGGAAAAGTTAACTCACCTCTCCATCGCTCGCGCTGTCCCAGAAGCGGCGGAGGTAGCGGTGCCAGCACACACGGACATAGGCCTGTTACACTGGTGGGCGTTGCCGACGCTCGAGCATCGGCCATGCCCACCACTATACCAAGGCCGGGTGTTCACTCTGTGTACTGGCGCCGCAGAGAGCGAGGAAGCAGCGGAGGCAGCAGTATCTGCCGCCTCCTCCGTGGCGTCTGTACGTGCAGGCACTGCGGAGGAGGCGGCAGGTACAGCTGCCTCCATCGCTTCCTCCCTGACACACACGGCCTTATGCAGCGGTGGGCGTGGCCGATGCTCGAGCAACGGCCACGCCCACCGCTGTAAAGTCCGGGTGTCTCTATCTGCTGGGGCCATGGAGAAGTGGCAGTGACAGTGCGAGAGGCGATACTTCTGCCACTCGCACTGTCCCTGTCACTTCTTCACGGCCCCAGCAGACAGAGACACCCGGACTACACAGCGGTGGGCGTGGCCGATGCTCGAGCGTTGGCCACGCCAACCGCTGTGTGTGTGTCTGTGTGTGAAGACGGCGGGGGCAGCGGGAAGGATTTAAAGGTAAGTTTACTTTTTTTTTTTACTATTGCCTATAAGGAGAATGAAAGGGTGGGATGCCACACTACCTATACGCGGAATGGAGGAGGGGCGGATGGCACACTACCTATATGGGGAATGGAAGAGGGGGGGATGCCACACTACCTATACGAGGAATGAAAGAGGGGGGATGCCACACTACCTATAGGGGAATGCCACACTGCCTATATGGCAATGGGAGGGGGGATGGCACACTACCTATACGGGGAATGAAAGAGGGGGGGATGCCACACCACCTATACAGGGAATGGAAGAGGGGGGGGATGCCACACTACCTATATGGGGAATGGAAGAGGGGGGGGATGCCACACTACCTATATGGGGAATGAAAGAGGGGGGATGCCACACTACCTATACAGGGAATGGAAGAGGGGGGGGGGATGCCACACTACCTATATGGGGAATGAAAGAGGGGGGGATGCCACACTACCTATACGGGGAATGGAAGAGGGGGGGATGCCACACTACCTATACGGGGAATGGAGGGGGGGATGCCACACTACCTATAGGGGAATGCAACACTGCCTATATGGCAATGGGAGGGGGGATGCCACACTGCCTATATGGGGAATGGGAATGGGGGGATGCCACACTGCCTATATGGGAATGGGGGGATGCCACACTGCCTATATGGGAATGGGGGGATGCCACACTGCCTATATGGAAATGGGAGGGGGGATACCACACTGCCTATATGGGGAATGGGAGGGGGGAATGCCACACTGCCTATATGGGGATGGGTAGGGATGCTACACTGCCTATATGGAAATGGGAGGGGGGATGCCACACTGCCTATATGGGAATGGAAGGGGGGATGCCACACTGCCTATATGGGAATGGGAGGGGGGAATGACGCACTGCCTATATGGGAATTGGGGGATGCCACACTGCCTGTATGGGAATGGGTAGGGATGCCACACTGCCTATATGGGAATGGGTAGGGATGCCACACTGCCTATATGGGAAAGGGAGGGGGGATGCCACACTGACTATATGGGGAATGGGATGGGGGGGATGCCACACTGCCTATGGGGAGTAGGAAGGGGGGAATGCCACACTGCCCATGGGAGGGGGGCATCCCACACAAATGGGATGGGGGAACGCCACACTGTCTGTAATTGGGTGTTTTAGCACAACATTTGCCTTAGAATATTTTTTCTAGTTTTCCTTCCCCAGATCCGTCTTATAGGGCGAAAAATACTGTAAAATATTTATTGGAACTAATAATTAGTGAAACTAGCATGTTTTGATTCAATTATGATTGATTATTTTAAAAAGAGGGTCTCCATGTATGAATATCAACTCTAGATTGCCACTACATATGCATGTCTACAACTTATTATTTGAAGTTGGGGTACACCAGGAGAGAGGCTATTGTGATAGAGGCCAAATGGCCACTTCACAGCAATATCAGGTCTCATTTCCTGATATAGGCCAAAAACAATGAATGCATATAGTTGCCTAACAAAATTAATGTAATTCTTACCTCGACTACGCCCGAGTCCCGAAACTGCAGCATCCGTGGAGCAGGTGTCGGCTCTATGATGCCCTGAAAAATTTTTTTAAAATCAAAGAAAAAGTTTAGACACGACAATGTAACAACTGAATTACAAGGCAAAACTAAGATGTACACTCATGAGGGGATGACGTGTTGCTTGTATCCCAGGGAGGGCTCTGGGATGAAGACGGGGCGCCTCCACTCCTCAAAATGGGCCCAGCAGAGCACAAACCCGAGGGGCCACCCTCCTCCCTCTCACTCCCTGATCTCTTAGGGAGTGTGGTGGAGTCCCTTCCCTCCTCCCCACTGGGAGTCCCCACTTGAGATTGGCCATAAGGTTGTTGTGACTCTGCTGAGTCCGATTCGGAAGAGCTGAGGCTCCACACTGCCCTCACCGTGCTTACCCAGGGGAGGAAGCTTATCTGTGGAGAGGGAAAAAATGACAAAGGAGAAATTGTAAGACATCCGCAGTTTAATGTGTAGATATGTAAGAATAGTGTATGTGTGTTAAACTTACCAGAAGCATAGGCATCATAGAGCCTATAGACGCCCTCATTGTCCCGGCGCTTGAAGGCCGACCACCTTTGCATGATAGCTTTATTCTTTAAATTGGTTTTGAAACGCCGGGACATGGTGACCTTCACCTCCTCCACAATGCTGCTCTTGGCACTCAGGGCATAGTCGTACTCCTTTATACAGAAGTCCTAGATGTTATACAAAGAGTGGGGACCAGCTATTCTCACCCCCTCCCCCTCCCTCCTTTCTGTCATTGATTACTGTGTGTGTTTAATGTTTTAATATGTCTATTTAGTGTAGAGTCAATTTGTATAATAAAAATTCGATTTTTATTAAATTTTCAAACAGTAGTGCCAATTTTGGTAGGGTGGTATTGGGAGACGTGGGACTCCCATTTCAAGCATTCTTGACATTTCTCACAACTAGATGTAGAGAAAGTAAACAAAAACAAAAATATAAAACATTTAGAACAATATAATTTTACATTAAATTAACATAATATAAATATTAACTATAAATATATGGGACAATAAAAATTATTTGTTGGTGTCCATTAAACTGCAATAAAGGGCTTCCTAATTTCATAATATAGAAATACAATAATTTTGTTAAATGTAAAAAATAATTTGAAAAATAAATTTGATTGACCATGGGTAATAATTTAAATATTTATGATTAACCAAAAATAATACGAAATCAAAAATAATTAATTCCAGGGCAGAAGAGCTCAAATAATTATTTTGAGAGTAAAAAAAAAAAATGGGATCAGTAAAGAAATTAGAAGGAATATTTGTTCATTGAAATGTATGGGAGAGTGACAGGTAAGACCAGACGATGAATCGTACGCTACATGTCGCTGTTCGAGTCGCTCACCAGAATTGCCTTTATAAATGTGGTTTTGCGTACAGCGCCCATCGTTCACCAGACGCTGCCTGCCGCTACGAAGCACTACCTGGTGCTAGAGCTTCATGAATAAACCCCATAGTTTCTTTCTTGTTTCTGTACCTGTTAAGTTTCTGTTTTGGCTGATACATGTGTGGGTTTATTTTATGCTTTTTTGCTCTTCGCAGGTTCTGTACAAGGTGTTTAATTCGTTTGTGGAGATGGGGCCGCACAATGTCCAGGCCACGGATTATGTGAAAGGAGTGGGTGAGTAACTCCTGAAGTCTTCTAATTAATAGACACATTACATTTCTAAAAGGACTACAAATAGACCCAATGCAATGCCATTGTGAAGGTTCACTTATGTACTTGAAATTTGAATGCTGTCATTTGGGTTCATGCTAATTATTTGGTGAAGCCAGTGTGGATTGCAACCTGCATCTCAGTGAGCTTTTTAACATTTACACACAAAAAGCGCAATAAATATTTTTCTACATTTTTCCCCAAAAAATTACCTTTACAGGTGAGGTACATGATTTTTCTTATGGGGTAAGGATGTTTAAAGTATGAAAATACCATTAACCTATGGGCCATACAGAAATTTCTGTCAAATTCTTTAGCATAGCCTATAGGGTGAACTTTTTTCTAAACTTAAAATAAAATATTGTTATCTTATTGGATATAACATGTGCCTCGATTGTTAACATGCCCCATCTCAGATACAAGCGATTTTATTGGGAAAATATAGGACAAACATTTTTATTTTACATGCAGGTTGCAATCCACAACGCAATGCACACTGCAAGTCACATTGGCATCACCAAATAACTAGCATGACCCTCATTGACAGGCAGTTCTGTGGATATCCTGCAGCTTTTTTTCCGGCTGCTACCAGTGGGTGTCCTGCAGAGCTAGCTTCTCATTAAGTCAGGGTATGTCAGGGGTCCCAAACACATGCCTGTCACCCACCTCCTACCTGATGCTGAGATTATTTAGCAATTAATAAAAAAAAAACAGTACTCACCTGTATGGCAGTCATTCCCCTGCCGGGGGCAGCCCTTTGGCATTTCAGGCTGCCGCCTTGAACATGACTGACTGCATAGACATGCAATAAGCGCATGCAGCGTACTGCTACGCAATGATTGGTTGACAAAGCAGTCGGTTTTCCCACAGCAGCTGTTGAATTTGGGGGTACTGCTGCCCAGGACCTATTCAGGTCAAAGCTTATTCTAGTTGATCAAACTGCACAGGAGGATGGCACCATGGGTTGACACCAGACCATAAACCTGTGATCCATAGCTTTTTTTGGTTGACCTTTTTGCAAACGAGAATATTGCTGTCAGGGACCGCTGGACACCCTTCTCTCGTGAGCCAACAATCCCCAATCTCCACCGCCTCTTGTGCCTATAGACAAGCCCCCGCTTGCTGGAGACACGGGTTATGCCTCTCCAGACTCGGTTGCCCCCAGGTCTTACTGGCGCAAAGATTGTTGGCTTACGATAAAGACGGATGAACTGCGGGGTATCCCAAATCAGGAGTTCATGCACCAAAGTCTGTAAACGTCAAAACCAAGGGGCAAGGCAAAGAGTAGTCGGGACTGGCAAGGGTCCAGGCCGGGTGATCACAGAAGCGCGGTATCCAAGGGGTTAAGCAGAAACGAAGTCAGACAGGCAGAAGGTCGGTTCAGGCAGCGAGCAGGAGTAGTCAAGGACGAAGCCGGATCAAACACACTAAGACGAGATTCAGAAGCACACCCAAGCTAGTAAATGGCTATAACAGGCACTGGTGGTTCGGGCGGGAAAATATTTAAATGGTGACTGACCAATGGGAAGGGGAATGTGCTGATTGGTGCAACACACGATCTCACCCCTGATAGGAGAAACTCCAGGGACTGGACCGCCCTGGCCAGTCAGGCTGTCCATTCCCTGACCTCCCCAGAGCAGAGGATTCCTGGGTCAGGATTGGTCCTTTTAAATCTGCCCCCGGCGGGGGACATAAAGGGAACGTGCTCGCACGCGAGCACGTGCACGGCCGTCGGCTGCCGGTGCGCCCGACGCTGGAGGGGCGGCTGCCTGGCGCGGTCGCCGGAGGGGCCGCGCCACCAGTGAGCGTGCGGAGGCACCGCGGGACAGACTCCCAGGTAAGTTCCTTACATTACCCCCCCCTTGAGGAGGGGCCTCTGGACCCTCCAAGCTGGGTTTCTGAGGGTTCTCTCTGTGAAACTTCCTAACCAACCTCCCCGCGTGGACATCTCTGGCCGGGACCCAAGACCTCTCTTCTGGACCGTATCCCTTCCAATCTACTAGGTACTGGAGAGAGTTTCGGAAGAAACGTGAGTCCAATATCCGGGCTACCTCGAATTCTTGCTGCCCGTCTACCAGGATGGCAGCAGGGGAAGTATCTGGCTCAATACCCTTGCCAGATTTTAAAAGGGAAACATGAAAAGAATTGCAAATTTTCATGGAGGGAGGGAGATCAAGGCGATAAGTAACTCGATTAATCTTCCTTAGTATAGGAAAAGGGCCAATAAACCTTGGACCTAGCTTGGCAGAGGGTTGACGTAATGGCAAATTTTTGGTGGAAAGCCAAACTAACTCCCCCACCTCATAATCAGGGTCACTAGACCGACCGTGATCGGCAAACGTTTTCTGCTGGCCGACAGCCCTGGTCAAGTTTTGCTGGATCTTTGTCCATAAGTCCGGCCATTGGGACAACCATTCCTCAAGCGAGGGCACACTAGAGGGTTCTTCGGACAAAGCAGAAAACTTGAGGTCCCTACCGAAGACACAGTGAAAAACCCCTGTGGAAGTATGGGTGGCGTTATTTAGAGCAAACTCTGCAAACGGAAGGTACAGTAACCAATCTGTCTGGACATCGGAAACAAAACATCGAAGGTACTGCTCCAGTGATTGGTTGGTTCTCTCTGTCTGTCCATTTGATTGGGGATGAAATGCAGAGGACAGAGAGACAGAGAACCCCAACCTGGCACAAAATGCCCTCCAAAACTGAGAGACAAACTGTACCCCCCTGTCAGAGACCACATCCTCCGGGATTCCATGGAGTCTGAATATATGTGTTAAAAAATGTTGTGCAAGGTCTTGAGCGGTTGGTAACTTTTTTAACGGGATAAAGTGTGCCATCTTACTGAACCGATCTACCACCACCCAGATGACGGTAAACCCCTGCTATGATGGAAGATCGGTGATGAAATCCATGGCAAGGTGTGTCCATGGTCGGGAAGGAATGGATAAGGGCAACAGTGAACCTTCAGGAGAATGTCTAGGGGTTTTACTCCGGGCACAAATCTTACAGGCTCGAACATAATCCTGAGCATCTTTTTTAATAGAGGGCCACCAAACATGACGTGACAACATGGAAATGGTTTTCTTAACTCCAGGATGGCCTACAGTTTTAGAGGCATGAAATTGCTGAAGGATGGCTGAACGATGTGACGCAGGTACAAACTGGACATGAGCCGGTTTACCAGGCGGAGATTCAGACTGAAACTGATTCAGGTCAGAGAGGTTCGGCTGAATCACAGCTACCACCATGTGTTGTGGCAGTATGGGCAAATTCTTCCCCTCAGGTAAGTTAGTCGTGGAAAAGCTTCGAGAAAAGGCATCAGCTTTTACGTTCTTTGACCCCGGTTTGTAAGTAATTGTAAAGTCAAATCGGGAAAAGAACAGGGACCACCGAGCTTGCCTAGGGGTTAACCTCTTTGCAGCCTGAATATATTCTAAATTTTTATGGTCCGTGAAGACCGTAACAGGGAACTGGACCCCTTCTAACCAGTGTCTCCATTCTTGAAAGGCTAGTTTAACCGCCAAGAGCTCCCGATTCCCAATGTCATAATTCCGCTCAGCGGGATTGAATTTTTTCGAGAAAAAAGCACAAGGGTGAAGTTGTTCCGGGGAACCGCTGTACTGCGAGAGAACTGCCCCAACGCCAAGCTCGGAAGCGTCAACTTCGACTATAAAAGCTCGTTGACATTCTGGGTGAACTAATACTGGGGCAGAGCTAAAGACTTCTTTTAACTTTCTAAAGGCTTGAAAGGATCGTTCCGGCCAGGGTGATGGGAAGCTCCCCTTCTTGGTGAGATCTGTGAGAGGTGCTACTAGGGTGGAGAAGTTCTTAATAAATCTCCTATAAAAGTTGGCAAATCCCAGGAATCTTTGTAGCCCCTTTAAATCTCTAGGTTGCTCCCACTCAAGTACAGCTTTGACCTTAGCCTGATCCATAGATAACCCAGTGTTAGAAATTATATACCCTAAAAAAGGGACCTCAGGAACCTCGAATACACATTTCTTGAGTTTAGCGTATAAGCAATTCTCTTTTAATTTTTGTAAGACAAGGCGAACATGTTCACGATGTTCCATTAAAGAGGAAGAAAAAATCAAAATATCATCGAGGTACACTACTACAAAGAGACCCAAATACTCTCTAAAAATTTCGTTTACAAAGTCCTGGAAGACAGCCGGGGCGTTACACAAACCAAAGGGCATCACAAGGTACTCGTAATGCCCATCTTGGGTGTTGAAGGCGGTCTTCCATTCATCACCCTGACGGATCCTTATCAAGTTATAGGCCCCCCGTAGATCCAACTTGGTAAAGACTTTGGCCCAGATGATCTGTGTAAATAACACATCAATCAGAGGAAGGGGGTATTTATTTTTAATGGTTATTTTATTCAAACCCCGGTAATCTATACAGGGGCGGAGCCCCCCATCTTTTTTTTCAACAAAGAAAAAACCCGCCCCAGCCGGAGAAGTGGATGCCCGGAGGAACCCCTTCTGTAAATTCTCAGCTATGTAATCTTTCATAGCTTTGTTTTCCGCCCGGGTCAAATTATAGATTTTTCCCCTGGGTGGCATAGTCCCTGGAAGAAGTTCTATGGGGCAGTCAAAGGACCTATGAGGCGGAAGAACATCCGCCGCTTTTTCCGAAAATACATCGAGAAAATCATGATAAGGGCCTGGAACCCCATCGGGGAGTAGCTGTGTGGCACGCACCGGGACTTCCAAACAGGACTGGAAACATGACGGGCCCCATTTAGTAATCTGCCTCACAGCCCAGTCAATCTGAGGGTTATGCTTTTGTAACCAAGGCAACCCGAGTACTAATGGAGTTAAGGGCATTTTTAAGACAAAAAAGCAAATCCATTCAGAATGCCCTGCTCCCACTCTAAGAAACACTGGTGGGGTCTTAAAGTGTATGAGGCCCCCCGCAATAGGTGTGTCATCAATGGCTAAAACCCGGATAACCTTAGACAGAGGTTGGAGCGGAATCTTCAAACTTTGAGCTAGCTCTAAGTCAAGAAAATTCCCTGCAGCCCCACAATCAAGAAGGCCTCCAAATTTTTAAATTCAAGGTCCACTTTAATCTGGACTGGGACCATAAACTGGGAATAAATCTGAGGAAATACCTTGCAGCCTAGGTGGGTTCCCTCAACCCCACCTAGGCTCTGAAGTTTCCCGGCTGCTTCCTGGGGCAGACTCTGACCAGGTGACCGGTCCCCCCACAGTAGAGACACAGTCCTTCTGTCAATCGCCGACGCCTCTCAGCCTCAGAAAGCTTGGTAGCTCCCAGCTGCATAGGTTCCTCGACTGGTAAAGGGGCTGGAGCGCCAGCTTTCCAGCTGGTATCGGGATGCGCCCCTCTTTCAAGGCGTCTCTCCCGTAAACGCCGGTCGATTCGGATAGCGAGTTGCATGGTTTCGTCCAAAGAGGTACAGGGTGATTCACAAAAATGTCCTTAATGGCGTCAGATAGGCCCAACCGGAATTGACCACACAGGGCAGGGTCATTCCACCGAGAGTCCACAGCCCACCGACGGAATTCGGAACAATACTCCTCGGCCTGCCGGCGACCCTGTCGCAAGGAATGCAGTTTGGCATCAGTAGTGGCACCCCTATCTGGGTCATCATAAAGAATTTCCATAGCTGAAAAAAACACATCGACCGATTGCTGTGCTGGGTCCTGAGGTGACAGGCCGAATGCCCAGGACTGTGGGTCCCCTTGCAGGAGGGAGATGACCAGGCCCACACGTTGTTCTTGGGAGCCAGAGGAGTGTGGGCAGAGTTGAAAAAGTTTGCAGGCATCCCGAAAGTTGGAAAACTTGCTTCTGTCCCCAGTGAACTTATCGGGGAGTGGGATCTTGGGTTCCACAGGATGGACGGCCGGTGCTCCCAGAGGGACTGGGTTGATAGGAGTTGGACGGTTCTCCTGGGCCGCCACTCGATGAGCCAGGTGCTCAACAGCCGCAGTCAAGGCCTGCACCTGCTCCAAAATTTGGTCCATAGTTCTGGCCTGTTATACTGTCAGGGACCGCTGGACACCCTTCTCTCGTGAGCCAACAATCCCCAATCTCCACCGCCTCTTGTGCCTATAGACAAGCCCCCGCTTGCTGGAGACACGGGTTATGCCTCTCCAGACTCGGTTGCCCCCAGGTCTTACTGGCGCAAAGATTGTTGGCTTACGATAAAGACGGATGAACTGCGGGGTATCCCAAATCAGGAGTTCATGCACCAAAGTCTGTAAACGTCAAAACCAAGGGGCAAGGCAAAGAGTAGTCGGGACTGGCAAGGGTCAAGGCCGGGTGATCACAGAAGCGCGGTATCCAAGGGGTTAAGCAGAAACGAAGTCAGACAGGCAGAAGGTCGGTTCAGGCAGCGAGCAGGAGTAGTCAAGGACGAAGCCGGATCAAACACACTAAGACGAGATTCAGAAGCACACCCAAGCTAGTAAATGGCTATAACAGGCACTGGTGGTTCGGGCGGGAAAATATTTAAATGGTGACTGACCAATGGGAAGGGGAATGTGCTGATTGGTGCAACACACAATCTCACCCCTGATAGGAGAAACTCCAGGGACTGGACCGCCCTGGCCAGTCAGGCTGTCCATTCCCTGACCTCCCCAGAGCAGAGGATTCCTGGGTCAGGATTGGTCCTTTTAAATCTGCCCCCGGCGAATGCTCTGGGAGCAGCGCCGCCGGGGGACATAAAGGGAACGTGCTCGCATGCGAGCACGTGCACGGCCGTCGGCTGCTGGTGCGCCCGACGCTGGAGGGGCGGCTGCCTGGCGCGGTCGCCGGAGGGGCCGCGCCACCAGTGAGCGTGCGGAGGCACCGCGGGACAGACTCCCAGGTAAGTTCCTTACAATTGCCTTACTTTGACACCGGACCAGATCCATTATACTTAGGTGGTGTAGTCCTACCCATGTTTATCCCTGTTCAACATCAAAAAATGGCATGTTTTTTTGACACCAGATCAGCAAACTATGATATTTAGGAAGCCTTGTCCCACCCATTTTTATTTTGATTGACCTTTGTAGAAAAATGACGGCTCGTCTGACACCAGACCAGCCACCCATGATATTAAGGAGGAGGCACAGTAGAATGATGGCTTGGTCTGACACCAGACCAGCAACCCATGATATTAAGGAGACCTAGTCTCACCCAGGTATATTTGTATTGACTTCCCTGCACACGAGAATGGTGGCTACATCACACCAGCAACCTGTAAACTTTAGGAGACTTAGTTCCCACCCAGGCATTTTCTGTTAGACCTCCCTGCACAGGATAAGGAAACCTTGGTTTGATACCAGAGCAGTGACACTGCACCACTAACTTTTGGATCCCTGTGTTTTGTTTAAGATCACACTTTACATTTTGCAGGATCTTTCTTTGTGGTGAGTCTCGGGGGAACGGCTGTGGGGCTGGTGTTCGCCTTCCTGCTCGCCTTGATCACAAGGTTCACCAAGCGAGTGCGTATCATTGAGCCGCTCTTCATCTTTCTGATTGTCTACCTCGCCCACCTTACCGCAGAAATGACCTCGTTGTCCTCCATACTTGCGTGAGTACAGTTCCTTGCTGGCCAATTTTAACACAAGACTGCAACAGTGAGCTGAATCATATCTGTTATCCTAAAGCGGAACAAAATCCTTGACTTACAGTCCTAGAGTCTAAAAGGGCTGAATGTAATTCCTTTTCTAGGACATCCCGATTTGGGATGACCTGCTGTGTGAAACCCCCAGGAAACACTGTAATCTTAGATTGGTCCCTGCTCTCAAGCAGTATGCTAGGGCCTCCCTATCACTCTTCAATCCAATGCACGAACGCTTGCCAGTCATTCCTGAATTGTTGGTGGAGGAAACTGCAGGGTTTTCCCAAATCATGAGGCCCCTAAGGAGATTTCTTAAAGTAGACCAAGCCCCATGATTATGGTCCCTTTCTTTTGGGTATCCCAATTTGGGATGCCTTGCTGTGTGGCCTACCCCCCAATTGCCGCAGCCGCATTTGCAGACTCTCATCAAATCAGCGCTGTATGTCATGCATATTAATGCATGGCATAAAGCTCTGTTTACAGACCAAGCCCGATGCAGGTAGTGGGGAGTGGCCACATCCTGGTCTCCCTGCAGTCTGCCGTGCGCTCTTGCCACCAACCTGTTAGACAGACTGGCCATTGGAGTACGCCTCAGTCACAAAATGGACCCGCACATGCGTCAGCGGCGATTTAAGTAAAGCAGCGATCCTAGCTGGTTTCACACAGTGAGGCATCCTAAATCAGGGTAGGGAACATTACCAAATTACCAAGTATATCGGCTTTTAGTGCAATGTAATGATAGGGAGTTCTTTAGGAAGGTAATATATCCCCTGTTATATATATATTTTTTTTTGTTAAATAATATCTAAATATGCCTAATATTTAAAACAATTAAAATATCATACTAACAGGCTGATTCATTAATAGCGCCAGGTAGCGACAGATGAGCGACAGTAGCGTTATTTTCACAGCGCCCGCTAGTATTCGCTGTGCATGGCCGTTGTTCGGCTGTTGACAGCGACTCAGTCGGTGTGTGGTAATGTTGAATACGGGGTTATGAGTCGCTGTTTGACAGGTTCCGCGCTGTATGGGAGCGCATGACAGCGAACGGCCATAGCGAATGGCTCCCAGCATATTCATTAACAAATCACGCTCCAAAAATTCTCGCGCTGTGAAATGCTTGTTTAAACCCCAGAGCGCTGGCGGCGATGTGTTAAAAGTAGTTTTTTAACCCCCAAACAACCATATTTTTAGAAAAAAAAAAACATTTTGAAATATGAATACATTAATATCAGACCTGTAATATCAATTCTGCACAAATTTTTTTTTTTTTTACCTTAAAAAAAATATATAACATTGCAGAAGTGGTCACAGAATTTTTGACATAAAAAAAAAAAATTAATAGCAATTAATTATGAATATTTAAAGTTAGCTCCATTGAAATGCATTGGAGAGCGCCAGGTAGCGAGAGGTCATACCTGTCGCTGTTCAAGGTCGGACGCTGGCGCTGTGGGGTGAGGCTGGAATAATGATGAATGAGTCGCTATCTGGCGCTCTGTCAGTCGCTAAGCAGGATCGGCTTGATAAATGTGTGATTGCGGAGGGGAGCCGGCGTTCTCGTGGCGGTGAGCGTCATTACCGTTCGCTCACCATTCGCTACCTGGCGCTATCCCTTGTTAAATAAGGGCCTATGTATTATTCATATCTCCCAATCACCCTAAGAAAATATATCATTCAAAAAAACTCAATATATATATAATAAACCAGCCAACATTATTTAAACAATTACATCTGGCATTTAACAGAATAGCTGTATACATTAGGCATCACTATCTACCAGCTATAAGTAGACATCAATATAATGTAGTATAACACATCAATATAACACAATCATAGTATCATGAAACCCTCTTTGCTGATTTCACACATTCCACTGGTAAGCTTGTTTTGGGGAAAAACGCTTTAAAGATTTCTAAGCAAACTTGTTTTGCCATCCACAGCTCACAGTCCATAGTGCAAGTGTTGGTTTAGGTCAAACATGCACTATGGATAACCTGTGAAGATACACTCCTGAGAGCTTCTCATTCTTCTTATTTGTAAGCTCTCTCATAGTGGGTCTTCAGACATTTCGACCAGGACTTCCATTGTAACCACTATCCTAGTAAACAAGCTTTAGTATATGTCTACGTTTAAACAGATGACAAAAAGGTGAAGTCAGCAATACAACAAGGCCTGACAGAAAACAGGACAATTCTGGTTTCAGAGCCATGAGTTACAAAGGGGGGGGTGGCAGCCGCTCAGACCATTTCATAACTAACCTGGGAGGTGCACGTTAGCAGGGCAATTAGGATACAAAAGTCTTAAAGGAGCCACAGCACTCAACCCTGTTAGCTTGCAGGCCAGCCTATAATCTGTCTCTAAACTTGGTTAAAAACAGAGACTCGGCCACACACATCTGCAGAAGTAGCTTAAGCTGCACCACCAGCGCCAAGATGCCTCTGTGGGGTGCAGTCCTAACTCTAATCTCTGAGAGCCCATTTGGGACATACAGTGCAATAGATAAATTGGGAGCAGGCTTACCTGAGGTTGCCCTAAACCTCAAGTGCAAGCCATGGGGTGGAGGTTGGTCAGCAAGCTAACTGGTTTGAATGCTGTGGCTGTGACTTTTGTATCCTAATTGCCCTGCTAACGTGCACCTCCCAGGTTAGTTATAAAATAATCTGAGCGGCTGTTTTTTTTTAATTTGTGCAAGCACATGGGGTGTGGGGTCTAGGCTGTATTGCAAGGTCTTCAACCTTTCCACCCCATGGCTTGCACTTGAGGTTTAGGGCAACCTCACGGCCTTGGCCTACACCCACGGCCTTGGCAAACTTATAACTTCACTAGGCTTTCAATACCACTTCTATGCGGATGACACTCAGATATATCTCTCAGGCCCCAATCTCTCCTCTCTCCTATCTCGCCTCCCCAACTGCCTCTCAGCGATTTCTTCATTCATGTCATCTCGCTACCTCAAGCTAAACATGGACAAGACTGAACTGGTCATTTTCCCACCCTCTAACTCCCCTCCCCTCTCTAACACGTCTATTTCTGTCAACAATAACACAATAACAGCAACTCCCCAAGCTCGGTGCCTGGGAGTCATTCTGGACTCTGCCCTCTCTTTCAAACCACATATTCACTCCCTGGCCACCTCCTGTCGCCTCCAACTTAAAAACATCTCCCGCATCCGTCCTTTCCTCTCACCTGACACCACTAAAATGCTAGTGCATGCCCTGGTCATATCCCGACTGGATTACTGCAACATCCTTCTTTTTGGCTTACAAACTAACAGACTGGCACCCCTCCAATCTATCCTGAACTCTGCTGCTCGCCTCATCCATCTCTCCTCTCGCTCCTCCAGTTCTGCTCCTCCATCCCTCCAATCTATCCTGAACTCTGCTGCTCGCCTCATCCATCTCTCCTCTCGCTACTCTAGTTCAGCACCTCTCTGCCAATCCCTACACTGGCTGCCAGTCCCTCAGAGAATCCTGTTCAAAACTCTAACTCTCGCCTACAAAGCTCTCTCCAACCAGGCCCCTCCCTACATCTCATCTCTAATCCAACAGTATCAACCTAGACGCAGCCTCCGCTCCTCTGCCGACCTACTCCTGTCCTCCACCCTGGTCACCTCCTCTCACGCCCGCCTCCAGGACTTCTCACGTGCAACTTCAATCTTCTGGAATGCCCTCCCGCACCCAATCCGCCACTCCACAACCCTCAAAACCTTCAAAGGCGCCCTTAAAACTCACTTATTCAGACAAGCATATAATCTGGCCTAACCAATCTTCTCAAGGGCGCACGCCACAAAGCTCAATACTGACTGTTTGTGATCCTTCCCCCTCGTCTTCACCCCTCTTCCTTTAGACTGTAAGCTCCTCGGGGGCGGGGCTCTCTCCCCTATTGTATCTTGTATTCAGAATATCCATTGTCAACTCTGTAAAACTGCATTTGAATTATTATATGTACCGTATGTTTCTACCCTGTCTGTAATTACTACTTTGTAAAGCGCTATGGAAGATGATGGCGCTATATAAATAAACATTAATAATAATAATAATAATAATAATAACCTCAGGTAAGCCTGCTCCCAATTTATCTATTGCACTGTATGTCCCAAATGGGCTCTCAGAGATTAGAGTTAGGATGCACCCCACAGAGGCACTTTGGCGTAGTGGTGCAGCTTAAGCTACTTCTGCAGATGTGTGTGACCGAGTCTCTGTTTTTAACCAAGTTTAGAGACAGATTATAGGCTGGCCTGCAAGCTAACAGGGTTGAGTGCTGTGGCTCCTTAGAGCCATGAGTTAGGGATACTATAAGCAAAATAAAATGATACCTTGATATATATATCTCCACCATGAATATGCCCGACATGCTGAGGGAATACGTGAAAGCTGCCTTTGCGCTATGCAGTTAAACCAGATATGCAACTACAGCAAGCAGTGTCCCACCGTTTCTAGCATGTCAGCATTTCCACATTTCAGGATGAGGCTTCTCTTTGACCATGATTGTGTTGCTCTACCACCTTTCCAACCTCTCTACTAATTCCAATTGCTAAGATCCCTGTTTAAAGTGGACCAACACCCTCCCATGATCTATAAGATTCCCGGACCGATCAGACCCCTGACTGCGGGGCACCCCGCTGTGTGAAACCCCCCAGAAACCCCTAAATCCCGACCTTATCCACGATCCAGCGGCGCCCGCCGCCGCCTCCCGCGCGTCCCTCTAGCAGGATGCGCACCCGCGCCGGCCATTTGTGAATGGTAATGGCCCGTAAAAGTGACGCGCGGGAGGTGGCGGCGGGCGCGCTCTCTTGTCCGTCGCTGCCTCCCGCTTGTTCGTCGGCAGGGATTGGCAGCGGCGGTCACATGGGAGCGAGGAGAGGTGAGATTTTCGGGGTTTCTGGGGGGTAATGCTTTGTTAGAAATAAGATTGTTTTAAAGCGAATTTAGGAGATCTTGAGAGTTCTGGTTTTATTCTTAAAATGGACCAACACCCAGGATTTTCACTATCCTGGGTTTTGGTCCACTTCGGTGGGGCACCCCGATCGTGTGATACCCCCCAGAACACCCGGAAACACTCATTTCACCACGCTCCTACGCAGGCGCTCCTCCAATCAGAGCACTCAGAGCCGCTGTGGTATGCACGTACAAGCGGCGTCCAACCACAGCGGCTCTGAGCGCTGGAGGCCGCGTCTCGCGCTTCCCTCTAACAGGGAGCGTGCCCGCGCCGGCCGTTCACAAAAGGGTGGCGCGGGTGAGCGCCCTGCTAGAGGGAAGCGTGAGACGCGGCCCGCGCATGTGTCGTTGGAACGGGGTTAAGGTAAGGTTTCTGGGCTTCCTGGGGGGTTTCACCCCGCGGGACATCCCGATTTCGGATGCCCCGCGGGGAGGGATCTGATTGGCCCGGTGTTGGTCCACTTTAAGTGAGGTTGTATTATAAGAAAGGGGACTTTTCATTAAGGGACTTTATATTGGAGGGCTTTAAAATGGACCTTCACCCTGAATAAGAGCATATCTTATATGTTTCCCACACCCTGTACATACAGATTGCCCACATTAATCTGGACCTTCACCCTGAATAAGAGCCTATCTTATATGTTTCCCACACCCTGTACATACAGATTGCTCACATTAATCCGGACCTTCACCCTGAATAAAAGCCTATCTTATATGTTTCCCACACCCTGTACATACAGATTGCTCACATTAATCCGGACCTTCACCCTGAATAAGAGCATATCTTATATGTTTCCCACACCCTGTACATACAGATTGCTCACATTAATCTGGACCTTCACCCTGAATAAGAGCATATCTTATATGTTTCCCACACCCTGTACATACAGATTGCTCACATTAATCCGGACCCTCACCCTGAATAAGAGCCTATCTTATATGTTTCCCACACCCTGTACATACAGATTGCTCACATTAATCCGGACCTTCACCCTGAATAAGAGCATATCTTATATGTTTCCCTCACCCTGTACATACTGATTGCTTACATTAAAATTCATCCTACCTTCATCTACTGCATGTTATGAGCCTTTAAACATCCAAGATGGCGGCTCATGGAGCATCAGACAGCAAACAGGAAGTATCTTCTGACTGTGTCGCTCTGCATTCTGGGCTTGCTGTCCTTTCCCTGGCCCCAACTCTACTCTGTCTGTGCAAAGCACAGCTGTAACTTCACCCCCTGTACTTTATCATGCTCTCCTCTCCTCAGTATATGTGAGTCAAGATGGCGGCACCCGTATCCTAGAGTCCTGAACAGAGTTGCAGCCCATTTGGGCTTTTCATTAAATCTTGCTGAAGGTCCAGTTTAAGTGTTTATTGACTAAACGTTAAAGAGCTAAACTAAGAAGTTAAAAGCCAAAGTTGCTGCAACTGTAAGCATTAAAATTGTGTTTTTGCTGCAACATTGGAGGTCTAATTCAGTGCACAATTTGTCATATCATAGGTATACACTTCAGGAGCAGCAGTTCCAGGGTGAATGCTGCTGTGTTAAATGTGAGCATATTGCAACCTTGGAAGCTCAGGTTAGAGATCTGGAGGCGCAAAATGCAACACTGAAGAAGATTGACAATATGGAAAAGGGCATTCTGCTCACTAAGCAGGCATTAAGCTGGGTAGAAACAGAGGGTGGGGTAATGGGTCAGGAGGAGCAGATAAGTAGCTGGGTATATATACAAAGAGGGAGTAGAAAGGGTACACATTAAAGGCCATACCTGTGCACCCTAGCAAAATTTCCACGTTGGGTAATGATGCAAGAGTGTCAGTCTCGGAAATGGCAGCCCTAGCAGATACTACTCTCCCTAACAGCCGGGAGTACAGCCCAGCTAGTAAATAGGTGGTTGGGACTGCAGGCAAGACTAGACAGTTACTGGTAATAGGTGATTCTATTATCAGGCGGACTGATAATTTCGCACCAAGACCGCCTCAACCAAATGGTTTGCTGTCTCCCTGGTGCCAGGGTTTGGCATGTGATGGAAAAGGTGGATAGATTACTAGGAGGGGCTGATGATGACCCAGGTGTTGTGGTCCATGTGAATACCAATGACAGAATTAATGGGAGAGGGAGGATCCTTAAGAATACATAAAAGGAATTAGGCACCAAGGGAAGAACCTCCAAGGTTGTGTTCTCCGGAACACTGCCTGTGCCATGTGCTACACATGAACAACATTGGAAGCTTAGAGAGTTAAATGCATGGCTCAAGTCCTGGTGCAAGGCAGAAGGATTTGGGTTTCTAGAGTATTGGGCTGACTTTTCATTGGGGTACAAACTGTATCCTATAGATCAGTGGTCCCCAACCCTGTCCTCAAGGCCCACCAACATGTCATGTTTTTTGGATCTCCAAATAGCCAGCTCTATTGCTCTGCAGCTGCACTAATTACTCCACCTGTGCATCTTTGTGGAGATCTGCAAAACCTGGCCTGTTGGTGGGCCTTGAGGACAGGGTGGGGGACCACTGCTATAGATTATTTGCATCTGAATTGAAGGGGGGCTGCTGTGCTGGGTAAGAGGATACTAGAAGGGGTATTTAAACTAGAAATGAGGGGGGAGGGCAAGAGAGAAAACAAATGGGAAGACAGGTTACTTAGGGAACAGCATATGATGGTGGGCAGAGAACTTCTATAATGGATAAGGAGATCCAAGTGTTGCAAACCAGCAGTGAAAAATTAGACAGATGCATTACTGCAGAAGCTAACACTAAAGCTTAATGTGTCTAGATAAAAACTTAATGTGTATGTTTACAAATGCCAGAAGTCTGGCAAGTAAAGTGGGGGGAGCTTGAGGCTCTGGTACTGGAATAAAATATTGATGTCATTGGTGTGGCATATAGTAATGAGGGGCTACTTATAGAAGATTGTGAGGATCTAGAATCCTTTTGGCTAGAAGTACGGGGCAATGTAAACAATGTTAAAATCCAAATTGGAGTACTTTATAGATCTCCCCCCAAACATAACTAAAGAAATAGAGGGTCAGCTGCATAAACAGAGCATGCGTCACATGCTGGTACTGTGGTGGTGATGGGGGACTTCAACTACCCAGGTATCGACTGGAGACATGGTTCTGCTTCTACTACAAGGGAGAGGGCATTCTTCAGCTTGCTGCATATAAAAGAGTTCATGGAGCCACCTACTAGGGGTAATGCTCTTTTGGATCTGATAATATCAAATGATGACCTGACAGGGACGGTAACAGTAACAGTCCGTGAAAATCTTGGTAATAGTGACTACAATATAGTTGTATTTAACATAAAAGGGAAAGATTTTCTGTCCGGGGACGCAAAAACACTGAATATTAGGAAGACCAACTTCCCCAGGCTCACTCAGAACATAGACTGGGAACATCTGTTTAGAAATAAGGATACAGATGCCAAATGGGGGTGCTTTTAATCAGTTGTGAGTACCAACGTTGCAAAATGTATTCCTATGGGTAACAAATATAAGCGTCTCATGGCTGACACCTGCGGTTACAAGGGCAATAAAGAACAAGAAAAGGACATTTAAAAATTACAAATATACTATAAATTAGTAAATAAAGCATGTAAGGAAGAAATAAGGTTGGTAAAAAATGAAAGAGATGTGGCTAAAGAAAGCAACAAATGTTTTTTTTTTAAGTATATCAATTCAAAGAAAACGAAATCAGAACAGGTAGGTGCCCTAATTAATGATAGTGGGGAAATGGTCTTTAGTGTAGTCTTTGTGTTCACAAGAGCAAGAGCAAGGAACCAACACAAGAGATGCCACTGATAGCAATAGCCCAAGTATAATACTCAACAAGCTAAACATGGATATCATCCAAGAAAAACTAAATAATTTAAATATGATTAAGACTGCAGGACCAGGTGGACTTCACCCAAGAGTTCTTAAATAACTCAGCTCAGTTATCTCATCACCCATGTTCTTGATCTTTAATGATTCACTAAAAACTGGTATAGTGCCAAGAGTTTGACGCAAGGCAAATGTGGTGCTCATTTTTAAAAAGGGCTCTAGGTCTTCTCCAAGCAATTACAGACCGTTAAGTTTAACATCCATTGTGGCAAAACTGCTTGAGGGGCTATTAAGGGACTACATACACGAATATGTAACTGTGCATAATATTATAAGTGACAACCAGCATGGTTTTAGTGGGGACAGAAGCTACCAGACGAACCGGCTTCTATGAGATGGTGAGTAGAAGCCTGAACAGAGGCACGGCTGTAGATATAGTTTTTCTGGATTTTGCAAAAGCATTTGACACTATCCCCATAGATTCTTATTGGGAAAATGGAGGTCTTATTAGAAAATACAGTTTGTAACTGGATGGAAATCTGGCTAAAGGATTGTGTGCAGAGAGTTGTGGGTAATGATACCTATTCTGTTGTAAGCAGTGTACCCCAGGGTTCAGTTCTGGGCCCACTATTATTTCGGGATATTCACTTGGCAAATTAAGTTCAATGTGGAGAAATGTAAAGTTATGCACTTGGGCACTAATAACCTGAAGGCCACATATGTCATTGGAGGGGGGGAGTAAAACTGGGAGAAACACATGTTGAGAAGGATCTGGGGCTACTGGTAGATCACAGGTTAAATAACAGTATGCAATATCAAGCAGTTGTCTCCAAGGCCACCAAGATATTAACATGCATTAAAAGGGATAGGGATGTAATTTTGCCTCTTTACAAGGCACTGGTACGCCCTCATCTGAAATATGCCTCCAGTTCTGTGCGCCTGTTCATAGAAAGGACACTCTGGAAAATTTGCAGAGGAGAGCCACCAAACTAATAAGGGGAATGAAGGATCTTGGTTATGAGCAAAGTTTACGAGAAATAAATCTGTTTATTCTTGAGGGGGGACATGATTAACTTGTATAAATATATAAATGGGCAAACAGTACTTCAGTTAAAATCCTCTCTAAAGACAAGGAGCAAACCCCCTCGACTGGAAAAAAAGATATTCAGTCTCCGGAGGCGGCAATCTTCTTTTTTCTTTTTACGAACTATGGAATAGCCTCCCACAGAAGCTTGCTACAGCATCAACAGCTGACAGCTTCAAAAAAGGATTAGATGCTTATTTAGAAGAAAATAACACTGACAGTTACTATCAGCTGTTATCAGTATTAAAAAAAAACAAAAAATAAAATAAAAAATAACTTCCCCTACCCCAACATACTTGGTTGAACTTGATGGACATATGTCTTTTTTTTTCAATCGTATTAACTATGTAACTATATATTCAATTTTTTTCCCCCCTGCAGCCGAACACTTCTTTTCTGGCCTTTGCAAACTCATTTGATCGCTTAGTCCAGTCCAGCGCCTCAATGCCGCCCCTGTGTCACCTTCAGTCACAGTGAGGCGACCACATCTACCCCACTCACGGCAGTGGAGGGGCCTTCCATGCACACCCGAGACCTGACATGCCCCCTCCATTGCAGTTTTCTTCCTCATATATTGGCTCTCTGTTGTTTAGCTGGTAGGTTTAAAGTCCTTTTAATGCCCTAATAACCACAGATCGTTTTAAGAGATAAGGGGCTGGGGTCTAGGGGCTCAGCCATTCTGGTTGCATCACTCTTTGCTCCAAAGCTGAGAGCACACTGCTAACCAGACTTTGGTGTGCAGACAAACAGCCACCACTGATAGCACAGATCATTGGAGGATGCTTGTGATGGATCATGTTGTGTGGTTGCTGCTTCTGATTAAGAAGGAAGCCTACCTGGGTGTAGCTCCTGGCTATTGCATAATCTCGACCACCAGCAGTGCCCACCGAGATCTTCTCCAAGGTGGATAACTGGGAAGGAGCTGGTTGCCAGCTATTGCAAAAAACGTAACACTGCTGGGGGAGGAGAGTATTTGTAACATCGCTGGGCAAGAGGAGTACTGGAACTCTGCTAACTAGGAGAGTACTGGACTGGACTGACTGCCAAACACAGGTTGGTTCCAGAGTGAGAATGGGGCGTGGTTCGGTTTGGCACGTTCCGCGTCATCAACAAATCACTCCCACTTCCCAGCGGGTGTTTTGGGCATCCAGGGTTGCTTTACAGCGTCAATCCCTACTGGCATATTGAATATAATACTCACCATATGGAGGCATCTCAGGAGATCGTGAACGGGGTTCCTTCGGGACAAGCCCGTCTGTGTGTAGCTTGTGGGGTCACACCTAGCAGTGGTGACAATGCACGGGTCTGCGTCCCTTGTGCCCAGCAGGCGCTAGCTGGCCTACCCACCTCTTCCGAGGCTGGGCCCGCGCCTCGCCTTGTTTCTCCTACTCCCCCAAGCCTGAGTCTAACCCCCAATACTAGCGGGGACTCTCATGCTGATTTTGCCGCTAGACTGGCTAGCGTGGAAAGTTTAGTCGCTGGCTCCTTGGCGCGCAAGGCTACCGCTAAAAAGCGCCACTTGAATCCTGAAGCCACTATTCTTCCTGTAGAATCTGATGATTTACATTTGTCTTATGCACACTCCCCCTCAGAGGAAGGGGAACTGTTTTCTGACTCGGGGTCCTACGACGATGAGTCCAGGAGTCAGGATGAATCTGGTTCTGATCTTTGGTCCCAGGATGACGTTGATAGATTGCTGGCCCAGATCTTTGATGTGTTATCCCTCTCTCCCCCACCTGCGGCTCCTCTGCAAAGAGGTGACCTGTTCCATACCGCTAGAGTGCGGTTGGAGTTTCCTGAACAAACTCATTTTAATAATCTCGTCTTAAAGGAGTGGGAACATCCCAGCAAACTCCAGGGGGTTCCTAAAACTGTGGATAAGAAGTATCCATTCCCTGCTGACCTGATCAAGTGTTGGACTTCGCCGCCCGAAGTCGATGCCCCGATCCTTGGTCTGTCCAATACCTCTATTATGCACTCCCCTGACACTACTACGCTGCGGGATCTGGAGGATCGGCGGTTGATCAACTGGCATCTCATGCCTTTGCATTTGGGGGAGCCTCGCTCCGCCCGGTTTGTGCCTTAGCCATCACGGCGGTGGCGCTCAGGACTGTGGTGAAGACTGCCCTTGAAGGGGCGGATGACTTGCCGTCTGACGCCGTCAATGCCTTAGTTACCTGTGAGACTTTTATCAATTATATCCTGTCTGCATCAGATGATGCTATTAACCTCCCTGGCGTTTTGAATAGACAAATGTAATGGTAACGAAAGCGTTACCATTGCATTTGTCTCTGACGCACGGCTCCGCCCCCATGAGCCTCTGCGGCTCACAGAGACGGAACCCGGAAGTGGAGACAGACGCCGCAGCCGCGGCTCTCACCTGTGATCACGGCGGGGACATCGCTGGATCGCAGGGAGAAGGTAAGGAGGCTGCGCCGCCCGCTCTTGCTCCCAAATCGATCCCGAGCGTGACTCGGGGTTACCGCTACTTACAGCGCAAATTAACCCAGAGTCACGCTCTGGATCACCGCTAAGGGGGTTAAATTGAGTGCTAGATCCTCTGCTCTGGTGGTAGCCATACGTTGTGCGGTCTGGTTACGCCAGTGGGCCGCTGACAATGTCGCCAAGAAGGCTCTTACGGGGCTTCCATTCAAAGGGCTGCGCCTGTTTGGAGAGAAGTTAGATATCTTCGCTAAAGGGGGCAAGATGCCCCAGTGCAAGCGTCAGATTCGGCCCCTTTCGTGGTCCAAGCTCCCACTCGACCCCCTATCGTGGGGCTAAGCAGGGCAGAGGGGTGTCCTTCGCCGGAGCTCGCACAGATTCCTGGAACAGGAACAGAGGACGCCGCCCCAGTTCTTCCTGGGGGCCCAAGCCCAAAGCCCCTCCCAAGAACCCCCAAGCATGAAGGGGCGCCCTCGCCCGTCAGGGTGGGGGGACGTCTACAGCATTTTCAGCATGCCTGGAGACGCCATGTCCCAGACCGGTGGATTCAGGAGGTAGTATCCTCCGGTTACAAGATAGAGTTTGCTGTACTGCCCCCTACCAGGTTCTTCGGGTCACGAATCCCACAGGACCCTGCCTCAGCACGAGTCTTGATGCTAGCGGTGCAGGACCTTCTAGACCTCAGGGTCATTCGCAAGGTCCCCTTAAAAGACAGGGGCGTGGGTTTTTATTCCAATCTGTTCACGGTACCCAAAAAGGACGGGTCAGTCAGACCCATTCTGGATTTAAAAATCTTAAACAGATTTGTCAGAAACAGACATTTTCGTATGGAAACTCTGCGCTCGGCCATTGCCTCGCTGCGCCCAGGGGACTTCATGACATCTGTGGACATCAAGGACGCTTACCTGCACGTCCCGGTGTTCCCAGGACACCAAAGGTTTGGGGATGATTCTGGATTCAGTTAAGTCAAGGATAGTCCTTCCTCCACAGAAGGTGGAAGCTCTGACAACGCAGGTGAGATCCCTGCTCTCGAGCCCTCATCCCTCCATCAGGCAGGGAATGCAGTTAGTGGGCTCGATGGTGGCAAGCTTCGAGGCGGTGCCCTTTGCACAATTTCATTTGAGAACCCTGCAGCTTCACCTTCTGTCAGTTTGGAACAAGGACCCAGCGTCCTTGGACGAGATCTGGGTGCTTCCCTCCTCGGTCAGACAATCCCTTACGTGGTGGCTGGACCACGGGAACTTGACAAGGGGCAGATCCTTCCTGGCTCCCTCCTGGGAGACGGTCACAACGGATGCCAGTCTCTCGGGCTGGGGGGGATTCTGGAAGTCCATGCGCTTCCAGGGGAGGTGGGGTCCTCAGGAGGCTCATCTACCCATCAATGTCCTGGAGCTCAGGGCAGTCAGATTGGTGCTGGAACAATTGACCCAGCACCTGAAGGGTCTGGCGATTCAGGTATGCTCAGACAACAGGACGGCAGTAGCCTACATCAATCATCAGGGAGGGGCCCGGAGCAAGGGTGCTCTCAAGGAGGTGTCTCTGATTCTAACATGGGCAGAGACCAATGTTCAATGCATCTCGGCTGTGTACATTCCAGGGGCGGAGAATCGTCTAGCAGATGCCCTGAGCAGGGGGTCGTCCCGTCAGGGGGAGTGGTCCCTCTCCGACACGGATCCTCTGGCTCTGGCCTCGGACGCTCTGTCAATGTCTTGGAAGGAGTTTCGGCTCCTGTATGCATTTCCACCAATTCCCCTTCTGGGCAGAGTGCTACGCAAGATCGCTCTGGAAGGGGTACCCACGATTCTGGTGGCCCCAAGGTGGCCAAGAAGAGTGTGGTTCGCAGACGTGGTTCAAATGGCAGTAGATCAGTACGATCTACCAAGGATACCAGACCTTCTAACTCAGGGGTCTCTACATCATCCCAATTTACTAACTCTGGCTTTGACGGCTTGGCTATTGAAACCACCATCTTGAAAGAAAAAGGTTTGTCCGCTTCTGTAGTGGCTACCATGGTGCAAGCCAGGAAGAAGACTTCTTCTGCTATATATTATAGAGTATGGCGTGCTTACATTGACTGGTGTGAAGCCAGGTCTCTTCCCTGCCGGGAATTCTTAGTCTCCAGGGTGCTGGAGTTTTTACAGCATGGTCTAGACTTAGGTCTTAATCTTAGTACCTTGAAGGGCCAGGTTTCGGCCCTGTCTATCTTCTTTCAGAAGACCTTTGCCCAGCACTCTCTTATCAAGACCTTCTTTCAGGGGGTCACTCATGTGCGTCCCCCTCGGAAGCCTATGGTTCCTGTTTGGGATCTGAATTTGGTTTTGTCGGCCCTGCAGGGTCCTCCTTTTGAGCCCATTCATGAAGCAGCTCTTGCTGTTCTCACGCTCAAGGTTGTCTTTCTGGTAGCTATTACCTCGGTTAGACGTGTGTCTGAGTTGGCTGCCTTGTCTATTCAGCCTCCCTACTTTGAGAGACACCGGGATAAGGTGGTGTTCCGCTACAAGCCGGACTTTCTGCCTAAGGTGGTGTCTGTATTCCACTTGAATCAAGATATTGTACTTCCTTCCTTGTGCCCTAATCCTAGTAACCCTAAGGAGAGGGTTTTGCATTCCCTGGATGTGGTTAGGTGTGTCAAGTCTTACTTGGTTACCACTCAGGCCTTTAGGAAGACGGATGCTCTCTTCGTTGTGCCTCATGGGCCTAGGAAAGGATTGGCTCCCGCCAAGTCTACCATCAGTAAATGGATTCGTCAGGCTGTGGTTCAAGCCTATACTGCTAAGGGGAAGACTCCCCCCTTTTGTCTTACTGCTCATTCTACTAGAGCTGTTGGGGCTTCTTGGGCCTTTCAGCACCAGGCCTCTGTGGAGCAAGTTTGTAAGGCCGCTACTTCTGTTCATACCTTTACAAAGTTTTACAAGGTTGATGTTAAGGCCTCAGCTGACGCTGTGTTTGGCTGCAAGGTTTTGCAGGCGGTAGTAGTTTAAACTGCTCGCTGTTGCCTTTTCTGTTGGGGATCCCACCCTTCTACGGACACTGCTATTGGATGTCCCACATGTAAGGACTATGTCTGGAGCAGGACGTGCTGTCTGCTTAGAATAATACAACTCTGTGAAGTACTCACCTGTAGAGTTGGTATTATACGCATACAGCACGTCCTGCTCCACCCCACCCTGATTTCACTTTGTTCTGGATCCCCTGTTTGGTGATTGTTATCTTTGATATTGTTTGCCAGTTTTGGGTGGTTGTTTCTCCTGGCCTCTCATTCTCACTGCTTTTTAATGCTGGGGATTTGTGGGAGGTCCTCCGGTATATGTAGGGCCGGGAGGAGCTTGTTTTCTTCATGTTCTGCAGTGCACGGCGCTGAAGGCGGAGGTATACCCACATGTAAGGACTATGTCTGGAGCAGGACGTGCTGTCTGCGTATAATACCAACTCTACAGGTGAGTACTTCACAGAGTTGTATTTTTCCATTTTTAAATTAAAGAAGAAATGGGCGAGATATCGAGATATCGATTTACAGTTTCACCTTGTGATTCATGTTTTGAAATATTTGGGAGTGGCCCTTGGGTCTGTGATGCTGCATAATAACATTATGGGCAGGGTCTGTAAGACGGGCATTCTCATCACCCTGGCTGTTCTACCTCTCTCCCAGTGTCTCCCAGTGATACAGAGCTTTATACCACCAGCTTAGCCCTATAATTGGTGGTCTATTGCAAATTCAGGGGGTGTACCACTACACTTTGCCTTGTTTCTACTTTCAGAAGCAGCTGTGTTCTGACAGGAAAGGAGAGGGCAGCCATGATGAGGTGAGCTGCTGAATGACAGTTTATGCACTTTGCCTACAGATTCCCTTTAAATGCAACAAAACCCATTGACGCAGGAGTGCATTAGGAGAGAGCCTTGCTGTTGTGAACTTACAATATAAAGATGTAGCCAATGCTCAGTAGCACAGCAGTTAGTCAAGGGTCAGGAGCCAGAGCGGGTAGTTAGAGTTAGCCAAAGTCAAATGTAGCCAAGTGTCAGAACTGTAATCAGGAGCACGGAGGCTGGCGTGGCTCCTAGATGTGCTGGCAACTTCCTGCAACCACAGGCCTTCTTTTATGCAACTTCATGCACACAGACATTGCTGCACCCACACATTCGCACTTGAAGGTATGAACTGCGCATATCCAAGAATGCTTTTCCCCACCCAAATCTGCCATTGCATGTTGGTACCATGAGTAAAAGAGGTACTCCTGTGGCGTCCAGTAGGCTACATTGCATATTATAATATAATTTAAAGATGAACAACTTCCTTTTTAGCCAACCTTGGAATCTAAAAGACTCCAGGGCCGGTCGATTCCCTATCCCTGGAGCATCCGGGGTGAGTAAATCTGGCAATATATGGGGATACACACAGTGGGGTATCCCAAATCCCTGTCTGTGTCCCGCAAACTGCAATGGAACTACAAGAACCAGCATGCCCTTTTATTCCATGCATTCCCTTCCCATGCATATGACTGCTGAGAAAGGTGGCAAAGAAGGATCTGCATCAGAGCATCATTTTACCCCTGTACAAGTCACTGGTCAGACCCCATATGGAATACTGTGTACAGTTCTGGGCACCTGTGCTTAAGAAGGACATATCAGAACTGGAGCGCGTTCAAAGAAGGGCAACAAAGTTAATAAAAGGAGTGCGGGGGCTAGAGTACCCGGAAAGATTGTCCAAGTTAGGTTTATTTAGTCTAGAAAAAAGACGATTGAGGGGTGATCTAATAACTATGTATAAATATATTCGGGGTCAATACAAAGATCTGTCCCACAATCTATTTATACCCCGGAGTGTAACCATAACCCGAGGGCATCCACTAAGGTTAGAGGAAAGGTGCTTTCTCCACCGACATAGGAGGGGATTCTTCTCTGTAAGAGCAGTGAGACTATGGAACTCGCTGCCAGAGGAGGTAGTAATGAAGCATACAGTAAAAACGTTCAAAAGTGGCCTTGATGCCTTCCTGGCATGTAATAACATTTCCAGCTATGGCTACTAGACGACTGGAAGGAGATCTATAGTGGCCGGGATGCCCTCCTGGCATGTAATAACATTACCAGCTATGGCTACTAGACCACTGGAAGGAAATCTATAGTGGCCGGGATGCCCTCCTTGCAAGTAATAACTTTACCAGCTATGGCTACTAGACCACTGGAAGGAGATCTATAGTGGCCGGGATGCCCTCCTGGCATGTAATAACATTACCAGCTATGGCTACTAGACCACTGGAAGGAGATCTATAGTGGCCGGGATGCTCTCCTTGCATGTAATAACATTTCCAGCTATGGCTACTAGACCACTGGAAGGAGATCTATAGTGGCCGGGATGCCTTCCTGGCATGTAATAACATTACCAGCTATGGCTACTAGACCACTGGAAGGAGATCTATAGTGGCCGGGATGCCCTCCTGGCATGTAATAACATTTCCAGCTATGGCTACTAGACCACTGGAAGGAGATCTATAGTGGCCGGGATGCCCTCCTGGCATGTAATAACATTACCAGCTATGGCTACTAGACCACTGGAAGGAGATCTATAGTGGCCGGGATGCCCTCCTGGCATGTAATAACATTTCCAGCTATGGCTACTAGACCACTGGAAGGAGATCTATAGTGGCCGGGATGCCCTCCTGGCATGTAATAACATTACCAGCTATGGCTACTAGACCACTGGAAGGAGATCTATAGTGGCCGGGATGCCCTCCTGGCATGTAATAACATTTCCAGCTATGGCTACTAGACCACTGGAAGGAGTTAAACAGGCTGAACTGGATGGACTAAAGTCTTTATTCAGCCACACATACTATGTTACTATGACGAGAATGAAAGGGAAGAGATAAAAATGAGGGTTTAGCTTATTGGGCGTACAGAATAATGGCCAGAACATTTCTGTTTATTTGATAAAGTGATGAAAAAATGCGTGACCCAGATAAATTATATAAACAGCTCTGTGGTAATTACAGTGACTGTAAAGCTTCAGCATGGTGTGCCGTGCCCTATCACACATTGCTTGTGTCTGCCTTAGTCACAAAGGCATTCTCACTGGCTTCTCAAAAACCACTTATCACAAAAAACATGTGAGAATCTCAAGGTGACAGGACCGCATTGGGAACAACCTGACTCATACCAGTGACCCGCTTTACTGATCACACAATGCTAAAAAATCGCAGCCCACACAGCCCCTCAGAATTTCTTTTTACTTCTTTGTTTTCATTTTTTTAATACACCATAAAAAGGAACAAAAGCGTTGCTGTGAATCTTACCTTACTGATTATCCCACAAGGCATATGCAAGCTGCCTGCAGCATCCTCTGCATCCCTCCAGCTGCCACGTGAACCCTCACCAGGTGTATGGGGAGCAAGCGCTAGGGAGCCTGCCACCTTTATTCACTCTGAAATCTTTCCCTTTGTACCTGGTGGGATTCCAGGGCTAGCCCACCTATAGGTCCACAAAACTAGCTGCACACTCCTATACTCATTAATACAATTTTATTAGAGGACCACGCAGCGCGTCGGTGAGGTAAGTGGGGAGGACAGTGGGCTTGGCCTGTGATTTGAGCATATAGATCCTATATGGACTTATTATAGTAATTTGTAATACATTGTTTGTGGATGGCGCTTATTGGACTTTATAGGGGCACTGTATAGGTCAGTACTAGAGCAGATGCACATTTTCTGTTTTGCACGTTGCACTTTATTTTAGAGTTACTGGTATGCATGATATGCACGATTCTTAACTATGTTGATAACTGCAAGTTCTTAGCAGTGTATTTTTTTCACCTTGGATAGGACACTCTTATATAGTAGGAACCAGGCACTTTATGCACTTTGCACTTCTCATAAGCGCCATTGCACATTACGATGTATGAATTGTATTAATATTTGGATGTATATTTTATTGAATAATCTATTGGTTATATTTACAGCCCCAAGCTCCTCCCCACTTTTTGGGTTTTTATTATGTTTTTTAACTGTCTGTATGTAGTATTGTTTGTATGTAGTATTATGTGTATGTATAAATGAGTATAGGAGTGTGCAGCTAGTTTTGTGGACCTATAGGTGGGCTAGCCATGGAGTCCCACCAGGTACAAAGGGTATATGCGGAGTGGTCCCTATAGTTAGCACCTGTTTGTTAGTGTTTATCAGGGTTGTGCATACCTAGTAGGTGGACACTCTGAAATCTTTACTGTTCATAAAGCAGTTTTACTGCCTGTGGGTTTAACAGGGGCATCCTAATTTGACATGCCCCTGTGGTGTACGACTAGGGGTCCACATGGTCCCAAAACTCGCTGTGCGATTTTGAAAAACAGCAGGACATACTCTTTGTCTCTCTGTGGATTTCAATATGTTAACGGTGACCTTTTATTTGTGAAACCAAAGGTTCGCTAGATTTCGCTCAACTCTTCCATGGCGCATGTCAGAATAGATTGCGGTGAATATTTTTACCTGGCAATATATTTTGAATGAATGGATTGCCGGGCTGCCATCCCGCTGGCCGCTTCCTCTGATTATGCGTGCCCACGCTGGCCATTCCGATAGGCTTTGAGCGGGAGCAAGCATCAGCAAGAAGGATGGCTCCGCTGGCCATTCATGCACCGTGGGATCGCCAGAAAGGTACGTTTTCACTCCTTTCAGTTTTATTCCTCCTTGACCAAGCAAAAAAGTGGACTTACAGCCACTCTGTCCCTTAGCGCTCCGTGTGAGGCAAGCTATAGTGTCCCTGCAGTTGTCTCTGTCTATAGCAGAGAACGCTTGTGGCATGACATGCCCTTCCCAGTTCAGCCAAGCTGAAATTGAAGCTAAGAAAATGGCTTGGCTTAGAATACATGAGGTATTTACATAAAATCAGAGATTTCAAGGTGATCCCAAGCAAAACCTGCACATGAGTACAAGCTCTGTCAAATTTTGGGATCTGTCCCCGGCAAAGCAGAACTTCTGATAAACTAATAAGAGGAATTAGTGGGAACTAGATGAAAAGCAGTGGTTTATATAGACTGCTCCTGCCCAGGAGGGCCCCCAAGCCAGAAAGTATGTCAATGAAATATAACTACTACTACTACAACTACTTTTTTAAATTTTTTTATGGGTTTATCGGCCTGGAGGTAATGGCAAGTCACTCGCTTGCAGCCGGGGACTTGCCAGCCCCTCCTGCCATTTGAACTGTTATAGGGGTTTCATGGAGTTCACAAAGCGTTAAATGTAAAAAACACACACAGCGAAAAAAGGGGAACCACCAGTAGAAACGCATGGGTTAATCTCAGCCATAGGCTGGGACTACAAGATAGAAAAAAAAAACTTGCTCCTCCCCATCTATATAGGGCAGGCTGTGGCAGGACCTCTTCAGTTAATTAAAAGCAGTTCAGCCACTGCCCCGGGAGGGTAGAATGCTTACCTGTGTATAATGTGCGCAACTAGAAACCAGTTCAACAAAACTAAAACCGTGTAGAAGGCATCAACCGTGGACGATAAAGGAAATTAAACGGTGAGTACACAAATTTCTCTTTGTATTTCAGGGCATCACCAGTAGCAAAGCGTGGGGCGTCCTAAATCAGTACCCTCAATAAGGGTGGGACCGTGCAAGAACAGCCGACTGCATCAACATAACCAAGAACAACGGCTCTGACACCTCAAGCTTAGAACCCTGGAGAGGGGTTCACCACCGTCTGCAACACCTTATACCCCACAGCAGCATCAGCAGGTGCCCTGACAACATTTCTGTAAAACTGGTGAAGGTGTGGAGAGACGACCAGTTCGCCGCCTTGCAGACCTGTTCTGCCGACACCTGGTGTTAGAAAGCCCAAGACGCGGCAATCACCCTGGTGGAGTAAGCATTGACCCGGAAGGATGAGATCTGGCCCTTAAGGGGTCTGGGTCAAAATTTTGTGTACTGAGAACCTCCTAAAGGAGAGGCCCTTAGATTCGTACCAAGACACGAAGGCCCTCCAAGTCCTGTAGAGGATAACTTTCCGTGCTTGAACCAAGGTCCGAATTACCGCGGCGGACAAGCCCCTCTCCTCCAATATGCTGGTCTCAACAGCCAAGCCGCTAAAGCCAGCACTGGAGAATTGGTGAACCGCAGAGGACCCCGTTGCAGAAGATCCTGCCGGTTTGGGAGTCGCCACAGGGTATCCACCGCAAGGCTGACCAGATCCGCTAACCACACCCTTCTGGGTCAGTGTGGGGCGATCCGGATGATAGGAATCTGCTCCCAGTTGACCTTCTTTATCTCGCGACCCAGAAGTGGCAATGGCGGGGATGCGTAGAGCAGGTTGTACCCTGAGCAGCGCGTCAACGAACACTGCCAGGGGGTCTCCTGGACACGAACCTCTGGACCTTCCGATTGTGCCGAGATGCGGAGAGGTCCAACTCTGGAAATCCCCACAGGTCCCAGAGGGCTTGAACACATCCTGGTGACGGGACAATTCCCCCTGGTCCAGCATCTCCCTGTTCAAATAATCGGCCTGTAGATTCTCCACCCCCAGAATGTGAACCTCCGAGATGCACAGAACGTGAATTTCTGCCCATCTCATGATGCGACTCACTTCCTGGAATGCCTGCCAGCTCCTTGTACCCCCCTGGGGGTTTATGTAGGCCACAGCTATGAAATTGTCTGACTGTACCCTTACCGGAAGGCCCCAGAGCTGGGCAGACCAATGCCTGAGAACCAGCAGAGTTGCCCTCAGTTCCAACACATTGATTGGAAGACTACACTCCCGCTGGTCCCAGAGACCCTGAACCGCCTGGATGTCCAGAACACCATCCCAACCCGTCAGACTGGCGTCTGTGGTCAGGATGACCCACCGAACCTGCAGGAACGGCCGACCCAGTGCCAGAGACTCCTGATCCAGCCACCAATTCAGGAATCACCGGTCATTGTCCGTCAATATGAAACGATGGTCCAATGTCTACACAGTCCTGCGCCATTCGATAGGAGCAGCATTTGTAGACGCCTGGAGTGGAACTGGGCATAAAGAATTGCCTCGATGATAGACACCATCAGGAGTGCCATGAACCGTGAACACTTGCAGGGCAGTGGACAGTACGAACAGCAGTGCCACAAATTGTAAATGTCGGGTGCAGATAAGATAAGCATCCTTTATGTCCACCTTGGCCAGACATTCCCCCTTGTTGCAGCGACTTCACGACCAGCCTTAGAGATACCATGCGGAACTTCGGCACACCCCAACGTAACAGTTCAGATTCCAAAGATCTGGAATCGGCCCAACGAATCCGTCCTTCTTGGGGGTGACGAATAGTATTGAGTAGAAACCGCAGCCCCACTCTGAGGGGGGGCACAGGTACTACAGTTCCCTGGTCCAGCAAAAGCTCTATTGCGCAATCATGAGCTGCCGCTCATTCCGCGATGCGGTAAAGGCTTGGACACCACAAACCTGTGTGGAGGCCTGGTCCCGAACTCGATCTTGTATCCGGAAGAAACAACCTCCAGGAACCCAGGAGTATGATATCCGTTCCCTCCACACCGGTGCGTAGTGCAAAAGCCACCCCAAACAATCAGGTGAGGGCACCCTGTCGACCCTGAGAGGGCTTGGGCCAGCTGGTCCCTTGTGATCTAGGTTTCCCCCATGGCTTTCACTCGTCACAGCGTCCGAAGTCTGTGTAACCTCTGAGCCTCTGGAAAGGGCAAAAATTCGTCATCCTGCGAAACAGGGTCCTCAGTTTCCGTTTCTTTCACCAAAAAGACAACCCCCCCCCCCCAACGCAAAGGGGAAGGCAGAAAGCGTCTTTTTAGAGGCAGTGTCGACTTGACACTGTTTCAGCCAGACCGTGCATCGCAAGGCCAGCCCCCTAGCCACCAGACACCTAGTCATGCATAGCTGGCACCATGTATCTGAAGACCTAAATAGTGAAGGAGTTCAAATGAAGTGCAGTGGAACGTGAACTGTTTCAGCCACACCATGTATCGCAAGGTGACAGCAAGGCCAGCCCCCTAGCCACCCGACGCATTAAGTCGTCCATAGCCGGCACCATGTATCTGAAGACCTCCATAGTGAAGGAGTTCAAATGAAGTGCAGAGGAACGTGAACCTCCATGTTGCAAGTGTCCTCTGCTGCTTCATCCAGACCTTGCCTGCCGTAGCCGAGATGGACGTGGCGCAAGCTGGGGGCATGGCTGACCTCACCATGAAGAATGCATGCCTGGCCAGCTGGTCAAGTCTACTATCACCAGGTCTCGCAAGGCCACATTATCTGAAGTAGGGATAATGGTGACCTGAGCCAGACCCAACACCAGTTCGGCTACCTAAGGTGGCGAAGACCAAACACAGACTGCCTCACCCGGAAAGGGGTGCTCGGCCACCAGGACCTTAGGAAGAGATGGAAGCTTATCCAGTTTCTCCCACTCCTTTGCCACCAGCCTGTCGAAATGGACAAGCCTGGAAAAAACCTGCCCGACCTTCTGATGCTTGTGGGGTTCACCCTTCTTCATCTGCCGCTTTGGCCGAGGAGTAGAGAGGCGCAGAACCTCCAGTATTGCCTCAATAAGCTCCTCAATCCTATCTGTCCTGTGATCCAGAGGGTTCCCTGGCGTATGCACGGCTTCCAGTTGCTCTCCGCTGCTGGACGACACCTCCCCCTCCGACCGGCCGGAACTAGATCTCGAACCGTAAATAGGTCCTCGTCATAGGAGCTAGAATCCTCTGGGGATTCCGTCTGAATATGCCTAAGCTTGGTCGTAGTCTTCCCGTCTGGGCGGCAGAGACAGACTCAGGATGCCCCTGCTGACGAAGGCCACTGACCATGCTTTCCAACTGACAGGGTGTCTGGCATCCTGTCAAGAGATACCCCATCCGTGGGCGGGCCCTGGGACACAAATGGACTTGGCAGCCCCCCCGAGGGGGTATCCCGCTCCAAAAAGTCAGAGTCTGAAGCTGCAGGGAAAACTGTATAATCAGACTGAGGCGCGGAACCTGCCAGCTGCGTAAGGCGGCGCAGAACAGTAGTGCACCCAGCGCACAGGGGTTACTCACCCAAGGTTAGACGTGCTTGGTACATGGGACACGTGACACCACTTTCCGTTAATACAAAACCCTGGTGCCTCTAATGCCTCTAAAACGGTAAAATGGCTGCTCTAACTGCTAAGCAATGCAACTGGAGCGCTGGTCCTCAAACCCTTCTGTTGAATACTGCTCAGACCTACCTGCAGCTGGGATCAACCCACCGGCCAAGGACGCAGCAGCTTCTCATCCCCCACTTTGCAACAACAAGAACAATGTCAGATTCCTAAAGAAATCTGTACAAGTCAAATGGCTTTGCCCCCAGAGGGAGCCCTACCTGACCAGGGAAAACCGTTGGGTAGCAGCAACCCTGGATCGAATACTCAGCCCAGGCAGCGCAGGAGCTACCAAGCAACTATCCGGGGATGCAGTAGATGGCGCTGCCTTGTGCTGTGAGTGTGGAGAAGGAGAGCGGAGCCACGAATCTCGAAATATGGCCATCCTGTCCCTTCCTCCTATCCTCCACTGTAAGGCCTGAACGGGTCGAAGCCACGCCCTGCCAGCATAACAGGCACAGCCGCCACCCCCTGAGTTAGCAAAAAGCTAGGCCGCATGTCCAGTGGCCTTTCCCCTCCTGGCGACGAGGCAGCTTCACCCCCAAATGTTGGCAGCCGAGCTCTGAATGAGCTTTGACCAGCATGGCTGCAGTAGTAATCACAAACACACTAACACCAGGGAGCCCAGTCACCTAAGTCAGGCCCCACCCAGCAGCCATGAGGAAGGCAGACTGCGTCTCTCGTAGGGCATCATGGGGGTACATGACCCAGGGGGTAAAGGGACTGAGGCTCAGTGGAAGACGCACAGCAGGGCCACCATGCAAGGCCCAGAGATCAGGGGCCCTGCTCCAGCGTGGTCCTGATCCTCGGACGAGCCCCGGTGTGCTTACCTGTCAACACTATCGGCTTAGGAACCGACTTCAGGCATCTAACGGGGGTCCCCAGGAACACTGCAGCTAGTGAGGTTCTGGGAAGCAGGCTGTGAAGTCTGCCCTATATAGGCCGGGTGGAGCTAGTTTTTTTTTCTGTCTTGCAATCTCCAACCCATCCAAACTCCTGCTATTGTCAATGACAATTTATATAGGAAACATATTACCATATTAATGTGCCAGAGAGGTCAGCCAGGGAATATTGTGGTATACAAAGGATTACTACTTTTATTGCTATTTGGGCTTCTTGGGATACTGCCTTTAATTAATATCACTGCGTTCCTGTAAGCCGCCGCTGCACCTCTATTTGCCAGCGCACCTCTAATATGTCACTTTCCTTGCAATCTTCAGTCCCATCCTAACTGAACCTCTGTTTATATGTGCCACGTCTATCTGCCCCACACATGTTCCTCACAGCAGTGTGCTTACATCCTTGCCCACAAAATGCTTCTACATTTCATAACACCCTTACTTAGGTTTGAGGTCGGGGGCATATAAGGTGGCTCTGAGGGACACTGGCCATAGGTTGAGCATGCCTGATGTGAATAATATATTTTTTATCGGGAGTGGCCTTGTACTTGGGCATACGTCTATTTTTATGAAGCAGCATTAGATATGTATTCATTTTCACAATGTACCTGTGAATAGATACCAAGATTAAACCTGGTTTTCATCACAGCTTACTCATCGCTACCAGTTTTTATTTTCAACTTAAATTAATAAAATCATCACATTTGTGAGACGTACATTCATTATGCAACAGCTATGCTGGGTATTGTGATTAAGCTCTCGTGTTGGCACTAGAGATGTATCCCCTCTTTGTATGGATGACACACTTAAAGCTAAAATTCAGTAATGCATGACTGATTATAGATATTTTCTTTTACTTCCCATTGCCATTAAAGTGGACCAAAACGCAGGATTTTGACTGCATCCACTCATCCCCCTTTATGCACTGAACATTGTAACCCTCAGTGGGAATTGCCAGCCGGGGACACATAAAACACTGTGTAAGTCTAGCTGGTAATGGCTTCAGTGGCTGCCGATGGTCACTTGGGGCCACAATGCAGTTTTGTATCGTGGAAGTAGGTGCGTAATCAGGCCAGGGAAAGGATGCCCCTACCCCTTCTGCCTAGTTAAAGGGGATTTTTGGAAGCGTATAATTTTGTTTGCCAAAATGAAGGTGCTGAGCTTATGTAGTATATTCCAAGTATGTCACACACCCCGCTTCCACTATTCATGACATATGGGTTATGGTCCAGTAGAGGGCGAACTTCTGCAGAGATGAAAGCAAAAAAGAAGCCCCTCCCGGTCCATAAATAACTGGGACCTCCCACACATTCCCCAGTTTCTTCTCTGCAGGAAGGCGAGCAAGTCAGAAGATGTCTGCTTCTCTCCCTTGCAGGTAAGCCGGGCTTACGCCCGGCCATTTTTTGCCCTATTTCTCCCCGGACCTTTATACATTAAGCCAATATTAGCCTCCCAGCCTTGGCTGCAGGTCCGGGCGAGGGTAGGAATCACCTTATTAGGTGTTTAGGGAGCCATGCTCCCCCGTAAGACCCCATATAAAGGGGTAGGCGGAATCCGGGTTGGTGATCCCGGTTTGGGATGCCCTGTCCCTAATTGTATGTATATATATATATATATATATATATATATATATCCCTTACACCATATTTGGTACGGATTATCCCCCTTCCGGGTCCCTCTGTTAACCCTCCAGTGGGGGGGGGGTGGGGGGGCGGTCTTTTCCTCTTTATTTCTAGTGTGAGTGTGTGTGTATGTGTGTTTGGTGCTTCACATTACTGGCTGGTCGGCATTTTTTACTTCTGCTGAGGGGGGCTTCTTCCCCTCAGGCTGCGGTGTTAAGGGGGCGGGGCCGGGTGCCCTGCCACGGCCCTGCCATCATGCCACGGCCCGCCCCCCCCTTCTGGTTTGGAGCCAATTACGGAGCCCAGCCCACGGCTGGGAACCGCGCCGCTGGTTGTGTTGGTAGGGGGGCGGGGCCAGGCGCAGCGCGCGATCCGCGCTGTCCCGCCCCTTCTTCCTCTTCCTCTGAACTGATGAGTGGTGGCAGCCATCATACAAAGCACGTGAGTGCCCTCCCGGGCTCTCCCCTTTTATTTACCTTACTTAGCCTTGTGCCCCATTCTGTCAGGGGACAGCGCTAGTCCTTGTCACCTTTTTCCTTGATTATGATGATATAGTTAATATATATATATATATATATATATATATATATATATATATATATATAGTGTGTGTGCATGTGCTTATGGCCTCTCCTTTGTGTCTTTCAGGAGGACTCCCTGTGCCTTGCTTAAAAGGGGGTTCTCCCGGTCCTAGGTCCCTAGCAGAAATTTGGGGCACTTAAAAATCCTCCCACTTGGGACTTAAAGGGGCATCCCGGGTTGCTTACCAGCGTAATTCCCTCGGGTCATTGCGACTACCTTAAAATCACCATATGGAGGCTCCACAGGATACCGGGCTCCCCTTGGGACAATCCCGGCTATGTGTGGGTTGTGGGGTATCCCTTACGGGGGAGAATGTGCTTATTTGCATACCATGTGCGCAACAGGCCATAACGCGGCAGTCGGGACCCCAGGCGTCTGGGTCAGTGCCGCCCGCCTCTCCTACCCCACCCCGCATCATCCGTACCCCAAGTGACACTGTCATTAGTGGGGAGTCGCACTCGGATGTATGTGCCAGGCTGGCCAACCTCGAGAAAATTATTTCTAGCTCAGTGGGCAGAAAGTCCACTGCTAAGAAAAGGCATCTGTCACCGGCTACGCCGGTAATTGATTTTGGTGATTATGACTCACCTGATTGGGCTGATTATTCCCTGCTTGAGGAAGGGGAATTGTTTGAGGAATCTGAGACTGAGGAATTGCAGTTCTTTGATTCTGATGCCAGGCAGGCGCTGGGGGATGCTGTTGATACCCCCAGGGTCCTGACCCATCTGTTAGAGGTTCTGGATATTTCCCCACCAGCGGAGGCTCCTCCGAAGAAGGGGGAATTCTTTGGGTTCTCTAAGCCCCGCTTGGAGTTTCCAAATCAGGATCATTTTGACAGCATGATTCTTAGAGAATGGGAGAAGCCGTGTCGCCTTCACGGTGTTCTTCAGGGATGGGATAGGAAGTATCCCTTTCCGATGGACGCTGTGAAGTGCTGGTCTTCCCCTCCCGAGGTTGATGCGCCCATTCTAGGATTGTCCAACACCTCCGTTGTACATACTCCTGACGCCACTACCCTTAAGGATGGCGAGGACAAGCACGTTGGTCAGATGGCATGTCATGCCTTTGCCAGTGTGGGTTCTGCCTTGCGGCCTGTCTGTGCATCGGCACTCGTGGCTGTGGCCACCAGGTCGGAGATCAGGGACATGTTAAATGGGTCCCAGCTCAGCCCGGACAGCGTTGAAATCACAACCCTTAAGAGGTGTGAATTCATGAATTTTGTTCTGTCGGCTATGGACGACACTATTACCATGTGTAGTAGAACTTCGGCCCTGTTGGTGGCCATGCGCCGATCGGTCTGGCTGCGCCAGTGGGCGGCTGACATTGCGGCCAAGAAGTCACTTACAGCCTTGCCCTTTTTGGGAACGTGGCTGTTTGGAGACAAATTGGATTCTGTGGCGAAGGGTGGGAAGCTACCTCAGCGTAAGAAGCTGCGTCGCTCCTTTCGGGGGGCAAGCTCCTTTAATCCTTCCTTTCGCGGTGCCAGAGGGGGCAGAGGTCTTGCCTACTCTGGCTTTAGAGGTGATTCCGGGAACAGAGGTAGAGGACGTGCCCGTACAGCCTCTACCTGGGGTTCCAGGCCCAAGCCCACTGCCAAGCCAGCTCAACAATGAGGAGGTGCCTTCACCCTTGTGGGTGGGGGGATGGCTGCAGCTCTTCTTCCAGGTCTGGGCCCAGGAGGTCACAGACAAGTGGATATTGGAAGTGGTCTCGTCTGGGTACAAACTGGAGTTCGAGTCCCGGCCTCCTCCCAGATTCCTAAGGTCTCGGGTTCCATCGGATCCTCAGGCGGTGCAGGGGCTCCTGTTTGCTGTAAAGAATCTCCAGGACATGGCGGTCATATGCCCGGTGCCTCTTTCAGAGAGAGGCCGTGGCTATTATTCCAACCTCTTCTTGGTTCCCAAAAGGGATGGCTCCATAAGACCCATCCTGGATTTGAAGCTTCTCAACAGATTCATCAGAACCAAGAAGTTCCGCATGGAGACTCTGCGTTCAGCCATCGGTTCCCTTCGTCAGGGGGATTTCATGATGTCCATAGACATCAAGGATGCTTACCTTCATGTACCAATTTTCCCAGCACACCAGAGTTTTCTCAGGTTCGTGGTGGGAGATCAGCATTTTCAGTTTGTGGCCCTTCCGTTCGGGCTGACCTCGGCACCGAGGGTGTTTACCAAGGTTCTGGTGGGCATAATGGCCCTGCTCAGAGCCCAGGGCATTCGCATTGTGCCATATTTGGATGACCTACTCATTACAGCTTCTTCCCTCTGCCAGGCGCAGTTGGACACCAGGACGGTGGTGGCGACGCTGGAAAGTTTCGGATGGGTGATCAACCACCCCAAGTCTTCTCTCTCCCCATCAAGGGAGATCTCCTTTCTGGGCATGAATCTGGATACCAGTCAGGCCAGAGTGATCCTACCTCAGCCAAAGGTGCAGAGGGTTCAGGATCTGATACGTGTTCTCCTGACCAACCCTCGCCCCTTCCATTCGGCTAGGGATGACTCTGGTGGGTTTGATGGTGGCCTCCTTCGAGGCAGTCCCCTTTGCTAAATTCCACATGAGGTCGCTACAACTCCATCTATTGCTGAAATGGGACGGATGTCCACAGTCCTTGGATCAGTCATTTCTGATGTCTCCCAGGGTTTGGCAGTCCCTTCAGTTGTGACTGGAATCAAGCAATCTGATGAGGGGCAGATCGTTCCTGGCCCCTCGTTGGGAGACGGTTACCACGGATGCCAGCCTGTCGGGCTGGGGAGGTTTCTGGAAAGATCATCAGTTCCAGGGGTTGTGGGGTCCTCAGGAGGCTCACAACCCCATCAATGTCTTGGAGCTCAGAGCTATCCGCTTGGTTCTGTCGCGGCTGACACTTCACCTACAGGGTTTACCGGTTCAGGTTCGATCAGACAATCTTACTGCGGTAGCTTACATCAATCACCAAGGAGGGACTCGCAGCAGGAGTGCCCTCAGGGAAGTCTCTCTGATTCTGACATGGGCGGAGAGCAATGTTCCCTGCATCTCGGCAGTATACATTCCAGGAGTGGAGAACACGGAGGCAGACTCCCTGAGCAGGGGATTCTCTTGCCGAGGGGAATGGTCTCTCAACCACAGGGTGTTTCGGGCCCTGTGTCGCAAGTGGGAGACTCCGGAGGTGGATCTCTTTGCCTCTCGGCACAATCACAAGCTCCCAACCTTTGTATCTCTGTCTCAGGATCCTCTGGCCCTGGCAGTGGATGCCTCGTCCCTTGCCTGGAGGGATCTGGGGTTTCTGTACCTGTTTCCCCCCTTCTCCATGGTGGGCAAGGTAGTGCGCAAGCTGGCTCTAGAGGGGGCACCAGCAATTCTGGTGGCCCCAAGGTGGCCAAGACAGGTTTGGTTCGCAGACATCGTAAGATTGGCGGTAGATCAGTACAGGCTGCCCCTGTCTCCGGATCTGATCTCTCAGGGTCATCTACGTTACCCCAATTTACAAATACTTGCTTTGACGGCGTGGCTGCTGAAACCTTCATCCTGAGGGAGGAAGGTTTGTCTGAGGCAGTTATTCAAACCTTGATTAGAGCTAGGAAGAGGTCTTCCTCTACTATTTACTATAGGACTTGGCGGTCCTATATTGACTGATGTGAGGCTAGGGCCTTACCTTGCAGGGTGTTTTCGATTCCTAGGATTTTGGAGTTTCTACAACATGGTCTGGTTCTGGGGTTCCAGCTCAGTACTTTGAAGGGTCAGGTTTCTGCCCTGGCTGTCTTTTTTCAAAGGTCTTTTGCTTTGCATCATCTGGTCAAGACTTTTTTCCAAGGGGTCACTCATGTTCGCCCCCTAGAAAGCCTTTGGTTCCCGTTTGGGACCTAAATTTGGTTCTTTCGGCCCTCCAGGGGCCTCCCTTTGAACCGATGCAGGATGTGGCTCTTTCTGTGCTTACTCAAAAGGTTGCCTTTTTGGTGGCGATTACCTCTGTTCGGCGTGTCTCTGAGTTGGCGGCTCTGTCTATTCAGGCCCCTTACTTTGAGAGAAAGGTGGTTTTTCACTTTAACCCAGAAGGTGGTTTCTGCTTTCCATCTCAATCAGGATATAGATCTCCCTTCCTTGTGTCCTAAGCCTAGCAATGACAAGGAGAGGGTTTTGCACTCTTTGGATGTGGTTCGTTGTGTGAAGTACTATTTGGTTGCTACTTCTCCTTTTCGTAAGACGGACGCCTTGTTTGTGGTGCCTTCTGGGCCCAGAAAAGGTTTGGCGCCCGCCAAGTCTACCATTAGTAGATGGATATGCCAGGCCATTGTTGGGGCCTATTCTGCTAAGGGGAGGGTTCCTCCTTTTAAGATCACTGCTCATTCTACACGTGCTGTTGGGGCTTCCTGGGCTTTTCAGCACCAGGCTTCTGTTGAACAAGTTTGTAAGGCTGCTACTTGGTCTTCCGTTCATACTTTTTCAAAGTTTTATAAGGTTGATGTGCGGGCCTCAGCGGATGCTGTTTCTGGCCGCAAGGTTCTGCAAGCTGCAGTGGTTTAAATTGCTGCATTTTTTGCTGTATTTGGATCCCACCCATGACGGACACTGCTATCCCGTATCCCATATGTCCCATATGTCATGAATAGTGGAAGCGGGGTGTGTGACATACTTGGAATAATACCATTTTGTGATTACTCACCTTTAAAATGGGTATTATAAGTATGTCACACACCCCGCTTCATCCCGCCCTTTAGTATTCTGGATCCTTTATATGGTGAACCTTTTATTGTTAAGAATGTTTTATTAGTTCTTCCTGGTCCCCTTACTGCTGTCATATACTGGGGAATGTGTGGGAGGTCCCAGGTATTTATGGACCGGGAGGGGCTTCTTTTTTGCTTTCATCTCTGCAGAAGTTCGCCCTCTACTGGACCATAACCCATATGTGAATAGTGGAAGCGGGGTGTGTGACATACTTATAATACCCATTTTAAAGGTGAGTAATCACAAAATGGTATTTTTTTGTAATTTCTCAAAACATCCTTAGGGCAGCATACTCTTAAGACATTATGGCTCCACCCCTAGGTAGGAACACATGACCACCAGAAATGAATAAAGCTTTGGCTCCTCCTCCTAGACTCCAGTTTTGTATGTGTTCCTTTTATGTGCAGGAGCCAGACCACCAGCTCCTGAACCGATGGGTTTAATTAAGTACCGGCATTGTGGGTTTGTGCAAGGCAGACCCATCTCCCGGCTCCGGAGGCAGCCTGCAGAGACCTGCCCCCCCCCCCCCCCCCCACTACCTGATACAGAAATCAGTCAGAGCTGATCAGACGGCTGGGCTGGTCGGAAGAGTCCGCGGCACAGCAAAGGGTGTTGCTAGCTCACCAAGCTGTGAGTAGGGGAAGGGCGGGGGCTGCAGCAGTTACCGCTGGGCGCCCTCTGCTTCCAGCTGTGCAGGCAAGGCGTGTGCACACCCGCCCCTTCCATTATTTGAAGAGAATGTAGGAGGGGGGAATTTTGGTTGGGGGATCATCTCCCGGCGGCACAGTGATGTCATTCCTATGTGCCGCCGGGCTCCCTGCTCTGTCCATGTGCTTCCAGTTAAAGGGGAATGCACGTGTGCACTATCTATATCTGTTCTTTTTGGCCTCCCTCTTTGGCAACAGAGGGTTAAGAATTGGGCGAAATTTAGCATTCCCGGTTTATTAAAGGGAGCTCATGGGAAGCACTAAGTCGGATACCTCATTCCAGGCATGGTGGACCAGGCAGAGGGGGTTTTATTAGTCTCTGTCCCTTTATTGACATCTATGGGAGATTATGTATTGGATCAATGCAATCCAGATCCAAGTCCACTGAATACTCTGTCCTCCACTCGGTCTGGGAAGAAGAAGTCCAGCTCTGCTCTGGTATGTCCCTTTTTTTCTTTTCGGGCTCATTATATAATGCTACAGTAGCTTTTGATCCTGACGGCTCCAAAACATCTTCCTTGAAAGTATCTAAGGTTAAACCTGGATCCAAGACTGAGATACCCGATGTGGGAAATCAAGTTGGCTGATTCCTATAAGAAGCCTCTGTCAATCCTGTACTGAAAGAGTTGTGAGTAAAGAACGTCGGCGCAGTATGACAGACATGGCGCAAGTTCCGAAGGATTATATTTCTTCCTCCTTTGAGAACCTAAGGACCTCAAAGGATTTGGCAGGGTGTAGTGAAGTAGTGGGGCATCCCTTTAACACCCTCTTCTATTTTAGAAGGCAGGACTCGGAGTACTCAGATGCTCTTATTTCCAAGAGGGAGGAGGGCCCGCCAGCTTCTGAGGAAGAGGGGCAGGGGTCAGGATCATCCACTCTGGGTAGATTTCTCTTTTCCCTGGATGCTTTAACCCAGTGGTCCTCAACCCTGTCCTCAAGGCCCACCAACATGTCATGTTTTTTGGATCTCCAAATAGCCATCTCTATTGCTGTGCAGCTGCACTAATTACTCCACCTGTGCATCTTTGTGGAGATCTGCAAAACCTGACCTGTTGGTGGGCCTTGAGGACAGGGTTGGGGACCCCTGCTTTAACCTATCTTTTACATATGGTACATCTCTCCATCAATATCAAGGATAGGAGTGTTACCCCTAGATCTAATCATGATGGATTTTCCCTGGACTTTGTTCCAGAGACCCCTATGTCATTTTCCATTCATAAGTCTGTTAAAGAAGCTATTCTTAATGAATGGAGAAACCCGGTAATGAAGGTATTTAGATCAGAGGATTCTCTCTTTTGGGATAGGTACCCTGATTTGGATGCACCTTTTGTGAAAGTTTCTAAAGGAGTGGATTTGGCCTTTGAGGATTTTGGCATCCACAAAGACCTGTTAGACAAGAGGATGGATTCCCTTTTAAAGTGGACCAAAACCCATGGCAATTCATTCCCTCCCCCCTGGGGCATCCAGAATTGGGATGCTCCACTGTGTGAAACCCCCCAGGTTGCCCCATACACTTACCTTGTTTCCTGGTCCAACGGTGCATGTGCGAGCCACAGCCGCATCCCCACTACCCCTCTAGCAGGCACGCTCCCTATTAGAGGGTAGCGGTGGATGCAGCCGCCTGCGTGCTCTGAGCTGATTGGATGAGCGGCCGTGCATGCGCCATAGAACCGGGAAAAGGTTAGTTGGCTTTGGCAATCTAGGGGGGTTTCACGCAGTGGGGCACATCCGATTGGGGTGCCCCGGGGGAAAGGACGAAAACCCAGGATAGTTAAAATCTTGGGTTTTGGTCCACTTTAAAGATGGCCTGGCAGGCAGAGCCTTGTTAAGCCTTAAGCCGATTCTGGCCTCTATCTGTGTCGCTAGGAATTTGAATGATTGTCTCCAGCAGCTTAGGTCGTGTTTGTTAACAGATTAGTATTGACAAAATTATGAAGGCTTTACATATTCTCTTTTCAGCGTCCTCCTTTCTTTCGGACTCTACAGCTGAATCAGTAAGGTGTTCGGCCCAAACCATGGTCCTGACCAATTCTGTTCGCAGGACCTTGTGGTTACGTACCTGGTCAGGGGACAAGATTTGCCTGTGTGCCATGCCCTTTAGCAGGGAGTTTCTTTTTGGCCCAAAGCTAGAGATAGGTCAGCTGACTAGAACAAATGCTTTCCCACTAGGAAAAGATTTTCTTTATCCTCATTTAAATGTTCCTTTCCTAACAGGGATTCGTTCAGAGGTACCTCTTCTTCTGCTAGGTGGGGCAGGTTTAGAGGATCTACCCTGTTTGGTACCCAGCAGTCTGGCTCTAAGAAGTAATGACGCCAGTAATGTCCTTTCACATTTGGAGGGAAGCCCCTTCATTCCAATATAAGCGAAGGCTTAAATTACGCCCCTCCCACAAGTTTATTCTAAGTATGTCACACACCCCGCTTCAAGAAATTCATAACGTGTGGGTAATACTGACCTGTAGAGGGCGATATGCAGAGATGCCAGGAAAAAATGAGAGCCCCTCCCGGTCCATAAATACCTGGGACCTCCCACTCATCTCAGCAGTCGGCGAGCAAGTCAGAAGATGTGGTCTCCTCCTTGCACAGGGGGATTTCAGTGCCTTGTTTTGGATCCCCGCCCTTTATGGACACTGCTGTTGGATGTCCCACACGTTATGAATTTCTTGAAGCGGGGTGTGTGACATACTTAGAATAATACCATTTTGTGAATACTCCCAGGTATTTATGGACCGGGAGGGGCTCTCTTTTTTTTCCTGGCATCTCTGCATATCGCCCTCTACAGGTCAGTATTACCCACACGTTATGAATTTCTTGAAGCGGGTTGTGTGACATACTTACAATACCCATTTTACAGGTGAGTATTCACAAAATGGTATTTTTTGTTACTCTTATCCCAAGGGGCAGGGAGGAAAGACTGGCTATCAGGAACAGTCTAGATTCTGTGTTGGACATGGAGGTGATTGTCTCAGTTCCCCGCCAGCAGTGGGGAAAGGGTTTCTATTCAAGTGTGTTTCTAGTAAAGAAGGCTTCCGGGGGATTCAGGTTCATTCTTTAACTTAAAGAAACTGAAAAAATCTCTTGGAACGTAACAGGTATTTCAGCATGGAATCCATCTTCTCTGTCAGGAATCTGCTTCCGACAGGTTCCTTTATGGTCTCAGTAGACCTGAAGGATGCCTATTGGCAGGTCCCAATGATCTGTTATGCTCAAATTTTCATATTTGCAATAAAAATAGGCAACCAAACGCTCCACTTTCAATTCGAACCTATGGCATATTTAAGGCAAAAAGGGATTGGGGTCATAGCTTATTTGGACGATCTCCTACTTTTTGCTCAAAAACGGCAGAAATTACTCCAGGGTCTGGAAGACCTTTAAAACATGGAATACTCAGAACAGAAGACCTGCTTCCAGCCTTCTGGTTACACTCGATATCCTCCAGAAGAGAGTTAATTTAGGAGATTGCTGCATATTAAAAATGAACTTACCTTTTTGTAAAGAAAACCCATGTGAGTGACATTCCTGGGTTTTGGTCCGCTTTTGGAATAATTATTATTAATAATAATAATAATAATAATATCCAAATAATAATTTGGATAATTATTATTTGTTACTTTGCAAATTGAGCATTTTCGTTTTTAGTTTACGCGGCCCATACACTTTGATGGTACTTTATCACCACCTAGTGGTTTTTGGCAGAATGACTGGTGTAAAAACATTTCTGTAATTAGTTTAAGGCGGACCTTCATTCTCCCTGGCAACTCTGTAGGTCATAGTTCCCAGGAACACTAACCTAACCTGATCCACGTTTCTTGTCCCTCATCATACATAGTTCCATGCCTGATTTTGGCATCCTAGGAATCTTTAACTGAATCCCAAATCAGGATCACTCAGGGGAGATCGTTAAAAGGGATCCAAAGTCCTTTTTGACTGGAAGTCCATTTAAATGAATAACCTTAAATTAGTAATACAAAAATTACTTTAGGTCTCTTTTAACAGTCACTGCTTTGGGGATCCCGATTTGGGATTTAGCTAATCAGGCATGGGTTTTTGTGTAATGGGGGACAGGAAAATGCTGTGCATTGCCATAAAGCATATCTCAGTTTACTGTGTTTAGTGCCATGGAAGTTGATGGCATTTTATTAAACAACAATAAAAACAGAATGAAAACAGACACAGAGTCCCCAGCCATCCAGATAGTCCTGGCACAGTTGGTACATTGGAAATGCCACCATGTCCTGTGCATGTAGGATGGCTGGAAAGGTACGTTTTACAGTGAAGCTAGCATTTTCACACAAATTGGAAAGCCCTGGGGAGAGGGTGAGACCCAGCCTTGGAATTCTTAAGAATCTAAGGATGCCTGTAGTCCACTTTGATATGACAACTATGAAAAAAATTGGGGAAACCTCAGCCTAAGTCTAGGTCCACTTTAAACCACCAATGTGTCGCTAAACTGTACTGGTGTACTGCAAAGAATAAAAAAAAATCTCCCTCTAATTCCGCCTAACCTAACCAATTTACATACATGTGGTGCACCATTAATAATAGTCAATGATGGCGTGCTCACCGATATACTCAACTAGGTAAATTAAATGAAGCCTGGGGTACACTATTTCCCCAGGGATCAAGGAAGAGGGAGCACAACCAATAAGTAATCTACAAATTATTTATTCAAAGTACAAGCAAAAAAGACATTTAAAAACAACACATAAGACACATTAAAAAACCCCCATGCTGACCCTAGTGACAATCTTTCCTCAAGGTAACCCACATAATACTAAGAGGCCGATTCATTAATAGCGCCACGTAGCGACAGATGAGTGCCAGTAGCGTGATTTTCACAGCGCCAGCTAGTATTTGCTTTGCTTGGCCGGGGTTTGCTTGTTGACAGCGACTCAGTCGGTGTGCGGTAATGTTGAATACGGGCTTAGGGGTCGCTGTTTCACAGGTTCAGCGTTGTATGGGTGCGCCTGACAGCGACTGGCCAGAGCGAACGGCTTGCTGCAGATTCATTAACAAATCACGCTCCGAATTTTTTCGCGCTGTGAATTCCTTGTTTAAACCCCAGAGCGCTGGCAGCGATGGATTTAAAATTGTTTTTAACCCCCAAACAACCATATTTTTTGATTGTAAAATTATACAAGTTTTTATAAACATTTTGTAATATGAATACATTAATGTCAGACCTGTAATATCAATTCTGCACAAAATCATTTTATTTTTTTTTCCTTAAAAAAAAATCCTAACATTGCAGAAGTGGTCACAGAATTTTTGACATTAAAAAAAAAAAAAAAAAAAATTAATAGCAATTAATTATGATTATTTAAAAATTGCTCCATTGAAATGCATTGGACATCGCCAGGGAGCGATAGGTCATACCTGGCGCTGTGATGGGATTAGCAGCGGCGCTGTTCGTTGCAGTCGGCTACATGATGAATCCCGCGCTAGCTGACGCTCTCGCCGGCGCTAGCCTCATTTCGCATGATAAACGCGTCATTGTGGCCGACGCCGGGTGTACTTGAGCCGGCGGGACCTGGCGCTCGTCAGACACTACCTGGTGCTATCGCTTGATGAATAAGGGCAAAAGCTGCAGCCGATATTAAATACGTTATAAATCTATCCCTCTGTCTAGGCAAATGTAATCCTAAATCAGTGTCCTAAAAATCACAATCAATATCCCCAAAAAACCCATAATCAATAATCCATAATCAATAATCAAGAAACAATGCCTAAAGCCTATATACCTTACATTTTATTTGTGCCGGCACAAAAGACAAATACCTATAACCCCACATATTAAATCAATTAATATAATATGCATATAAAGTAAGACCCTTGACCATCAAAATTAAACATATGTTGTACAGAATATTATCCTATAAAGAAAAGAAGAATTTTCATCTAACATCTAAACAATTGGACATATTGTAAAGTGCATGGTGCCAAACAATAACCAAGTGACATAAAAAATGGACTTAAAAGTAAACAAAATGCAAATACAGTGAGGAGATACTCAGCTGACAAGTAATCAACAAACCACAGCCGGGGAGGAAAGCCAGGGGCAGCTGGAGAGAACACCTGCGCTTCGCAGTTCAGCGACTGCTTCTTGCTTGGGTGAGGTCTTACTTTATATACATATTATATTAATTGATTCAATACGTGGGGTTATAGGTATTTGTCTTTTGTGCCGGCACAAATAAAATGTAAGGTATATAGGCTTTAGGCATTGTTTCTTGATTATTGATTATGGATTATTGATTATGGGTTTTTTTGGGATATTGATTGTGATTTTTAGGACACTGATTTAGGATTGCATTTGCCTAGACAGGGGGATAGGTTTATAACGTACTTAAAGTGGACCATCACCCTCCCCTTATAGATTCCCGGGCCGATCACCTCCCTCCCCTCGGGACATCTGAAATCGGGATGTCCCGCGGGGTGAAACCCCCCCAAACACCCCAAATCCCCTTACCTTGTCTTCCCCGTCTCTAGACGTGCGCGCGCCCGCGCCGGCCGTCTGTCAAGAGTGACACGCGGGAGGCAGCGGCGGAGGAGCCGCTTGTCCGCGGCTGTCAAAACGCTTGTCCGTCGGCGCGGGGAGAGGGGAGTTTTTCGGGTGATCGGGGGGGTTTCACACAGCGGGGCACCCCGATCGGGGGTGCCCCACCGAAGTGGACCAAGACCCAGGATAGTCAAAATCCTGGGTGTTGGTCCACTTTAATATCGGCCGCAGCTTTGTATTATGTGGGTTACCTTGAGGAAAGATTGTCACTAGGGTCAGCATGGGGGTTTTTTAATGTGTCTTATGTGTTATTTTTAAATGTCTTTTTTGCTTGTACTTTGAATAAATAATTTGTAGATTACTTATTGGTTGTGCTCCCTCTTCCTTGATCCCTGGGGAAAAAGTATACCCCAGGCTTCATTTCATTTACCTACTGGTGTACTAGAGATTCGAGATAATTCTTCTGGTACGCTGAGTGATGAAAGTGTTTCCCTTGTCTGTGCAGGGTGACGTTCTGTGGCCTGTGCTGTAAGAAGTATGTGGAAGCCAACATCTCCAACAAATCCAGGACCACCGTCAAATACACCATGAAGACCCTGGCTAGCAGCTCGGAGACCATCATCTTCATATTCCTCGGCATCTCTGCCGTGGACACATCAAAGTGGATTTGGGATACAGCTCTCGTCCTGTCCACACTCATCTTTATCTTTGTCTTCAGGGCAATCGGTGGGTTCCTTGCTTTTACATCAACATCAACAGTGCATTACTGTAGCCTGATCTTTTTGTTTTGATTCTTTGGATTGAATTTTTTATTAAAGCAGACCTAAATCCTCCGTGGCGACACCTAAAGGTAGAATGCAGTGTGAGCTCCAAATTTAGGAGGAGACTTTACTCTGTATAACGGGACAAGAAAAAAGTTGCATGCTGCAGTGCTGCACATTGTTGGTGGATGTGTGGCTGCCACGTGTGTGTGTGTGTGCGCGCAGAGGTTTCCTGGCTCCACTGCATGGAGCTCTGCAGGGACACTAACCCAACCTAACTGTGAGCTCCAGATGCAGCACATAGTTGAGTTTCCTCTGTATCATGGGGACAAGAAAAAAAGCTGCATGCTGCAGTTCTGCGCACTATTGGTGGTGGTGCGGCTGCCATGTGTGTGCAGAGGGTTTCCTGGCCCAACTGGATGGAGCCCTGCAGGGACACTAATCCACCTACCCCAACTGCCTGGAAACTCAACATTTTGGAAATAATCATTGTTTTCTCTTGGAGCTCTTTATGACTGGGGACCAGAACACAACTTCAGCGCTGCACGCTATTGATGGAAGTGTGACTGCCACGTGTGTGTGCAGATATTTTCCGGCCCCATAGGATGGAGCTCTGCCAGGAAACATTGATCGTCCAATGCGGGGCTCAATGATGGTTCAAGGGGGGTAAGGTAGATTAGGTTAGTTTAGTGTTCCTGTGGTCCAGGATGCTCCCTGACATACAGTTTCTGGGTGGAAGAACGTAGGTCCCTTTTACTGCCAAAAAAATAACTTTTAATCTTGTTTAAACATAGTCGCAAGCCAGTATGTGGAGAAACCCATGTTAGGCTTAATATAGGGGGGCTAAAGAGACCAAAAAACCCTCTACTTAGGTAAAAGAAAAGAGTGGCTTTCCTAGAACGGAAAGTATTTGCACAGTACCCAGTCCAAGGACAGATAGCATTACCCATCTACCCTTGCAGTAGGCGGAGCTATGCAAATCATCTCTTTACGTCTCTGTGCCATCCAAGCCTCATCTGCCCTAGTGCTGATGAAAGCCTAAAGCTCGAAACACGTGTCCACTAGTTGGATGTGTCTGGCTGTATAAAATTTAAAGCTAATCCTTGGCATTGCACCCTTAGCGGTTCATAGGGCCTTGGATGGCACAGAGACGTAAAGAGATGATTTGCATAGCTCCGCCTACTGCAAGGGTAGATGGGTAATGCTATATGTCCTTGGACTGGGTACTGTGCAAATACTTTCCGTTCTAGGAAAGCCACTCTTTTCCAATCTTGTTTAAAACTATTGTTCCAATTTAAAGTGGAACTTAAAAATGATCCCCCAACCCTGCCATGCTACCCTGGCACTGGGGCAGAACGGAGGGGTTACAAAGAAAAAAAACTCATACCTTAGCCAGGCACCCACGCCGCTCCTCTCTCACTCCTGATCCTGGATGCCGCCATCTTGGCTGGAAGACACAGAGCCACATCCCCCAGCTCCAGAGCACACGCGGAGATGGGGGATGTGGCTTTGCTACTTTATGTCTTCTTTACATTCAGAGGCCGCGGGAGACTGGGAGGACAATGTGAGCGTCTGGATAAAGTATGTTTTTTTTTTCTTTATACCCCCCATCCTGCCTCAGCGCCAGGGTAGCATGGCAGGGGTGCGCAGAGCGGCGGCGTCGCCTCAGACGCTGCGGCGTCTTCATTGGCAATTCATATTCTAAGTTCCTCTTTAGAGTCCTTTAGAGTCCTTGTACAGGCACACACTATATTTCTCCCCTTTTCAAGGCATCTCAAAGTCTCTGATTACATGTAAGTGCCCTATGTATTCTAAGCAAATACACTCTTTGCTTCCATTTCTGTGTGTGTGTGGTTGAGCTAGGAAGGGCACAACTTTATGAAACTAGAGCGTGCTCTACTGTGTGTTATACCACTTTGTTTGTTCTGGAGGAATGGAATTGAATGGAGGAGAGACACCTGAAACAGGCATTTAGAGAGCTGATTTGATTTACAGTTCCTTTGAGCCCTAATAAAATTTTTAATAATATAAAGTCTTACCTCTGACTGCAATTAATGTTATAAAAATCACCCAGCAGCATGGCCCTGTCTCTGAATTGTGGATCCTCACAAATATAACGTAAGTGAATGTCACTGGCAGCAGGAGAACACATTGCATGTTCATTGCACACATAGATATATTTATATTATGCAAAAGTCAGGGCTAAAGTCAATTTTGGACTGGACTTCCAATTTAAAGTGTTCCCTATAGACCAGGGGTGGGCAATTATTTTTTCCATGGGGCCACATGAGAAACTAAAAATATTGTGGAGGGCCGGGACAAAAGGCTGAACTCAATTCTGCATAATATTAATTGTATCTCTTTATAAAAAGCAGTAAATTCTTTTGGAAAACCCGACATTCAGCATCTACCTTTCTTTTTTTATCAGGGCTAAAGTCCTCTTGTGACAAGGATCATGTGCACTTAGCTGACAACTGGGGGGGAGGGTGATACCGGTTGGTAGGATCCACAGAAAGGGGGGATATCGCCCCACAGATGTCAGTAGCTCACTCTTCCACCACACTGCAGCCACACTTCCCATACTCTCCTTCCCCTTAAGCTTAACAGCAGCCCGAGGATAGCTTCCAGTCAGGGCACTTATGAGTCCCGCCCCTCCACCCAGGCAAGATGGCGCCGGAGCCTACCTACTTCTCCTACCCTGGTCGGGTTCTTCTTTACTGTCGGGCGCCCGCCTGTCCCTCTTCGCAGCGTGTCGGCGCCTTCCGCACTGTACACAGGCGATTACGTATGCAGCAGCATGCTTGTCGGGTTTGGCACGTGAGTGAGGAAGGGGGAATGTGCCAGACCCGTCGAGCTGAGCGGCCGATCGGCTGCTGCTTAAGTGATGGCCTGTGTACAGCGCGGGAGGTGCCGACCCGCTGCGAAGAGGGACGGGCGGGCGCCTTGCAGACAGGACAAGCGGAGGGATGCCGAATCACAAGTGGAGGGACTCCACCAGCAAGCTCAGCCCGGGCCGGTCAGAGCCAATCAAAGGGCTGTATACGGCCCCCGGGCCCTACAATGCCCAGGTCTGCTACAGACAATTGTCTTTGCACTCCCACATGCGCTATTAATGGTAAGCGTGCGTTCTGAGGGTTCTGTTCAGTTAATTGCAGCAGAAAGACGCAACTTCACTCTCGTTCTATATTCCAGGTGTCATCCTACAGACGTGCGTTTTAAACCGCTTCCGACTCCTGCCACTCGACAGGATAGATCAGGTTGTGATGTCATACGGGGGCCTCCGAGGAGCTGTGGCCTTCGCTCTGGTGATCTTGTTAGACAGCAAGAAGGTCAAGGCAAAGGATTATTTTGTGGCCACAACTATCGTGGTGGTGTTCTTCACTGTCATGTTTCAGGTCAGTAGACGTCTTCTCTGCTTATTCACTATGTCCAGAGTACTCTGCTTTTTATATACCTGAACTGGATCTACACCCTGTAAGGGACAGACCCCCCCCCTTCACCTACTGTCCCTAAACATCCCAGTGCCCATTCCTCCAACTGTGCAGTGATACATACGTACTCTACCACCATGTGCAAGCACAGCACACACTGACAATGGACAGCATGGCCTCGATTCAATAAAGGTAGAAAAAAATTCTCATGGTAGTAAAAGATTCAATTCATGAGAAAAAAGCCTGAGAATGTCACTGTTGTTGAATCACCAGATATGAGAACAATGAAAGTCAATGGCACTTTTTTTCTCCAAAGAAAAGTAGAGAACACTGTAGTAAAAGCTGCCATTGACTTTCATTGTCTTTTTATCTGGTGATTCAGTAACAGCGACATTCTCAGACTTTTTTCTCATGAATTGAATTTTTTACTACCATGAGAATTTTTTTCTACCTTTATTGAATCAAGGCCCATATGTTTGTGAGCCATACCTTGTTCAACAATAAACAGAAACAGAGGAAGGTCCCACTCCTTCCAAAACGTGTCCGCCATCTCCCTTCCTGCCCCTTCATGTGTGCTTTTCCCTTCCTTATTGACAATGTTTTGTCTTGAGTGTTTTTTAATCAGTCCTAAGTGTATGTAGTTAATGTGACTTTGTGATCAATAAACATACAATTTTTATTATATTATAAGTAGTGGTGCCATATATTTCAGTGGGTGTTTTGGAAGGAGTGGGACCTTCCTCTGTTTCTGTATATACAGTGGTTTCACCCTAATGTGCACACTACATACAGATTAAATTAACTTGGTCCGGTGCAGTCTCATATTGTTTTTTAGTATTTGTTCAAAAATAATATTCTACTCTCTGAAATGAGAAACGAGAGGTGAAAAGTCTTCAGGAAAAAAATGGCACATCCAGTTATCTTGATTCATTCCTACAGGTTTACCGTGTTCTAAATGAGAACCTACACAGATAATTAGCTCAAACGTTTGATATTTCCACCTCTTGTTTCGTGCAAAAATCCTGACAGGTTTACCGTGTTCTAAATGAGAACCTACACAGATAATTAGCTCAAACGTTTGATATTTCCACCTCTTGTTTCGTGCAAAAATCCTGACAGGTTTACCGTGTTCTAAATGAGAACCTACACAGATAATTAGCTCAAACGTTTGATATTTCCACCTCTTGTTTCGTGCAAAAATCCTGACAGGTTTACCGTGTTCTAAATGAGAACCTACACAGATAATTAGCTCAAACGTTTGATATTTCCACCTCTTGTTTCGTGCAAAAATCCTGACAGGTTTACCGTGTTCTAAATGAGAACCTACACAGATAATTAGCTCAAACGTTTGATATTTCCACCTCTTGTTTCGTGCAAAAATCCTGACTTATTGCTCACAATTAGCCTAAAGGTAGGGCTCAATGAGTAATGGGTGGGGCCCAAGGCAGTGTCAGATCGGAGTACATTGGGGCCCACCAAAGGTTATTCGTCTTGGGGGTCACTAGAGGAAATCATTCTTTCCACCCCACCATTTGGCTTCATGCTAGCTTCCCACTGGTGCGAGGAATTGTGTTAGTGATATTTGCTATTACTATCACTAATTGCAATTTTTCGCAATCGCTGCAAAAACACCACACGCAGGGCTTTTGCCCTGGAGTCGCCTGGAATAGCGCTACCGGGATATGAAAGTGCACCCAGTTCTCTATGAGGAGCGCTTCACTGGCGATTGCAGGCCAGGAAGTTTATGTTGTCACCTTCCATCCCCAGCCCAGTGCCCCAAAACAGCCCGTGTTTCTTCTTAAAGTGGACCGACACCCGGGAGGATCAACCCGGGAATCTATAAGATCCCTCCCCGCGGGGCATCCGAAATCGGGATGCCCTGCAGGGTGAAACCCCCCAGGAAGCTCACAAACCTTACCTTCTCCTTGTTCCAGCGGGGGCCGCCACCGCCGCCTCCCGCGCGTCCCGTTTGTGAATGGCCGGCGAGGCGCGCTCCCTGTAAGAGTGACACGTGGGAGGCGGCGGCGGGCACGCTCGCTTGTCCGTCGACGGACCTCGCTTCTCCGTCGCGGTGAATCGCTGGAGCGGTCACGTGGGAGCGGGGTCAGGTGAGTTTTCGGGGCTTTCTGGGGGGTTTCACACAGCGGGGCACCCCTGATCGGGGTGCCCCACCGAAGTGGACCAAAACCCAGCATAGTCAAAATCCTGGGTGTTGGTCCACTTTAATAAAGCCTTTGCCCAATATTGATTAAAAGACTAAAAGGAAGTAGTATTATGGTGAATGGCAACCATATGCTAATTAATTCAGTTGCAACTAAACTGCCACATTAGAACTCAACACCATGTCAATTTTTTTTTCACATTTTCCTGCACTGCACGTTTTAGCTGTGCATATTTTTTAAAACAGAATTTCAGTCAAAAAGTGCCCCTCGCCCTGCCACCCTACCCTGGTGCTGAGGCATGATGGGGGTTAGAAAAAAAGACCCCTTACCTTCTCCGCTCCCCCGATCTCTAAGCGGCCACAGCGGAGAAATCTCAAAGCCGTATCCCCCGGTTCCATGCGGGCTCCCGCCCATTTAAGTGCATGGGCGGGCACGAGCGTGCAACGGAGCCGGGGGGGGGAGCCGGGGGGATGTGGCTCTGTGCTTTCATGCAGGATCTGGGCCCCTGGATAAGGTAATGGGTCTTTTTTCTTTGAGCTATGTATACTTTGACTGAATGCATCATCGCTGGGGGCGGGGCTGCTCGTCCAGGGAGCAATATGGCTGACTGCATCCAGTTAGTGAGCAATGGCTTTAGTAAAACAAAGAAACACGGGCTGTTTTTGGGCTCCGGGCTGGGGATGGATGGTGATGACATAATATTACCCCTAAGTATAGGTACACTGGAATATAAAAGATTCTAGGGCCTGCTGCTACCCTGTCCCCAGGGCATGCTATACCAGATGCCCTGCTGTGTGAAACCCCCCCAGGGCACCAGCAATCTTACCTTATCCCAGCGGCTCCCGCAACGCTGTCTTTGCCAGTGGCCGCATCCCCTGCTTCCCTCTAGCTGTGCACACTCCCCACGCCCAGCCATTCAGATAGGCCTGGCACACAGGAGCACGCTCTTCACAGGGGAGCTGAGGATGTGGCCACTGGGGCACCTATGAAGGCACAAAGTTCAAATCAGCGGCTTTATCCGGGTCATTAGTATGCGGTGTATAATGCGCTGATTGGACGAGCGCCTGCACGTGTGCCGTGGAAATGGCAGAAGTGATAGTGGGCAATATGGGGGTTTCACACAGGGGGGCATGGCACATCAGGATGCCCCTGGGGCAGGAACCAATCACCAGGAAAGTGAAAATCCTGGTGATTGGTCTCCTTTAGGAATCTTTAACTGATTCTCAAATAGGGATCCCTCAGGGGGGAGTGTTAAAATGTTTCACTGGAGGTCTGCTTTAAGGCAAAAGGGATCATGGGGGGGTTGAATCTACTAGAAAATGTTATGTTTTAAAATATTGAATTGCTGGAAGTGTTGATGATCACACACTGTACTTATTCTAACAAACACGAAATAACCGTCTCCCAGTAGTGCCGTAGAATGCCCCCTAGATGGCGCAAAGCACGCACTTTTTGGTAGATAACAGCTCCTGTGCCAAGGTTGTTGAGCAAAGTATGGCCTCGATTCAATAAAGGTAGAAAAAAATTCTCATGCTAGTAAAAAAATTCAATTTCTGAGAAAAAAGCCTGAGAATTTCACTGTTACTGAATCACTAGAAAAAAAGACAATGAAAGTCAATGGCAGCTTTTACTACATTGTAGAAAGGAGGAAACACTTCTCTACTTTTCTTAGGAGTAAAAAAGTGCCATTGACTTTCATTGTTTTCTTATCTGGTGATTCAGTAACAGTGACATTCTCAGGCTTTTTTTCTCATGAATTGAATTTTTTACTACCATGAGAATTTTTTTCTACCTTTATTGAATCGAGGCCTATATGATGTTAAGACAAATGTGGATCCAGCCTAACTGCAAAAAGTGTGTTTTAGGTAAAAACTAAACCTGGTGCTGAATCGTGACACTTGGGGTCACGCTAATTATTTGGTAAAGCAGGTGCCTTGTGGTGTGCATTGTAACCTGCATCCCAACAAACTTTTACTATACAAGAAAGTGCAATAAAATATTTTTGTTCCCAAAAATCACCTGCACATGCAATGGGGCAGTTTGACAGATAAGACGCATCATTTTTCCTATGATATATTTATATGATATTTTTTCACAGTTTGCAATTAACAGCACCCTAATAAGCTATGCATAGCAAAATTCATTTTTTTTCCGCATACCCCCTAGAGGGGCTGTTATTTCTAAATTTCTAACACAACATATTTCTTCCCTCTTTGAAAAGTCTTTAAAGTGGGCCAATTTTTGACTATCCTGGGTTTTGGTCCACTTCCCCGGGGCACCCCGATCAGCCGCTCGTCCAATCAGTGCGCTCGGAGCCGCTGTGGTATGCGCGTCAATGAGACGTCTTACCACAGCGGCTCTGAGCACGCTGGGGGTCGCATCTCGCGCTTTCCTCTAACAGGGCCAAGAAAAACATATGAGACTGCACCTCCACAAATTAACAAAATATTATAGTGTGCACAAGGGGTAATGTTACCATAAGTAGTCAAAAAGAAACGGAAGGTCCCACTCCTTCCCAAACACCCCTATGATATAAGGCACCACTACTAAATGTTTTATCGTAAGAAATTCATTTATTTGTTAACAATATCATAATAGCTAAACACACAAAGGACAAATTTAAAAAACATCCAAGACAAGACAATCCCCTCGATTCAAAGAGCAAAAGTTAATTGATTTCGGATCGAGAATGGTAAGTTTGGGTGGGTGTTAGTCATTTTTTCCTGTTTTTTGGGCCATTTCCGACTCGCACGAGCCTACGTACGAATGCGTATATGCTCTTACGATCATCGCAAGTTCGTTCAGAAATTTTAGGATCAAAACGTAAAACTTAGGATCAAAACGTAAAACTTAGGATAATCGAATGTGTTTCCGTGTGATTCAGAGAACAGTTTTCAAACCTCTAATTACGTTTTAAAAGAAAGCCACTGGCGACACCTTTTAGCAGTCGGATTGCTGTTCTTGAACAGGTTTTTTGGCTATGTGGAGGAGTCTGCGCGTCTTGAGCGCCAATGAACTGCATGTATCAGCATGGCCGAGGCCATAAATTGTATGGCAATGCATACCTGATTCATGTATGCCTTATAAAAGCATTTTAATGTGGACCTTAATTAGTCCTTTGCATGTAAACCTTTATTTTGCAATATATTTGCGTTAATTAAAGAAACTTATGTCCTTTGTTATTTATTTTTAAATTGATGTACTAGAATAATATTTTTAGATTGCATTTATTGGTGTAGTTGTTTACCTTTGCTTTGTTTAATTATTTTAGCTCATCTTTGGTCAGATGCATCACACTTACTGAGGAGAGGAGAGCGGGATAAAGTGCAGGATGTGGGTTACTGCTGTATTTTGCACAGACACAGCAGAGCTGGGGGCACGGAAAGGTCAGAAATCAAAGAATGCAGAGCAACACAGTCACAAGGCCCTTTCTGTTTGCAGGCTGCCCGATAATACCTGAGCCGCCATCTTGCCTGTTTCTAGGCTCATAACATGCAGAAGTTGCTGGGTGTTTTTTTATATTTGAGAGCAATCTGTATGTAGAGGGTGTGGGTAACCACACCCAAAATTTTAAGTTGTACCATTTGAAGCCAAAATATTACAATTAAATCCACAAGTAAAAAATGCAAGTTAACTAAAAATTAAACAAAGTAAGATTTACTTATGCAAATGCATTCATTAATGGTTGGTTACTACAAAATGAATGAAATAAAGAAAAATAAAAGACCAAATATTTAGAATGCACTTTAATGAGGTAAGTTTGTAGTGCGGAGCCGCAAGATCAGAAGGATTTACGTCCAGACAAAAAAGGAAAAAGGGCAAAACCAATGTTGCAACCTGAGAAATGAAACGGAAAATTCAGGATGGAAACTGACATAGGTCTGATTCCCGAACTGCCATACGAACGGACGTACATTTTAGGATAGAAACGTATTTGCTTATAGAATCACTCGCAAGTTCATACGAACGCACGAGCGTACGGGAAAAATAGGATGATCGGCACCAAAATCAAAGCTGTTACATGTTTCTTTGAATCGACCCTAATGTCTGTAAGGAAGGGAAAAACCCACATGTAAGGGGCAGGGAGCAAGTGGTAAATACAATAACTATACAGGGTTAATACTACCTGGCCGGTACAAAAAGTCATAAAGTGCTCTAGTGCATATCCATCATTATTAGTTTAAACATACCACACTATCATATCATATCCCAACATTAACAAAACCTAAGTATCCTAATGTCTACCCTAACTGAGAAAATATGTGAAATGTACTACAAGAACCAGCCGGGAGGGGTACTAAAATGAGACCCCCAACAATCAGACCAAATCACTTAACCTCCTCTAACAGGGAGCGTGCCCGCGCCGGCCATTCACAAATGCTAGAGAGAAGCGCGAGCCGCGGCCTGCGCATGCGCCATTGGATTGGGATGCAGGTAAGGTGAATGGGGCGTCCTGGGTGGTTTCACACAGCGAGGCATCTCGATTTTGGATGCCCTGCAGGGAGGGATCGGATCAGCCTGGGAATCTTATAGATTCCCGGGCCGATCAAGCAGGGTGTTGATCCACTCTAAGACTCTAGGGCAGGGGACATCACAATTTGGGATCAACCGAAAAACTCGTCTTAACGGCTCAGTGTCAGAGATACCTAGAGGAATACATATGGCAGGGCATCCCAAATCCTAAATTGGGATGTTTCAGGCAAGGAGAACAAATCCCAAGTGAAAATCCCAGGCTTCATTACTCTTTAAAAAACTCACTAACATGCAGGTTATAACTCACATCGCAAAGCACACCCAAAATGCCCCTTGCTTCACCAAATAAGAGGCATGTCGCCCAATAAATGAGAATGGTACTTTTTACTTCATAAACAGTGTGGTGCCGAATGATCCCTTCAGTTTAGTACAAGGTGCATAAACAACTTTACTTGTTTTTGATGTAAAAAGTGCCATTCCCTTTTATTGGTGATCATGCTAATTATCTGGTAAAGCAAGGCACACACAGAAAAGTGCAAAAATAATTATTCTTAAAATGTTTCCTCCAAAATCACCTGTACCTGTGATGGGGCATTTTTGCAACTGAGTTGAATAATTTTTCCAAAGGGGAAGATTATCCTTTTATAAAATAGAAAATGACAGCACCCCATATGCCATGCCTGCATGCATGCCATCCATTGTTATACCCCATAGGGTGCTTGAGGACATGGATCTAGCAATCGGGTAAGATCTGCAGCCCCAGACTAGGAGCGATGGTCTGCATGGGGAAAAGGGCGTTTTTTTCTTTTACCCAGAAAACGACTTGAATTTTATACACTTTAGATGAATATTAAGATGCACCAGGTGCAGAAATAGTTTTTTTTTTGTGCACTGAACAAAGGAACATGACTGGGTACAGCTACAAGGTTGGGGGGAGGCGGCACGGGGTTACGTTGCTCAGGTGCTGCCTTTGAGTTACTGTATGTAATGACGCAACCAGTCACCAGTCTTTGTACAGCTGTTATTCCACAATCTAGCACCACACAGTTCACCTGTATTAGGGACCCTTCTGAGCCTTTTTGCCATAAAAGACGCACCTAGGATTTGGAGGAGGAAAATAAGAAAAAAAATATTCTAAACTAAATGTTGTGCTAAAACACCCCATTACAGACAGTGTGGCATCCCCCAGCCCATTCCCTATGGGCAGTGTGGCATTACCCCTCCCTTTCCCATAGGCAGTGTTGCATTCCCCCTCCCATTCCCCATATAGGCAGTGTGGCATTCCCCCCTCCCATTCCCCATAGGCAGTGTGGCACCCCTTCCCGTTCCCCACAGGCCGTGTGGCACCCCCATCCCATTCCCCATAGGCAGTGTGGCACCCCTTCCCGTTCCCCACAGGCCGTGTGGCACCCCCATCCCATTCCCCATAGGCAGTGTGGCACCCCCCCATCCAATTCCCCATATAGGCAGTGTGGCACCACTATCCCATTCCCCATATAGGCAGTGTGCCACCCCCATACCATTCCCCATAGGGAGTGTGGCACCCCCATCCCATTCCCCATATAGGCAGTGTGGCACCACTATCCCATTCCCCATATAGGCAGTGTGGCACCGCCATACCATTCCCCATATAGGCAGTGTGGCACCCCCATACCATTCCCCATATAGGCAGTGGGGCACCCCCATACCATTCCCCATAGGCAGTGTGGCACCCCCATCCCATTCCCCATAGGCAGTGTGGCACCACTATCCCATTCCCCATATAGGTAGTGTGGCACCCCCCCATCCCATTCCCCATATAGGTAGTGTGGCACCACTATCCCATTCCCCATATAGGCAGTGTGGCACCCCCATACCATTCCCCATAGGGACTGTGTCACCCCCCTCCCATTCCCCATATAGGCAGTGTGGCATTCCCCCTCCCATTCCCCATATAGGCAGTGTGGCACCCCCCTCCCATTCCCCATATTGGCAGTGTGGCATTCCCCCTCCCATTCCCCATATAGGCAGTGTGGCACCCCCCTCCCATTCCCCATATAGACAGTGTGGCATTCCCCCCGCCCCCCTTCCCTTATGCAATGTGCTAATCCCCCCCCCCCCCCCCGCAACTCCCATGGGAAAAAAGCAAAAGTATACAAGTACTTACATGAACGCACACAATGTCCCCGCTCTGTCTTCCAGCTCCGCTACCACCTCTCGACCCAGAGTGCGCTGTCACACAAGTGTTTGGTGGCAGAGCGGGGCGAGTCGGGACATTGCCTGTCCCCGCTCTGGCTTCCAGCTCCGCCACCGCCGCTCAGGCCAGAGTGCACTAACATACGCGTGTTTGTGTCAGCAGTGGCGCACCGGAAACTACAGCAGGGACACTGTGTCCCCACTCTGACTTCCAGCACCATCACCGCCTCTCGGGTGGCAATGAGTACTGACACAAACACCCGGGTGTCATCCAGAGAGGTGGTGGCGGTGACAGAGGGGGGACAGAAGGCACGTACTGTAAGTATATTGTTTTTTCACTTTTTTTTTTTTGCATTCGCCCAATAAGATGCACTGACATATTCACCCCACATTTGGGGAAAAAATAGTATGTCTCATGGGACAAAAAATACGGTAATGTTTTATTAAGACCTTAGCCATCCCACATTAATCTTGGATTTGCTGTCCCGCGCAGGTCGCTTTTTATCCAGGGTCACTGAAAGAATCGTCAGCGCTTGACATATCAGCCTAACTGGATAATGAGACACATCCATTAAGGCTCTTTTCAGCAGATAATTCAATTGCCCGCCGCCCAAACGCATGCGCTATTATCTACCACGACACTGATCTATCTGTGAGTGTCATGCCCCCCACCCGGCAGTCCCGACTTTCTGTGGATAAATAAGATCTGCATATCATTGTCTGTTTACATCTGCCGTCTGATTTAATTACTATTATTATTCAGGGAGTCAGTGAGTTCTCTCATTAACCCCTTTATTGCTTCACTTTAAATGGTGTGTGAGCCCAGAAGCTGTTTTAGGGTTCAGCCACATATCTGCCAGCAACGGGGATGCATATGGATGATGATGACAACCTGGAAGCGGTGATGGTATAATAATAATAATAATAATAATAATAAATAATAAAGATCTTTATTCAGCTTCCCCGCTGGTATTAATTCTGCTTGTGATTCAGCGTCTGGCCCATGTGCTGACAATTTATTCTTCAACCGTTTATTCTTCAAAGATACTTTGTAATGTTTTCAGCAGCATCAGCTGTTTTTCAGGTTGCTATTTTGATGTGTCGATAATAAGTAGTATTGTTTTTATTATCATAGTGCACGCTAGTAAGTCCCTGCCCTCCCCAAAGGAGCTGACAACATGTCCTGGAGTAGAAAGGCCTAGCGGGGGGGGGGGAGAATTCTGCCCCCGGCTGCTTTTTTAGAGGATGACAAACTCATGGCTCTTTTACTATGGGTTGTGGGGGGTGCCATCCTGCAGACTTGCAGGGTGCCTTTCAACCTAAGGCTGGCCCTGGTGCTGTGTTGTGCTAGCAGTATTTTGCCCACAATGCAATGCAAAGCAACCCATTGATATCAATTTGCAGTGCTGGTAAAGTGCTTGTATTTCACTCTACCTGTGCTCCATTGTGGCGCAGTTTGGCACTAAATGCCGCCTCCAGGTCCATCACTGACGTTTCCTGCTTCTCCCAATGGTGCTTTTCCTAATGGAACTCTAAATGAGGGGAGCTTCCTATAGAAGTCCAGCTAGGAAAAGGTGAGTATTTCTCTTCTGTAGGTCTCACTGTTAAATTGAGGTGGTAGGTAAGGCTAATGGCAAAAAAAGAGGGAGGCTGCACTCACCCAGGTGCAGTGTAAGCCAACCATGAGAGGAAATAGATGGACGCTTGAAACAAGATTTTTTTTTTTTTTTTTTAACCATCTGCACTCTCACACATATGTAGACGCAGCCTGGCCATGGTCTGCCCCTGCAATGCAATTGTCTCGGTAGACAAATCCACTCATTAATTGGCTGGGAAGTGTATTGGTGGTGGGGCTCAAGTTCATTGGCCACTGGGGAGCTGGTCAGGGCCAGTAAAATTCTGTGCTGATTTTTGCCCCCAGACATGCGAGTAATTAAACCCACTTTGAGATTCTTAGCGCTTGTTAGGCAGCAGGCATCAAAGAATCAAATACCCCAAAGGGACATTGTGGACCAAATTTTTATTCTTAGTATATAGTACGCCCTGCTCCAGAAGATTCATTACGTCTGGGTATTACTCCGCCAGATGGCGCTGGACTGCAGAGACAGCGAAATTGGCTTCTCCCAGCCCCTCAAATACCTGGGACCTCCCACAAATTCCCAGATTTTCTCTGCAGTCTGGACTGCGAAGGACACGAAGATGGCTCTCTCTGGGTCTTGGGCTTTTCAGCACCAGGCTTCTGTTGAACAAGTTCGCAAGGCCGCTACTTGGTCTTCTGTTCATACCTTTTCCATGTTTTACAAGGTTGATGTTCGGGCCTCAGCTGATGCTGTTTTTGGCCGCAAGGTTCTGCAGGCTGCAGTGAACTGACCTGTCGTTGTTGCATTTTGGGGATCCCACCCTACTTTATGGACACTGCTATTGGATGTCCCAGACGTAATGAATCTTCTGGAGCAGGACGTACTGTATACTAAGAATAATACAATTCTGTGATTACTCACCTTTAGAATTAGTATTATGAGTATACAGTACGTCCTGCTCCACCCCACCCTTGGTTTGCATTGCTCTTGGATTCCCTGTATGGTGATTGTTGGCTAGTTATTGGTTGGTTCTGTTATCATTCTCCCGGCTTGTTAACTGCTTTTCAACACTGGGGATTTGTGGGAGGTCCCGGGTATTTGAGGGGCCGGGAGGAGCCAATTTCGCTGTCTCTGCAGTCCATCGCCATCTGTAATGAATCTATTGGAGCAGGACGTACTGTATACTCATAATACCAATTCTACAGGTGAGTAATCACAGAGTTGTATTTTTACATTGTTATTATTATTATTTTAGATCTGCTTTAATAAAGTTAAAAAATGTTACATGCCATTCAACAATACTGCCCTTAGGACACGAACTTCAAAATTACTATAGGCATACTGAATCAGATTCATGTTAATTGGGTGGTTTACTTCATGTTGACTGATGTTGACTGATGCAGAGTTTTGATTGGCTGATTTGTTTTCACATACACAGAAACTTTTGTGGTCACTAAATGTAAATTAACATGGCCACTCTCTTGCTTCTATTTCAGGGTCTTACCATTAAACCTCTTGTCAAGTGGCTAAAAGTGAAGAGGAGGGACCACCACAAACCGACGCTGAACGAAGAATTACATGAGCATGTATGTGCCTCAGATCTTCACACACACCTTCAACAGCTGCCGAGCTTTTGTTCCCTGTAAATCTCCCTCTGCCATTTAAGTAAATGTCCTCCCCTGACCGCTTCATGCTTTCTACGGTTTGGAAGGGAGAGAGGCATAGGATGGGGCATGTCATAGAGGGATGAGGGTACTCACCACAATGGCATGGAGGGTGTCCTGCTCCCACTACACGTATTCCCAGAATCTATGTGCAGCTTCACAGGCAAATAGCACAGGTTAATAATCAAGACCAGGTTGAAGTCTGTAGCTTTAGTAACCAGGTTGTAGGGATGGGGTAAACCTGAATACATGTCGGAATACATACCTATATATACTGAATACAGTACAGCAGTTGTACTTTAGGGTAGCTGGAAAGAAAAAAGTGTATATTTACCAGCGATGCATTCATCAAGAGGGAGATTCAGATGTAATGGCTCCTGCCAACCTCATGTGGTAATAAGGAGTGCCTTTCTCCTGCTTCCCAGTAAGTACTGCTTCACTCAGAAGAGGAAATACAGTATGCATATGTAAACATTTCCTGAGTAAATGCATGAAACTAAAACCAACATATTCTAAGTATGTCACACACCCCGCTTCAAGATATCCAAAACATGTGGGTAATACCGACCTGAAGAGGGCGTTCCTGCAGAGATGATAGCAAAAAGAAAGCCCCTCCCTGATCCATAAATACCTGGGACCTCCCACTCATTACCCAGTTTTCCATCTCTGCAGACGGCGAGCAAGTCAGAAGATGATGGCTCCTCCTTGCACAGGGGGATTTCAGGTAGCCAGGGTAACTCCCGGCCTCTTATTTGATTATTTCCGCTCGGACCCCTTTTTCCCTGAATTGACCTTAAGATACATGCCTCCTCAGTCTTGGCTGCTGGCCCGAGCGAGGGTATACTGGCACCTCTGGTGCTTAGGAGCAGAGCTCCCCCGTGAGACCCTAAATAAGAGGGTAGGCGGTTACACCGGGTTGGTGATCCCGGTTTGGGATGCCCCGTCCCTTGGTATTTGCCCCTGGGGGGTCCCTCTACAGTCCCCCTTTTTTGTCACAGGGGGGGTTGGGGGTCTCTATCCTAGGGCTAGTCCTTATGCGTTTTATTCATTTTATCCTGCTATGCACTTTATTGTGTGGTGTATGTGTGTCGTGTTTGTTACTGTCTCGGCGCCGCGGCCGCCATTACAGCCGGGGCGCCGGTCATTTCACCTTGTGAGGGGAGCCTTCTCCTCACACACTTCTGGGGGGGCGGGGCCGGCCCGCGGCGCGCTGCCGCGGCCGGCCCCCCGTTGGCTGTGTCTCCCTGCAGTGAGCAGGGCGGGTGCTCCGCTGGACGCTGCGGTCGCACCCGCCTGCTGTGTCACTTAGACCGGCGCCGCGGCATTCGGCGGCGCCGGTCTCTGAGTAGGCTGTGAGGGAGGGAGCTTCTCCCCTCGCGTCTTCGTCGGAGGGGGGGCGGGACCGGGCTTTCGGCGCGTCGCCGCGGCTCCGCCCCCCTCTGCTTCTGGCGCCGATGCGGAGCTTGCGGCTCCGTTCTGTTGGAGGAAGGGGGCGGACTTTGCTCTGCGCGCGGTCCGCGCTGACCACGCCCCAATCTCGGCCTGCGTCTCTCTTCACGGATGCTGCGAGGTCTCCATTGCTCCTGCTCCATACGGATCTGTGAGTGGCCCTGTGGGCCCTATTTACTTCCTTATATTGGTCCTATTTGGCATTTATTGGGTTCCTTTCTGTCTTTCAGGCGGAGGTTTTATCAGGAGGATCATCATTAGTATTTAGGGGGTTTCTCCCGGTCCTAGATCCCTGGGTTCATTTTTTGTTCATAAATCCTCCCACTCGGGACATTAAAGGGGCATCCCGGGTTGCTTATTGGCGTAATTCCCTGGGTCATAGCGACTACTAAAAGTTCACCTTATGGAGGCATCCCCGGATACTGGGCTCGGGACCCCTTCGGGGCAACCCCGGAAGTGTATGTTATGTGGGGTATCCATTACTGGGGACGATGTGCTTTTGTGTATACCTTGTGCACAGCAAACTATTACGCGGCAGTCCGAACCCCAGGCGTCTGGGTCAGCACCGCCGGTCGCTTCATCTCCTCCTCCCACCTTGACACGCACCCCATGTGACGTCGTCATGGGCAGGGAGCTGCAATCTGAGATGTGCGCCAGATTGGCCAATCTTGAGAAAATTATTTCCAGCTCGGTCGCCCGTAAGGCTCCAGCTAAGAGAAAGCATTTGTCGCCGGCTCCGCCGGTGGATGACCTTGATGACGTTAATAATCTGGATTGGTCTGATTATTCCCCGCTAGAGGAAGGGGAGGTGTATGAGGATTCAGATATTTCGGACGATGAGCAGTCTTTTGGCGCTGATGCCGAGCTTGGTGACTTGGGGAGATTCTCGGATACTCCTCACGCTCTGGCTCTGATGTTGGAGGTTCTGAGTATTTCCCCTCCCGAGGAGGCGCCACAGCAGAAGGATGAGTTGTTTGAGGAATCCAGGCCGCGCTTGGAGTTTCCTACGCAAAGGCATTTTGACAAAATTATTGCTAAGGAATGGGACAGGCCGGCTCGGCTCCCTGGCATTCCTCAGGGGTGGGATAAGAAATATCCCTTCCCTTCGGAGGCGGTTAAGCGCTGGGCATCCCCCCCAGAGGTGGATGCACCGGTTTTGGGGTTGTCCAACTCCTCTGTTTTAAATAGACCTGATTGTTCCACCCTCAAGGATGGAGAGGATAAACGCATTGACCAGATGGCTTGTCATGGTTTTGCTAGCGTTGGGTCAGCTATGCGGCCCGTTTGCGCTTCGGCGCTAATGGTGTTGGCTGCCAGATCTGTGGTCAAGGGTCTCTTGACTTCCTCCGGGCTTCGTCCTGGTAGTGAAGAGTTCCTTAGCCTTAAACGGTGTGAGTTGTTTTTATCTTTCATGTTAACAGCCTTGGATGACGCCTTGATGATGTGTGGTAGGACGTCGGCTCTGCTGGTGACTATTCGGCGGTCGGTGTGGTTGCGCCATTGGGCGGCCGATTTTATGTCCAAGAAGTCACTGACGGCTCTACCTTTTGTTGGATTACGGCTCTTTGGAGAGACATTGGACTCTGTCACCAAGGGTGGTAGGTTACCTCAACGCAAGAAACAACGCCGTCCCTTTCGGGGGGCGCCTTCCTTTACCCCCTCCTTTCGTGGGGCCAGATCTGGTAGGGGATTTGCCTTCCCCTCTTCCAGAGGAGATTCTGGGAGCAGGGGCAGAGGACGTGCCCGTCCAGGATACAGTTGGGGCTCTAAGCCCAAGCCGGCTACTAAGCCAGCTCAGCAATGAGGGGGCGCCCTCACCCATGCGGGTGGGGGGGCGGCTGCGACACTTCTCTCAGATCTGGGATCAAGAGGTCTCGGACAGATGGATCCGGGAAGTGGTGTCTTCCAGTTACAAGCTGGAGTTCGAGCTCCGCCCCCCTTCCAGATTTTTCAGGTCTCGGATACCTTCGGAGCCTCTGGCGGCGCAGGGACTCCTGGTGGCAGTAGAGAATCTTCTGGACATGGCTGTCATTTGCCCAGTGCCCCCCTCGGATCAGGGCAGGGGTTTTTATTCCAATCTGTTCACGGTACCCAAAAAGGACGGATCGGTCCGTCCCATATTGGATCTGAAGTTTCTCAACGGGTTCATCCGGCCGCAGAAATTCCGCATGGAAACGCTGCGCTCGGCTATTCACTCTCTTCGTCAGGGAGATTTTCTGACGTCCATAGACATCAAGGATGCTTATCTACACGTTCCGATTTTTCCGGCACACCAGAGGTTTCTCAGGTTCGTGGTGGAGGATCGGCACTTTCAGTTTGTGGCACTCCCTTTCGGGCTCACCTCGGCTCCTCGGGTGTTCACCAAGCTGCTGGCGGGGGTGATGGCTCTGCTCAGGGCGCAGGGTATCCGTATTGTGCCCTATTTGGACGATCTTCTGATCATGGCCTCTTCCTTCAACCAAGCGGAGTTGGACACCAGGGTGGTGGTGTCCACTCTAGAGAGGTTCGGTTGGGTGATCAACCACCCCAAGTCTTCTCTTTCTCCGTCCGGAGTAGTGACCTTTCTGGGAATGTCTCTGGACACTTCGCAGGCCAGGGTGTTTCTGCCACAGGCCAAGATTCTTTTGATTCAGGAGTTAGTTCGGCTTCTCTTGTCGGTCCCTCGTCCGGCCATCCGGCTAGGGATGAGGCTGGTGGGGTTAATGGTGGCCTCATTCGAGGCAGTTCCCTTTGCGCAGTTTCATACAAGAACGCTTCAGCTTCATCTGTTGAAGGTTTGGGACAAGTCTCCACTATCGTTGGATCAGTCCTTCCTGATGACTCCCCGAGTTCGTCGATCCCTGCAATGGTGGCTGGGGTCTGTCAATCTGCTGAAGGGCAGATCCTTTCTGGCGCCGTGTTGGGAAACAGTGACCACGGATGCCAGTCTGTCAGGTTGGGGGGGTGTTTGGAAGGACCTCCAGTTTCAGGGTCTGTGGGGCCCGCAGGAGGCTCACGAGCCCATCAATGTTCTGGAGTTGAGAGCCATCAGGTTGATTCTGTTTCGCTTGACTCATCGGTTGCAGGGCCTGCCAGTTCAGGTCCGGTCGGACAACCGGACGGCGGTTGCTTACATCAATCACCAGGGGGGGACTCGCAGCAGGAGTGCCCTCAGGGAAGTGTCTTTGATTCTGGACTGGGCGGAGAGCCACGTCCCGTGTATCTCAGCAGTCTACATTCCGGGAGTGGAGAACACGGAGGCGGACTCTCTGAGCAGGGCCTCCTCTCGTCAGGGGGAGTGGTCCCTCAGTCCTCAGGTGTTTCGCTCGATTTGCCTCAGGTGGGGGTTCCCGGCGGTGGACCTCTTTGCCTCTCGTCACAATCACAAGCTTCCGGTATTTGTGTCTCTCTCACAGGATCCACTGGCCCTGGCGGTGGATGCCATGTCCCTGAACTGGAGGGATCTGGGGTTTCTTTACCTGTTCCCTCCGTTTCCAATGTTAGCCAGAGTGGTGCGCAAGCTGGCCATGGAGGGCGCGTCGGCGATTCTGGTGGCGCCAAGGTGGCCAAGGCAGGTTTGGTTCGCAGATCTGGTAAGGCTGGCAGAGGATCAGTTCGTTCTGCCTCTACTGCCGGACCTGCTCACCCAGGGTCGGATACGCTATCCCAATTTACCTTCGCTGGCTTTGACGGCGTGGCTGCTGAAACCGCCATCTTGAAGGAGGAAGGTCTTTCTGACGCGGTGGTTCAGACTCTTATTAGCGCCAGGAAGCGCTCTTCCTCTACTATTTACTATAGGACCTGGAGGTCCTATATTGACTGGTGTGAAAGTAGGTCTTTCTCTTGTCGGGAGTTCTCCATTTCCAGGATCCTGGAGTTTCTTCAACATGGTCTGGATCTGGGGCTTCAGCTTAGTACCTTGAAGGGGCAGGTTTCTGCCCTGGCGGTGTTCTTCCAAAGGTCCTTTGCACTTCATCCCTTGGTCAAGACTTTTTTCCAAGGAGTTACGCATGTACAGCCTCCTAGGAAGCCCTTTGTTCCAGTTTGGGATTTGAACCTGGTTCTTTCTGCTCTTCAGGGTCCTCCGTTTGAACCCTTGAATGAGGTTGCTTTGTATTCACTTACTCAAAAGGTGGCCTTTTTGGTGGCTATCACTTCGGTTAGGCGTGTTTCTGAGTTGGCAGCTTTGTCCATTAAAGCTCCGTACTTCGAAAGGCATCAGGACAAGGTGGTCTTTCGTTTTAAGCCGGATTTTCTTCCTAAGGTGGTCTCTGCCTTTCATCTGAATCAGGACATTGTTCTGCCTTCTCTATGTCCTAATCCCAGCAACGACAAGGAAAGGGCGTTGCATTCCTTGGATGTAGTTCGTGTTGTGAAATATTATCTGGTGGTTACGTCTTCCTTTTGTAAGACTGATGCCTTTTTTGTGGTGCCCTTTGGGCCTAGGAAAGGTTTGGCTCCTGCCAAATCTTCCATTAGTAAATGGATTCGTCAGGCCATCATTGGGGCCTATTCTGCCAAGGGGAGGAGTCCCCCTTTTCGTGTTACTGCTCATTCTACTCGTGCGGTTGGAGCGTCCTGGGCTTTTCAGCACCAGGCCTCTGTTGAGCAAGTTTGTAAGGCCGCCACTTGGTCTTCTGTTCACACTTTTTCCAAGTTTTACAAGGTTGATGTTCGGGCCTCAGCGGATGCTGTTTTTGGCCGCAAAGTTCTGCAAGCTGTTGTGGTTTAGGTTGTACCTTGTTGCCTTGTTTTGGATCCCCGCCCTTTTATGGACACTGCTATTGGATGTCCCACATGTTATGGATATCTTGAAGCGGGGTGTGTGACATACTTAGAATAATACCATTTTGTGAAATACTCACCTGTAAAATGGGTATTATAAGTATGTCACACACCCCGCTTCACCCGCCCTTCTTGTATTCTAGATCCTTTATATTGTGAACTTTGCGTTGTTTTAACTTATATTTGCCTTTTCCTGGTCCCTTACCTTACTGCTTTTTTATACTGGGTAATGAGTGGGAGGTCCCAGGTATTTATGGATCAGGGAGGGGCTTTCTTTTTTGCTATCATCTCTGCAGGAACGCCCCTTCAGGTCGGTATTACCCACATGTTATGGATATCTTGAAGCGGGGTGTGTGACATACTTATAATACCCATTTTACAGGTGAGTATTTCACAAAATGGTATTATCTAGGTATAACAAAATACATGCTGGCACCATCTAGTAGCCCTTTGTAATAATAACACTAAAATATACAAAAGAAAGACATTCTTCACACTAATTGTCCGGAGGACAGAACACTCCCCGTCTGACGTCATCCGATGTCACTGTCTCCAGATGAAAAAAACAGAACAAGTTCAGCTGCTGATCTGAGGAACAATTTAGATTCACCGTGTTCGTGGATCTTAACTTCAACTTTTCGCAACTTCGCCTTGGAAGTGTTTCCGTTACAAGGCCTAACGTCCACTCATTTCTATGTGGTCTTTTAGTACTGAACTTTCCATCAGGAGCAGCAGCACCAGTCTTTTGGGTAAGCAGCATGTTGGGGGTAAGAATTGCTGGCTCCTCAGGATAACTTGAGGTTGGAGTCAAAGGTCTGACATAAATAATGGCTGAAATATCTACCATGAAGATGACTAGGCATTCATGTGTAATCATTGAAGAACCTACTTGTAGGAAGATGGAATCTAGGATTCTGCGTGCTATACCTAGTGTCCTCTCCCAGGTTCCTCCTGTGTGAGAAGAATGCATTGGATTGAAAGTCCAAGTACAACCCTGTTCAGTCAGGTATCTTTCTAGACTGTTAATTTCCAGATTTGATGGAATTTGCAGTTCTTTGGTTGCTCCCACAAAGTTTGTTCCTCTGTGAAAACGGGTGTGTTTCACAGGGCCTCTGATAGCTATAAAACGTCTGAGAGCATTTATGGAGCTTGAAGTTAGAACAGCTATGTGAACAGCTCGATTAGACAAACAAGTAAAAAGAACTGGCCAGTGTTTGTCGTTGACACACCCTCCTCTAGTTTGTCAGGCAGTGACAGACCATGGACCAAACACATCTAGGCCGACACTGCTGTAACTTACTGACACATTTCTTAGCTCCAACTATTCACAGTCTAGCAGCTCTCAGAGCCCCTTCTGTAAATATTTGTCCCTTATGTTTTATCTGCTCATGGTAATGCACACGCAATGTGGTGGTTACCAACGATTATGAGAGGATGTTTCCCTGTGAGGTCAATTTTTGCTACCTTAATGTAGCATTCCATCTTCGTCAATGATGGGGTTGTTTTTTTCAGAACACTAGCTTTAGGAATACATTTTTACTTGCTATGCAGTTAATCTCCCTAGATTTTTCAGTTCAATTAAGTTTTTTGATCGTTCTAGATCAGTTACAGAATACACATCATTACAGTGGTGCCAACCTGTGCATTGACTTTCATATGTAGATGGGGCATCCTTGAAAGTGCGAGCTACGTGGGCTACGCAGGTGATGACTCGAACAAGTGATTTCCGGGGGGGACCCTGATAAAACGGTGGGACGTCAGGTGTTTAGGTGAAGCCGCTGTATGTAATGCAGACACCTGAGGGTAGATTTCTTTGTCTGCATCTGCATCTACCAGTTCAAATGTGTCACCATAAGGAATTGCATGATCTGAATTGTATAGGAATGCAGGACCTGTAAGCCATGTTGTGTCTTGGTGGTTGGCAGCAACAGATCTTGTTTCTTGGTCTGCAGGATTAAGGTCGGTAGGTACAATGCGCCATTGTTTGGGGCAGGTGGACTTCCTGATTCTCAACACTCTGACATAGACATAGAAGTGTCTGGTCTCATTGCAAATATAACCTAGGACCACTTTGCTGTCAGTGAAAAACTCAGTGTCTCTTATCTCAATACTCTTTTCTGAGACGATCAGTTCAGCTAGCTCAACAGCTAATACAGCAGCACAAAGTTCTAATCTTGGTATTGTATGTTTAGGGAGTGGTACTCGCTTTGCCCTGCCCATGACAAACCCTATGTGACATTGCCATCTGATGTCCATAGTCTTTAGGTGGGCTACAGCAGCTATTGCCTTGACTGAATCATCCAAGACAATGGAAAGTTTTTGAGTTTTGACTTCTGTGGATGGTACAGGGGAATATGTTAGCTAGATAAGTCTCTTAAAGAGTTTCTCCACTCCACCTATATATCTCTTTTCCCAGTGGGAATTGGATCGTCACAGTCTAATGTCTCATGGGTTAAGTCTCTGAGTATTGCCTTACCCTAAATGGTGACAAGAGCGGCAAACCCTAAGGGATGGCAGACAGGGCACCTCTGCGAGTAAAGGGCTTCTCCCCCTAGCTGACTTGGAAGGTAAAGCTGTCAGAGCAACCCAAGGCTATGCTGCATAGGATGAGTGTCAGTACCCAAGTCTAGGTCCCTCAGGTCTAAGGTCATGCTTACATAAACTCCTTACTATGAGAAACAATCTTGTGAAGTCTCAGACTGGAACATGCAAGCATTCCCTGGGCTCTCTTAAGGAGATGGATTGCTGCTTCATTTGTGGGTAGTGATTTTAGAAATCTACATAGAAGTCCTTTTTCACAAATTGTCTAACATCTGATCCATATTAGTTCTCTCCAAACTTAGCGGAGTGTCTGAGCCCATAAATTGCAACTGTGGGGGAAGTACTGTTGCCAAAGATGTGTACCCTCATGTGGTACTCTGACATCTTTAGAGGGGTCTTTGTCTCTAAACCAGGGATATCTTAGGAGGTTACATTGCTTTTTGCTAAGGGAGCAATGAAACATCTGCTGGATATCGGCCATAGGGGCAACAGAGTCTCTACAGGAGCAAAGTAGCACTGCTAGCAGTCTGTTATTGAGGTCTGGGCCTGAGAGAGGGACATTGTTTAGAGAGACAACCTCATGTTTGGCACTTGAGTCAAAAACTACTCTGATTTGACCAGGTTTTTTGGGCGATACACCCCAAATATGGGTAGGTACCAGCACTCCACAGAGCTTTTCAGGGCAGGAGCTACTTCTACATGACTATTCTGAAATATGTTCTCCATGAAGGTGAAGAAATGGTCTTCCATCTCTGGTTTCCTTTGGAAATTGTGTCTGGGGGATATAAGGCGTTTATGGACCTGTTCCCTGTTGTTGTAATCTAAAGGGCAGGTGCTACCCAGCTATTGGATTCGTCTTTGGCTATTCCCTGTTCCATTATTTCTAAGAACAGTCTGTTTTCAAAGGTCATTGCCACCTGATTGTCCTCTTTTGTACTCTGGAAGACTGAGCATCCTAAGTAGTCTTGGTCGCTGTCACAGGCATGATTGTCACTAGAAGGGTCTGTGAACGGACTTGTTAAATTGGTGTTGTGTTGCAGTTCCTTTATGAGGAAATTATTTTGACTTGGTTGGAAAAATGAGGGTCAACCATTCTCTAGTGTACTGGTCAGTATATTTTTGACAGACTATATTATTGACCTCACCTATAATGACCCACACCAAATCAAGTTGTTGGGCAACAGGAGCATTGTGGGGAACATTAATCTGGCCTCGTGGACCTGTTTTATGTCTCTCCCTAGTAGCAGGATTATCTGTTCCTGGGGGTCGATTTCTGGTATGAGATGTGCTATGCGTTTAAGATGGGGGAGATGTGCAGCAGCATCTGGTGTGGGGATTTCAGACCTATTGTTAGGGATCTGGTTACACTCAAATATAGTTGGCAAAGGCATCTATGGACACATCTTGGTAGCCAATAGCTCTCCTTCCTGCCGTCTCAACAGTACCTGCACAATTCTTCAGGTAGTAAGGAGAGCTGGGGCCCTTAATGCTGAAAATATCAAAGAAGGTAGATCTAGCTAGAGACTTGTTACTCTGGTAATCTAGAACTGCATAGAGTCCATGGGGGTGGCCCAGGGTGCAAAGCAGTTTTGTGATCTGTGCATCTTACACTGACCTTACAGTCCCTGGCAAAGTGTGATGTTGATGAGCAGTTCTTGTAAGAGATGTTGTTCTCTTTCAGAAATACTTTGCGGTCCTCTATGGGCTTTCCCCTAAAGCCCATGCATTTCAAAAAGGATGTGGCTTTCGGTACAATAGACAGTTTTTCTCCTGAGCGAGAGGATATTGAAGATTTGTTAATAAGATCTGTTGAAGAAACATTAGTCTTATGAACTGCCACTGATGCTTTATGAGCGAGGGAATTGTACATGACCAGTGTAAAATCGAAGCTGGGATCATTTCTAGTGCTTGTTGTGCAACAAAGTATACAAACACACCAAAGGTGGGAAATGGTACCTTGTAAGCCTGTTTGTACTTGGAGCCATGCATGACCCTTTGCTCCTGTAGATTGTAGGGTATTTACACTATAGGGTTAATACCTTTAGATGTGTCAGTGTAATCAAATCCCCTTTAGCTTTGGCTACTTGCAGTTCCATTAGAAGGTCACTTACTTCCCTAAGTTTCTGGTAACCCCTGTTATGTCCTTGACTTTTTTTAACAATGCACTTTCTGTGGCCTCTGGTGAGCCATAGCACTCATCAAGTCTGCCCCAGATCACTCTCTTGAGCCTGAAGGCTGCTTTGGCTTAAGACATGGTCAGGGATTTGGTTTTCAAAGCCAAGCTTTGTGGCATTCCCTTTCATGGTAATCTCCTTTTTGGAGAAGAACTAGATACCATCTTGACCTGTTCTAATGAAGGGGGGAAGAACATTTCCTATTAAGAAGAGAACGTTTCAGACTCGCACCAGTAATAAAGGTAGAGCTACCCTGCGATTGATTCAGAGTAGACAAAGCGAGCAGAAAAAGCGTTGGACACAGACTAGGCCTCAGAAGAGGGAAAGTTTGCTCTGCAAACCCCCTAAGAACCAAAGAATCAGTCCTGACAGCGACTACCCGGTGGGGGGGCAGACTTACCTGGTTTGTAGCCACCTGGAGAGCAATCTCCCAAAATATTTTCATGCTACAAACACTGGAAAGGGGATATCGATTAGAATTTACATCCATCTCTCAATCCTTTTTCCTAGTAACCAGGTTGTCAAAATAAGAGGGAAGCCTTTCCATTAGTCTTACAAAATAGAGTTATTCTACTCTCACATTTTCCTGGTACAAAAACCGTCAGGAAAATATCGAATAATTCTAAATCTGAAAACATTGAACAAAAAAGTTCAAGATGAAGTCAATATGTTCAGTAACAAACATCCTTATAGACCAAGCCCTGATGGTCAATTTCGACCTACAGGCTGCCTACCAGCATATACCAATCCTGGCATTGCATCGGACATATTTGAGGTTTGGTGTTCAAACAGACCAGGGACTCTATTTTTCCTAGTGCATGGCACGGCCTGCTTCACAAAGTCATAACATCTGGGATTCCACCACAAGGTGGCGCAGTGGCACTGCAGAAGAGTTGTGGCTTCACCCGGTACCATATAAAAACGGAATCTCCATAGACTTATCCAGTTGTTCTCTGCAGTGCTTACTGCAAAGATAGAAGATGTCTCTCTCTCTATGCGCAGGTGTGCGGGGCAACCATGCCTGCGGCCCTGCATATCTATTTCCACCTGTTTCCGGACCCTCTTTGCCTCCCAGCCTCGGCTGTCGGATCGGGTGAAGGTAACGGAGCACTGGGGTCAAGTGCTCAGGGAGCGCTGCTCCAAGCCGCAGACCCTGTACCACAAAGGGTAGCCGACCATAGGCTTTATGGTGAGCCTACTAGGGATGCGGAGTTCCTGTCCTAGCTTCTGAGGGGGTGAGTGTTTTTGGACATGTTTTCTATGTTCGGGGTCCCCCCCCCACACTGGCCTGGGCTTCGCGGCTGCCTGCTCGCTCTCCTCCCGGGTGTTCGGGGGGGGGGGGGGGGGCTCGTTAGTATGTGTGTTTTTAGCCTGTTTTTAGACTGTTTTTGTATGCTTTTGCCGCCGCTGCCACTTTGTACTGCATTCCGCGGCGGGCGGTGCTATATTTGTGAGGCGTTTTTTCACTGTGGGGATGACGTCGGCAAGGTCACATGAGCGCCGTTTTCGCGCTCTTCGGGGGGGGGGGGCGGCGGATGGCGCGTATCGTGTTCTCCCGCGGCCCGCCCCTCAAGGTTCCTCTGTCGGCGCCATCCTGCTTCTGCTGCGTGTCTGGGGCCCTCTTCAATCCCTGGGCTGCGGCGGTGATTTCTGCCTGCGTCGCTTCCTCCGGTGGTCTGGCGGCTGGCGATCCTTGTCCTGCTTGGTCCGTGAGTCCCCTTTGGGGTTTTTGGTTATCCTTGGGGCATGGGCTGCGGGATACTTATGTATGTTTGCTTATGTCTTTCAGGCGGGACACCCATGGGTTGTGGTTTCTCCCGGTCCTGCTCCTTACTCCCCCCCTTCATCTCCTCTTACTGATTCTGGGGGCATCCCTCGGGGGGGCATTCCGAGTGGCTTTTATTAGCCTTTACCCTGTGCTGGCATATTGCGCCTGTAATAATCACCATATGGAGTCTTCTAGGGATAACGTGCTCGGGGGTCCTTCGAGACAATCCTGGCTGTGTTCCATGTCTGGGGTATCCCCTATCAGTAATGATGTCACGTTGTGTAAGCCGTGCTCCCAGGCTGTCCTTTTGATTCGGTCTGGGCTGCCTGCTTCTTTCCCCAGCTCTGCGCCCCCCTCGGCATCGCCTACCCCGCAGCGCCTGCATTTAGCCCCCAGTGAGGGGGATACTAGCAGGGGGTCACAATCTGATCTGGCAGTTCATGTGGCCAGCATTAAAAGGCAGCTTGCCAGGTCTGTTCCACGTAAGGCCTCTAGCAAGAAGCGGCACCTGACTTCCTCTCCTGCACTGTTTACTGAGGAGCAGGAGGAAATTGATCTTTTTGATGAACTTTATTCCCTGGAGGAGGGGGAGCTTTTTGCGGGCTCTGACTCCTCTGGGGACCAGCAGGTGGACCGGGACAGTGACCCTGGGTCTGAGTCTGAGGATTCCTGGTTTCCTGAGGACAATGCTAATCTGTTGTCTCACATTTTTGAGGTTTTACACATTGCCCCCCCCCTGAGGTGACTAAGAGGAAGCAGGGTGAGCTTTTTTGTACCATTAAGCAGCGTCTGGGGTTCCCTGAGCAGAGTCATTTCACTAATATGGTGCTCAAGGAGTGGGAATATTCTAGTAGATTGCCCAAGGTGCCTAAAGGTTTGGATAAGAAGTATCCCTTTCCTGCTGATTTGGTTAAGCGGTGGTCGGGTCCCCCCGAGGTAGACGCGCCCATTCTTGGATTGTCCAACACTTCTGTTATGCCTTCCCCTGACACTGCTACACTGCGGGACAGCGAGGACCGGCGTATGGATCAGCTGGCCTGCCATGCCCTTGCCTTTGTGTGGGCTGGTTTGCGTCCGTCCTGTGCCGCTGCCATAGCTGCTATTGCTCTTAAGAGACTGATCAATCGTCTCCTTGCTGGCGCTACAGCTGTAAGGGATGAGTATAGGACCCTTTTGCTGTGCTCTGATTTTGTTGCCTTTTTTCTTACTGCTATGGATGATGTAGTATGGCTGAGTGGTAGGGCCTCTGCGCTCTTGGTGGCTATGCGCCGCTCTTTTTGGTTGCGTCAGTGGGCAGCTGACGCTGCTGCTAAGAAGGCTCTCACTGGACTCCCCTTTGTGGGGCTGCGGCTCTTTGGTGAGCGCCTGGATGTTTTAGCCAAGGATGGTAGGCTGCCTCAGCGTAGGAGGCAGCCTCGCCTTTTCGGGGGCCATCAGCTTCAGTCTCCTCCTTTCGTACCCCCAGAGGAGGTCGAGCGTCCCTCTTTTCAGGTACCCGCAGGGGGTCTTGGGGCCGTGGCAGATCCCGTGGTCATCCCGGTCTCTCATGGGACCCCAAGCCCAAACCCCCTCCCAAGGCCCCTCAGGCATGAGGAGGCGCCCTCACCCATCCGGATGGGGGGGCGGCTTCGGCTCTTTGCTCACGTCTGGAGGCTCTGCGTCTCAGACCGGTGGATTCAGGAGGTGGTGTCCTCCGGTTACAAGATAGAGTTTGCAGCCTGGCCGCCCCCAAGATTCCTCAGATCCCGGATGTCTCAAAACCCTCTGTCAGTTCAGGGGTTGCACCTTGCGGTTCAACGTCTGCTGGACTCAGGAGTCATTTGCCCGGTGCCTTCCCAGAAACGGGGTCAGGGTTTCTACTCCAATTTGTTCACGGTCCCCAAAAAGGACGGGTCCCTGAGGCCAATCCTGGACTTGAAGGGTCTCAACAGGTTTGTCAGGTTCAAGCACTTTCGCATGGAGACTCTTCGTTCGGCTGTCAGTTCCCTTCACCCGGGCGACTTCATGACCTCCATGGACATCAAGGATGCTTATCTTCATGCGCCAGTCTTCCTGGGTCATCAGAGATTTCTCAGGTTTGCTCTAGAGGATCAGCATTACCAATTTGTGGCCTTACCTTTCGGTATCACCTCAGCGCCTCGGGTGTTCACCAAGGTGCTGGCGGGCGTGATGGCTCTGCTGCGGCGTCAGGGCATTCGCATCCTTCCTTACCTGGACGACATTCTGATTGTGGCTCAGTCTCTTCGGCAGGCCGAGAGGGATACTCAGGTGGTGACCTCCACTCTCGAGTCCTTCGGCTGGGTAATCAACTATCCAAAGTCTTTACTGTCTCCGTCTTTGGTGATGTCCTTTCTGGGCATGACTCTGCATACCTCTCAGGTCAAGGTTTTCCTGCCCCAGCTGAAAGTGTCGGGCTCTGCTCTTGTGTCCCCATCCCTCCATCCGGCAGGGGATGCAGTTAGTGGGTCTGATGGTGTCCTGCTTCCAGGCGGTCCCCTTTGCTCAGTTTCACATGAGGCCTCTTCAGTTGCACCTTCTGTCTGTTTGGAATCAGGACCCTGTGTCCCAGGATCAGGAATTTGCTCTGTCCCCCCTGGCCAGACAGTCCCTCTTGTGGTGGCTGAACTCAAGGAACCTTCTAGTGGGCAAGACTTTTCTGCCCCAGCGTTGGGAGACTGTCACCACAGATGCCAGTCTGACAGGTTGGGGGGGCTTTTGGAAGTCTCTGCAGTTCCAGGGTCAGTGGGGCCCCCAGGAGGCCCATGCTCCCATCAATGTTCTGGAACTGAGGGCGATCAGGTTGGTTCTTGCTCAGCTGACCTCACTCCTTCGGGGTCGGGCTGTTCGGATCCGCTCAGACAACCAGACGGCAGTTGCCTATATCAATCATCAGGGAGGGACTCGGAGCAAGCGAGCCCTCAAGGAAGTGTCCCTGATACTGTCTCGGGCGGAAGAGAATGTGCCTTGCATCTCGACGGTTTACATTCCGGGGGTGGAGAACCTGGAGGCAGACTCCCTGAGCAGGGGGATGTCTCAGTTGCGGGAATGGTCTCTCAGCAACCAGGTATTTCACTCCCTGTGTCACCGGTGGGGTCTTCCGGATGTGGACCGGTTTGCGTCCCCGCCACAATCACAAGCTTCCAAGGTTTGTCTCCCTGTCACAGGACCCTCTGGCCGTCGCCACGAATGCGCTAGCAATGCCTTGAACGGAGTTTCGGCTCCTCTATGTGTTCCCTCCCCTTCCTCTGCTGGGCAGGGTGCTGCGCAAGATAGCCCAGGAAGGGGTACCAGCCATTCTGGTGGCCCCCTGCTGGCCAAGGAGGGTGTGGTTCGCAGACGTCGTGCAGTTGGCAGTGGATCAGTATGTCCTGCCCAAGGATCCAGATCTGCTCACTCAGGGACGGCTGTGCCATCCCAATTTACAAACGATGGCTTTAACGGCTTGGCTACTGAAACCTCCATCTTGATGGATAAGGGTTTGCCGGCCTCTGTTGTTGATACCTTTTGTTACTTTACTAAGACTGAGGTGGAGAGGAAAGGATGAGGTTTTAACCTCTGTTTAGTTTGTGTTTCCTCCCAGGGGTGGAGCCTCCATCTTATTGGGTCGTCATGAAGGATTCATAGAAAAACCTTTACCGGTAAGTCTAACAAGGAATTTTTTTACTGCTGATCATCCTTACATCTTGTCCAAGTGACAATAGTGGATGATAGATGTGAGGAAAATAGAATATAATTTCACATATGGCCTGCTCATGTCCGGTCAGTAAACAAAAGGACTTATTTAAAATGCATAGCATACCTGCCAGTTTCCCACACCAGAAGCCTTGGCTTTAAAGGACCAACCACTGACAAGAATTACACCTAAGCAGGAACTGAGAAGATGCGGTATATATTCGCCATAAACCAATTATATTTCTTATTAACTGGCAATCTTTTTTTATTCTTCAGGCCTTTGATCACATCATGGCAGCTGTTGAGGACATAGTTGGTCACCATGGCTATCACCATTGGAGGGACAAGTGAGTAAATACAGTGTAATCATAAACTGTATGCATAAGTCCTTGGTCCTTATATATACCTGTGCACCTGTAAAGATTGTCACCTCAACCTTACCTGAAACCTTCTGCCATGCTGCATTTACAGTAATGGTTCTAAAGGAGCCACATCAATCAATCCTGTCAGCCAGCAAACAATTCCATAACCTGTCTCTAAAATCTAGTTGAAAACAGAGGTCTTGGTTGGCATACATCTGCAAATGAAGCTGCACTGCTAACGCCACAGTACCTTTGTGTAGGTGCGCTCAAATTTTTGAGCACATACAGAGCAATGACAATTTAGGGCAGTTTATCTGAGGTTGTCCTATACCTCCAGTGCAGCACCTGGGCGGAAGGGTCGAAAACTTCCCCAGTATAGCTAGATTTTTTAGAAAGATTATAGGATTGGTTTCTAGCTAACACGGCTGAGTGACGAGGCTCCTTGAAGATTTGTCTATTCTAATTGCCCTGCTCACCTGCACCTCCCATGTTAGTTATAAACTGGTTGGAGCGTCTGCCTCCTTTCTCTTTTGTATCTATTTAGGGTTTGTCTATTTTGGTTTCTGTCGATTATTCTTTGCCCTCTCACTTTTCGGGCCAGCGCTGGCAGGCTCGGCCACTGGCCATGCTCGTCGGGGTGACACACCCACATAACTATGAACAGCCTGTCAGTGCTGTCCCTGAAAGCTGATAGGCTCCTCCATGAAAGCAGTGACCATCTGGGGAGCCGTTTTTTTTTTTTTTTAAATGCGGCGATGCGCTGCCCCGCTGCTGTATAGTACCATTTTTTACCACAGTTCCTCTTCAAGTGACAGGCCAGTCACCAAATCTAGTGCAGCGGTTTGACTGTACTGGTCTTTCAATTAAAGTGGACCAACAGTCTATAGTAAAAAAATTCCGGAGCACTTAAATTTCCGCAGCCACACAGCCGACTGATGTCGACTCGGATGTTTCTGCAAGCCGCTTCCTGGTTCATGGAGCACAGAATCCTTGCTCCATAAATGAACAGGAAGCTGCAGACTACTGGCCAGTGAGGCCGATATCCGCAGTTTTCTTCCCTAGGGACTCATGCCACATTGCCTTCGCCCGCTCATGCATCGCCTCTCCCTGAGTAAGAAAAGCTTGCAGATTTCTGTAAAGGGCCAGTTCACCAGGAGGTTTAGAGACTGGATTGTGGGATACATACTGCCAAGTGTAGCAAGATAGCAGCGCCGGAGCTATATGTCAGGGAGCCGGCAGGCAGAGAAGGTGAGTAGCTCATTAATAAGCATGCTCAATCGGCTTGCATGCTTATTAATGACCTTTTTTTTTAGTTTAAAAGTAAAAAAATAAATGATAAAATAATGATAAGCTGTTGGTCCACTGCAAATCCAACTGTCACTTAGGTCGCTGCCATGCCTTGCCTTGGACTCCTTCAAAGACATAATAAAAATGCATGAATACATTAAAGCCAACATTTTTGGTTTTCACAGGGCCCTTCCACTACAACACTCTATTACCACATTCATAATCTAAAATCTAACGTTCACAATTTGATTGCCTCAGATTATATGGGCTTTATAGGTATAGCCCTTTCCTCATCAGTCTCATATCTCTTATATTCCGAATCCTCAATGATTACCATACTATTGTATCAGTGATTTTAACCTGGGGCTACTGTGGTATTTTACAAAGGATTCCCCCCTTTATATATGTGCTTCTTGGGATATCTCCCACAGTCCTTGTCACCATGTTAGGTCAAGCCACTGTGTCACTTCTATTTGCCAATGCGATCCCTCCTATATAGTTCTCCTGCTACCTCCTGTCCTTACTGAGCCCCTGTTTAACTTCCTTGACGCCCTGGTTCTATGTCCCCCTGCCACTATCCCCACAGCAGGTTGGGGGCCACATCTGATGGCTCCAAGGGCCAGTTGAGCATGTCTGACTTGGAGCCTAAACAATATTCCATTCACATTTGGGTAATCCGCCACAAGGTGGCGCAGTTGACTGCAGAAGACTTGTGGCTCTTCCCGGCCCATAAAAAGGGCAGGGATTACCCAGAGACCCCAGAGTTTCTCTGCAGTCCTGACTGTGAAGACAGAAGATTGTCTCTCTCTGGTTTTTCGCAGGTGAGCGGGGCAACCCAAGCCCGTCGGCCCTGCAAGCCTATTCCCACCTGTTTCCGGACCCTTCTGCCTCCCAGCCTCGGCTGACGGATCAGTTGAAGGTAGGGAAACACCTGGGGTCGGGTGTTCTGTGAGCTATGCTCCGGGCCGCAGACCCTGTAACCAAAGGGTAGCCGGCCGCAGGCTTATGGTGAGCCTAGATGGGGGTAAGGAGAAACCACCCTTGCTGTTTTCCCCATTAGGAGATTTTATGCTTTAGTTGTATTTCATACTTTGTGGTGTCTTTTTTACTTGGCTGCCTTGTTGCCGTGTGATAGGGTTAATCCCCCCCCCCCTTTTACCTGCCGCCCCCCCTCCTTTTCCTCCCCCCCCTCCTTCCCCCCCTCCTTTTCCTCCCCCCCTCCTTTCCCCCCCCCCCTCGGGCCGCTGCCAGGTGGGTGGGGGGAGGGGAGCCCTGTGGCGCTGTGACGGGCCGCGCTCGCTACTGCGGGCGCTGGCGGCCTCCTTATCTCTCCCCGCCGCTGCGGGCGCATTGCGCTCTGTGGCAGGGGGCACTGAGGAGGAGTGCCCTCCTCCCTTCATTATGCTCCGGGCGCCCTTCGCGCTTTTCTCGGGGGGGGCAGGCCGTGAGTTGACGCTACCTGCATCATTACCGCGCGACCCGCCCCTCGAGGTTCTCTCCGGCGCCATTTTGTTTCCCCGCGCCTGCAGCGTGAACTGTCTGCTGTTCTCCGCGCTGGGGGCCCGCTGCCTGGGGGACGCTCTGCGCTGCTGGCTGCTGCGGACGCCTCCCGGACCTTCCTCGCCTGCTGTAGTTCGTGCTACCCTTCTTCAGCAGCTAGTCCGTGAGTCCACTACCTTTCTTTTCTACATTACAGTATTTTTCCATGTTGCATACGCTGTGGGATGCTCATTGCTTATCATAATTATGTCTTTCAGGCTGTTTCTGTTTTGTGGTTTCTCCCGGTCCATACCCTTCTCCTCCCTCCCCCCTTTTTTCCTGTGGGGTATCCCTTGGGGGCATCCCGAGTGGGGCCTGTTAGCCCTTCTCCCGTGTTGGCCGATTGTGCCTTATTGATAATCACCATATGGAGGCTTCTGGGGATAGCAAGCTTGGGGGCCCTTCTGGGCAAGCTCGGCTGTGTCTCATGTGCGGGGCATCCCCTTTGAGTGGTCCGTGCGCCCAAAGTATCATTGCGGATCAGGTTGGGCCGAGCGCTTCTCTACCCAGTCCTGTTCTTCCTGCAGCTTCGCCTACTCCCCCACGCCTGCATTTAGCTCCCAGCGAGGGGGAAGCCAGCAGGGGTCTCATTCGGACCTGGCGCTGCGCGTGGCCAGCATTAAGCAGGAACTGGCCTGTCCGGCTGCCGGCAAGGCCTCTAGAAAAAAAGAGGCACCTGGATACGGACTTGTCCCTCTTTGCCGATGATGATGAGGTTTATGATACCTATGGCGGCCATGAATCCATGGAGGAGGGGAAATTGTTCCGTGATTCAGATTCCTCTGGGGATCGTCATGGCGAGTCTTATAGCGAACCAGGGTCCTCCTCAGACGAGGATTCTGGGCTCCCGGATGATACTGATAGGCTTTTCTCGCCCATTTTTGATACTTTACACATCGTTCCCCCTAAGGCGGCAAAGAAGAAGCAAGGTGAGCTCTTCCATCCTGACAAGCAACGCTTAGAGTTCCCGGAGCAGGGACATTTTTCCAATATGGTCCTCAAAGAATGGGAATGGCCCAATAGGTTGCCTTCGGTGCCCAAGGGACTGGATAGAAGGTATCCCTTCTCGGCCGACTTGGTTCGCCACTGGTCTTGTCCACCCGAGGTGGACCCCCCCGTCCTGGGGCTGTCCAATACTTCTGTTATGCCGTCTCCTGACACCACTACCTTGCGCGATAATGCCGACCGGTGTATGGATCAACTAGCTTGTCATGCCTTTAACCTTTGTGGGAACGGGTTTGCGCCCGGTCTGTGGCGCGGCTATCGTTGCCATTGCACTTAAGAAGACAATTAGGCAGCTTGCCGAGGCTGCCAGGTCTCGCAAGCGAGTGGATGACTACAAGGACCTTTTGCTTTGCTCTGACTTTAATGCTTTTGTGCTGTCTGCAATTCATGATGCCGTCAGGCTTGGTGGTAGGGCCTCGGCCCTGTTGGTTGCCATGCGTAGGTCCGTCTGGCTGCGTCAGTGGGCGGCTGCCGCTGCCGCTAAGAAGTCCCTCACCGGCCTTCCTTTCACGGGACTCTGTCTTTTTGGGGAACGTCTTGATGTTTTGACCAAGGATGGTCGGCTCCCTCAGCATAGAAAGCATTCTCAGCCCTTTCGGGGGCCCTCCTCATTTCACCCTTCCCGCGGGGGGACGCGGATCTTCCTTCACAGGTAGCCGCAGAGACTCTTGGGGACGAGGTAGATCCCGTGGTCGCCCTGGTCTCTCCTGGGGTTCCAAGCCCAAGCCCCCCACCAAGGCCCCTCAGGAGCGCCCTCACCCATCCGGTTGGGGGGACGGCTTCGACTCTTTGCTCACGTCTGGAAACAACGCGTCACGGATCGGTGGATTCAGGAGGTGGAGTCCTCCGGTTCTAAGATAGAGATAGCAGCTTGGCTGCCCCCAAGATTCCTCCGGTCCCGGATCTCCCAAAATCCCGTGACGGCGCAGGGCTTGAGATTGGCCATCCAACATCTTCTGTCATCCGGAGTGGTTTGCCCGGTGCCTCTTCAGGAATGGGGTTGGGGGTTCTATTCCAAGAAGGTGCCCAAGAAGGACGGCTCCCTGAGACTCATCCTGGATCTGAAGGGTCTCAACGGATTTGTCAGGTCTCCGCATGGAGACCTTACGATCGGCGGTGAGCTTTCTTCGGCCAGGCGACTTTATGACCACTGTGGACATCAAGGATGCCTACCTGCACGTTCCTATCTTCCTAGGGCATCAGAAGTTCCAAAGGTTCGCTCTGGGGGATCAGCACTACCAGTTTGTGGCCTTGCCGTTCGGTATCACTTCAGCCCCTCGGGAGTTCACCAAGGTGCTGGTGGGTGTCATGGCCCTCCTGAGGAGCCAGGGCATTCGCATTCTTCCTTACCTAGGCGACCTGTTGATTGCTGCTTCTTCCTTTCATCAGGCCGAGAGGGATACTCAGGTGGTTATGTCCACTCTAGAGTCCTTCGGTTGGGTGATCAATTATCCCAAGTCTTCGCTCACTCCGTCATTGGTGAGGTCCTTCCTGGGCATGACGCTGGATACTTCTGAGGTCAAGGTTTTTCTTCCTCAGCAGAAGGTGGAGGGCCTTCAGATGCAGGCGCAAGCCCTGCTGTCTTGTCCTCATCCCTCCATCCGTCTGGGGATGCAGTTGGTGGGACTCATGGTGTCTTGCTTCGAGGCGATACCCTTCGCCCAGTTCCACATGAGACCTCTTCAGTTGAATCTCTTGACCGTTTGGGATCGAAAACAGGAATCCCTGGAGCAGGAATTCGCTCTGTCCCCTCTGGCCAGACAGTTCCTCTCGTGGTGGTTGGACTCGAGGAATCTTCTAGTTGGCAGGTCCTTTCTACCTCCGTCCTGGGAGATTGTCACCACGGACGCCAGTCTGACCGGTTGGGGAGGGTTTTGGCACTCACTGAAGTTCCAGGGCCAGTGGGGCCCTCAGGAGGCCCACACGTCTATCAATCTCCTGGAGCTGAGGGCGATCAGGTTGGTTCTCTTCCAGTTGACTCCCCACCTTTGGGGTTGTGCGGTCCAGGTCCGTTCGGACAATCAGACGGCTGTCGCTAACATCAATCATTTGGGCAGGACTCGGAGCAAACGAGCTCTCAGGAGGTGTCCCTGATTTTGTCTTAGGCAGAGGAGAATGTTTCCTGCATCTCAGCGGTTTACATCCCAGGGGTGGAGAACCAGAAGGCGGACTCCCTGAGCAGGGGGACGTCTCATCTGGGGGAATGGTCCCTCGACAACAAGATCTTTCATGCCCTGTGTCGCCACTGGGGTCAGCCGGACGTGGTCCTGTTTGCGGCTCATTCCACTAGGGCTATTGATGCCTCTTGGGCTTTTCAGCACCAGGCTTCTGTTGAACAAGTTTGTAAGGCCGCTACTTGGTCTTCCGTTCATACTTTTTCTAAGTTATACAAGGTTTATGTTAGGGCCTAAGCTGACGCTGTTTTTGGTCACAAGGTGCTTCAGGCGGTAGTGTCTTGAACTGCCTGCTGTTGCTCACTGGGGATCCCACCCTTCTTCATGGACACTGCTGTTGGATGTCCCAAATGTGAAGAATTGAAATGAAGAAAGCCGTGCTGTACACCAGGAAAAATACAATTCTGTGATTACTCACCTGTAGAATTGTTTTTACGGTGTACAGCACGGCTTGCTTCATCCCTCCCTTGTTATTGTTATCCTCTTTTGCCTTGTTATGGTGATTTTTCTTGAGAGAGTTATTTTTAGTGGGGCTGTGTTTTTGTTAACATGGTCTTGCCTCCCAGCTTCTTGCATTACTGCTTTTCAAACACTGGGGTCTCTGGGTAATTCCTGCCCTTTTTATGGCCCGGGAGGAGCCACAAGTCTTCTGCAGTCAACTGCGCCACCTTGTGGCGGATTACCCAAATGTGAAGAACTGAAATGAAGCAGGCCGTGCTGTACACCGTAAAAACAATTTTACAGGTGAGTAATCACAGAATTGTATTTTTCGGATTTTCCGCTTTAACGTACAATTGTAAACCAATATCCTAGATCTGTACTCACTGAATACTCATCTGTATTCACTCTTGCTCTAATCTAATAGGTGGGAACAATTTGACAAGAAATACCTGAGCCAATGGCTAATGAGGAAATCTGCTTATAGGATCAAAGACGAAATTTGGGAAGTGTGCTACAAACTCAACATACGAGATGCCCTGAATTTGGCCGATCAGGTATTTATGCACCCAGGAAGCTATCTGTGATAGGTTGGTCACCTTTCCAGTTAACAATAAATGTTCACAGGGACAGTATTAGTAGGTTTCTGGAAACTGTAGACACAGATCTCTCATGAGAACACCTGGGGTTTGTGGGAAAGAGGATCTTAGTCAGCAGACCTGTCACATTCACATAAGGCGGTATGACAGATTATTAATACTACAGCTGTTGAGCAGAGGCCGTCCCCTCCAGCTCACAGGGGCAGAAATAGAATATCCGGCACCACTGTAGACTGTGAGTCAGGCTGGGAATGGCCAGGCAGCTGCTGGAACCTTTTTAGAAATCACTGACTGAGCATATACGATTGTTATCATTTCCTTGTGAAGCTTAACGTCCTCCAAATGTCTCCTGTCGTTATAGAGGGAGCTCTGTATATTCAGCTATAAAATAAAGGAGTACTATCTGCAAAAAATAGTTCAATAATAAAAAACTATAAATATGCGCGCTGGCAAGAGGAGGGGGCAATTTATACACCATGCAAAACTTCTAGCCAAGCTCCTTCTTTTATTGGAAGGATGAGGAATCAGGGGTGATGAGTTCCATTGTACCATTCTTCTTTTACAGGAAAGTCCTGCTAAGCCCTAATTGCCTGTCTCTTGGGCTGGCCTCTGCTGGAATACCAGCTTATTGCAATTACAATGATGTGTGTAGATGCTTTTAACCATCATGCAATGCTTTTGGCAAATATTTAAGGGTGGTTATCAATGTTGCTCTAGGGAGAAATTGGAATCAAGTAGATCACCCCTGTAAAAATGGAACATTACATTAAAAAAACTGTTGCGTCTGGATTATATTCTTACCGGGAGAAGAAAACAACACGCTTTGGGGGGATTTGTAAGGGACCCCTCCTCTCACTATCCTGCATGTTTATCTGCATTTGGCACAGCTTCAGGCCAAATTAGAAATTAAGGTTTGATAGGCTGAGCGTGAGGAGAGGCTGTTTTGTCACTACAGTTGCTGTTATTTAATGGGAAATAAAGGCAAGCCTACCTGCATGACTGTTTTGATTTTTGGTAGTTTTATCTCTCAGAAGAAGATTGTTGGGATGATTTGTCTCTCCTGTTATACAGCCACACCTGCAGTTTCCTGTGTGTGGGTGAGAAAAATACAAGGGATGATCCATTCACATTGTGGAAGAAGGGAAGTTTCATGTTTATGCACCTCTTTGTATATGTGTGTCATTGTCACTCTCTCGCCAGCACAAGAATTGGTACTGAGCTTAGAAGCACATGAGAGACAGACAAGCAGAGAAAGGAGCAGCTATCCTCCTGCAGATACAGGAGACGGTGTGTCCTACACAGCCTGAGACAGGAGTGGTGGGAATACAACCATCTCGCAGAACGGTCTAACGTAAATAAAACCTTAAAGGAGCAGTATCGCGAAATTTGCATTAAAAAAGATAAATAATTAAATAGCCACACAATAGCTTCTAACATGTGTATAAATAATCTGGCGATAGAAATAGGAAAAAATATATGCCTTTCTTTTAAATTGTATAATGACAATGGCTCAGTCCATTTGCTGAATAGGGGGATCTGCTGGGTTGTATTTAGTGAGCTGCTTCATTTAGCCCACTGGTCTCCTAGCAACACTTTACCTCAGAGGCTGACACTGTAATCAGTGTTAACTGCTGTGTGTGTGTGAGGTGCTGATTTTGTTATGAGACCAGGTGACTCAAATGTGTAAAATCTATACAAAATAAACTAAACTGACTGAAAATGACTGAAATTCTTCTTTGAATAACTGTGCAGGAAAATCTAAAGGTATTAAAGTGGAACAAAACCCTGAGTTGCCGACCCTGAAGTCTATAAGACCCGGGCCATTGACCTTCCCCCTTGGGCATTCTAAATCAGGATGTCCACTGTGTGAAACAACCCCTGGATAACCACAGATCCCCCCATTTTTCTGGCGCGCTCACGCAGATAGTCATTTAGACAGGCCGGGCGGCCAGGAAGGTTACTGCTCAGGCTCCCCATCTGCGTGCAAACAGCGCTGATTGGATGAGAGCCCGCGCATGCGCTGTGGGACAGGGAAAGGTACGTTTTCACAGGCGAACTTGGGGATTTCACATATCAGGGCATCCCAAGTCGGGATGGGCACAAAACAAAACTCCAGATAGTGAAAATCCTGGGTTGGGCTTTGCTCAAAACACACAAAGCTGAAAGAAAGATCACATGGAAAAATGAAAAATAAGAATATGAAAGAGAAAATGGTAAACTGAAAGATTCTGCAGCAGAGCCAACATGAAGGGAAAACTGTCAAAATCAGCTAAATGACTTCTAGAGCTTTTCTCTCTGTTTTAGATATATAAGTTCTGGCCAGGCAATGTTGCAATGTTGTTATCTTATGCTGGACGGCTGCCAGCACTGAACAGCTGATACTTTGATACATTGTTTCACCCCTCTCCTCAGCGTGGAACAGGCCAGAGTGTCGGGACCCGACACTCAGCAGACATAAACATGAGCTATTAGTCTCCAGCTGCTCAACACACACATCATTTTTTTCTAAATTTGTAATTCTTACTCCAACACTTACCTACATTCAAAATACCATTTAAATATAAGTCACCAAGAAAAGTTTGCGATACTGCTCCTTTAAGTCTGGGCTGGATCTCATCAACAACCTCTAATTCTGCGTCACTTCAGGATGAATCACAAACAATGATTTGCTTTTAAAATAGTTGCTCCATTTAAAATACTCTCCTGTCCCTAAATCTCACATAGATAGGTCTAACTGGAGGCTTTGTAACCACTGGTCTGAACTTTCCTCTTTGCTGGAGAGAGTTGTCAAATGTGTTTAAATATGTTTTTTTATTGGGATCAGTAAAAGGTGTGAGGAAAACTGGGGCCCTCTAGCAGAGAATAGAGGTGGCCTCTTAAAACTGACCAAAAACCACTAAACTTGTGAAATAAATTTAGCCAAAGTCTCTGCCAATACTATCACACACCGGTTTGTTCTGGAACACTGATTTTCTTTTGTTGTTGTCCCTCTCTGCTGGCCCTGATGTCATTACTGCATACCTCCATAGTACCTTGGGAGTGTGTCCCTGGCCAGATCTCGTACAAGTTCCTTGGCTTGGCCTTGAGGAGACTGAGCGAAGTGCATTATAAGGAAAAATGCAGAGAGCTCTGCTGCAGCAAGGTGGGATGACAGGAGATCGATCAGTCATTGCATAGGTGCGACGAGACATCAACCACTCATTACAGCATCAGTGACTCAGAGGTGGGACTCAGGACAAGGAGGCAAAGCGAAGCAGGAGCAGTGCAAATTGCCAAAAGGTACTCTTCATGGGGGGAGCGATTCAGTGGTTTCTCTTCTAAAATGGGTTTTGATGCGCTTTAACAAGGTCACCACTCACAGTGTTAGGATTGTGGCTGGGACTATAGTAGGGAATAGCTCATCTCCCATCGAGGAGATGGTGCAGGGGGGTGATTGTTCACTGGGAACATCCGTGTACAGCAGTGCTTGTTGGGAAAGGGTAAGTAGGATGTCTTGTGCCAGAGGGCATCCTGATCTACCTTTTTGTTTTGATTTTTTGGGTGTTTAATCCCTTTAAGCCAGCGGCTCACTGGGTAATTCCGATCAGATAAACCATAGAGGCCCCGTATTACAGTCTTCAGTTATAAAAAAGGATATACATGATTAGTATTGTTATTACTTACTACTATTAACGGCAGCAGTGCATAGCTCAAGGGGGAAGTGGCGTCTGGTGAGCTGGCTTGTGGGGTATAAAAGGTCTGTCTCTACACATATCACTTGTTCTTGTCAAGGGTAAAAGGGGGGTTAATAACAGTTACAAAAAGGGGTTTTCAGTCCAAGGGTGGCAGTTATTTTGGACACCGTGCAGTTTGTGAACTGTCTGCTTGTTGCTATGGTGAAAGTGTATAGTGAGTGGACAAATGGCACCATTGTGAATAAGTGATGTGAAACTGGGGAGTACCACGCGTCTTTGCTGTAAGAAGTGAACAGCGACTACAAAAATACAGATGTTAAAGGGTGGAGCAGCGCGCTAGAGTAGAGCAGCTTGTTACCAAAATGAAGCAGGGGGCTACGAGACACATCTCAGCTCTGAAGGCAGACAGATGGCTAACAAACTTGATTTGGCAAAAAAGGCTTACATTTTTAATGTAGTATCAGATCTTGATGATTGCTGATTGGCAAAGGTGTTATGGTCTGGGTACTGTTTTTTGTGGCATTCTCTGGGTCCCCTCATCCACGTGGAAGCCCTCTCATCTGATTTGGGTATTAATTTATTATTCTAAGCATACAGCACGTCCTGCTCCAGACATATTCATAACGTGTGGGTATACCTCCGCCTTCAGCGCCGTGCACTGCAGATCATGAAGAAAACAAGCTCCTCCCGGCCCTACATATACCGGAGGACCTCCCACAATCCCCAGATTTCTCTGCAGTGCTGAAACTGCCAAGACATGAAGTATCACGCTCTCGCAGGCGAGCGGGGCTTGACAGCCCGAGGCCCTGCGGGACTATTCCCACCCGTCCTTTTTGAAATCACAATGCCTCCTAGCCTGGGCTGCGTGGGTTAGGTGAAGGTAGGCAGCACCTGGTGTGCATACGGAGCTAGACTCCACCGCAATTCCCCAACCATAGGGTAGGCGGTTTAGGCTGATGGTGAGCCTCCAACCGATGCCCCTCCCGCATTATTGTCCCGTACCCCGCGTAGTGCTGGACCCTATTATCGGGTCGCCATTCTCCTTCATTTCCCCATCCACTTAGGGGGAAAAGAAAGGGGGGGGAGGGTATGCGTGTGGCGGTCCCAGTGTACCGGTGTGTCACGCTCGTGGCCTCTATTCTGCCCTTTATTAGCTCGGAGATGTCAGAGCCGCGCTGCTTGCTCCTTATTTCGGCTGCCGCTGTGTGTTTTTTACATGATTGCCACATAATCTTGATGCCGCGGTGCCCGTGCTTATTGTCGGTGTCCGCTCTATGGAACGTTAGGCTCGTGGTTGCATCCTTGCCTTATTTTTACCTCAGAGCTTCGCGCTCTTTAGAATGGGCGGGGCCTTAGTTTGGCGCGCTTCGCGTCATGGCGGAGTATTTAGCCCGCCCTTCGAGCTTCGCCGGGCGCCATTTTGGTTAGCTTCACGCGCACGCGTTGTGGCGGCCTCCTCCTCCACTTGAGCTGTAAGTGCCCTTGCGGGCGAATCCCTCTGATTCTTGTCTGTCCATCTGCGCATGACCCTGACATCTCTTTCCCATTGTGTCTTTCAGACGCTGAGTTCCCGGTGGCCTCTCCCGGCCTCATATCCATATATATCTATATACATATATTTATAATATACGTATACATAGCTATACTTATACGTATAAGGAGCGGGCCTTCCCAAAATCTCCCACATTAATCAGCGGGTAGTTGGGGCATCCAGGGTTGCTTATTGCATAAATCCCTATTGATATCCTATCTTTAAACAATCACCATATGGAGACATCTCAGGATTGTGTTACCGGGGTCCCTCTGGGACAGGACCGGCTGTGTATATCGTGCGGTCTCCCCCATGCTGAGGCGGACGGGGCATGGGTCTGCGCGTCATGTTCTGAACAGACGCTGGAGTTGCGAGCGACGCTTGCGGTTGTACCTCGCTCCTTCTCGCCCCTTTCCCCTTCCCTAAACCTCACTCCTGTTGAGTCTTGTACAAGTGGCGAGTTACAAATAGATACCTCTCCTAGACGGCCCACGCTTGTCCAGATTGTTGAAGGTTTGTCCGGCCGGATGGGTCCAGATAGACAACGGCCTTGGACTCCTGCGGCTTCGGCCTGAGGAGTCTTTTTCTACACGTGCTAGCGCCACGTCGGAAGAAGGGGACCTGTTCTCTTACCTAGGTTCCTCTGACGAGAGGCCGAGGTGTCAGGATGATGCTGGTCAGGACGACTGGGACCAGCTTGATATTGGCGGGATGTTACTCAGGATTTTTAATTTATTGTCCATTTCACCTCCCGGTGCGGTCTCCAGGCCGAGAGGGGGGCACTTCCATACTGCACCTGCGCGTTTGGAATTTCTCAAGCAGGCTCACTTCCATGCTCTCGTACTTAAAGAGTGGGAATGTCCCGCTGCTCTTCAAAGGCCCCCGGAGGACTGGCTATGGAAATACCCTTTTCCCCCCCGAGATGGTAGATATTTGGTCCTCGTCCCCATTAGTGGACGCACCGATTATTGGGGTTCCTAACCCCCCCCCTCCTTACAGCTCCGGCTTACAGCTCCCTGCGGGACGCCGAGGATCGGCGCATTGATAGGCTTGCTTCCCACGCCTTTGCCTGTGCAGGCACGGCGCTGCGCCGCGGCTATCACGGCAGTGGCCGCTAAGACTCTTATAAGAAAGATGCTGGAGCATCAGCCTGAAGATTTACCCTGGGATGTGTTTTACACACTCTCTAGCTGCGATATTTTTGTTAAATTTATCCTTTTGGCTCTGGATGACACCATCAAAATGTGTGCGAGGACTTCTGCCCAAGTGGTAGATATACGTCGCCTGCTCTGGCTGCGACAGTGTGGGGCAGACGCTGATGCTAAAAGGACCTTGACGGGGCTTCCCTTTAGAGGGCATCGCCTGTTTGGGGCCCGTCTGGACCTATTTGAGAAACAGGACAGTCCACCCAGTCAGGGGTGGCCGTCGCGACCCCCGCGGAGCAGGGATACCCCTCCTCCTCCATATCATACTGTTAAGCAGGAACCGGGGATGCCCCCTGCAGGGTCTGGTTCGGTATCCTGTCCCAGGAGTGACTTTCAATGCCCGGGGCCCTCTGGCCGGGCTAAGCCCGTTTCTTTCCCCGAAAACCCTCATGCATGATGGGACGCCCTCACCCACCTGGGTGAGGGGATGGCCACAGCACCTTACTCCTATCAGGAGGCATCCTGCCTCGTTCTTGTGGCTCCAGGAGATCGTTCCTCCAGATATGGGATAGTATTTGCTGGGTGGTCCTTCCCTGAGTCGGTCAGGAGGACTATGGTCCCATGCCTTTCTTCAGGTATGGGTGCAGGCTTAACTGGGGTCTGGCTTCCTTGCAGAACGCCATTATCATATAGAAACTGGGGCCCCTGTGCGGGTTTGCCCCTTCCTCCCCTCAAGGATGAGGGAGTTTATCGGCCTAACCCCTGGGGGGGTGTGGCATCTGTATCCATAAGCATTCAGGTTGGAGCCCTTGACAGGGCTGTCTGTGCCCCATACACCAGGGGTCCTCTGGCCACTTGTGGCGTGTTCAGATTTTTTATAGATTCCAAGGAGTCTTCTGGATATTGAGCCCACTACTGCTGGGTATTGGTGGTCACTGACACCGTTGAGGCTTAGGCTGAGTTCCCTGTTGCGCCCATGTGCGCGCTAGGCTCTGGAAAGGTGTGATGTCTCACACGACACAAGGGGGCATCTACCAGGGGACCTATCAGGCCCTCCTGTTCCTTCACGAAAGGAGTTGTTGGATGGACCTTGGCGAACTTTGGCCCTACTCTGGTTCCATCCTCTAGTTCCTGGTTGTACCTGGATTAGGCTTCACCTAGCGCCTTTTTTCCTTGGCTATAAGAAATTTACTGGTATGATGCCTCTGGTCCTCCGTCCTGTCTAGTTATTTCTCCAGACAGAATTGCATCTGGTGCGCCCGTTGGCGGCTGGTCCGTTGACATCACTTGTCTCCGTGATCTTTGGGCTCTGAGACCTTTAGCCATTAGTCCTGGATGAGGGGTTTGCACCCTGGGTCTAGGTCTGTTTACCTTTCTCCTAGTGGAGGCGTTTATTCTTCCGCTGGTTTACTCGAGAGTACCGTCAGGGAGCATTCCCTACCTGTTTGTTTTTCCCTGTTGGTGGTTACCATGGTATCTAATCTGGCAGGTTGTCAAAGGGGGTCTTTCTCTTCTGAAACCCCAGGTGGTTCCTAGGAGGGACCTAGAAGGATCTGGTTACCTAGGTGGATTTTTGGGCACAATGAGCTTTCGGGGACTACTCCTTCTTAGTACCTGCCCAATTGGGGGACTTTTGTCCATGGTAGGACAGTGGTTGTTCCTTGTTCCCAGGGAATTCTTGAGCCTGGCTCTATTCCAGGGGAGCCCTGATTCCTTCTATGGGGGAATTAATATTCCTTGTCCTTCCTGTAGTATCCCTCCTGTGGGAGGGTCTCTGTTGTGACGTTGAGCTCACACTGGCAGGGTCCCGTTGGACCCCGTCTCTATCGCAGGGTTCTACCCTGTTATTGGCCAGATTGGTCTGCCCTGGTTGGGGTTAGCGGTTCTGGCTTGATATTTTGCTTGAAAAATGTTATCCTACTGGGCGTGGGGGGGGGGGCTTGCGCTAGTCTCAGACGGCAAGCAGCACCCTTATGCTAGGGGCCTGGGTGGTCAAGTGGGGTGTGGTATTCAGGGGATTCTGCTGAGAACAGTAGGACTGTATGTTCACCCTCGAGGCCTATTTGACACAAGTAGGGTGCCTTTACCTTAGGCCCACTTTAGCGTTGGCAGGCCTTTGGGCTTACCCTGTTGGAGAAGTCATATCTCGGGGTGTCTTTTTCCTTGGAGAGTCAGGACTTGTTCTTTCTCTTCGTTTTCTTCCTTCTGCCACGCTATGTTAGGTTATGTTGTACCCATACTGTTTTTGCTGGGTCTAAGCTCCTTCCCTTGTGGGACGATCTCCGTTCCTGGGACCAGGGCCCTATCAGCAGTGTTTGGTATTGGCTCACGACTTGGTTCGGTCTATGATTGGGGCCTGCCCTGTTCATCTATTACAAAGCTTGATCCAATTTTTTGGTTACGCATTCTTCAGGGTCTGCTCAGGTACATTCCTGGGGGATTCCTAGTTCCCCTTGGGGGATGACTTATTCTGATGCCCTGCTAAGGGTTCCCATGGGTCTTATTCGGGTCCTTGTCTGACCTGCTCTTTCCATTATGTTGCTCTCCTGGGGCGGTTGCTCCAGTCAGAAGTGTACCATAAAGAATGGCTCGGTGGGCGGTCCTAGTCATTATATATATATATATATATATATATATATATATATATATATATATATGCATGCTTTGTTATATAGCTCTATACCATGAGGTGAGGGTGCCCTCCTTATGCCAAGGTGGATCCAGGCGATGTTTGTTTTCCTTCTGCCTTGACCCAGATCCTCTGGTCTCTGGGATATTGTCTAATTTAATATGAGATAAAGGGATCTGTGCCCCTCTACTGGGGTTAGAGGTCTGCCTGAACTGTCTTTGTCCCTGATAGGGATTTTTACCTTTTGGGGCCTACAGGTGTCCCCTTCTTGAAGCACCGGTTTGATTGCTTCCATGGGCATAGGGCCCTCTGGTTGGTCTTCTCGGTTGGTTGACCTTTCGGTCCTGAAGTACTCTTTCGGCTTCTGCTGAGTATTGTTGTTAGCATTACTGCTGGTTCCGTCTATGACCTGGACTTGTGTTCCCTGTTGGGGAAAGTTTTGAGTTGCCATGGCTACCCTTGTTTGTAGTAGCATGATTAAGCTGTGGCTCTGTTCTATTCTTTTAAGGGAAGATTATTCCTCCCTATTGTTTTTCGTTCTTTTACTATTGGTGCTCGGCTTGGGCCTTTTAGCACTGTGTTCTGGCGAGCAAGCTGGCTAGTCCGCTGTTTGTGTTCAGTTCTCCCTTTACAAGGTTCAAAGGTTGAGGTTAGAGCATTGCTCTTGTTCGTTAGCATGGTTGAGGGTGACAGCGCTTTACTGTTGGCTGTGCCTTTCTCACGGGGATCCCACCCTACTTATGGACACTGCTATTGGATGTCCCACACGTTATGAATATGTCTGGAGCAGGACGTGCTGTATGCTTAGAATAATATAATTCTGTGAGATACTCACCTGTAGAATTGGTATTTTATGCATACAGCACGTCCTGCTCCACCCCACCCTGGTTTCACTTGTTCTGGATCCCCGTATGGTGATTGTAACCACTTGGTATTATTGCCAGTTTATTCTGGGTGGTTTGTTTCTCCTGGCTTCTCTTCTCACTGCTTTTCAATGCTGGGGATTGTGGGAGGTCCTCTGGTATATGTAGGGCCGGGAGGAGCTTGTTTTCTTCATGATCTGCAGTGCACGGCGCTGAAGGCGGAGGTATACCCACACGTTATGAATATGTCTGGAGCAGGATGTGCTGTATGCATATAATACCAATTCTACAGGTGAGTATCTCACAGAATTGTATTTTTGCAAATCGGGATGCCCTGAATTTGGAAAGGGTGCTGAGGAGAACTACCAAACAGATAAGAGGAATGAAAGATTAATGAAAGATTAAAGGAATTAAAGAGGAACTTCAGACCTTTAAACTGCTAAGCCCTGACAGCCCCCCGTCACAATGTTCCATACCTTTTGGATGATCATCCTGCTGCTTCCGCCCCCCACAGAGTCTTAGCCGTCTGTGACAGATGGTGTGTTAGCTTAGCCGCCCTGCCATCCTCCCCATCTGTCCTCACTAGGCACGCCGACATCTCATTGCATTTCTGATCCTCCCTACAGCTGCCCTGATGAGATGAGGACACTGCGCAGGCGCAAGATCATCGGGGACAGTGCAGTGCATCGCGGGACAGAGAAGAAGACAAGATGGTGTTGCCCTACGGAAAGCGCCTGAGAAGAACAGTCAAGCGCAGGAGGAAAATCAGAAGACAGGTAAGTTAAACCTGTCAAATGGAGAATCGGAAGTTTAAAGGGAACAGAGGGCGAAGTTTGGGGGGTTTTTGAGAACTCCCCAGACTGTCCAATGTTCCTCTTTAAATATATTAAGTCTTGAGGAAATGTTAAAAACAACCAACGCTAGAGTCTATAAGACTGTAGGGCCGGTGGTGGGATGTCCTGCTGTTTGTATCCCCCGGGATCACCCGGTATATTCACCTTGCTGGAGATCCCGTGGCACATGCATGGGCCTCTATCTGAGGTGCTTACTGCGCACAGCATTTCTGAATGGCTGGTGCAGGTACACTGAGAAGTGGGGGTGTGGCCTCTGACTCATGCTCCACTCAGCTTTGCTTGCTGTCCACTCCTAATTTCCTCTTCCTTCCATGTTAAGGGAAAGGACCTACAAACATCCATCTACCGGAAACCCACATACCGACCTACATACCTTAACCATAACAGCTTCCACCCAAACCACACCAAGAGGTCCATCGTATTCAGCCAGGGAATCAGATACAACAGAATCTGTTCTGATACCATGGACAGAAACACACATATGGACAATCTAAAAAGAGACTTTATTAGGCAGGGCTACAAACCATCAGAAACAGAGGCCCAGTTACAAAAAGCACTCCACATCCCCAGAGACAGACTCCTGCAGTACAAAGAATCCCAAAAGAAGAACCGTGTTCCTCTGGTTGTCACATACAATCCACGTCTGGAGATTCTGAGGAAAATTGCGAAGGAGCTCCAACCCCTTTTACACAGGAATGAGAGACTTTCTGAGATTTTCCCAGATCTTCCTCTGTTGGCATACAGACAACCTCCCAACCTCAGAAAACTCATTGTGAGGAGCTCCCTAAGTGACCCAGCACAAAATGGGACATGGCCTTGCCTGCAGAAAAGGTGTGAAACCTGCGCACACATCTACACCACTGACAGAATAAAGACACCAGGTATGCAACATGATTACAAAATACAGGGTAATTTTACATGCAAATCCCCTAATGTAGTATACCTGATCATGTGTGTGCAGTGCCCCTCAGCATGTTACATCGGGCAGACAGGACAAGCGCTAAGAAAGCGACTGAATCTGCACAGGTTCACAATCAAAAATAATAAAACTGATGTGCCAGTTGCAGCCCATTTCTGCAGACCAGGCCATGGCCTATGTGACCTCAAACTCACAGTGCTCAAGGGGGGTTTCCGCTCACAAAAGGAGAGATTGGAATGGGAGTGCAAATGCATCCAAATCTTTAAATCGATGGACTGTGGGCTAAACAGGGACAATAATTTTATGTGTCACTATGACATGGATTGAATAGACAAGACTCATCACAAGGTCTGATATTAAACAGACTGTCTGGCCTGGTGTGCGAGCAATAAAAATTCCACACACTTTCTCTCCCCCTCTCATTCTTATCAGCCCACCATTAATTGTTATAATCCCCCTGATTCTTATCTCACAGTATACGATTTTACGACTTAGCTATTTTTCATGTGTGTCAGTGTAAAAACAATTGTCACTCCTTTGTAGTTTTTTTGTATAAATGTGTGTCTAAGTCACAGATCTGTATTATGCCTTAAGAAGAAGCTTGAACAGCTTCGAAAGCTTGCATTTTCAATCTAAATGAGTTAGCCAATAAATGGTATTACCTTAACCGTGGATTTCCTGCTTACATCGATGGCTAACACGGTACAACAACTTACTACTCTTCCTTCCATTAAAAGAAAGAAACAAGCCTGGCTGGATATTTCTTGATGCCGGGTGTATAAATGACCCCCTCCTCCCGCAATCCAGCATATTTATATGGATTTTTATTATTGAGACATTTTTTTGCTATAGTGCTCCTTTAATTTTTATACATATGTAAATGGACAATACAAAAATATGGCATTTATCCTTTTTAGGGGTATAAATCTGTGGAATAGACTGTCAGAGAAGCTTATTACAGCATCAACAGCTGATTAAAGGGTTAGATTTTTTTTTTGTAAATGTCTTTCTCATCCAGAAAACTATGTAACATGTGCACCTATACTTTCTTCTCTGGGGTGAATATAATATTCCAACAAGGCAATGTACATGTCATTTGGCTAGAAATGTCTGACATTGGTTGGACGAACATGGCCAAGACTTCCAAATTCTGTCCTGGCCCTCTAAATCCCCTGACCTGAAGCCAAATGAGCATCAGATGATATTGCACCTTTAAAGTGGAAATTAATGTGCTACTAGAGAAGCTGAATGGAATCACTCACATCCTTCTGCTGTGCGCGGCCACGCACAGCCATTCAGTTGCGCACAGCCGACTAGGATGCGAGTGATGCCGCCAACGACGACTGTGGACTCGAGTGAGAGCTAAGCTTATCGGGCGAATGGGGGGTCACACAGTGGGGTACTCAGTTTGGGATACCCCGGGCAGAGGGAATCAGACAGGTTTTTATCTGCTTTAAAATCAGAAACAATAAAAGTTTTTAAAATAACCATGTACAGACATTGTTTGTTGGGATCATATTTGTTTTTTGCACCACATTTTAATGAACGGCAGCTTATCATCAGATATGACAGCCTGATGGAAGCTGCAAGAATAGCACGTTCACACATCACACACTTGGCACGTACATGGTTGTTCTTTTATAAAATCCCATAGAAATCAGCAGACATTCTCTAATCAAATCATGATACGTTGTGCATCATCTATTATCAAACTGTTAACCGAAGCAAACAGAGAGCAGCGCAGATGCTGAGAGCAAGATCCTTCATGAGAAAACACTCGCTGTCAGCAATTACAATGGCTTATATTTACATGAGGCCAACCCTTGTCTGGAGTGCTCAGCAAATGCAATGCTTACACCTGAGACAGCTGCTGCTTGAAAATTAACAGCTTGCAACTGGTCAAGTTTAAAATAGCTGCACTTGAACAGGTTTAGATTTTAATATTTTTATATTTATGAATTACAGAAGTTGAATAATCAGCAAAATATTGTACATGTAGTATAATCAGCAAAATATTGTACATGTAGTATAATCAGCAAAATATTGTACATGTAGTATACCATTATTACATTTTAAATGGAGTAAATTCACAATAAAATCTGGCATCTACAGTATGCTTCCATATGGTTCAGGAGTAATTCGAATTATTAGGATATTTGTCAATTGAGCTTATAACATTCAAAGCCTAATGCTAATGAAGATTGGAAAGTGGTTTTAACAGAAAACAATAACATCTCTTGTATTGTAATTTGACAACAAAAAGGAGGGAGCAGGATCCAAGTGCCTTGATCAAGAGCACTTAAAGCGGACCTTCACTCTGAATAAGAGTCTATCTTATATGTTTCCCACACCCTGTACATACAGATTGGCCACATTAAAAATCATCCTACCTGCATCTACTGCATGTTATGAGCCTTTAAACATCCAAGATGGCGGCTTATGGAAGCCGCCATTTTATCAGGCAGCCTACAAACAGGAAGTGCCTCCTGACTGTACTGCTCTGCATTCTGGGACTGCTGACCTTTACCTGACCCCAGCTCTGCTCTGTCTGAGCAAAGCACAGCTATTACCCGCCCGCCTGTACCTTATCCCACTCTCCTCTCCTCAGTAAGTGTGATGCTTCTGAGTCAAGATGGCGGCGCCCGTATCCTAAATTCCTGAACAGAGTTGCAGCCCAGTGGGGGAAAGAATAATAAGTTAGTGACTAAAAACATAAAAATATATTAATTTTAGATGCTGGGGAACAGTTTTTTAAGAGTTTGGGCTTTTCATTAAATCACGCTGAAGGTCCGGTTTAAGTCACGCCCTGTTGGTTATCAAACCTGCAACCCTCAGGATTGCTTCCTTACCTCTAGGCTACGGCTGCCATTTATTCGGGGGGTGGGGGGGGGGTGTAATAAAGCCGTCAAGCTTGGTCTTAAAACTGTAAAAGCTAAAATTTAAACCCCAAACTGAAAACATCTAATGGTAACAGAAAGCTTCAGTCCAAGGGGTGCCCATCATTAATGGAGCCCTCTGCCCTGGGTGCTCTGGTTCATACAATGCTAACAAAGTGCTGTCTATTGGGCATCTCGGAACAACTAGTTTTTTTCCCTACATCCAGTCCAGGCTGTCCCAATATCCTTACGATTGGGTGTTCGCCTCTAGAGGGCGCTTGACTGCAAGATCAAAGTTGTAGCTCCTCCCGGCCCCCTATAAAGGCAGCTGTCCCTCTATCATTCCCCAGTTGTTCATCTTGCAGTTTAGCTGCATAAGATCGTAGGCACTCTCTCTCAGATTTTGGCAGCAGAGGGGGTCACCTAGCCTGTCGGCCGCTGCGAACTCTATTCCCATGGATCTCTTCTGACCCATTCCTGCCTCCCAGCTTTTGGCTGCTACGGGATCCGTGACGGTAGGGTGAACGCCGGGGTCTGTGGCGTTCGGCAGAGCACATGCTCTGGGCCGCAGACCTTATTCTAAAAGGTAGCCGGCCGCAGGCTTATGGTGAGCCTGAGGGGGAACCACTAGTTTATTTTCCCTATATCCTGTCCAGGTCGTCCCAGTGATGACATGTGGGTATTCCGCCTCTAGGGGGCGCTCAACTGCAAGATCAAAAGCTGCAGCTCCTCCCGGCCCCCTAAAAAGGCAGGTGTCCCTCTATCATTCTCCCAGTTTTCATCTTGCAGTCTTGGCTGCAGAAGATCATTGGATACTCTCTCTCAGACAATAGCAGCAGAGCGGGGCCTCCTAGCCCGTCGGCCGCTGCGGGCCCTATTTCCACTGATCCCATCTGACCCACCCTCGCCTCCCAGCCGTTGGCTTCTACGGGATCGTGACGGTAGGGTCTATATGGCATTTGGCAGAGCTTGGCTCTGGGCCGCAGACCCTATACTGAAGGGTAGCCGGCCACAGGCTTATGGTGAGCCTGAGGGGGGGGGGTACCACTAGTTATCTTAATGTACCCTCCCTCCTGCCCACAAGCTTTATTGGTGTTTTGGCGCTTGTGACTTTTAACTGTATGGCTCCGCGCTGGCTCAGCATGGGTCTTGGAGCATGTAATACTTTCCTCCCTCGCTCCCTCGTCGCTGCCTGCTGAGGGGTTGCCGTACCCCACAGATCTCCTTTCACCACCCTTGCGGCGCTGTCCGTGAGGGGGGGGGAACCCGCCGGTGCCGCTCATGAAGATGCGGCGCGGCTCCACTGTGCTCTGGGAGCCACGCCGCCGAGTGGTGGGCCGCGGCCATGTTTTTTACTGGCCGTCTGGCCATACTGTGGAGATTGGCGGGCGCGTAGTTTTGCTCCGCCGGAGGGGGCGGAGCCGGGCGCTGACGCGTTCCGCATCATTATGGCGCCGCCCACCCCTCGAGGAACGCTCTGGAAGGCCCTGGCTGGCTGCGAGCTGTGCTGCTGATGCTGTGGGGCCTGCTGGGCAGTCGTGTGCTGTGGAGGTAGCGTCCCTTCTGGCTGTTGCTGCTGGGGAATCCGTCATCGGAGGCTGCGAGCGGCTCCAGGGACTGTCCCTCTGTCGTTGTCGTGAGTCCTTCTTTTTGTATGACTGCTTAGTATGCCAATTGCCCTTGCTTATTCTGATGGGCACCTATCTTGTTTTAGGTCGTGGGTTTGTGGTTGAGGGTTGTGGTTCCTCCCGCCCCCCCCCCCCCTTTTTATTAAGAGGGATCACTATAGGTTTGGGCTGTTATTGTCTTTTAACCTTACCGATTGACAATTTTTTAATCACCATAATGGAGGCTTCTGGGGATAGTGAGCTGGGGGCCCCATTTGGGCAGGAAAAGCTCTGCCCCTTGGGCAGGAAAAGCCCGCCAGGGGCATTATTTTGGACCATGATCGGGCCGGCGTCCCTGCCCCTAGCCCTTCAGTTCCTGTGGCACCTCCGGACCCTCTGCTGCTGCATTCAGCCCCCAGAGGGGGGAGCCAGCAGGGGGTCCCGTGCTGATTTGGTGCATAGGCTGGCCAATCTTGAGAAACAGATCTCGCGGACGGCTCCAAGGAAGGCCACAAGTAAAAAACGGCACCTCGAGCCCGTTTACTCATATAATGACGATCTCTTTGATGATCTGGGCTCTGTGGAGGAAGATGAGTTGCCAGATGAGTCCCGTTCCACTGTGGATTATTCTGCTGGCGATGACAGTATGTCTGGTTCTTCCTCGGACGAGGATGCGTGGCTCCCAGATGATACGGAGAAATTGCTTACCTCATTGTTTGATACACTACACATTGTTCCCCCCAGAGCGGCTAAGAGGATACAGGGTGATTTGTTTAGGCCGAAACACAAAGGCGGGTCTTTCCGGAGCAGGCCCATTTTTCTAATATGATTTTCAAGGAATGGGAAAGGCCTAACAAGCTACCATCGGTACCTAGGGGTCTGGATAGGTGGTATCCTGAGGAGTTGGTTCAGCTATGGTCTCGCCCTCCCGAAGTGGATCCCCCTGTATCAGGGTTGTCCAACACTACTGTTATGCCATCACCTGATACCGCTTCCTTACGTGACAGGGCTGGCAAGCACATGGATCAGCTGGTCTGCCATGTGTGTGCCGCGGCGATTGTCTCTCTATCCATCAGAAAGAAGGTGAGACATCTTGTGGATAGAGCTAAGGCTAGCAAGCGGACGGAGGAGTATAAAGAACTCAAGGCCTGCTTGGAATTCATTGCTTTTGTTGCTTCTGCCATGGGCGATGGGGTCCGGCTTGGTGCCAGGGTTTCGGCCCTGCCTGTTGCCCTCCGCTGCTCGCTTTGGTTGGGGCAATGGTCGGCGAATGCTTTGGCCAAGAAGTCGCTTACGAGTATCCCCTTTGTGGGGCACAAGCTGTTTGGGGAGCGTCTGGACCTTTTGGTCAAGGATGGTAGACTCCCTCAGAGACGGAAGCCTGCTCGGTCCTTTCGGAATCCCTCTGCCTATCGTTCCTTTCGAGGAGGAAGAGGCTCTTCATTTTCAGGTGGCTGCAGAGATACCTGGGGTAGAGGTAGGTCCCGCGGCCCACCCAATCCCGCCTGGGGAGCCAAGTCCAAGCCCCCTGCCAAGTCCTCTCAGGCATGAGAGGGCGCCCTCACCCATCCGGGTGGGGGGACGGCTTCTGCTGTCTGCTCAAATCTGGAGATGGCACGTCTCGGATCGGTGGATTCAGCAGGTAGTGTCCTCCGGTTACAAAATAGAGCTGGCAGTCAGGCCGCCCACAAAACCATCAGCATTACCATTTTGTGGCACTTCCATTCGGGATTTCCTCAGCCCCCCGCGTATTTACCGAGGGGCTGGCGGGCATCATGGCCATCCTGAGGAACCAGGGCATTCATGTGCTGCCCTATCTGGATGACTTGCTGATTGCGGCCCAGTCCCTTCAGCAGGCCGAGAGCGATACTCTGACGGTGTTGTCAACCCTAGAGGCCTTTGGCTGGGTAATCAATTACCCAAAGTCACTTATCACTCCCTCAACTGTGAGATCCTTCCTGGCACCGGATGCAGGAGTCTCTGGAACAAGAATTTTCAATGTCCTCCCTGGCCAGGCAGTCCCTCTTGTGGTGGTTGGACTCCAGGAACCTGTTGGTAGGCAAGTCCTTTCTGACTCCCCAATGGGAGATAGTTAACACGGATGCCAGTCTGACCGGCTGGGGAGGCGTTTGGCAGACGCAGAGGATCCAGGGCCAGTGGGGTCCGCAGGAGAACCGCTTACCCATAAATCTCTTGGAGCTGAGAGTGATCCTGTTGGTACTTCTTTGCCTGACTCCCCATTTAAGGGGTCGTGCGATCCAGGTTCACTTGGACAATCAGACGGCTGTCACTTACATCAATCACCAGGGCGGGACTCGGAGCAAGAGAGCCCTCAAGGAGGTGACCGAGATTCTGACTTGGGCAGAGGAGAATGTTCCCTGCATCTTGGCGGTCTACATTACCAGGGTAGAAACCTGGAGGCAGACTCCCTGAGCAGGAGCGCCTTGCGTCTGGGGGAATGGTATCTCAGCAGCAAGACCTTGCACGCTCTGTGTCTCCGCTGGGGTCAGCCGGATGTGGATCTGTTTGTGCCCAGACACAATCACAAGCTCCCAAGGTTTGTCTCCCTCTCAAGAGATCCTCTGGCGATTCCCTAGGCGGAGTTCAAGTTCCTTTTTGCATTCCCTCCGTTACCGCTCCTGGGCAGAGTGCTGCGCAAGATAGCCCAGGAAAGGGTTCCAACCATCCTGGTGGCTCCTCGCTGGCCTAGAAGGAGTTGGTTTGCAGACATAGTCCAGATGTCAATAGATCACTACATCATGCCCGACGACCCAGGGCTTCTCACACAGGGGTCGCTGCGGCACCCCAATTTACGCTGGCTTTGACGGCCTGGCTATTGAAACCTGACGGTGAAAGGGTTATCGGCCACGGTTGTTCATACAATGATTCAGTCACGGAAGAAATCTTCTTCCATGATATACTAGAGAGTTTGGTGGGCCTATATCGCTTGGTGCGAGGCCACAAGTCTTCCTTGCCGAAAATTTGCTATTTCTAGGATTCTGGAGTTTTTACAACACGGCTTAGACTTGGGTCTCCAGCTGAGCACTCTCAAGGGTCAGGTCTCGGCTTTAGCCATCTTTTTCCAGAGATCTATTGTCAACCATAGGTTGATCAAGACTTTTTTCCAGAGAGTTACCCATGTCCGACTACCGCGTAAGTCAGTATTACCGGTGTGGGACTTGAATTTAGTTCTATCTGCTCTCCAGGGTCCTCCCTTCGAGCCATTGAGCGATGCTGCATTGTCTATGTTGACTTTCAAAGTGGTCTTTCTGGTAGCGATCTGAATCCTTCAGGAAATCGGATTTGCTTTTTGTCCTAACTGAGGGTTCTAGGAAAGGATTGCCACCAGCCAAGTCCACTCTCATTAAGTGGATTAGACAGGTGGTGGTACAAGCATATTCTGCCAGGGGGAAGGAACCCCCTTTTCGGATCACAGCTCATTCTACCAGAGCTATTGGTGCCTCTTGGGCCTTTCAGCACCAGGCATCGGTGGAACAAGTTTGTAAGGCCGTCACTTGGTCTTCTGTTAATACTTTTACAACATTTTACAAGGTGGATGTCAGGGCCTCAGCTGACGCTGTTTTTGGCCGAAAGGTGCTTCAGGCGGTAGTGAAATGAACTACCTGCTGTTCCGCACTGGGAATCCCGCCCATATGGACACTGCTTTTGGATGTCCCAATTGTAAGGATATTGGGACGGCCTGGACTGGATGTAGGGAAAAATACAATTCTGTGAAACTCACCTGTAGAATTGTTTTTGTATACATCCAGTCCAGGCCGTCCCACCCCGCCCTTGTGTTCATTACGTCCTGTATGCCTGTTATGGTGATCAACCATTTTTTGTACGTAGGACACTGTTTTTTTTCTAGTTTTTGCTTAGAGAGAGTACAAGCTGAAGCTATGTGAAGTAACATGGTTTCTTTGGCCTCCCGGCCTGCCCTCTTTTGTTGTGTACTGCTTTTAAACCACTGGGAAATGATAGAGGGACAGCTGCCTTTATAGGGGGCGGAAGGTGCTACATCTTTGATCTTGCAGTCAAGTGCCCTCTAGAGGCGAACACCCAATCGTAAGGATATTGGGACGGCCTGGACTGGATGTATACAAAAACAATTCTACAGGTGAGTTTCACAGAATTGTAATTTTAGTTTGTGCCCTACACACAGCACATCACCCAAGTGGCTTACTTTGTAATAGCTATGATTATGCCCCCTGGTCGCACCCATGCCACACCAAATTTCCCACCCATCCTCACCAGGTCACGCCCAGCCTTCTCCAGAGATATTGAGTATACTCCCACAACTGATAACAATACTGTGTAAGGTATTTTGATCTATTAGCAGAGAAGGGGGAGTGGGAATCAAGAAAGCAAGTTAGACAACTTGAAAAACATCTTCAAGAAAAATACCACTAACTTCAGTTGCCTTGACTTATTTCTACAGTTTATCTGGTGGGAGGGTTTTACTCCAACCCAATGGGTTAGTTGTTCCGCTTTAATATTATATCCATTTGAGGCAAGATTTAACAATATAAAAAATTGGAATAGGCAAATGAATAATTGTTGCAGATCTGCACGTGAAGCCCGAAAGAGGGACAAATTAGAACGAGGGAGAGGGGGACATGAACTCAAAAGAGACAAAGTCCCTCCAAATGAGGGAGAGCTGGGAGGTATGGTCCACTCTCTGTAGTAAATAGGTACTGTTTGCTATTGCGATAGTGAGGACGAAATGTGTGCACACAGACATAACAGTTTGGCTTAAAGCTGGTTATATTTGCATCTAGGTGTGTGTGGGGGGGGGGGGGGGGGTCAGCTACACTAGTAGACCCAGAACACAGTCTGACACTAACACAGAATAGTTCAGAAAGTACTTGGCTGTGCATGGAGGTGTATATACAAAATACAGGGTATATATAACAAATTAAACACCAGAAATTGTAGAGACATTACAATAATACAGATAAAACACAGCTAAGGCAATGCAATCAGTATACAACACTAAGTACATAAACACATTTACAATATTTAAATGAAGACACTGAACTTAGAGGTCTGACATTGCAGTGCACCCCCCCCTCCCATATATATTATTTATAATAATACTCTATATTCTAATTATAGTATATTCATTATTTTATAATAGTTTTAATATATTATACATCTCAATGTATCTCCAAGGGCAAACACTAAACTTTTCTCAAATTCAGGTGTGTGTGCAGTTGGTGAAAAATTAAAGCATATAATCTAAAACTGTTAGGTACCAAGATATGTTGTTCTACAAAGAGAGTTCTACAAAGAGATTTTCCTATGAATTAGTGTAGCACTCCTGCACCACCTGGGCCTATTCGCCGGTCACATCCACCTGCATAATGGCAGGCTAATCCCCCCCCCCCCCACTACCCTGCCATCGATCACAGTGACACTGGCGCACCCTCGCCATTCACTGCATTTGCTGTGTGAATTGGATGTGACTGACGAGCGGGCTGGGGCGGCAAGCAACAGCAATTGTTTGTGGGGGGTCATGAGTATAAGGTTTTTTTTTAATTGACTGAACAACGACTTACAGTGGACCAACACCCAGGGGGGATCGGCCCGGGAATCTATAAGATTCCCGGGCCGATCAGATCCCTCCCCGCGCGGCATCCGAAATCGGGATGTCCCGCGGGGTGAAACCCCCCAGGAAGCCCAAAAACCTTACCTTAACCCCGTTCCAACGGCGCATGCGCAGGCCGCGGCTGCGTCTTATGCTTCCCTTTAGCAGGGCGCGCACCCTGTTAGAGGGAAGCGTGAGACGCGGCCTCCAGCGCTCAGAGCCGCTGTGGTTGGACGCCGCTTGTACATGCATACCACAGCGGCTCTGAGCGCTCTGATTGGACGAGCGCCCGCGTAGGAGCGTGGTGAGGTGAGTGTTTCCAGGCGTTCTGGGGGGTTTCACAACGATCGGGGTGCCCCACCGAAGTGGACCAAAACCCAAGATAGTCAAAATCCTGGGTGTTGGTCCACTTTAAAAAGGGATAGAGCCAAACCTCCATTCTCATAGATGGTAAGAAGCAGGTGCTGTGGTTCTGAAATCCTATCTATACTGCACCAGCATTTTTTTATAGAGCTAAAAACAAATAGGATGTAGGGGCCCCAGCAACTCAAAGCAAAGTCTGTCCACACAGATACAGTATAACATTTACCTACTATTCTGTTGCTTCTTTTTCTATAGGGAGGTCATATAGTGTCACCTGACAGACTGTCTCTACCCTCCATGCCAAGTCGAGCTTCTATGTCTGAGACCTCTGTGACTAACCTACTGTAAGTTCATGTTGCTTGTTTTCTTTGTGGAGAGCGATTCTTGCATGCTCGGTTTTAAAGTTAAAGCAGAAGTACAGTAATGTGGTAACCCCTCCTTCCCCTGCCCTGCCACACTCCCCTGGTATTAAAGCGGTCCTTCACTCTGAATAAAAGCCTATCTTATATGTTTTCCACACCCTGTACATACAGATTGCTCACATTAATCCGGACCTTCACCCTGAATAAGAGCCTATCTTATATGTTTCCCACACCCTGTACATACACATTGCTCACATTAATCCGGACCTTCACCCTGAATAAGAGCCTATCTTATATGTTTCCCACACCCTGTACATACAGATTGCTCACATTAATCCGGACCTTCACCCTGAATAAGAGCCTATCTTATATGTTTCCTACACACTGTACATACAGATTGCTCACATTAAAAATCATCCTACCTGCATCTACTGCATGTTATGTGCCTTTAAACATCCAAGATGGCGGCTCATGTAACATTAGGCAGCCTGCAAACAGGAAGTGCCTTCTGATTGTGCTGCTATGCATTCTGGGATTGCTGACCTTTTCCTGACCCCAACTCTGCTCTGTCTGAGCAAAGCACAGCTATAACCCGCCCCCCTTTACTTTATCCCGCTCTCCTCTCCTCAGTAAGTGTGATGCTTCTGAGTCAAGATGGCGGCGCCCGTATCCTTAAGTCCTGAACAGAGTTGCAACCCATATAAGAAATGTAAAATATTCTCGTAACAAATATTATTACATAACACCGTGCTAAAAAATACAATGACAGTACATATAATGAACAATCAAAGTCCACATTAGGGTGCTCAACGTGTGTTGGTTCTTATTCCAAACAGAAATCCATATGGATAATACACAAAAGAACACAGAGCAATATCTGATTGGGGAAGGAATCCTTATCCCGCAGTGCATGCACTCCGACAATATTGATGCAACCAGCGTGAATCCACCACCAATAGTGCAGGTTCTTACCAGCTATATATGATCATATCCTAACAAAGGCCCGCACAGCTGAATATAATCAAGGTGCTGGCTTGGTGAGAAGGGCCCATCTACTGGGCCCACTGAAACACTAACAAAAGGGCAATACACCAGTGTTGGATAGCTATTATCTCACCTTGTAAACTAAGCCGCACACACACTATAATAGATAGTTAAAAACGTTTTATTTAATCAAGGACACATCATATAACAAGACAGACAATAACCACATTTAAACATAGTAAAATGTGTAAAAATACATATACACAAGACCAAAGAGCGGGCCCTGCAGGTGGGCCATATAGGACTACCAATTACTATGAGGCTTCATTAATAGCGCCAGGTAGCGACAGATGAGCGACTGTAGCGTGATTTTTTCAGCGCCAGCCAGTATTCGCTGTGCTTGGCCGGCGTTAGCTTGATGACAGCGACTCAGTCGGTGTGCGGTAATGTTGAATACGGGCTGGGGGGTCGCTGTTTCACAGGTCCAGCGTTGTATGTGAGCGCCTGACAACGAATGGCCAGAGCGAACGGCTAGCTTCATATTCATTAACAAATCACGCTCCGAATGTGCTGTCGCTGTCCATTCCTTGTTTAAACCCCAGAGCGCTGGCGGCGATGTGTATTAACTAGTTTTTAACCCCTAAACAACCATATTTTTTGAATGTAACATTATACATGTTTTTAGAATCATTTTGTAATATGAATACATTAATCTCAGACCTGTTAGATCAATTCTGCACAAATTTTTTTTTAATTTTTTTTTTACTTAAAAATATATCCTAACATTGCAGAAGTGGTCTCCGATTTTGTGACATTAAAAAAAAAAAAAAAAAATTAATACCAATTAATTATGAATAATTATAGATTGCTCCATTGAAATGCATTGGACATCGCCAGGGAGCGACAGCTCATACCTGGCGCTGTGAGGGAATTTGCAGCGGCGCTGTTCGGTCCAGGCGGCTTCATGATGAATGCCGCGCTAGCCGTCGCTCTCGCCGGCGCTAGCCTCATTTTGCTTGATAAATGCGTCATTGTGACCGCCGCCGGGCGTACTTGAGTCGGTAGTCGCCGTTAGCTGCCGCTACCTGGCGCTCGTCAGACACTACCTGGCGCTATCGCTTGATGAATAAGGGCATTGATCAGTTAATATAAGAATAGATTCAAAATATGCCAGGTGTATGAAGTTCAACTGTCTGAAAGTGAACAGTGCATATAGGCATACACTTTTAAGTATATGCAAATGAAGACCCTGAGGAAGTGATCTCTCATGCAACGCGTCGGTGTTGATGAACGGGCATCTGCAGGGGACCGGGACCCATTAACTGGTGACAGTATCTTGCTTACTTTTGCCTTACCTTGGTAGGGTCATTCTTATTGTATATGCCATGGTGTATTGGTTTGACTGTTAAAATCACTGTCTGGTCACTCTTTGCACTTGCACTTTGTGCCCCAGTATCTCTTTGGGGTTTCTTTCATCTATTTATTATCTGCAGCTTTGTTTAGTCTTTATATCCACAATTTATGTGGCCACGGTCTTCATTTGCATATACTTAAAAGTGTATGCCTATATGCACTGTTCACTTTCAGACAGTTGAACTTCATACACCTGGCAAATTTTGAATCTATTTTTATATTAACTGATATAGTAATTGGTAGTCCTATATGGCCCACCTGCAGGGCCCGCTCTTTGGTCTTGTGTATATGTATTTATACACGTTTTACTATGTTTAAATGTGGTTATTGTCTGTCTTGTTATATGATGTGTCCTTGATTAAATAAAACTTATTTAACTATCTATTATAGTGTGTGTGCGGCTTAGTTTACAAGATGAGATAATAGCCATCCAACACTGGTGGATTGCCCTTTTGTTAGCTATATATGATCATAAGCGCATCAAAGATATCCGCATATAGATAAAAAATTAATCTTGATTTAAAATGCCCGCTCACATTAATGGCAGAAGCAGTCCAGCAATACACATAAGAGAAAGCAAAAGAACAGAATCTAGTGTAACTCCGTTTTGGCCAAAAATGTAATATAAATAATTAAGAGATACACTCACAAACAAATAAAAATTGACAGCTTTCAATGTGATCAGCGCAATCCAACTCTCACCGGCCCTGGAATACAGCAGCTGCTCCAGTGAAGGGATCACATCAACAAATCCAAAGGACGTAGGGTACCACTTTAAAAATCCGCCAGCGCCAGTTGCAACCCAGTGGGGGAAAGAATAATAAGTAAGTGACTAAAAACTTAAATTATGGTCATTTTAGATGCTGGGGAATCATTTTATAAGGGTTTGGGCTTTTCATGGTGAAGGTCCGGTTTAAAGTGGACCAACACCCAGGATTTTGACTATCCTGGGTGTTGGTCCACTTAGGTGGGGCACCCTGATCGGGGGTGCCCCGCTGTGTGAAACCCCCCCGATCACCGCAAAAACTCACCTCTCCCACGTGACCTCGTCCGGCCAATGACAGCGCTCAGAGCCGCTCTGGTATGCGCGTCCAAAGCCGCTTGGACGCGCATACCAGAGCGGCTCTGATCGCTGTCATTGGCTGCGTCTCTCGCTTCCCTCTAACAGGGAGCGCGCCTGCGCCGGCCATTCACAAAACGGCCGGCGCGGGAGCGCGCCCTGCTAGAGGGAAGCGAGAGACGCGGCCGCTTATCGCGCATGCGCCGTTGGATCGCCGGTAAGGTAAGGTTTGTGGGCCTCCTGGGGGGTTCCTCCCCGCGGGACATCCCGTTTACGAATGCCCCGCGGGGAGCGATCTCATCGGTCCGGGAATCTTATAGATTCCCGGGCCGATCCTCCCTGGGTGTTGGTCCACTTTAAGGCAGGATAGGGGTTTATGCTTTAGAGGTTATGCTTCTAAAGAAAATGTTGAGATGTGGGACAAAAAAGGGAGGGCAAATCCTCTGGTCCCAGCCCCTTTTGCAACTGTCGTTGAGTTGTTGGGTAGGTATTTTACCAGTTGTTTTGGAACTTTTGTAATGATAATGTCTGCCATTATCAACAGTGAACCGATTTTTGGTTGTATAGTATCCTATCAGGGGACACACATCTGTTAAATGAAATTAGTTGGAACAGGAGTTGTACATAGAGGTTATGCTTCTGAACAAGGCAGTGTAACTGGCCATTTGTGTCAGGCCTACAAATTTCCTATATAAAGGCTAAAATATTTGTCACTGTATGTGAAATGTAATTTGAAGTGATACATGTAATTAAAGTGGACCAACACCCAGTGGGGATCGGCCCGGGAATCTATAAGATTCCCGGACCGATCAGATCCCTCTCCGCGGGGCATCCGAAATAGTGATGTCCCGCGGGGAGGAACCCCCCAGGAGGCCCACAAACCTTACCTCAGCCCCGTTCCATCGGCGCATGCGTGAGCCGCGGCCGCGTCTCACGCTTCCCTCTAGCAGGGCGCGCACCCACGCCGGCCGTTTGTGAATGGCCGGCGCAGGCACGCTCCCTGTTAGAGGGAAGCGCGAGACGCGGCCTCCAGCGCTCAGAGCCGCTGAGCAGCTATGCGCGTCCAAGCGGTCTTGGACGCGCGCTGTGATTGGCTGGAGCGGTCACGTGGGAGCGGGGAGAGGTGAGTTTTTCACACAGCGGGGCACCCCCGATTGGGGTGCCCCACCGAAGTGGACTAAAACCCAGGATAGTCAAAATCCTGGGTGTTGGTCCACTTTAAAGTGGACCAACACCCAGGGGGGATCGGCCCGGGAATCTGTAAGATTCCCGGGCCGATCAGATCCCTCCCCGCGGGGCATCCGAAATCGGGCTGCCCTTGGGGGGGGGAACCTTACCTTATCCCCGTTCCTATGGCGCATGCGCGGGCCGCAGCCGCATCTCGCGCTTCTCTCTTGCAGGGCGGCCGCTCCCTGTTAGAGGAAAGCTCGAGACGCTGCCTCCAGCGCGCTCAGAGCCGCTGTGGTTGTCCGTCGCTTGTCCGTGCATACCACAGCGGCTCTGAGCGCTCTGATTGGACGAGCGCTCGTGTAGGAGCGGGGTGAGGTGAGTTATTTAGGGCGACCGGGGGGGTTTCCCCGATCTGGGTGCCCCGCGGAAGTGGACCAAAACCCAGGATAGTGACAAACCTGGGTGTTGGTCCACTTTTTAAAGAGAAACATAAACTTCCCCTGGCGTCTAAATGTGAAACAAACTCACCGCACCTCAATCTGATGGCGCATGTGTGGGCTTCCCTCAGCTGATGCGCGTACCCGCGATCTCCGCTGTTGACCAGCAGCTTAAATACACAATGCGAAAGCATGTAACTCAATGACCAAATCAAATGACAAAGAATATGAAGCTTGAAAAACACATAGGTTAGGATGAATGATATGAGTGTGTACATTTAATAGCATACTATTCAAGATTATATGTAATCAGATACTCGTGGTTTAAAGCGGACCTTCAGCATCATTTAATGAAAAGCCCAAACCCTTAAAAACTATTCCCCAGCACCTACAATTAATATATTTAACGTTTTTAGTCACTTACTTTTTATTCTTTCCCTCACTGGCCTGTTACTCTGTTCAGCACCCTAGGATACGGGCATCGCCATCTTGGCTCAGTTGCATCACATACTGAGGAGAGGGGTCAAAAGTGCAGGGGGTTGGGTTTATAGCTGTGCATTGCACAGACAAAGTAGAGCTGGGGGTTAGGAAAAGATCAGCAATCCCAGGATGCAGAGTGGCACAGTCAGAAAACACTTCCTGTTTGCAGGCTGCCTGATGCTCCATGAGCTGCCATCTTGGATGTTTAAAGTCTCCGATAATGCGGTAGATGAAGGTAGGATGATTTTTTAATGTGGGCAATCTGTATGTACAGGGTGGGAGAAACATATAAGACTTTTATCCAGGGTGAAGGTCTGGTTTAGGTAAACATCATTTTGACACACAAAAATATACACTTTCAAAAATCCCATTGGAAGTGGCCTTTCCCTTTAAATTATTTATAGCGTAATCGGCAAAATTCTTGTCAAAGCCAAGCTGCAACTGGTGAGTGTTATTTAAGCGTCAGCGCCATACAGCGCCAATTTTATGGCCTCAGAAGCACTCAGTAAAAAATTTTAAAAACGGCTGTGCCCAAGCGGCCACCGCCTAGCGTCTTATTTCACACTAGTGCCAAAAAGGTTGTAGCGCCGGGCGCTCTGGTTGAAAGATGAAACTTGGCACTGTAGTTTAAAGCGGTCCTTCACTCTGAATAAGAGCCTATCTTGTATGTTTCCCACACCCTGAACATACAGATTGCTCACATTAATCCGGGCCCTCACCCTGAATAAGAGTTTATCTTATAAGTTTCCCACACCCTGAACACACAGATTGCCCACATTAATCCGTACCTTCACTCTGAATAAGAGCCTATCTTATAAGTTTCCCACACCTTGTACATACAGATTGCTCACATTAATCCGGACCTTCACCCTGAATAAGAGCCTATCTTATATGTTTCCCACACCCTGTACATACAGATTGCTCACATTAATCCGGACCTTCACTCTGAATAAGAGCCTATCTTATATGTTTCCCACACCCTGTACATACAGATTGCTCACATTAATCCGGACCTTCACTCTGAATAAGAGCCTATCTTATATGTTTTCCACACCCTGAACACACAGATTTCTCACATTAAAATTAATCCTACCTGCATCTACTGCATGTTATTAGCCTTTAAACATCAGGAAACAACATGGAACATCAGGCAGCCTGCAAACAGGAAGTGCCTCCTGACTGTGTCACTCTGCATTGTGGGATTGCTGACCTTTTCCTGACCCCAGCTCTGCTCTGTCTGAGCAAAGCACAACTATAACCCCGCCCCCTGTACTTTATCCCACGCTCTTCTCCTCAGTTAGTGTTATGCTTCTTAGTCAAGATGGCGGCACCCATATCCTAGAGTCTTGAACAGAGTTGCAGCCCAGTGGGGGAAAGAATAATAAGTAGGTGACTAAAAACTTAAAATATATTAATTGTAGATGCTGGGGAATCATTTTTTAAGGGTTTGGGCTTTTCAATAAATCCTGGTGAAGGTCCGGTTTAAGATCCCATAGAGCAAAATGGGCAAAACTGGATTGTAGTGCTTAATGCTTAGAATTAATATTAAACACATTTATTTGTACAAAACTTGCAATAGGACATGTCAGTAATTAAAATGCAGGACCTAGATGTCACTAAATTATTTTTTGGGGGTTATTAAAATTGATTTTAATGGCTTATTTTGCTTAACAATGTGTAATTAGGACACCAACAACTAAAACAGCCTAAGAGGCCGATTCATTAATAGCGCCAGGTAGCGACAGATGAGCGCCAGTAGCGTTATTTTCACAGCGCACGCTAGTATTCGCTGTGCTTGGCCGTTGTTTGACAGCGACTCAGTCGGTGTGCGGTAATGTTGAATACGGGGTTAGGAGTCGCTGTTTGACAGGTTCCACGCTGTATGGGAGCGCATGACAGCGAATGGCCATACCGAACGGCTCCCAGCATATTCATTAACAAATCACGCTGAAAAAATTCTCGCGCTGTGAAATGCTTGTTTAAACCCCAGAGCGCTGGCGGCGATGGGTTAAAAGTAGTTTTTTAACCCCCAAACAACCATATTTTTGGAAAAAAAAAAAACATGTTTTTACAAACATTTTGTAATATGAATACATTAATATCAGACCTGTAATATCAATTCTGCACAAATTTTTTTTTTTTTTTTTTTACCTTAAAAAAAATAACATTGCCGAAGTGGTCACAGAATTTTTGACATTTAAAAAAATAAAAAAAAAATTAATAGCAATTAATTAAGAATATTTAAAGATTGCTCCATTGAAATGCTTTGGAGAGCGCCAGGTAGCGAGAGGTCATACCTGTCGCTGTTCAAGGTCGCTCGTTGGCGCTGTGGGGTGAGGCTGAAAAAATGATGAATGATTCGCTATCTGGCGCTCTGTCAGTCGCTAAGCAGGATCGGCTTGATAAATGTGTGATTGCGGAGGGGAGCCGGCGTACTCGTGGCAGTGAGCGTCATTACCGTTCGCTCACCATTCGCTACCTGGCGCTATCCCTTGTTAAATAAGGGCCTAAGACTTTTTCCCCGGCAGTGATTTCTTGTAACTGTAATAATGAAATGCTGGCAAGAAAATACAGTGCCAAAGATCTCACGGTGAAAAAAATTCACAAATATGCTGTTGAACACCAGAAAAATGTCAGTCCAAGGTGGCGCTCACTGGCGCTGTGATCATGAGCAGCCGGGTCCAACAGGCACTGACATAGGCCGGTCAATACCTAGTGCAACAATCAAAGCTAATTAGTAGCATTCTGCGCAGCGACTGCTAGCGCCAACAGCCACAAAAAGTTGCTAAATGCCGCACATCATATACAAGCCCCCTAGTTGTTTTTGTTTAATGAATAATATATATACGTTATCCATGCTTTAAAGTGGACCAACACCCAGGGGGGATCGGCCCGGGAATCTATAAGATTCCCGGGCGGATCAGATCCCTCCTCGCGAGGCATCCGAAATCGGGATGTCCCGCAGGGCGAAACCCCCCAGGACGCCCACAAACCTTATCTTAACCCCGTTCCAAAGGCGCATGCGCGGGCCGCATCCGCGTCTCGCGCTTCCCTCTAGCAGGGCGGCCGTTTGTGAATGGCCGGCGTGGGCGCGCTCCCTGTTAGAAGGAAGCGCGAGACGTGGCCTCCAGCGCTCAGAGCCGCTGTGGTTGGACGCCGTTTGTACGTGCATACCACAGCGGCTCTGAGCTCTCTGATTGGACGAGCGCCCGCGTAGGAGCATGGGGAGGTGAGTGTTTACGGGCGTTCTGGGGGGTTTCACGCAGCGATCGGGGTGCCCCACCGAAGTGGACCAAAACCCAGGATAGTGAAAATCCTGGGTGTTGGCCCACTTTAATGAATAATATATATACGTTATGCATAGTCTGATAGTGAAAATCCTGGGTGTTGGTCCACTTTAAAGTTATACTTAAGCAAGCCATGTTGTTGTACAAGCCATCGTCTCGTGCTACACATTGCAGTGTCCCAAACTTCAATCTGTTTTCAAAAACCCCTGTAGTTCGGAAGTTATATATAAAAGTATTAGAGCATTGGAGATACAGAGAAAAAATGAGGAGAAACAGTAGCTGTGGCAACAGCGATGTGCTGAAAGCACACTGTGTGCTTTACATATATCATCGTAAAAAAAAAAAGTATGTGCATTATTGTGCCTCTAATTATTACTGCCAGCACATAGTCTGACCAGAGTGGAGGGAGGAGGGTGGGACTTCATCGCTGCCGAGAGGGGCAGCCAATCAGGACGTCTGGGGAGGGAGTGGGGGTGTTTCCGTTCACGGTCCACTAAAGGTTGGTTGAAGAACCAGGTCAGCAGGGTGAGGATTGAAAACTGAAGTGGAAGTGATTTCCTCACTAAGAAGGCCGACAGAGGAGGAATCACAACGCTCCAGCCACTCAGTGAATGGTAAGCTACTGATATATTTTTTTTAACTTTTGACTTGCCAATCACTTTAATGCAGACATACACATTAAAAAAAGCTCCCGACCTTCTATTTTCCCCCTTGCTCAAAAAATTCTGCCCCCCCCCCTTTTTTTTTTATACATGCCTGCCCCCATTGGCAATGGCTGATTTTGCTAAGCCTGGTTTCTATGTAAGAGAGAGATGAAATAGCAGGTACAGGTTTGGGGTGTAGGTCCAGTATAATGCTACTAGCGCTGTTAGTGCTGTTTCACAAGCCATGCATATCATAATATTTAGCTTCTTTACCACAGGAGAGAGAATGGAAGCAAAGCATGCCTGGATCTGCAGGCTATCGACACTGTGCGCAGCGGACGGGACAAGGAGGATGCTGTCATGCATCATGTTCTAAGAGGAAGCCTGTACAAGCCACGTCGCATGGTATGTCTCTTATAATATAATCCAAAGCTTAGGGCCGTTAGGGTTGCTGCATCCCCTCTATCCAGTCATACGCTACTTGTGGGCAACTCCCACCGGCAGTCAGTCATTACTGGTCAGCGGTAGTGATGTGAAACTGTTGCGGCTGTGGTGGCCGCAGGAAGAAGGGAGTATGATGAGCGATTTTCTTCTCCTTTTATTAGAGGATTAGTGGGATTTTAGTTTCAGGGCCACCTTAAGGTGTATTACACCAAAATTAGGCTCACGGGACCCAGCCCAAGGTCTAAATAACAGGAGCACCAGAAATTAAATCTAATTCAATACCATTTATTAAGAATCCAAATTGATCAAAAAACAAACAACGTAACAGACAATATACAACACCAACATATTAAAAACACTGCATGTCCCCAAATTACATCCAGCGCTGCAACACTGCAGCAATTCATTCCTGGGATAACTCCTAAATATCACACGTTTTTATATATATACCCAATATAATCAAATCTTTTGTGCCGGCACAAAACCCCACCCTTCAGTACCTAATCAATTATATACAATAAAGTGACAGTGCATAGATAAACATTACATCAATTCATGCAAATTACAAAACATATGAAATAAAGTGCAAAAAAGTGCGTGTGTGTCCTGAACAGCATTGGTCAAGGATGCATGTGCGCAATATGCAGAGCAACAAATCAAAACAAACCAAGAAATACAAGGTATGGCAGGGATGAGGAGAATAATACTCAGCCTGGCAACAGGTAAATCACGTGTAGTGAGGAGCGGGGACTAGCAGAGGGGACACCTACGATCGCGGCCGCCCGTGCCGCTTCGCTGGGTGAAAAAGTGCCGGCACAAAAGATTTGATTATATTGGGTATATATATAAAAACGTGTGATATTTAGGAGTTATCCCAGGAATGAATTGCTGCAGTGTTGCAGCACTGGATGTAATTCGGGGACATGCAGTGTTTTTAATATGTTGGTGTTGTATATTGTCTGTTACGTTGTTTGTTTTTTGATCAATTTGGATTCTTAATAAATGGTATTGAATTAGATTTAATTTCTGGTGCTCCTGTTATTTAGACCTTGGGCTGGGTCCCATGAGCCTAATTTTGGTGTAATACTTCTATGTTCACAGTGTAGCACAATTTCCTTTATTGAGTGTGGTGCACCACTTTGGTTTATCTTGGCCACCTTAAAGTGGACCAACACCCAGGATTTTGTCTATCCTGGGTGTTGGTCCACTTAGGTGGGGCACCCCGATCGGGGGTGCCCCGCTGTCTGAAACCCCCCCGATCGCCGCAAAAACTCACCTCTCCCCGCTCCCACGTGACCTCGTCCGGCCAATGACAGCGCTCAGAGCAGCTCTGGTATGCGCGTCCAAAGCCGCTTGGACGCGCATACCAGAGCGCTGTCATTGGCTGCATCTCTCGCTTCCCTCTAACAGGGAGCGCGCCTGCGCCGGCCATTCACAAAACGGAAGCGAGAGACACGGCCGCGTCTCGCGCATGCGCCGTTGGATCGCCGGTAAGGTGAGGATTGTGGGCCTCCTGGGGGGTTCCTCCCCGCGGGACATCCCGATTTCGGATGCCCCGCGGGGAGGGATCTGATCGGTCCAGGAATCTTATAGATTTCCGGGCCGATCCCCCCTGGGTGTTGGTCCACTTTAAGGTGAGCATGGGGTCTTCTGAGGAGGGAAAAATGAAGAATGCTTTTCTCTACCAAGGCAGTTTAAAGAGAAACTCCAGTCGAGACTGGCTTAAAGTGGCTCAAAACCTATGGCGATCGGCCTGGGAATCAATATGATTGTGAATGGCCGGTGCGGGTACACTCCCTGGGAAGGGGGGGATGCGGCTGCCAGCTTGTTCAGAGCCGCTGGCTTTAGACGCCTTCTTACATGGACTGACGTCAGCGGCTCAGAGCGCGCTGATTGGACGAGCGGCCGTGCATGTGCCGTAGTGAGTTTCTTCGGGCGATCTGGGGGGTTTCACACAGCAGGGATCCCCCGATTGGGGGCCCCAGGGGAAAGAACCAAACCCCAGGATAGTCAAAATCCTGGGTTTTGGTCCACTTTAAGGTCCTTTTATTGTTGCAGCATGGCTCCCCCCAATTTGGATGCCCAGCTGCACATCCAGACATCCCAATTTAAGAAGGCTCCCACTTTTGACTTGAGGTCCTCTTTAATAACCTCTCATGGCTCCAATCATGAGATTCCTGATTTTATACTGTTTATGGTAAACAGAGAATGTGTCGAATCAATCTGTCCAATCCTACCAGACATTTACCAAATGCTTCCTGCTGCTTCCCTGACGTTCCTTGGTAAAGAAAAAATAAGTGGGCCTGTGGGGAAATACTATAGCCTGAGTGATTGTGCTTTATTTCGGCAGTGCAAGTCGAGCTACAGCCGCCATTTTATGACCCAGGATGAGCAGGAGCGTCAGGAGAAGGAGGTCTTCCAGCAGAACATGAAGCGCAGGTTGGAGTCCTTTAAATCAACCAAACACAACACGTGTATGTCCAAGTGCCGAGTCAAGAAAGATGGTCGCAAGAAGGTAAGGACAACATTTCTTTTGTGTTATATTAGAATGTTGCTTGCTTTGAAGGATCACCTACCTGCAGGCGGAATTCAGTGGCAGGATCGTGCAGTGCCGCAGATTCCGCAGGGATCTTCCCCCGCCATCTTGCCCTCCTGTCCACCCATTCAAGTGAATAGGCAGGTGGGAGCGTGCGCAACGCCAGAAGAGTTCAGCAGCCGACCTGGTCTTCAGCAAGATGGCAGTGGAAGATCAGGAGGAATCTGCAGCACTGCCAAATTTAGCCTGCAGGTAAGTCTGTTTTCTTATTTTACTTATTATGCTGCTTCAGCACTAATAGAGGGTGGGGGGTATTTTCAAATTCGTAATATGGGGCTGGAGTGGCCCTTTGAAGCAAATTGACTGGCTTCCTTACTAACTCTATTCTTGGCTATCCCACCTCTTTCAGAATCAGGTATTCATGTGCTTTTTCCTAAGTAGTGGGGTTGCCAAAGCAAAGCCTGTCCTCTGGGCTCCATGAACTAGGGGGGAGTCCACATAAACTATAAACCATATTAGAGAGAATATAGCTCACACCAAGACTTGTTAAAACCCCAAACCATCAATTTATGATGTTTAGATCCTAACGCCAGCCATCATTTTTCTTTATTGCATGGCACGGCCTGCTTCGGTATTTATAACAGTTGGGTTATTCTGCCACAAGGTGGCGCAGTGGTACTGCAGAAAGCTGTGGCATCTCCCGGCCCCATATAAAAACAGGATTAACCATAGAGTGTTTCCTCTGCAGTGGAACTGCGAAGTTAGAAGATGGCTCTCTCTCTTGCGCAGGTGAGAGAGGCAACTAAGCCTGAGGCCCTGCAAGTCTATTTCCACCCATTTCTGGACCCTCACTGCCTCCCAGCCTCGGCTGACAGATCGGGTGAGGGTAGAAGAGCACTAGGGTCAAGTGCTCCAGGAGCGATGCTCCAAGCTGCAGACCCTGTTACACAAAGGGTAGCCGGCCATAGGCTTCATGGTGAGCCTACTAGGGATGCAGAGTTCCTGTCCTGGCTTCTGAGGGGGTGAGTGTTTTGGGGACTGTGTGCCCTTCTTTTCCTTCAGGGAACCCCCCCCCCCCCTTTCTGGCCTGGATACTCGCCACTGCCTTCTCGTTTCTCTCTCTCCCCCCTCCCTCCCCCTCTCTGACTTTGTTCGGGGGGGTGGCAGAGACGAGTGGTATTACTTGTGGTGTTTTGGCTGTTTTTCCTGTTCACAGACCCTTAGATATTGGGTACTCATTCCCCCAGATGCAACATGCCTTCACCTAGGTTGCAAGCTGGTTTACTGTTTGGGGTGGGATATATTAAGCTCGCCAAAGCTGGAGCTGGTAGAGCAGGGTGGGAAAGGGGCTGGGTTACTACTTTATCTTTGGGTAGCATTGTAATGTTTTGTTTACCGTATGGCTTTAATATGCCGCAGCGGATAGGGCTAAAAGGGGGAAGGAGGTTATGGACCTAGAAAGCAAAATGGCCAAGGTGGAGGAAAAATTCTTCTAAGCAGATAGTAGTGCACATGTGGCCCTAAATAACAATTTTTACTAACTGAGTCTGCTAAAAAAATTTTATTGTGTAGACAAGGGACCCTTTTTGATAAGGGGGACAAAAATGGCAAGACGCTGGCATATCTGCCCAGGGCGGAGAGCAAGTCGATTAGCATTGCCGGAATCTTATGTGGGAACTCGTGGAGAGGATATATCTAAGGCGCACATTGTTTTAATTCATAAGGAAGGTAGACCCCCGGACTCCTGCGCATCGCTTAGGCCCATCTCCCTTTTAAATCAGAAATAAACTTTTTCCAAAATACTGGCAAAAATACTGGTGTCTAGATTGAACAAAGTAATTCTTCAGTTGATTGGGCCAGATCAATCAGGCTTCATGCCTGGGTGCATTGATGTCTAATCTGCAGGACAGGCATGACAATCTGGGGAACCGTGTGGTCATCTCCTTGGACAATCAGAAAGCATTCGAATTGGTTGAGTGGAACTACCTCTCGGTTTTAGCTAAATTTGGATTCCCCGGGGGCGTGGCTAAGATGGCGGCCTGAGAGGACGCACAAGACGTTTCTGGGCAGCAAGAGGCTGTACGGACCATCCGAGTGTTGGTGCAAGGGCTGGCGGCATCTGTGACAGCGGCCAGAGGAATGGAGTACTGAAGCGTCCTGCGCGTGGCTGGGAGGCTGGATCGAACAAGGCTCTGGGATCGATCGTACCGCTGCCGAGGCCCTGGCGAGGAACCGCGGCGCAGGAAGGAGAAGAGGGGAGGTGCAGCTGTGTCTCCCGTTCGTGCAGAGGAGCGGGGCGGGTCAGACAGCCTGTCATTTTGCTCTATCGGGCGGTGAGGAGAAGCGGGGACGCCTGAACAGCAGCATAGTGAGGAACAGAGCGGAGATCCTAACTGGCAGGGGAGGAAGAGCGGGCAGCAGCAGCAAGTTGTGGCGAGTGTCGCCATCTTGAGTGGGGAGGCGAGAGGTGGGCAGGGAGCAGTACTTGTGGACATTCACAGCTCTGTGCGTTGTGTGCGGAGCCCTGCTGGCAGGCCTGAGTGTACAGCAGAGAAGGGAAAATCAGAAAGGATCAGCCTCTCTAGCCTATCGGGACAGGCTGCCCACCTAGTGCAACACCCGTGGGTGCAACAGCTCCCCCCTGCCACTGAACCAGGGGCCCCTTTCTCACCGAACAAGTAATCTCGCTGTGTGGGCCTGAGTTGCTGTGACTTGTAGTGCTGTGGGAGACCTCGGAGTTCCTTTTGAGCAAATACAGAGACAGGCCGGCTGGATAGGGGCTTGCACGAGCACACCCATATAAGGGTGCCAATAAAAAGAAAAGGTCAGAGAGGGAGAAGGGTGGGGGGGAGGTGAAAAATGTTATAGATTCTCCGTATTTAAAGCGGTCCTTCACTCTGAATAAGAGTCTATCTTATGTTTCCCACACCCTGTAAATACAGATTGCCCACATTAAAAATCATCCTACCTGCATCTACTGCATGTTATGAGTCTTTAAACATCCAAGATCAGGCAGCCTGCAAACAGGAAGTGTCTTCTGACTGTGTTGCTCTGCATTCTGGGATTGCTGTCCTCTCCCTGACCCCAGCTCTGCTCTGTTGGAGCAAAGCACAGCTATAACCCGCCCCCTGCACTTTATCCTGCTCTCTTCTCCTCAGTAAGTGTGATGCTTCTGAGTCAAGATGGCGGTGCCCATATCCTAAAGTCCTGAACAGAGTTGCAGCCCAGTGGGAGAAAGAATAAAAAGTGACAAAAACTTAAAATATATTAATTTTAGATGCTGGAGAATAGTTTTTTAAGGGTTTGGGCTTTTCAATAAATTATGGTGAAGGTCCTGTTTAAAGGGGAAACACCCCGGGAACCGCATAGAGAACTTAATCCTCTTACACCGAACTCTCTCTGACACTGCGCCACTGCTTTCGGACCTCCGAGGTGAAATCCAGAAAAAAAGAGAGGCGAGCGTTGCTGTAAGTCACTGCACCCTTCAGTTTGGCGCCGACAGGATAGCATCTCTATCTTTATAGTGGAGCACTTTAAATATAAATAGATGTGGTGGTGGCCCAGGAGGCTGGTGCCGCAGGGGAATTCTGCTGAGTTTTTTTGGGCCTGCAACACAGATGAGACGGCTATGGTGTGAGGTGGGACGCTTTTAAGGCGGTCACTAGGGGATGCACCATAAGTGCTATAGCGGCGGTCAGGAAGAAAAGGGAGCTGGATATCGTAGAAAATAAACTGGCTGAAGTGGAGGAGAAATTCGTGGATACTTCAGACAGTAGAGACCATTCAACTCTGTTGGTACTTAAAAGGGAATACAATTTATTATTGATAGAATCTGCCCAAAAAACTACTGAGTAGGCAAAAATAGCAAGACGGCGTAGCTGGCGAGGGCAGAAAGTTGTCGGAAAGTTGCCGGAGTCTCATGTAGGAACTCGTTAGTGATATAGCTAAACAGTTCCTTTTGTACTTCTCGGCCCTATACTCCTCTAGAGCTGACTATGCACAGGACGAGTTGGATGAATACCTCGAGCATATTGCCTTTCCAATCCTACCAATATAGGAGCAGGAATCTCTGGACTCCTATCACTATAGAAGAAGTCATGAATGCAATCAGGGCGCTTCCTGGCAGGAAAGCTCCGGGGCCCGATGGGATTCTGGCTGAATGGTACAAGCAGGGAGTGGACCAGGTTGCCCCCAGGCTACTAGAGGTATTTATGCGATGAGTGTAAGACGTGTGCCTTCCCCATTCATTCCGTGAGGCACATATTGTGCTAATCCACAAGGAGTGGAAACCCCTGGAGTCTTTTGCGTCGTACAGGCCTATTTCCCTGTTAAACCAGGATGTCAAGATATTGGCTAAGATCCTGGCTACGAGATTAAACAGAGTAATTCTTCAGTTGGTCGGCCAAGATCAGTCTGGCTTCATGCCCGGACGTACCACTTCTGCCTAGACTGATATCCAATCCTCAAATTAGCCATAAATTGGGGATACTGCGTGGTTATCTCATTAGATAATGAAAAAGCATATGATTCGGTAGAGTGGAACTACCTCTGGGCAATGTTAGCGAAATTCGGGCTCCCTGCAAACTTTATCAAGTACATAAAATTGCTGTACAGGTGTGCGGGTAATCGTGTGTTACTCTTGCCCATTCCCCTTGGGCAGAGGGACAAGGCAGGGGTGCCTATTATCACTGTTGCTCTTTGAGCTGGCCATCGTACCCTTAGCGATCATAATTAGGAATTTCTCCGCCATAGCGGGTTGGAGGCTGGGGGATAGGGGGATTGTGACACACTGGACACAATTGAAATGTTTGGGAGGTACTCGGGGTTAAACATTTTTGGGGACAAATCCAGCCTAATGCCGGTGGATGACATTGACTGCTCGAACATTTCCCCCAAGTCCTGCTTGCTTGTAGTCCGGCAGTTCAAATATCTGGGGGGTCGGTCATGATAGGCAGGCATCCAGGAAGTACCCTGCTCTCAACACCTCCCCGGTAATAGCAAAGTTGAGGCAGCAGGTAACTTAGTGGGCAACTTTGCCAGTATCCGTTATGGGTAGAATTAACATTTTCAAAATGATCTTCCTCCCCAATTTTTGTATCTTTATCAGGCTTCTCCTGTGCTGCTGCCCATGTCGCACTTCAAATTGCTGGATGCAATCATTATTCTAAGTATACAGCACGTCCTGTTCCAGAATATTCATTATACTTGGGTAATACATCCACAAGATGGCGCTGGACTGCAGAGACAGAAAAGTGGCTCCTCCCAGCCCCATATATACCAGGGACCTCCCACAAATTCCCCAGCTCTTCTCTGCAGTCTGGGCTGCGATGACTAGAAGATGGCTCTTTCGACTCGCAGGTGAGCTGGGCTTATTAGCCTGCGACCCTGTAGGACTATTCCCACCCGTTCCTTTTCACTGCCTCCCAGCTTAGGCTGCGTTGGTCGGGTGATGGTAGGCAGCACCGCTGTCAGGTGCTAAGGAGCGCTGCTCCTACCGCAGTGCCCCACCAAAGGGTAGGCGGTACAGGCCCGTGGTGAGCCTTATAGGATGTCCCTCCCGTGGCCGTTTGCCCTGCGCCCCCTGTCCCCTCAGTTAGGCTCCTCTTAGGCCAGCCGCTGCTTCCCCTTCGCTCTCCCTGGGTGGATCTCGGGGGGGGGCGTTGTATGTATTAACTATGTATTTATCCATGTTGTGATCCCGCTTTGATTTGGTTGCACTGGGTTTTTATTATCGCCGCCGCCGCGCGCTTGAACTTCGCTCCGCAGACGGCGGCGACATCGCCTCAGGCGCTGCTGCGCTGTCATTGGCTGGCCTTGTCACGTGGGCCCGTTTTCGCGGCCTGGCTTTTCTTTGTATTTCATTGCATTATGCTTACGGGATCTTTGCTTTATGTCTTGCAGGCGGGTCAAACTTTTTTGTGGTTTCTCCCGGTCCTATCCCCCCTATTTAGCGTTAACTCCTTATTGGAGGACTATTGTGATCCATTGTCTCCAACTTCCCTAGCAGGCTATTGGGGCATCCCGGGTAGCCTTATTAGCATCAATCCCAATTGGCCTGTTGTGCCACATTAATCACCATATGGAGGCTTCTCAGGATAATGTGCTTGGGGTTCCTTCGGGACAAGCCCGGCTGTGTATGGCGTGTGGGGTATCCCCTATAAGTGACAATGTCAGGGTGTGTGTACCCTGCGCCCAGCAGACGCTTGCACTGCAGCCTGGGTTATCGGCAGCTGGGCCTGCGCCCCCTCTGGCTTCGCCTACCCACCCACGCTTACATCTGACTCCTAGTGAGGTGCATACCAGTGGGGAGTCTCAACCTGATTTGGCTGCACGGGTGGGCAGCATTGAGAAACATATTGCTGGGTCTGGCCCGCGTCAGGCTTCTGCTAAGAAGCGACATTTATCACCTGGTGTTACTCTCTTTCCTATGGAGGCTGAGGAATTTTTTGACATTACCGGTTATACCCCCCTGGAAGAGGGGGAATTATTTTCCGATTCAGAATCATCTGAGGAACAGCCTAAGGTTTATGTTGCCGATTCTAGGTCTAACCCAACCCATGGGCTTGAGATGATACTGACAGGCTTTTATCTCACATTTTTGAAATACTCTGTATCTCTCCTCCTGCCGTGGCTCCACGGCAGCAGGGGGGGCTGTTTCATACTGTTAAACCACGCTTGGAGTTTCCTGAACAAACTCACTTTAATAATCTGGTGCTCAAACAGTGGGAACGGCCTAGCCGGCTTCCCGGGGTACCAAAGAGTTTGGATAAGAGGTATCCCTTTCCTGCTGAGATGGTTAAACGTTGGTCATGTACTCCCGAGGTGGATGCACCAGTTCTGGGGTTGTCCAACACATCCGTCATGCATTCTCCTGACTCTACTACCCTAAAGGATGGGGAGGACAGGCGCATTGATCAGCTGGCTTGCCATGCCTTTGCCTGTGTGGGGACCGCGCTGCGTCCGGTCTGTGCCTCTGCCATTACGGCTGTTGCTATTAAAAACCTGCTCAAGAGCCTCTTAGATGGGGCCCCTGATGTTGCAGGTGGTGAAGAGTATAGAGCTCTTCTGCATTGTGAGGAATTTGTTGCATATGTTCTCTCTACCTTGGATGACCATTAGAATGTGTGGCAGGGTATCTGCCTTGGTGGCGATACGCCGCTCGGTCTGGCTGCGCCAGTGGACAGCTGACAACGCTGCTAAGAAGGCTCTCACTGGTTTTCTCTTCAAGGGGCTGCGCCTCTTTGGTGAACGTCTGGACTGGTTTGCTAAGAGAGGCAAGTTACCTCAGCGTAGAAGGCAGCCCCGGTCCTTTCGGGGTTCAGGTGCCTTTCTTCCTTCCTTCCGTGATTCCAGAATTGGACGGGGAGCTTCCTTTGCTGGAGCCCGCGGAGATTTTTGGGGCAGGGGCAGAGGACGTGGCCGCCCTGGTCCCTCCTGGGGTCCCAAGCCTAAGTCCTCCCCCAAGCCCCCTCAGGCATGAAGGGGCACCCTCACCCATCTGGGTGGGGGGACGGCTTCGGCTCTTTGCTCACGTCTAGAGGCGTCATGTCTCAGACCGGTGGATTCAAGAGGTAGTGTCCTCCGGTTGCAAGATAGAGTTTGCAGCCTGGCTGCCCCCAAGATTCATCAGATCCCGGTTAGCTCAAAACCCCCTGCCATCTTTTCACTGTTCCCAAAAAAGAAGGGTCCATCCGACCCATCCTGGATTTAAAGCGCCTCAACAAATTTGTCAGATTCAGACACTTTCGCATGGAGTTCTCCGCTGTGAATTCTCTACGCCCAGGGGACTTCATGACCTCTGTAGACATCAAGGATGCTTACCTTCACATACCAATATTTCCAGGTCATCAGAGATTCCTCAGGTTCACTCTGGAGGATCAGCACTACCAATTTGTGGCCTTGCCCTTCGGTCTCACCTCGGCTCCCAGGTTATTCACCAAGGTGCTGGCAGGAGTGATGGCTCTGCTGAGATCTCAGGGCATTCGCATTCTTCCCTACTTGGACGACATGCTTCCATGGTGAAGTCCTTTCTGGGCATGATTCTGGATTCAACTCAGGTCAAGATCTTTCTTCCTCAGCAGAAGGTGGAGAGTCTTCAAGAACTAGCACAGCTCCTTCTGTCTTGTCCTCATCCGTCCATCAGGCAGGGGATGCAGCTGGTGGGCCTGATGGTGTCCTGCTTCGAGGTGGTTCCATATGCTCAGTTTCACATGAGACCTCTTCAGCTTCACCTCTTGTCAATATGGGATCGGGACCCCATGTCCTTGGATCAGGAGTTTGTTCTGTCCCCTCTGGCCAGGCGGTCTCTATCGTGGTGGCTGGACTCAAGGAACCTGCTGGGGGGCAGATCCTTTCTGGCCCCTTGTTGGGAGACTGTCACCACGCATGCCAGTCTGACAGGTTGGGGGGGCTTTTGGAAATCCCTGAAATTCCAGGGTCAGTGGGGCCCTCAGGAGGCCCACACCCCTATCAACATTCTGGAGTTGAGGGCGATCAGGTTGGTTCTCGCCCACTTAACCCCACACCTTCGAGGTCGGGCTGTTCTGGTCCGCTCGGACACCAGATGGCGGTTGCCTACATCAATCATCAGGGAGGGACCCGGAGCAGGAGGACCCTCAGGGAAGTGTCTATGATTCTGTCCTGGGCGGAGGACAATGTTCCCTGCATCTCGGCTGTGTACATTCTGGGGGTGGAGAATCTGGAGACAGATTCTCTGAGCAAGGGGACCTCTCGTCTTGGAGAATGGCCCCTCAGCAGCAGGGTGTTTCGCTCCCTGTGCCACCGCTGGGGTCAGCCGGATGTGGATCTGTTTGCGTCCTGTCACAATCACAAGCGTCCAGTCTTTGTCCCAGGATCCTCTGGCCTTAGCCATGGATGCCTTAGCAATGTCTTGGACGAGTTTTCAGCTCCTGTATGTGTTTCCCCCGTTTCCCCTGCTGGGCAGGGTGCTGCGCAAGATAGCTCAGGAAGGGTTGCCAGCCATACTGGTGGCCCCCTGTTGGCCAAGAAGAGTGTGGTTCGCAGACATCGTGCAGCTGGCAGTAGATCAGTACGCCCTGCCCCGGGTTCCAGATCTGCTCACTCAGGGGCACCTACGCCACCCCAATTTACAAACGCTGGCTTTGACGGCCTGGCTGCTGAAACCTCCATCTTGATGGAAAAGGGGCTGCCTGCCTCGGTTGTTAATACCATGATCAGGGCTAGGAAAAGGTCCTCTTCTTCCATCTACTATAGGGTTTGGCGTACTTACATTGACTGGTGCGAGTCTAAGTCGCTTCTCTGTCGTGTGTTTTCTATTCCTAGGATTCTGGAGTTTCTGCAACATGGTTTGGATCTGGGTTTTCAGCTCAGTACTCTGAAAGGACATGTTTCTGCCTTGGCCATTTTCTTCCAAAGATCTTTTGCTCAGCATCCCCTGGTCAAGACCCTCTTCCAGGGGGTTACTCACGTGTGTCCCCCACGTAAGCCTTTGTTATCAGTCTGGAACTTGAACTTGGTCTTATCTGCCCTGCAGGGGTCTCCCTTCAAGCCCTTGCAGGTGGCCCCTTTGTCCATTCTTACGCTTAAGGTAGTCTTTTTGGTGGCTATTACTTCTGTTAGGCGTGTTTCTGAGTTGGCGGCGCTTTCCATCGAACCCCCTTACTTTGAGAGACACCAGGACAAGGTGGTGTTTCGTTTTAAGCCAGACTTTCTGCCTAAGGTTGTTTCTGCTTTTCATCTCAATCAGGACATTGTTTTGCTTTCTCTGTGTCCTAATCCTAGTAACTCTAAGGAGAGGGTTTTACACTCTCTGGATGTGGTTAGGACTCTGAAGTTCTATTTGGTGGCTACTGAATCCTTCAGGAACACTGATGCTCTTTTTGTGCTCCCGTCTGGACCTAAGAAGGGTCTGGCTCCAGCTAAATCTACTATCAGCAAGTGGATTTGTCAGGCTGTGATTCATGCCTATTCTGCTAAGGGGAAGAATCCTCCCTTCCACCTTACTGCTCATTCCACTCGTGCTTTTGGTGCCTCTTGGGCTTTTCAGCACCAGGCTTCTGTTGAACAAGTTTGCAAGGCCGCTACTTGGTCTTCTGTTCATACCTTTTTACAAGGTTGATGTTCGGACTTCAGCTGATGCTGCTTTTGGCTGCAATGTTCTGCAGGCGGCAGTGGTTTAAACTGTCTGCTCTAACTTTTTGGGGATCCCACCCTACCTTACGGACACTGCTATTGGATGTCCCAAGTGTAATGAATATTCTGGAACAGGACGTGCTGTGTACTTAGAATAATACAATTCTGTGATTACTCACCTGTAGAATTGGTATTATACGTATACAGCACGTCCTGTTCCACCCTGCACTTGTTATCATTATTTTTAGTTACCTCTTTATGGTGATTGTTCTTATGTTCAATATTTGATCATGGTTATAGTTCTCCCGGCTTCATTTTAACTGCTTTTCAATACTGGGGAATTTGTGGGAGGTCCTTGGTATATATGGGGCCGGGAGGAGCCACTTTTCTGTCTCTGCAGTCCAGCGCCATCTTGTGGATGTATTACCCAAGTGTAATGAATATTCTGGAACAGGACGTGCTGTATACGTATAATACCAATTCTACAGGTGAGTAATGACAGAATTGTATTTTCAGCTTCATATGGGGGCAGTCCCCACCGAGATTAAACAAGAAGATAATGAAGGTGCAGGTGGAGGTCCCGCATATGCAGTTGTATTTCTACGCGGCGCAACTCTTGTATGCACATTGGTGGATTAGCCAGCCACAAGACAACCCGGTGGTTTGCCTTGAAACGGCAATGTTGGTGTTCTCCGAGAGGCTGTCCTCCTTGGTGTATAGAGGCGTGAGAGAGGCACGTGAGGTATCTTTGAGCATGAGAACGGTTGCCAACATCTATGAAAGGGTGATGAAGTTACTCGAGAAGCTGGATGGGAGTTGAGCATGGTTCCCCTTCACCCCCTTATGGGATAACCGAAGCTTCAGGAGCTTAGTACCATGCAGGTAAATCTCATTGCCGCTGCTGGAGGGGGCAATCAGAGCAGCAAAACTGCTAAAACCAACCTCCACCCTATATAAATGTCTGCTGGGGGACCTAGGGTCCCCACTGGAGCAGGTTATGGCTAAATGGCAGGCTCTAGACCCAACACTGGACCAGGATGATTGGGATGGGATATTGGAGAATTTACATTCGTCAATAGTAGAAGCCAGGGATCGTTTCATCCAAACTAAGTGGATTCATCAGGCCTACATTACGCTGGCCAGCCTGCACAGGATGGGCTTACTAGACAGTGAGGTATGCCCGAGATGTGAGAAGGAGGGGGCCACGCGGGGGCATATGACCTGATCCTGCAAAGTGGTGGAATGCTTCTGGAGGTGAGTGAGGGAGCATATAAGTAATGTAGTGGAATTCCAGGTCCCTGGATCGATCGCGCTTTGCCTTCTGGGAGTGGTGGATCCGCTGCTGGAAATGCGAGCAAGGGGGGCCTTACTGAGACTACTATTCTTCTATGCTAGGAAGGGCAGCTAAGCCCTCAGTGCAAGCCTGGAGGAGGCTGGTCAATCCAAAACTCCCCCTATACAAGTTAACATACATCGCTAGAGGAGTTCCCGATAAGTTTGAGAAGGTGTGGGGTCCTTGGTTACAATAGGGTTGATTCAGAGCCCCTTTCTCATCATTTTTATGGAGGTCTTGCAAACAAACGAAAAATCATGCAAAAATGAAAACATTTCACACTAAAGTTCTCGCAGGCTCTGCTGAATCAGTCGAGGGGAAAAAATGAACAAGAATGGAAATTTTTACACAAAAAAAGGTGAGAAAGGGGCTCTGAATTAACCCTACAATGTCCGGAATCGGCTACTGAGGATGAGTAAGTAAGGTAGGGTCTGAGGGTGTCACGTTGGTGCTCCTGATTTCTTCTGTGGGGAATCTTGGAATTTAAATGGAGTGAGTTTTTCATTTAGTACTGGGCCGGGTGCTCTCTCGTGCTGGTTGATTTTTTCGGATGCCAGTTTGCTGGCCCCATCTCTCCTTGTCAATAATACTGAGGCAGAGGTGTAAGCTTCTTTCACCAGTTGTTGTGTATGTATATATTTCTAAAACTGCAAAATAAAACTTTTGGACTCCCCATGAGCTATATCAAATAAATTAAGCTACTATATAGGAACCCCACGGCCAGGGTGCGGACAAATTGGTGTTTCTCTAATCCATTCTCACTAAGTAGAGGAACCACGTAAAGGTGCCCGCCAGGGTGGATTTGATTTAAATCTAACTGATTTAAATCACGATTTAAATCACTAGTCAGTAAGGCTTGATTTAAATCAGTGATTTAAATCAAAGTTTCTACCTAAACTAGTTCTTGCTATTTTAACATGCAAGTAGATGAAGATTTTTAGAATCACTTTTTATATTACTTTTTTCTCCCCAGTTTAATGGGTTAATCATTCATATTTGGACACCACTGTTCTGTTGTACTTAGGAAGGAGAAAAATAATCCTGACCTTAATAACAATTTAAATAGATTTATTCAACTGAAACAATAACAACATTACAGCATAAGTTATTTGCTTAAACAAACATCCATGTTTTGTTAACTAATTTGGCTAAACAAAATATATATATATTTTAAGAAACTTAGACTGTCAGCCCAGCCGACACATGAAAAACTTAAAGTGGACCAACACCCACGGGTGATCGGCCCGGGAATCTATAAGATTCCCGGGCCGATCACCTCCCTCCCGCGGGGTGAAACCCCCCCAAACACCCCAAACTCCTTACCTTATCTTCCTTATCTACCTTATCTTCCTGTGAATGGCCGGCGAGGGCATGCGCGCGTCAAGAGGGACGCGCGGGAGGCGGCGGCGGAGGAGCCGCTTGTCCGCGGCTTGTCCGTCGGTGCGGGGAGAGGTGAGTTGTTCGGGGGGGTTTCACACAGCGGGACACCCCGATCGGGGGTGCCCCACCGAAGTGGACCAAGACCCAGGATAGTCAAAATCCTGGGTGTTGGTCCACTTTAAATACTACTGTCCCTGCTGTCCTCTGTAGCTCACTAGTCATAGGTTTGTAGAACAATAGGATTAAGGTCTTTTTCTCAACTCTGTTCATGTTGTAACATTTTTGCTGTGAAGAAGAGGCTGGGACCTCTGTGGAGTCAAATTCAGTTTTGAGAACTGCGTAAGTAAAGCGAGCGTCTGTGATAATATAGGAGAGAAACTGCCCACTAATCCTACAGAAACCTCTGGAAGAGCATGGCATTGTGAATGTTACACATACTCAGCTTTATCTCATGATGGAAGAACCTTTGGAAGGTAAAATATTTTCCTCAAAAAGCAGTTTATTGAAAAAAAATCCGATTTAAATCAAAAAAATCCGATTTAAATCAAAAAAATCCGATTTAAATCAAAAAAATCCGATTTAAATCAAAAAAATCCGGTTTAAATCAAAAAAATCCGATTTTTTTGATTTTTAAAAAAAAAACATTGATTTTTATCCACCCTGGTGCCCGCTATCACCATTGCTGTTCGCACTGGCCATTGAACCTTTTTCCTATAATTAGGAGAAGATATCTCTCTACGAAGATGACACGCTGATATACCTGGCAGACGGCCAGGGGGTTCTGGGGGTTCTGGAAACCTTATTAGACACAATCGAAACATTTGGGAAGTATTTGGGGCTGAAAATTAACTGGGATAAATCCAGCCTAATGCCCGTGGACAATGTAGACCATGCGCGCATATCCCCCATATTGCAGTTAAAAGTGGTTCGGCAGTTCAAATATTTAGGGATTATGATAAGCGGGCAACCTGGGGAGCTCACTGTTGTTAACATCTCCCTAGTGATAGTAAAGCTGAAACAGCGAGTGTCCCAATGGGCGAACCTGCCTCTGTCAGTTATGGGTAGAATTAATGTCTTTAAGATGATTTTCCTTCACAAACTCTTATATCTATATCAGGCCTCCCAAATGCTACTGCCAGTATCACACTTCAAGATGCTAGACGTAATTATCTTTAGTTTTATTTGGGGACAGTGCCCTCCGAGATTGAGCAGGAGGATAATGAAGGCGCAGGTGTCTGACTGTAGTACCGTACATGCAAATGTATTTTTATTCTGCGCAACTCCTGTATGCATGCTGGTGGATTAGTCAACCACAGGATAACGCAGTGATTCTCCTTGAAACTGCGGTGTTGGGCTCCTCAGGGCGGCTATCCTCCCTGGTGTAACGAGGTATGAGGGGGTTCGCGAAGCAACTATGTGCATGAGAAAAGTTGGCAACATCTGGAAAAGGGCGGGCTAGGCTGGGTGAGACGGCGGATCTGGGGCAAACTTGGTCTCCTTTTACCCGCTTTGGGATAATCCTAGGCTCCCAGAACATGCGGTTTTGGGCGAGAAGAGGGGTGCACTCCTTGGGCCAGGTATATAAGGAAGGCACCCTTATGTCCTTTAATCAGATTAGAGGGCTATATCAGCTGTTCTCCAGAGTCTTTTACTGCTACCTGCAACTACCGCTACCTGCACACCCTGAATGCACAGTTTCTTGGTGGGGGACCGCAGATCTGGACGTCCCCGCTGGAGGAGGCAATCGGAACAGCGGACTTAGCAAAACCCACCTCCACCTTATATAAGATCCTGCTAGGAAGCATGGGGTCCCCAAGAGAGAAGGTCGAAGCTAAATGCCAGCCCTTGGAAGAAATAATGGATCATTTACACACGTCTGTTGTGGAGGCTAGAGATAGACTAATCCAAAGTAAATTGATCCAACAAGCTTATATCACGCTGGTCTGCTTGCATAGGATGGCCTGGAAAGCGAGATGTGTCCTAGATGTGGGAGAGATAGAGCCACTTGGCTACACATGACATGGTCTTGTGGGGTGTTGGAACGCTTTTGAGGTGGAAGTGATGAAGCTTGTAGGTAAAGTGGGTTCAGGATCCATGGATCAATTGTGCTGTGTCTTCTGAGGGTGGTGGAGCGGCTTCCAGAGTTGGGAGCTTTATTATTAACTTTATTGAGGCTACTATTCTTCTATGCTAGGAAATGCATCTTGTTAAATTAGAAACGCCCGGCTAAACCCTCAGTGCATGCCTGGAAGAAGTTTATTAATCAGAAGGTCCCCTTGTATAAACTAACATACGCTGCAATTGGAGTTCCTCATAAGTTTGTTAAGGTCTGGGATCCTTGGTTGCAATGCTTGGAGTCAGCCTCCGAAAGGGAATGAGTGAGTGAGGTAGGTGGCTTTTATTGCTGGTTTTCTACAGCATGCCTCAGAATTATGTGGCATGAGCCTTAGGCTTATCCTAAGGGTAGACTGAGTATTAGGGGATCCCTCTTGCTCTCATCAACGACCAACTTCCCCCTTCCCCAGCCCTGGCCAGTCAGAGTACATATCATCCTATGAGTTAACAAGGTATGGACTAAGTCCCGCAGATGTTGATGTGAGTGTGTGTGAATGTTGTGTGAATGGTTGTCCCTCGTTAGTTAGGATGTATTTGTAGTTGTTGGGTGCCTGTGGCATCAGGATTGTTGTTACTTGTGTTTTTTGTTAAATGCAAAAATAAAAAAAGGTCAACTGCAAACAGATTCCTATCATCCTGATCGTCCTACAATGGCCCAGAAAGGTGTGGTTCACAGATCTGGTCAGCCTCGCAGTGGAGCCATCTAAATTTCCCTGGTTTTAGTAAAATGTAAGATGGAAGCTTAAGATGGGGCAAAAATACTTCCAATTTTGGGGAGCATCAGCAATGGCAAATGTAAATTTCTCACTCCTTAGGGAGCGTGCATGTGCAAATCTCGCCAGTGAATCTGATTGGCCTTCGTTGGTCACATGGTTAGCAAGACCAGTATGAGATTAAAGACACCGTAAATAAATTTACCTGATTTCAAATCGTAATGCTCAGCCCCCCCACCTTAAAAGAGAATACCCTAAAAAAGGATCAACTGGTGAAAGTTGCACTTTTTGGACCTTAGGTAATCTCCTCCTTGGTTAGCCACATGACTGCTATGAAAGGTTACCAAGTTAACTGGTACATTCTGTATTATTATTTGCCCATTGTGTATTTTGGCAGCAAGACGTATAATATTGTCCGGATACTGTTTCCAGGACAACCTTTTCAGTGAGAGGAGACGTCTGTGCTGTATTTATTTACGAGCTCACCCCATTTACGTAATTGTTCCCTACTAAGCGCTGCCACTCAGTTTGTTAGCAAACGGTAATTCAATCCGCAGATGGTTATCAAGAAGCATTCATGTTAACAATTTCCTGTCACTTAGCTCTGAGTGACTGAAATAAAAACCTCGGGATAACAATCGAAATGGAATCTTTTTGGGTTAGGCCAAATGCTGCGTAGACTCGGATAGGACAGTGGTTACGACCCCCCCCGTATTTGGGCCCTCCCTTATCTCAAGTATACTTACCAAAGAGAAGAGACTTTGGAACTGCAGAGCGAGAGAAGGAAGAACCAGAAAAGTAGGGGCTCATCAACTGTAAGCATTGAGGACGAAGACTGGAGCCCTGCCCTCCTCACCCTAGGTAGTTTGACATAGGCCTGCTGTTGGAAAGAAGGCCAAATTTTTACCCTCAGTCCTGAAGGGTAGTGCAGGGTTGCATAAGAAAACTATAGGAGACCATCTATTATTTCTCTATTTTCTTTTTAGAAAAAAACATTCTAAAAAATGTGGTAAGGTGCAAGCGGGCGTCATTGACGGAAGGCACCTAGGTACCTGGCCTTGCTGCAGTAAAACCGTGTATTTTGTTTCCCAGCATCAGCTGCTAATGGCAGTTACTGGGATGGAGTAGAGCAGGGTGGGACTCCATCCCCTACCCAGGTCCGGGTTTTACAGGCCGCATAAATAGCCTGGGGAGTCAGCTGTGGAGTTTCTGTGACTGGAGCTCACTTGTGAAGTGAGACTCTGTGGGCCTGGCTGAAAACTCCTGTGCAGGATGTTTCATGCGGACCAGAGGCGGATTCGGCTGCAAGGTAGCAAGTTTGCCCAACGACTAAAAACGCCGTTGCCTGTCTGATTTACTTCTGCTGCATTTTCCTGAAAAGGTGATGTAACCAAAAAGGACATTCGGTTTTATGGATTTTTGTGTGAATAAACATGGACTTTAAGTTGAACTTTCGCCTCTGAGCCTCTCTCCTGCTGTCTACCAGAGCTAATCACCATAATTGGTGGAGGATGTGAGGGGCACAGTGAGGCCGTTGCTAGGAGCAACCGTCGGAAAAAAGTTTTTTTTGTGTGCATATCCTACATTAAGCCTGCCAAGCTGCTACCTGAGACCGCAGACAAAATGGAGGCTGTCGTAAAAGCGCTCATGGAGGCGAATCTGCAGCAGCGCGAGGCCAATAAGCAGCAGCAGGAGACCAACCAGCTTCTGTTACAACATGTGATGGCGCTGCAAGCTGCAGGAGTGCCCAAAAGTGTCCCTGATGCCCGGAAAGCTGTCCGCTTGGCGCTTACAAAGATGACCCCTTCGGATGACGTCGAGACCTACCTGGCGGTGTTTGAAAAGGTGGCTGCAAGGGAGAAGTTGTCTCGTGACCAGTGGGCTGACGTCATCGCTCCATTTCTGGCATCTGGACCCCAGCAGGTGTTGTTTGATCTTCCAGACGACCAAGCTGCTGACTACCCGACTCTGAAGGGTGAGATACTGGCCAGACTGGGGGTGAATGTGTGGGTTCGGGCTCAGTGGGTGCATCAGTCGGCAGAGCCCGCCAGACCCCAACACCTGCTGCAAAAATGGCTGCAACCTGATATATTAAGCCCCACTGCCATGTTGGACCACTTGCTGGTGGACATGTTCTGGAGGGCTTTACCGCACCCTCTCCAGCACTGGGTTGGTCAGGTATCACCCGGCAACGCTCTAGAGATGGTGGATAGTGGAGCGATATGAGGCCACCATGAACTTGCAAGGGGGTTCTACGGGATAGGATTCAGGGAAACCGCGGAGGTCCCCGCCCCAGCCCAGGAGGGTGGTGTCGCCTAAACCCCCTCAGGACCTAAAACCCCCCAAAGTCCCTGCCCCGGTGTTGTGTTGGGGATGTAAGGAGCCGGGTCATATCAGAGCCAACTGTCCCCACCAGGGGGAGCCCATGGACGTGAACTTTGGTTACCGCCCTTTAATGTATGCCAGGAGGCTGCGTGCTGCCGGTGTCCCTGAGGTTGTGGGGCAAAATCACCTCTGTCAGGTGAAGGTGGGGGATACCCTGGCGGTGGCCCTTTTGGACTCAAGGAGTATGGTTACCCTGGTGAGACCCGCCATGGTACTGCCCGATGAGTACACGGGGCGGAAAACCGGGGTCTTGTGCATACACAGGGACTTGAGGGACTATGCCACAGCACAAGTGACTCTAACCACCATCTCCGGCAGCTGGATCCACGAAGTCGCCGTCGCCGCTAAACTCCGTACGAACTTATTCTTGGGAGAGACTTTCCGGGGTTCATGTCACTATGGACCTAGCTGGGAGTTCCGGAAACCCGCGAGGCGGGGGTGTCCCCAATAGACTAGCCCTACTCAGGGGTGACCCCAGAACCCTGGGAACCGGAGGCAGAAGGGACAACGGTAGGGGTGACCGCCACTACGGTGGAAGGGGCGGAGTCAACCCCACTGAGTGTTATGGTTGGAGATGTGGAAGATTTGTCAACAGGTTCAGAGTTGGCAGATCTCCTTGTCTCCACAGGTAGTTTTGGTACAGCACAACACCAGGACCCGACTCTGTCTCGGGCCTGGGAGAATGTACTTGAGGTGGAAGGTGAACCACAACAGCCGGGGGCCGAGTTACAGTTTCCACGCTTTGTGGTTCATCACGATATGCTGTACCGGGTAAACAAAGTGCTTGAAGAGGTTGTGGAACAATTGATGGTACCCAATCCTTATCGCAAGCTTGTGTTGGATTTGGCCCATCAACATGTTCTGGGGGGACACCTAGGCCAGCAGAAAACTCTGGACCGAATTTTACAACGATTCTACTGGCCCAGTGTGTACAAGGAGGTGGAGAGATATTGTGAGTCCTACCCAACATGTCAGATAACCAGCCCCCAGCCTCATTACCGTAGTCCCCTAGTTCCTCTCTCAATTATTGAGGTGCCCTTTGAGCGGATTGCTATGGATCTGGTGGGTCCAGTGCCAAAATCCGCTAGAGGGCACCAACATATTCTGGTAGTCTTGGACTATGCCACGCGGTATCCCGAGGCAGTGCCCCTACGACACACCTCAGCCAAGCTCATTGCTAAGAAGCTTATGGAAATGTTTTCCCAAGTAGGCCTGCCTAAAGAGGTCCTGACCGATCAAGGTACCCCTTTTATGTCCAAGGTAATGAAGGAGCTCTGTAAGTTGTTCCAGGTGAAACAATTGTGGACATCCGTTTACCACCCGCAAACAGACGGCCTGGTAGAAAGATTTAACCAAACTTTAAAAACCATGTTAAAGCGGGTGGTTGCCAAGGATGGGAAGAATTGGGACTTGCTTCTGCCCTATCTGATGTTCTTAGTGCGAGAGGTGTCCCAGGCCTCTACTGGGTTCTCGCCCTTCGAACTCTTATACGGTCGGCTTCCACGAGGCCTGTTGGATATAGCCAAGGAAGCTTGGGAACAGCAACCCACACCCCACAAAAGTGTGGTAGAGTATGTTACTCAGTTACAGGAATGGATAGAGACCGTTTTGCCACTGGTGAGGGAACATATGGAGGCAGCACAGCGGGCCCAAAGTAGGGTTTATAACCGGCAGGCTGAAGCACGGAACTTTAACCCAGGTGACAGAGTTTTAGTGCCAACAGTGGATAGTACATTTCTGGCTAGGTGGAAGGGTCCCTATGAGGTGCTTGGGAAGGTTGGGGAAGTGACTTACAAGGTACATCAGCCCGGGCGGAGAAAGCCAGAGCAGGTGTACCATGTAAACCTGCTGAAGCTGTGGAAAAACAGGGAGACTGTGGGTGACAGTCCCTGACCCGGTATGTTAGGGGTGGAGCTTCCCGTCCCTCAGTCTGTTGTTAGAGAAGCGGTTGTTGAGGTGAAAGCTGGCGACAACCTTTCCTCCAAACAGACCCAGGAAGCCAGGGAGTTTATTAGCAGAAACACAGATGTGTTTTCAGATCTCCCTGGGCACATTTCTGTCATCCAACATGACATTGTCACGGAACCGCAGGCCAAGATCCGGTTGAAGCCCTACCGAGTACCTGAGTCCCGGAGACAAGCTATTGCGGAAGAAGTGCAGCAAATGCTCAGATTAGATGTGATTGAAGAGTCAAAGAGTGAGTGGGCCAGCCCAATAGTCTTGATTCCCAAGCCCGATGGTACGTTGCAGTTCTGTAATGACTTCCGCAAATTTAACGAAGTATCTAAGTTTGATGCCTACCCTATGCCCCGAGTAGACGAGCTTATTGAAAAGCTAGGCCAAGCCCGGTATTTTTCTGTTTTGGACCTCACAAAAGGGTACTGGCAAGTACCCTTGACTGAGGCTGCCAAGGAGAAAACAGCCTTTATCACACCTGAGGGACTGTTCCAGTATAAGGTATTACCATTTGGTTTACATGGCGCTCCCGCTACGTTCCAAAAGTTAATGGATATTGTCCTCAGGCCACATCGTCGGTATGCTTCGGCATATCTGGACAATATCATCATCCATAGTACGGATTGGGAAAGTCACCTGCCCAAAGTCCAAGCAGTAGTGGATTTCCTCAGGAAGGCTGGTTTGACGGCAAACCCCAAAAAATGTGCCTTAGGCTTAGAAGAGACTAAATACCGGGGCTATGTGATTGGGCGAGGAGTGGTCAAGCCCCAGTTTAACAAAATAGAAGCCATCCGTAGCTGGCCACGTCCTAACACTACCCGCCAAGTGAAGACATTTCTGGGGTTGGTAGGGTATTACATGAGGTTCATTCCCAATTTTGCCACCGTAGCGGCAAAATAGGCAGACCTGTTAAAGGGACGCAAGTCTGTCATGGTGAAATGGAGTGAACAGGCCGAAAAAGCGTTCTCCGCTTTGAAGTCTGCCCTGTGTGGGTCTCCGGTGTTGGTGACATCCGACTTTAAGAGGGAGTTTATAGTGCAGACCGATGCCTCCGAGGTAAGCCTCGGTGTGGTACTGTCTCAGGAAGTCAACAGGGAGGAGCACCCCGTTGTCTACGTGAGTCGCAAGCTGACACCTGCAGAGACCCAGTATAGTATAGTGGAGAGAGAGTACCTGGCCATTAAGTGGGCCCTTGAGTCTCTTCGCTACTACTTGTTGGGGAGAAGGTTTCGTTTGATTACAGACCATTCTCCCCTCAAGTGGATGTGCTAGGCTAAGGACAGGAATGCCATGGGTCACCCGGTGGTTCCTGTCCTTACAGAATTTCAAGTTCTCGGTAGAGCACAGAGCGGGACGGTTGTTGGGTAATGCGGATGCCCTATCCCGGGCACATTGTTTGTCATGTGTCCACCCCCTCAGGGTTGAACAAAGGGGGGGGTATGTGGCAAGGTGCAAGGGGCCGTCGTTGAAGGAAGGTATGTGGCACCAAGGTACCTGGCCTTGCTGCAGTAAAACCGTGTATTTTGTTTCCCAGCATCAGCTGCTAATGGCAGTCTGGTGCTGAAGTGTTAGTATAGCCGAAAGGCTAACCCGGGACGGTTTTACTGGGATGGAGTAGAGCAGGGTGGGACTCCATCCCCTACCCAGGTCCGGGTTTTACAGGCTGCATAAATAGCCTGGGGAGTCACTTGTGAAGTGAGACTCTGTGGGCCTGGCTGAAAACTCCTGTGCAGGCTGTTTCATGCGGACCAGAGGCGGATTCGGTTGCAAAGTAGCAAGTTTGACCAAGGACCTAAAAACACCGTTACCTGTCTGATTTACTTCTGCTGCATTTTCCTGAAAAGGTGATGTAACCAAAAAGGACATTCGGTTTTATGGATTTTTGTGTGAATAAACACGGACTTTAAGTTGAACTTTCGCCTTTGAGCCTCTCTCCTGCTGTCTACCAGAGCTAATCACCACAAAAAGTAAAATAACTAAAATAAAAATCTTCACAGCAAAAAGCACCGTGGAAAGTTTGCATCTTCTTTGCTGGAAGAAAAATTGAATTGAGGAAGATGGGCTGTTCTAGTACTGATGAACCCAAGAGAGGGCTTGCTTTGAGTTTTTCCAGCTAATTTCTATCTTAGCAAGTGGAAGCTTAACCCCATGCTTACTGATGAGAGGATGTTTTGGGATTTGGATTCCCCACTGCCCGATACCCAAAACTGGGAACTACATAGACTGCGGGGGAAGGGTGCCTTGGAGCCCCATGTGATGACCTCATTGGCTGCTGGTGATCATGTGGGGCATGAGACCTGCCGAGTGGCACAGACCCAGTAAGTAATTACATCATTTCAGACTTTGTTTTACTATTAGCCTAAGATTGGGATGCCTTGTGGGTTAGGAGGGTGAGCAGACCTCCAGTCATTTTACTTTAACAAACAGAGCAGGTCAAATGAGCTGTTCCTGGGTGCCGAAACACTAGTTGGTCACCTAATCATGCCACAGGCTTCCTGTCTTTATATCTATACTTATTTACAGTTAAGAAAAAGTGCTATATAACCAGGTTTTAAATACGAAGGCATTAGTCTAGTGAAATCACTACCCACAATTACAAGATAAGTAGGTACGTCTCTCTATTTTGCCACTCACTACATGCACCCTTTCATATATCTGATCATAAAGATCTAATTCATGGTTCTCTCCTAGTGCCGGTCACCTACAGAATGGATCAGACATTTTAGGTCAGAGTTTCCACTATTCCCAGAAAACTTCGTACTTTTTTCCATGCTTGGCTTGCTAGCAGAACAACTGCCAAGAGAAGCCTATTACATCAGTGGCTTATCTTTCTCATTGGTGAGTGCACAAACCCTTACAGCAGAAATCTTATTTATTTAAAAAGAAAAGCCCTGTCCCATGTTTTTGGTCTGATTTGAACATAAGTCTCATCTAAATTGAACTATTCCCTCAGCTTTAAATTTGTGTCTGAAGAGAAGAGACCGTGTTTCATTTATCAGAGAGATAAGCAACTTAAAGAACAACACCCAAGAATGAGACTTTCTTGGGTTTTGAGAGAGAGAGAGTTGTGCAGATGTTTTACCCCTACCAAAAGCAGGAGTAAGATTTCCACTGGTATGCTTTTGTCACCTTAGTTAACCCTTTCAGTGCCAAGCACGTAGATTCTACGTGCTCGCTTCCACTCCTTTTAAGTGCTAAGTGCCTGACTTACCCCCCTGCTACAGTAAAAGTAAAGTAAAAAAACACTGACTTGACCCCTCGTTCGATCTGGCCGGGTCTCCTCTCCATCCGGGGGGGGGGGGGGAAGGGGGGCTTCAGCAGTCGCTGGCATTACGGTAAAAAAAAAATGACATTTACTCACTTCCATGCCCGATTGCTCTCGCTGAGTCTCCTCTTCACCATGGGGGCCTCCGATCACCCCCCCCCCCCGGCTCTTCAGGAGAGAGCCCCGATAGGTTCTCTTCACCTCATTTCCGACGGGCGCCGCCATCTTTACGAGTAGCCCCGAATCTTTGGGGTGGATAACGCCAGCATGAGGGCGTCATCCCGGGTGTTCAGCTCTCAGATGTGGTGATCGCTGGGCAGAGGAGGAGGGAGCAGGAGATCCTCCGATCCCCTGCCTCCCCCCGCTGATATGCGGAGGTGAGTAAAGAAAAAAAAAACTTTTTTTTTTTAATAAAGTCATTTTTTCTTATGTGTGTGGTGTTTTTACTGTTAACCCTTTGTGAACTGGTAAGGGGTCCATAAGACCCTTATACCAGTTCACAAGGCTGGAGGCTGGCAAGTCACCTGCGGCTAGTTTGTGGGGTATTTCAAATGTAAAGGGTTGTTTTCTTGCAAAACTGCAAGGTGCGCATAGCACAGTTGTATTTTATCTGAAAATCTCCTAAAGCGCTGTTTCAGTTTGGGGGAGTCTCCTGTTTCTATATTGTTTTTTTTTAGGAAAATGTGGTTTTGATTCTGTTTTTTTAATCTTTTTTTTTTTTTTAGGGAAACCCTGTGCAGCCAAAGAATTCATTGAGGGATTACTTCCACTGAGCAAAGGGGGTGGGAGCAGCTCCATCACTATTATTTATACAAAATTATCATCATTATGATTCAAGGCCTGGGAACCAATTTACCGCCCCCAGTTTAATCCTCTCATCATCTAAGTATTAAGCACCAAACATGTCTAGCTATGTGGAAAGACAGAGATTTGGTTGCACATATCTGCAGATACATGTGGAAGCCACACCGTCCGACAAGGCATTCTGTGTTTAGTGTGGTCCCTACTCTTATATTCCAAGTATACAGCACGTCCTGTTCCAGAATATTCCTTACACATGGGTTATACATCCACAAGATGGCGCTGACTGCAGAAAAAAAAAATGAATAAAGGGGGGTGGGAGTAGCTCAATCACTATTATTTATACAAAATTATTATTTAGGGCCTGGGAACTAATTTACCGCCCAGTTTAACCCTCTCATCAACTACATATCAAGCAACAAACATGTCTAACTGTGTGGAAAGACAGAGATTTGGTTGCATATATCTTCAGATACATGTGGAAGCCACACCGCCCCGGCAAGGCACTCTGTGTTTAGTGTGGTCCCTACTCTTAATTTTGAGTCCCCAACATTGGGACATGCAATGCAGACAAATATCTGCAGATATATGCAACCAAATCTCTATACAGTTAGACATGTTTGTTGCTTGATATTTAGTTGATGAGAGGGTTAAACTGGGTTGTAAATTAGTTCCCAGGCCCTGAATAATAATAATAATTTTGTATAAATAATAGTGATTGAGCTGCTCCCACCCCCTTTATTCATTTGAATTGCCATGAGCACAAGCAGGGAGGAATTCAGTTCATATGGATTTCTCCCTGTGAAGTGTTCTAAAGGGAGGCTGGCAGCTTCCCAGGTGAGTAGCTCTCAAATATTTGTCTGCATTGCATGTCCCAATGTTGGGGACAATTAAGAGTAGGGACCACACGAAACACAGAGTGCCTTGTCGGGGCGGTGTGGCTTCCACATGTATCTGCAGATATATGCAACCAAATCTCTGTCTTTCTATACAGTTAGACATGTTTGTTGCTTGATATTTAGTTGATGAGAGGGTTAAACTGGGCGGTAAATTAGTTCCCAGGCCCTGAACAATAATAAGAATTTTGTATAAATAATAGTGATTGAGCTGCTCCCACCCCCCTTTATTCATTTGGACTGCAGAAAAAACTTGTGGCCACTCCCGGCCCCTTAAATAGCCAGGAACCTCCCACCAATTCCCAGTTCTTATCTGCAGTCTGGACTGCGAATATAGAAGATGGCTCTCTATACTGCGCAGGTGAGCGGGGCTTATCAGCCTGCGGCCCTGCAGGACTATTCCCACCCGTTTCCGGATTGGTTCGGGTGAAGGTAGGACAGCACCAGGGTCAGGTGCTGAGGAGCACTGCTCCTACCGCAATCCCTGCACTGACATGGGTAGACGGTATAGGCTTATGTTGAGCCTTGTGGGATGCCCCTTCCTGCACTCTGGGTCTTCCTTACCCAATCCCCCCTGCCCCCCCTTCTTCACTTTATTATTGTGTTGCTGTGTTTTTTACTTAATACGCTCACCGCCGCCGCGCCGCTTGTACAGCGCTCCGCGGACGGCAGCGACATTGGCTCAGCTGCTGCTGCGCCGTCATTGGACGGCGAGATCACGTGGGACGCGAATCGCGCTCTTCGGGGGGTGGGCTCTGCGGATGACGCTTTTGGCGTCACATCTCCGCGACCCGCCCCTCGAGGTCTGTGCGGGCGCCATTTTACTTCTCTTCCTCCTTCGCTCGTGCTGCGTGCGCTGCTGCTCCTTTACCAGTGCGGTCCATGAGTGTCCCTGCGGGGTGTTTTTTCTGTCTGCTTCTCACTTGTAAATGCTTATGGGGATGTCTTTTTATGTCTTTCAGGCGGGATAAACGTCACTGTGGTTTCTCCCGGCCCTCTTCCCTTTGGTAATCTCCCACCTCCCTAGCGGGTTTTTGGGGCATCCCGGGTGGCTATTACTAGCCTTAACCCTATATTGGCCTGTTGTGCCACTCAAATCACCATATGGAGGCTTCTGGGGATAATGTGCCTGGGGTTCCTTCGGGACAAGCACGGCTGTGTGTTGTGTGTGGGGTTTCCCCTGGACGAGTGTCAGGGTATGTGTAAACTGCGCCCAGCAGGCACTTGCGCTGCAGTCCGGGCTGTCTGTTGCGGGCCCTGGTGCTGCACCCCTTTTGGCTTCGCCTACCCACCCACGCATACACGCTGACCCCCAGTGAAGGGCATACTAGCGGGGACTCTCAATCTGATTTGGCTGCATGGGTAGCCAGCATTGAAAAACATATTGCTGGGTCAGCCTCGCGTAAGGCTTCTGCAAAGAAGCTGCATTTATCTCCCGCTGCTTCCCTCTTTCCTGTAGAGGATGAGGGACCTTTCTCACTTTCTGGCCCTTACCCCCTCGAGGAGGGGGAATTGTTTTCTGATTCAGACTCCTCTGAGGAACAACCTAAGATCTATGGTGGTACCGGGTCTCCCGACTCCCTTTGGGGAAGACCCATGGTCCTCAGATGATACTGACAGGTTGTTGAGTCACATATTCGAAGTGCTTTGTATTTCTCCTCCTGCAGTGGCTCCGCAGCAGCAGGGTGAGCTTTTGATACGGTTAAGCTACACTTGGAGTTCCCTGAGCAGACTCACTTTAATAATCTAGTGCTCAAGGAATGGGAATGGCCTAGTAAGCTACCTGGGGTGCCCAAGAGTTGGGACAAGAGGTATCCCTTTCCTGCTGATGTGATTAAACGTTGGTCTTGTCCTCCCGAGGTCTTGTCCTCGCCCGTTATAGGGTTGTCAAATACATCTGTCATGCATTCTCCTGACACTAGTACCCTGCGGGATGGTGAGGACCGGCGCATGGACCAGCTGTCCTGTCATGCTTTTGCCTGTGTGGGGACTGCTCTGCGCCCGGTTTGTGCCTCTGCCATTACGGCTATTGCTATTAAAGGGCTGCTTAAGTGTCTCTTAGATGGGGCCTCTGATGACGTGGGAGGTGAAGACTATAGATCTCTCCTGCTTTGCTATGAATTTGTTGCATATATCCTCTCTACCATGGATGATGTCATTAGAATGTGCGGAAGGACATCTGCAATTTTGGTGGCTATACGCCGATCTGTCTGGCTGCGTCAGTGGGTAGCTGATAATGCTGCTAAGAAGGCTCTCACTGGGTTCCCCTTTAAGGGGTTGCGCCTCTTTGGTGAACGCTTGGACTTGTTTGCCAGGGGCGGTAGGTTACCTCAATGCAGGAGGCCGTCTCGGCCCTTTCGAGGGTCTGGTGCCTCTTTCCCCTCCTTTCGGGCTTCCAGGGCTGGTCGAGGAGTTTCCTTTGCTGGAGAACGCGGAGACTATTGGGGCAGGGGCAGGGGACGTGGCCCGCCCCGGCCTCTCCTGGGGTCCCAAGCCCAAATCCTCCCCTAAACCCCCTCAGGCATGAAGAGGCGCCCTCACCCATCCGGGTGGGGGGGTGGCCTTTGCTCTTTGCTCATGTCTGGAGGCGACGTGTAGCAGACAGGTGGATCCAGGAGGTGATTTCCTCTGGTTACAAGATAGAGTTTGCAGCCTGGCCGCCCCCAAGATTCATCAGATCCCGGATGGCTCAAAACCCTCTGTCAGCTCAGGGTTTGTGCCTTACTGTCCAAGCCTTTCTGGGAAAGGGGCAGAGGCTTCTGTTCCAATCTCTTCACGGTCCCCAAAAAAGACGGGTCCCTCAGGCCCATCCTGGATTTAAAGCGCCTCAACAAGTTTGTCAGATTCAAGCATTTTCGCATGGAAACCCTGCGCTCAGCAGTCAATTCACTGCGCCCGGGCGATTTCATGACTTCTGTAGACATCAAGGACGCTTACCTTCATGTACCAATCTTTCCAGGTCATCAAAAATTCCTCAGGTTCGCTCTGGAGGATCAGCACTACCAATTTGTGACCTTGCCTTTCAGTATTACCTTGGCTCCCAGGGTATTCACCAAGGTGCTGGCGGGCGTGATGGCTCTGCTGAGATCTCAGGGAATTCGCATCCTTCCTTATCTGGACGACATTTTCATCACATCTCAGTCCTTCCATCAGGCCGAGCTGGATACCCAGATGGTGGTGTCCACACTAGAGTCCTTCTGCTGGGTACTCAACCATCCCATTTCTTCCCTGTCCCCGTCACTGGTGAGGTCCTTTCTGGGCATGACTCTGGATACATCTCAGGTCAAGGTTTTTCTCCCTCAGCAGAAGGTGGGGAGTCTTCAAGCTCAGGCCCAGTTTCTGCTGTCTTGTCGTCATCCCTCCATCCGGCAGGTGATGCAGCTGGTGGGACTGATGGTGTCTTGCTTCGAGGCGGTACCCTATGCTCAGTTTCACATGAGACCTCTTCAGCTACACCTTTTTTCAGTATGGGATCGGGGCCCTGGGTCCCTGGATCAGGTGTTTGTTCTGTCCCCTCTGGCCAGGCAGTCTCTCTCGTGGTGGCTGGACTCAAGGAACCTCTTGGTGGGCAGGACCTTTCTGTCCCCTTGCTGGGAGACTGTCACCACGGATGCCAGTCTGACAGGCTGGGGGGGCTTCTGGAAGTCCTTGAAATTCCAGGGTCAGTGGGGTCCTCAGGAGGCTCATACCCCTATCAACATCCTGGAATTGAGGGCGATAAGGTTGGTTCTCGCCCAATTGACCCCTCGCCTTCGGGGTCGGGCTGTTCAGATCCGCTCAGACAACCAGACGGCGGTTGCCTACATCAATCATCAGGGAGGGACCCGGAGCAAGAGGGCCCTCAAGGAAGTGTCCATGATACTGCCTTGGGCGGAGGAGAATGTTCCCTGCATCTCAGCTGTGTACATCCTGGGGGTGGAGAATCTGGAGGCAGATTGCACCAATCAGCACATACACTCCCCCCCAGGGTGGCCATTGGTCGATTCCCCAATAAATATGGAGTCAGCCCAGCACTCAGTGCCCGTGATAGTCGCTTGTGATTAGGGTGTGATTCTGTTAGTTGTTATCTGATTCCGACCCGGCTTGATCGACCATGTCTGCTGCCTGTACCGACCTCTGCTTTGTCTGACCACGAACCTGCCTGCCCCTCTGGATACCCTGCGATCTCTGACCTCCCGGCTTGACCCTTTGGCTACCCCTGACTACGCACCTGTCTCATCCCTGTACTCTGACGCACCCTCCGGATTGACTACCTGTGAACGACCTCGGCTTTGGGATACCCTCGTGGTTCATCGGCCTTCACCGTAAGCAGCCATCCTTTGCGCCTATTAAGACCTGGGGGCAACCGTGTCCGGTGAGGCATACCTAGCGTCCCGGAAAACGGGGGCTTGACTATAGGCAGAAGTTGCGGTGGAGACTGGGGGTTGCCTGCTTACAGAAGACTGGTGTCCCGCTGGGCATCACACCTTATTTTGAGAGACACCAGGACAAGGTGGTGTTTCGGTTGTGTCTGCTTTTCACCTCAGTCAAGACATTTGGGTTGATTCAAAGAAACATGTAACAGCTTGGATTTTGCTCACGATCATCCTATTTTTCACGTGCGTTCGTATGAACTTGCGAGTGATTCAATAAGCAAATACGTTTCTATCCTAAAAGATACGTCCGTTCGTATGATATCTCCCGAACTTGCCTCAGTCAGTTGCCAATCGTAAAAATCACGTTCATGTGCTCACCTGTTGCGGCGGCAGCCTGTTTTTTCGGCTGCTTCCATCGTCAACCTCTTCCAATTACTTGCGTTAGCCTCTGGTTTTCATTGGTTTTTGGTCTCTTAGATTCGTGCGTTCGTATGTTTATAAGATCTTGCGCATGCGCACCCTCAACCAGAAACTTACCTAAACCCCTTAGCGCTTGCATCCAACTTCATTTCTCGGTCCCTCAAACTTACCTAAACCCCTTAGCGGCTGCATCCCACTTCATTTATCGGTCCCTCAAACTTACCTAAACCCCTTAGCGCTTGCATCCAACTTCATTTCTCGGTCCCTCAAACTTACCTAAACCCCTTAGCGCTTGCATCCAACTTCATTTCTCGGTCCCTCAAACTTACCTAAACCCCTTAGCGCTTGCATCCAACTTCATTTCTCGGTCCCTCAAACTTACCTAAACCCCTTAGCGGCTGCATCCCACTTCATTTATCGGTCCCTCAAACTTACCTAAACCCCTTAGCGGCTGCATCCCACTTCATTTCTCGGTCCCTCAAACTTACCTAAACCCCTTAGCGGCTGCATCCCACTTCATTTCTCGGTCCCTCAAACTTACCTAAACCCCTTAGCGGCTGCATCCAACTTCATTTCTCGGTCCCTCAAACTTACCTAAACCCCGTAGCGGCTGCATCCCACTTCATTTCTCGGTCCCTCAAACTTACCTAAACCCCTTAGCGGCTGCATCCAACTTCATTTCTCGGTCCCTCAAACTTACCTAAACCCCGTAGCGGCTGCATCCCACTTCATTTCTCGGTCCATAAAACGTAAGAATATCACATAATTTACATATGTCTATATGTTTCTAAGTGTGTTGTTTCTGGTTTGTGTAATTTTTTGGGTGTGTGCATATTAGAAAAGACACATTTCGGAAGGCTTAAAATATAATTTATTTTAAATATTTTCTTAGTTTTTTTTGGAATAATTGTAAAAACTTTTTTTTTTTTTGGTCAAGTAAAAACACATAAAAATATTTTGTATTTTTTTAACAGGAAAACACCTTTTTTTTTTTTTTTTTTTTTAAAAACAACTTTTTTGGTTTTTAACCAAAACAATAAAACAAGTTTTAAAATTTGGAAAAATTTAAAAACAACTTGAAGAAAGGAGCCAGGACCAAGGGCACTAATCCTCCTCGTCTTCTTCATCTGTTGGCCCCAACGTCGCCTGTATGGCCAGCAGCTCGGCCACCAACTCCTTAATTCTTTTTTTTTTTCCCGCCAAGGTTTGGGGGATCATCCCTGTAACCAATAGAGAAAGAAACATAAATAGGAGTCCCAGACCGGTTTGTATGCTGGAAATAGATTTAGGGTTAATCAAATACATGTAAATGCATGACATATGTCCTTCTTCAAAGGGATACAGTTAATGCATTTCCCACAGGTAAGTGTTTAAACTCCTTAAACCGGACCTTCCACATTATTTAATGAAAACCAAAAACTATTCACAAATGATTCTGCACCACCTCAAAGTTATTTTGGGTTTTTTGGGGATTACAGCGCCGCCATCTGGACTCTGAAGCATAACACTTAATGAGGAGTGGAGAGTTGGATAAAGTACAGGGGAGTAGGTTACAGTGGTGCGTTGGGAATCCAGAGCATAGCTGGGTTGAGGGAAAGGTCATCACTCACACAATGCATGGCAGCACCTTCCTTTTTTCAATCTGTATCCCATGCTGCCTGTAAATATTGTGCATTCCATATTCCCCAATATTGGTTTTGTTCTGTCTAATAACATGCATTAGATGGGTGAAGGGTGTTTTTCCATGTTTCTAATCTGTAGGTACAGTGTGATGGCTAAGTCTTTGGTTCTTAATACTAGTTAGGGTCCTCTTTAAGCTAACGAAGTGCCCACATTAAAGTGTGAACTACACATTGGCTACGCCTTTAGTTATGTGTGTGTTATTAGCTAAGCAAACATTAATATGAATAATGGCATGGAGACTTACGGAGTTGGTGGCCGACAGATGGCTGGTTGGGGCCAACAGGCTGCCCTTGGTCCTGGCTCTGCTGTGAAGAAGTCCCTGGAGAAACATGTGACATTTGGTTAGTACTTGTAGAGAGTCACTATTCCCAACATATCTGGCTCCCAGTCTGGCTGACATCACTCACCTTCGCCAGGATCGACTTCAAGCATCTCTGCTGCCTCCTCCTCCACTATCTCACCCGCTCCTGAAGCTTCTACAAATACATAATAAAGGATAACTTAGTTTTTGGCCTGCCATGTATATCTTTGTGCCTATACATGAAGAGTGACATACCAGAGCCTTCCCCATGCGTGGCCAGGTATGACTCCACGCCCACGCGCCTTGGCCCCTCCTCTGTGGTAAGGTCCAGGGGCTGGTCTGAGGAGGCCACAGAGGAGGGGTAGGTCCGTCGCCCGGGAGATCCACCACCTTCACTCACAGATGCAGAGTCATGCAGCACTGGTCGGCCTGTACGTCTCCGGGTGCGGCGAATTCTGAAATCCATTTCCAACACTACCAAAGAAAAGTCATTATAAATAAAGGCATAACTTATACATTTGGAACATATACCATGCAATTGCTTTGGACTTACTTGGGAAATGGATCCCAAAATACCTCCGCACCCGGGGCATGTGCAGACGTTTCAGGTCCGACCAATGCTGCATTATCTGGTAATCTGGACAAGTAAATGCAGCGGGGGAAGAGAGGAAAGATGTGTCCCAAATTCAGAAGAAAATCTCTGATCTGAAGTATGCTGTACGGCAAAAAGAAATTAAAAGGCATAATTACAGGTAACTAAATGTTTACGCTAAATCTAATGTTTTGGATGTACTGTATGCACCTTTTCTGAGTACCAAACGATTTTCTCTTTTCAGCCTGAAAACTGGCGGTGGCTTTCCATCTAAATTGGAGTTTACCCCTGCTGAGGAGATTGTGCTTGGACTTCTCCATCCGGTCGCGGTCGGTGGACATGCTGGTCTAAGGGACACAGACTCACCGACCCGTACCCACGGTGAGTACTCTTAAATCTGCATGTTTGGCTGTTTGCTAGATAATCTACAGTTCACTAGTAACAAGCTAACGGGATGCCCCTATGGTTTGCCTTGCTTGGCCTCGCACTACTGTGGCTGTTTGTGTCCTCTTTTTGTCCCTGGGAATCACACATTTAGGCCCACAGCCATTATGGCAAAGTTCAAATGTCCAATTGGATTGTTAAAGTCATGAAGTATCGCAAGATAAGTGAGATATTTGGAATCAATCACAAAACACACATCATTATGTATGGGTTGCCTTTTGGTTGTGTGAGTTGTGTTTGAGTTAACAATTTAATTAGCCACCCACAAACATATCTGACCTAGAGCAGCGAGACTCAACTGGCGGCCCGGGGTCCCAATGCGGACCTTGGCACCACATTCAAGGACCCCTGCCCAGACAGCCCTGCACTCAGTTACTTCTGTGTTGACGTGCTCAGAGCTGCCCCCTTGATCGGCCATGTAGTGGTTGGTCTCCTGCCCAATGTCATGGCTCCCTGAAACATAGCATTGCAATATGAAGTACTGCACAGGAAGTGGCATTGCAAGGTACACAGTAACTTATTTAAAATTTCTCTGGCCACAATCGTGTCCCGCTGCCCCTGCTCTGGCCCATCTGCCACAGTCCCCCCATGCACCCCCCCACATAAGCCCCATACATTTGTAACAGATTGGCTCCATCCATCCCATCACCATCAATACGTTAACTCCCCCCTTTAGCCATCCAATCCCTGTCCCCTCAGCTCTGGCCCATCCAGCCCAGCAAGGGCAAGCAGCCTTTATTAGTTGGCACTTTGAAATCTCCAGCCCCTCCACCAGTGTCTTTATTTTTAACTAGACACCCCCTGCGTCAGCACCATGGCCAGACATTCACCTCTCACCACATACCTTTAAATGGGCGTTTCAAACAATTGTTTGAGTACCCCGGACCTAGCGAATGGTAGGCTAAATCCAAAAATGTGCCTTGAAAGTTGTATGCTGACTGGGTACACTTCATGACTTAGAACTGAGGTCACTTAGCAGTTTTTCAGAGCCATTGCACCTATGTAAACTTGCGTGTGTTTGAACAAAGGTCACCATTGCTCTAGAGTTGAATAATATTACAAATAGAGCTATATTTGATTACCTATCCTAAAAAAGGTTATGTGTGTGTGTTTACGTGGTTTGTTTTTCTCTTCTTCAGCCCAGCATGATCCCTCAGCAAGGGTAAACTCACCCCCCAGTTTGGTTATGCCTACCAGGTCCGTACAGCATAGGAGCCCAGATCAGAGATTTTCGGTAAGTTAATTTAGTAGCATAAATACTAACAAGTGCTTAAGAATGTGTTAAACTGTTGAAATCCAAAATTTGGACGCAAACTTAGCCTTTTTTTTTTGATATGTCCCTACAGACCCGCACACTCATGGAAGAGATCCAGGACATGGAGGAAGATGATGATGTCTCCGTACAGGGCACGTCGGATGAACTCCCCCTGGGTCCCAATTTGGAACTGCTCCATAATGTTTCTCTGGCCAATCCTCAGCAGCAGAGTGAATCTCCATCCATTGTGCTTGCACATGGGGAGACTGACACTACAGTCCCCAGTGTTCACTCTGCTGCTGAGGATTTGCAAAGCAGGCCGGTTGCTGTTGAGGGTACGACACCACGCGGCAGGGCACGCCCAAGAGCCAGGGTAATTGTGCGGCGGACGCCATTACGCCGCCCCACAATTTCCCAGGGGAGGCAGAGTGCCCTGCTTCAATTATGGACCCAACAAAGGGACTCTTATGACGCCCAGCTCGTTACAGAGCGTGAGCAAAGGCATGCCGACATGGTCAACATCCATACCAGTCTACAGGGCATCCTCGCGGAGTTGCGTACCCTCAACAGCAACGTGGCCAATGCAAGTAATGGCATCCAGCGCCTTGGCCCCTCCTCTGTGGTAAGGTCCAGGGGCTGGTCTGAGGAGGCCACAGAGGAGGGGTAGGTCCGTCGCCCGGGAGATCCACCACCTTCACTCACAGATGCAGAGTCATGCAGCACTGGTCGGCCTGTACGTCTCCGGGTGCGGCGAATTCTGAAATCCATTTCCAACACTACCAAAGAAAAGTCATTATAAATAAAGGCATAACTTATACATTTGGAACATATACCATGCAATTGCTTTGGACTTACTTGGGAAATGGATCCCAAAATACCTCCGCACCCGGGGCATGTGCAGACGTTTCAGGTCCGACCAATGCTGCATTATCTGGGTGTGAGTGAAGGTGGTGCTGGTCACACGGTGGATCTCGGCGATGATCTCCCGGGCGATGTCCCTTTTCTCGCACACATTGGGCGCGAAGTCATACCGGCGCTGAAGCATGATCTGAAAAACATAATGGACACAGAGCTTTTACTTTTACACACAGACCCATATGTGTTGCATCACAAGTTGAGAATTTAATGTCATTAACACACACATTTCGAGTGGCCGCCATTTTTGGGGAGTGCCTTAAAGAGGACGTTGACTGTGATTGACAGTCTGGTCTTATGTTATATGTATCACACACCATGTACATACAGATAATAGCCAACATCAAGAATCAGGCCACCTGCATCTATGGCATGTTAGGATGGTTTAAACATCCAAGATGTAGCCTAATGCTTAGGCTTTTGGACCACGTGTGTGGCTTCCCGTTGTGTTTTTATGGCTTAGGAAAACAGTGTTCCTCAAACATCCGCATCAAGGTCCGAGACAGGCCAGGTTTGCCAGCTCGCCCCGCTACTCCACAGGTTAATTAACTGTTGCTAAGCCGGAGCAATTGGCCGAATTAGGACATCAGCATAGACAGTTGAAAACGTGGCCAGGCTCGGCCCTTGAGGATGAAGTGTGAGGAGCCAGTGATTAAACATTAAGAGACCCCAAACTAGTTCCAAACGCATCATTTACATTTAGGCCATCATTGACTATTCTATTAAAATGCACAGGCAGCCACTTACCAGCATGAGGATCTCTTCCTGTTGACGGGTGAAGATAGTGGGCGCCATCTTTAGGCTTCTTCCAGGCAGCAGATAAGTGAAACCCCAGCGGTTTCCTGGTTCCGCTCGAACGTACGTTCGTACGAGCGCGTAGTCGTGCGCATAGGCGTCACACGCTGGGCTCATTATTTAAAGGTCCCTGCACCCAAAGCTCATTCTCTTTGAGCATTTGTGTACGATGGCACCAAAAAAGGCGATGAGCAAGCGACCCCAGGCAAGCAAGACCGCGGAGGGCCCCACCACAAGGTCCCAGCAAGCTGGCCGAAAACTGAGAGCCAAGACTCCCACCTCGGCCCCACCAAGGGACCCTGGACCCTCAGGTACCAAAAAAAGGGGCCCCAAGCCCCGTGCCCCTCCTGCAGCCAAAAAGCTGGCAACTGCAGCACCCACCACCTCTGCCCCCAGAACAGGCAGCACCAGTGAGCCCACACCGGCCATGCCTTCAAGTAGGGCAGTTCGGAAACCCATGCCCCGCAGCAGGGCCCGAACCCCATCCAGGCCCCGAAGCACAGCCAGAGGCCGAAGAACCCAATCCAGGGCACGAAGCCCAGCCAGGGCCCGGACCCCATCCAGGGCCCGAACCCCATCCAGGCCCCGAAGCACAGCCAGAGGCCGCAGATCCCAAACCAGGGCCAGAAGCCCCTACAGGGCCCGCCGAACCCAATCCAGGGCCAGAAGCCCATCCAGAGGCCGCAGATCCCAAACCAGGGCCAGAAGCCCCGACAGGGCCCGCCGAACACAATCCAGGGCCAGAAGCCCCTACAGGGCCCGCCGAACCCAATCCAGGGCCAGAAGCCCCGACAGGGCCCGCCGAACACAATCCAGGGCGAGAAGCCCCTACAGGGCCCGCAGATCCCAAACCAGGGCCAGAAGCCCCGACAGGGCCCGCCGAACACAATCCAGGGCCAGAAGCCCCTACAGGGCCCGCCGAACCCAATCCAGGGCCAGAAGCCCCGACAGGGCCCGCCGAACACAATCCAGGGCGAGAAGCCCCTACAGGGCCCGCAGATCCCAAACCAGGGCCAGAAGCCCCGACAGGGCCCGCCGAACACAATCCAGGGCCAGAAGCCCCTACAGGGCCAGAAGAACCCAATCCAGGGCCAGAAGCCCCTACAGGCCCAGAAGAACCCAATCCAGGGCCAGAAGCCCCTACAGGCCCAGAAGAACCCAATCCAGGGCCAGAAGCCCCTCCAGGCCCAGAAGAACCCAATCCAGGGCCAGAAGCCCCTACAGGGCCCGACGAACCCAATCCAGGGCCAGAAGCCCCCGACCTGGCACCAGCCGGGAACAGAGCCCCCGACCTGGCACCAGCCGGGAACCTAGCCCCCCAAGAGGGCCCCGAATTGCCCCCATGACCACATCTACACCTGGAAGTTCGGGGGCCAGCCACGCAAGAACACCCAGTCCCTTGGCCAGTCCAGTCCAGTCATTGGGAAGCCACCAATCCGGCCATTCCCCTACCCAGCCCCAGGCCATAATGTCACCACATGTGTCTGCACACATGGAGGAGCAGCCAAGCCAACCATCTGGCCGCACATTGCGCCGCGGCCAGTTGAGTGGGAGATTCTCCCATGACCAAAATATGGCATTGGCTAGTGGCCTTACATTATACTATGACGAGCTATATGGGAGCAAATCCAAACACACCACCAAGCAGCGCAAGATGGAATTGTTTGAAACCATCCTCCGACAAGTAAATGCAGCGGGGGAAGAGAGGAAAGATGTGTCCCAAATTCAGAAGAAAATCTCTGATCTGAAGTATGCTGTACGGCAAAAAGAAATTAAAAGGCATAATTACAGGTAACTAAATGTTTACGCTAAATCTAATGTTTTGGATGTACTGTATGCACCTTTTCTGAGTACCAAACGATTTTCTCTTTTCAGCCTGAAAACTGGCGGTGGCTTTCCATCTAAATTGGAGTTTACCCCTGCTGAGGAGATTGTGCTTGGACTTCTCCATCCGGTCGCGGTCGGTGGACATGCTGGTCTAAGGGACACAGACTCACCGACCCGTACCCACGGTGAGTACTCTTAAATCTGCATGTTTGGCTGTTTGCTAGATAATCTACAGTTCACTAGTAACAAGCTAACGGGATGCCCCTATGGTTTGCCTTGCTTGGCCTCGCACTACTGTGGCTGTTTGTGTCCTCTTTTTGTCCCTGGGAATCACACATTTAGGCCCACAGCCATTATGGCAAAGTTCAAATGTCCAATTGGATTGTTAAAGTCATGAAGTATCGCAAGATAAGTGAGATATTTGGAATCAATCACAAAACACACATCATTATGTATGGGTTGCCTTTTGGTTGTGTGAGTTGTGTTTGAGTTAACAATTTAATTAGCCACCCACAAACATATCTGACCTAGAGCAGCGAGACTCAACTGGCGGCCCGGGGTCCCAATGCGGACCTTGGCACCACATTCAAGGACCCCTGCCCAGACAGCCCTGCACTCAGTTACTTCTGTGTTGACGTGCTCAGAGCTGCCCCCTTGATCGGCCATGTAGTGGTTGGTCTCCTGCCCAATGTCATGGCTCCCTGAAACATAGCATTGCAATATGAAGTACTGCACAGGAAGTGGCATTGCAAGGTACACAGTAACTTATTTAAAATTTCTCTGGCCACAATCGTGTCCCGCTGCCCCTGCTCTGGCCCATCTGCCACAGTCCCCCCATGCACCCCCCCACATAAGCCCCATACATTTGTAACAGATTGGCTCCATCCATCCCATCACCATCAATACGTTAACTCCCCCCTTTAGCCATCCAATCCCTGTCCCCTCAGCTCTGGCCCATCCAGCCCAGCAAGGGCAAGCAGCCTTTATTAGTTGGCACTTTGAAATCTCCAGCCCCTCCACCAGTGTCTTTATTTTTAACTAGACACCCCCTGCGTCAGCACCATGGCCAGACATTCACCTCTCACCACATACCTTTAAATGGGCGTTTCAAACAATTGTTTGAGTACCCCGGACCTAGCGAATGGTAGGCTAAATCCAAAAATGTGCCTTGAAAGTTGTATGCTGACTGGGTACACTTCATGACTTAGAACTGAGGTCACTTAGCAGTTTTTCAGAGCCATTGCACCTATGTAAACTTGCGTGTGTTTGAACAAAGGTCACCATTGCTCTAGAGTTGAATAATATTACAAATAGAGCTATATTTGATTACCTATCCTAAAAAAGGTTATGTGTGTGTGTTTACGTGGTTTGTTTTTCTCTTCTTCAGCCCAGCATGATCCCTCAGCAAGGGTAAACTCACCCCCCAGTTTGGTTATGCCTACCAGGTCCGTACAGCATAGGAGCCCAGATCAGAGATTTTCGGTAAGTTAATTTAGTAGCATAAATACTAACAAGTGCTTAAGAATGTGTTAAACTGTTGAAATCCAAAATTTGGACGCAAACTTAGCCTTTTTTTTTTGATATGTCCCTACAGACCCGCACACTCATGGAAGAGATCCAGGACATGGAGGAAGATGATGATGTCTCCGTACAGGGCACGTCGGATGAACTCCCCCTGGGTCCCAATTTGGAACTGCTCCATAATGTTTCTCTGGCCAATCCTCAGCAGCAGAGTGAATCTCCATCCATTGTGCTTGCACATGGGGAGACTGACACTACAGTCCCCAGTGTTCACTCTGCTGCTGAGGATTTGCAAAGCAGGCCGGTTGCTGTTGAGGGTACGACACCACGCGGCAGGGCACGCCCAAGAGCCAGGGTAATTGTGCGGCGGACGCCATTACGCCGCCCCACAATTTCCCAGGGGAGGCAGAGTGCCCTGCTTCAATTATGGACCCAACAAAGGGACTCTTATGACGCCCAGCTCGTTACAGAGCGTGAGCAAAGGCATGCCGACATGGTCAACATCCATACCAGTCTACAGGGCATCCTCGCGGAGTTGCGTACCCTCAACAGCAACGTGGCCAATGCAAGTAATGGCATCCAGTCAGCCATGGCTGAGATGACCAATATGCAGAGAAACATTGTGGAGCAGTTTCAAATTCACAATGCTGCCATGGCCCAGGCTAGGTCCCATTCCCATGGACCTCCACCTGGACCTCCACCTGGGTATTATGGGCAGCCACCCTATTAAGCCATGGGTGTGTGGGACATCTTTTCTCTTAACCCCCACTGTATTTACTTGTCCTTTGAGGTTTCAAACAATCCATTTTGTGTTGCTCTGGCAGGTTGTGTTTTGTATTTGCTCCCATATAGCTCCTTAGAGTAATGCTTAAGGCCACTAGCCAATGCCATAGGTCTATGTGGAGTTTATCTGGCCACTTATGGCTTTACCTATGTATTTGGTTGGTGCTCCTCCTGTTTGCAGACATGTTTGTGTGACATTATGGCCATGCCCAAATATCCCTGGGCACAGGCAATATTAATGACTGGACTAGGCTGGCCTTTGGACTGGGTGTCCTTGTTTGGTTGTGCCACTCACTTCCAGGTGTAGATGTGCTCGATGTTTTTTTTTAATGTTATCCATTTGTTACCACAGATGTATGTGGACTGATTTCTGTTAACCACTATAATTGTTCATTTTCAAAGTAAAACAAAAAATTCACTTACAATACTTGTGGCGTTTTTAGTGGGAAGACATTTTTAACAGCTTGGGCTAAACCAGATAATTTGGGTTTGAAGAGGTGTAACAATGCAAAGCTAAAGCTAAGGAAACTACATGAAATACATTAGGCAACAATTAAGGTCTAAATGTTTTACTTAGAGGTAATGCCACATTACGGCAAAACAACATATGTAACAAAAAGGATAACACAGACATACAGAATGGTGAGACAGGGAAAAAAGTTAACTAAAATGCTGGCTGATCAGGTTGGCTCGAACAGATTGGCCAGACTCACTGGGGGGCCCCTCAAAATTCTCGACTTCATCCTCGACGGCTGAAGAGGGCAGGCTGTCCACATAACGTGGGACACGTTCCATGATGGCAAAATTGTGCAAAACAGCACATGCCATTATAATGTCAATCACTTTCTTGGGATCATATTGCAGGGCCCCCCCAGTATGGTCAAGGCAACGAAAACGTGTCTTCAGCAGACCAAAGGCCCTCTCCACAACAGCCCGGGTCTTGCGATGCGCACGGTTATACGCTTCCTGAGAGGCATCCTGGGGCCGCAGCACAGGCGTCATGAGCCAGGGTAGAAGTGGGTACCCGGAATCACCTTAAACAGAGAATTAAATGTAATCAAAATTAAAAAGGCAACACAACCAACACCAAAAATTTCACAGATATCATAATGATGTAAGGTAAAGTGTTCCCAAAAAAAAAAACGGCACATTAGGGCCCCCAAAAATTGCACTAAGGTATAACCTAAATAAAAATGACACTTCTATATACCAATTAATTAACAAACATATGCACGGCCAAGGGTATTTGTATTTTACATATATTTGTAGTTTTCAGACATGTTACAATTAGGATGCTGCTGAGGGCCTATCCACATTTCTCTGGAAACTACAATGTATGCAGTTTAAGTCCACTTTGACATTTAACGACCAATAGTACAAAAGGAGCCAAATGTCAAAGATCCCTATCCACATTTCACTGGAAACTACAATGTATGCAGTTTAAGTCCACTTTGACATTTAACGACCAATAGTACCAAAGGAGCCAAATGTCAAAGATCCCTATCCACATTTCACTGGAAACTACAATGTATGCAGTTTAAGTCCACTTTGACATTTAACGACCAATAGTACCAAAGGAGCCAAATGTCAAAGATCCCTATCCACATTTCACTGGAAACTACAATGTATGCAGTTTAAGTCCACTTTGACATTTAAAGACCAATAGTACCAAAGGAGCCAAATGTCAAAGATCCCTATCCACATTTCACAGGAAACTACAATGTATGCAGTTTAAGTCCACTTGGACATTTAAAGACCAATAGTACAAAAGGAGCCAAAGGTCAAAGATCCTTGGGTATAAACTCCAAACCAATATATTTAGGCACAAGGAACTTACAGACATCCTAACTAAAGGGAAAACATTCTGAAGGGCAAAGCGAGACAAGGATTTTTTGGGTAAGTTCCTAATATATGAGCCAAGAAAAAGGCAGTTGGACGCTTCTGTAAAGTTTTCCAAAACAAACATATCAACAAATACAAGATTAATGCCACATTTAATAACACACAAATAGGACACACTTACCAAGCAGCCATGCCCCCGAAAATTCACCTGCCTCAAATCTCCGAAACAACCCAGATCGCCGGAGGATATAGGAGTCGTGGGACGATCCGGGGTAGCCGGCAAGGACACTCATAAACCGCATATCCGGACCAACCACGGCCTGGACATTAAGTGAGTGTCCCATTTTACGATTCCTTAAGGAAAAAACATACAAAAAGGGTAATTGATATTTGACCCAAACTAATAAATTAACCACAAAACATGTCTGCACTCTATTGGGAAAGACTAATGAAAAGCCGAGATAAAGCAGCTACACAAATGATGGAGAAACAAATATGCTGCCGCAAAGGAAAACAGGTTACATGACACGTTGGGCAACATAATAACCAATCTCAATACCTATATATATACTCGTCGGCTGCCCTAGGTACGAGTGCCACATGTGTGCAGTCAATTGCACCAATAACGTTGGGCATGTCGGCCACATTATAAAAACCAAGCTTAATGGCGTTTCTGGCTGCCATATCATCTGGAAAAAAATATATTTTTGAGTTATGGCAGCCATGCCTTCCAAAAATTTAGACAGTGCGCGGCTCAGCGTAGGCTGTGACATCCCCACAGAGAGGGCACCCAGCCTCTGGAACGAGCCGTTCGCCAAAAATTGCAGGCAGCCAAGCATCTTGGTCATACCTGAAATTGCATGCCCCTTCCTTGTGGTGCGGGCTAACCATGGCCGCAGCTCACTATATAATTTATGGAGGGAAGCGCGATTAAGCCTGGTCAGCTCGAACAGCTCAACATCATTCATGCTATCGATGTTCATGCGACGACGCAGGGGCAATCTGCTCTCAGACATCTCGATCAACTCAATGCCAAAAAGCATAAGCCCTTGATGTGCCACAAACTCGCTCCGCTCCATCCTACTCCCGAGGCCAAATAGCTGCCGGCAAACATTTCGTAAAGCAGCTCTTTAATGGGCTTCAAAACAATTAGCAATCACCTCTCTGAATTGGGCGCAAGCCCATGTGAAGGACGTAAAAAATAGGATCGGACGCAAATAATACGATTTGGACGGGAAAAACACACGAACTAACGCAAATTATACGATTCTCGTACGAAATGCGTATGTTCATATACGTCTATGCGCGAACGATCGTGCGAATACGAAATGGCCAAAAAAACAAGAAAAAATGACAAACACCCACCCAAACTTACGATTCTCGATACGAAATCAATTAACTTTTGCTCTTTGAATCGAGGGGATTGTCTTGCCTTCTCTGTGTCCTAATCCTAGTAACCCTAAGGAGAGGGTCTTACATTCTCTGGATGTGGTTAGGACTTTGAAGTTTTATTTGGTAGCTACTGAATCCTTCAGGAAGACTGATGCTCTTTTTGTTCTCCCTTCTGGACCTAAGAAGGGTTTGTCTCCGGCTAAATCCACCATCAGTAAGTGGATACGTCAGGCTGTGGTACAGGCCTATTCTGCTAAGGGGAAAGAGCCTTCCTTCCGCCTTACTGCTCATTCTACTCGTGCTATTGGTGCCTCTTGGGCTTTTCAGCACCAAGCTTCTGTTGAACAAGTTTGCAAGGCCGCTACTTGGTCTTCTGTTCATACTTTTTCTAAGTTTTACAAGGTTGATGTTAGGGCCTCAGCTGATGCTGCTTTTGGCCATAAAGTTCTGCAGGTGGCAGTGGTTTAAACTGGCCGCTGTTACTTTTGGGGATCCCACCCTACCTTACGGACACTGCTATTGGATGTCCCATGTGTAAGGAATATTCTGGAACAGGACATGCTGTATACTTGGAATAATACAATTCTGTGATTACTCACCTGTAGAATTGGTATTATAAGTATACAGCACGTCCTGTTCCATCCCGCCCTTGTTATCATTATTTTTGGTTACCTCTGTATGGTGATTGTTCATTTTGTGTTTATTCTCCTGGCTTCTTGTATAACTGCTTGTCAACACTGGGAATTGGAGGGAGGTTCCTGGCTATTTAAGGGTCCGGGAGTGGCCACAAGTTTTTTTTCTGCAGTCCAGCGCCATCTTGTGGATGTATAACCCATGTGTAAGGAATATTCTGGAACAGGACGTGCTGTATACTTATAATACCAATTCTTCAGGTGAGTACTCACAGAATTGTATTTTTTGAGTCCCCAAAGTTGGGACATGCAATGCAGCCAGAGCTACTCACCTGGGATGCTGCCAGCCTCCCTTTAGAACACTCCACAGGGAGAGATCCATGGTGGCTGAATCCCTTCCTGTGTGTGTTCATGGCAATTCAAACTGAGCAAGGGGTGGGAGCAGCTCCATCACTATTTATACAAAATTATCATCATTATTATTCAGGGCCTGGGAACCACTTTACCGCCCAGTTTAACCCTCTCATCATCTAAGTATTAAGCACCAAACATGTCTAGCTATGTGGAAAGACAGAGATTTGGTTGCACATATCTGCCGATACATGTGGAAGCCACATGTGGGATTACTTCCAGAAAACTGCACCCATGTCAACAAGCCTGGTACACCTAGAAAGCTTGAAGTGTGTACTACCAGAAAATATATAGTTTGTGGGGAGTATTTCAAATGTAAAGGGTTGCAAAACTGTGCATAGGACAGCTGTATTTTATCTAAAAATCTCCTAAAAGGCTGTTTCAGTTTGGCGGAGTCCCCTGGGCAGGAAAGGGTGTCTACCAATACATATGTGGTATCGTTGTAACCGGGAAAAAAGGGGCTTTTACACACAATAAGATTTTATTGACAAACTTACATTTTTTATTACAAAAAACACTACAAATTGTACATATTTCACCCAAAAATATTGAGAATACACCTAAAAAATGACAAACAAGACATGTTAAAGCCCAGACTCTGCTGAAAAAAAAATATAATTTCCCTGTGAAATCCCTGCAAAAATCACAGTTGAACATGTGGAGCGCATAACAGTGCAAAATAGTCTGGCAACAAAGGGTGACAATATCTCCAGATAGGCTGGCAGCAAAAGGGTTAAACAGGTGGAGAAGCATGTCTGGTTACCTATCTTTGCAGCTTCCAGTGGTATACGTCCCAGACCCAGTACAGCAGGTTTGCTGATGCACTTCTCTGCCTGCATGCCATTTAAAGTGGACCAACACCCAGGGTTTTGACTATCCTGGGTTTTGGTACACTTCGGTGGGGCACCCCGATCGGTGTGTGAAACCCCCCAGAAAGCCCCAAAAACTCACCTGTCCCCGCTCCCACATGACCGCTGCAGCCAATCCCCGCCAACGGACAAGTGAGGTCCGTCGACGGACAAGCGAGCGCGCCCGCCGCCGCCTCCCGCGCGTCACTCTTACAGGGCATGTCTAATTTGTAAGTAATGGAAAAAATCCCGATTAGACAAGTGAAAGCTCTCTTTGAGCTGATCAAAGGACACCAGCACCCCCTCTCTGTAAAGTTGGCCCAGCTGGTGGACACCCCTTCTACTCCACAAGTGTGGATCCTGCACCGTCTCGAGTTCTGGAAGCCTAGGGTTAGCCCAAAGGGGGGGTGAAGGGGGAATACGCCCCACTCCCGTCTGGATCTGCACATACTTTGGCCACCCTCTCCCAGATACTACAGACCGTTCTCATACATGTGGTCGCCTCCCTGAGTCCCCTTGTACCCCTATAGGCCAAGGCGGACAGCTGCACGGGGGACCCCAGCACCGCCTCCTCCAGACGCACCACCAGATTATCCCCCGGTCGGCTAATCCACCAATGGGCATACAGTAGTTGGGCAGCATAAAATACATTTTCATGTGCGGAACAGCCAGTCCTCCGACGGCTATCTGCGCCTTCATAATTTGCCTATTTAACCGAGGAGGGGACTGCCCCCAAATAAATCCAAAAATAATTGCTTCCAGCACCTTAAAATGAGAAGCGGGGAGCAATATGGGTGAGGCCTGGTAGATATACAATAATTTTGGAAGAAAGATCATCTTGAATATGTTGATCCTACCCATGACCGACAGTGGCAGACCCGCCCACCGACTGACCCTCTGTTTCAATTTCACAATGACTGGTGATATATTGAGAGGCATAAATTGACTAGGCTGCTTCCCAATCATGATTCCGAGATACTTAAATTGCCGTACAACCTTTAGCCGGGATCTCGGAGAGATACCCAAGAAGTCGCAGGCATCAACCTGCATCAGACTGGATTTGTCCTAATTAATTTTCAGGCCTGAGAATCTCCCAAATGTATCGATGATGTCTAAGGCTGCTTCTAGGGACTTGTGGCAGTCAACCAAGTATAGCAGGGTATCGTCTGCGTACAGCAAAATTTTCTCTTCCACCGCACCCAGTTTCCATCTCGTGATGGCCTAACCAGAATTGCCAACGGTTCAATGGCCAATGCGAATAGCAGCGGCGAGAGTGGGCACCCGTCGGGTTCCTCTGCTCAGCGTAAAGGGGTCAGAATAACATCCGTTGACCCGCACGCGGGCCGTTGGACGCCCATATAATAGTTTGATATATTTTATGAAACTCTCGGGGAGCCCAACTCTAGCCAACACCGCCCTCAGAAAGGTCCATTCCACCGAATCAAAGGCCTTTTCATTGTCAAGAGACAAAGCCAGACTGATCAGGCCCAATTAATTGTAGTATGACTCGGTTTAATCTAATGGCTAACAATTTGGCTAATATTTTGGCATCCTGATTTAAAAGGGATATGGGCCTATATGAAGCACAGGCATCGGGAGGTCTCCCATCCTTGTATATAAGAACTATATGTACTTTGCAAAAAGAGGCAGGGAGGCTTTCATTTCCTACCGCCATTTTAAATACTTCTAATAGTCTAGGTGCTATCTGCTCCTGCGCCAGTCTGTACCACTCGGCCGGCATTCCGTCGGGGCCTGGTGCCTTCCTTCCAGGGAGTGCCCTAATTGCACTTGTGATCTCTTCCACAGTGATGGGGGCGTCCAGGGACTCCCGCACCTCTGGGGCCAGCACCGGGAAGTCGATCCGGTCTAGATAGGTTTCCAGTTCCTCCACCTGGTAACTGGACCCCGAGGAATACAACCCATTTGGTACTTCAGTAAGTAATGTTGACAGGACATGGATGCCTGCTGCACCAAGGACACAGAAATCACAGGTAGCCCGAGAAGATATAGAGAAGATATTTCTACCCTTAGCTGAAGGTGCGGGAGGTTTATAATGCCCTTTAGCCAGTTGTGGCTAAGGATGGGTCTAATGCCATCTTAGCTGGACAACCAATGGCAGCTACTGGAACAGAAACTGCACTGAATAGCAGCACAGAGCTATCACACAATATCCATGGAACTAGACGCCCTGGACATTTGTCCTTTGAGTCCCTAGCAGCCTTTTGCCAACTGTATGGGGCCAGTGGGTTCACCTTTGGGACATTGG